>CAMZMU010000065.1:34649499-35354473 GCA_947311845.1 Poa pratensis
TCAGGTGAGTGTATCTTGCTGAGTTCGCCTTAAGGATGTTGTCCTAAAGTACCGGCTCGTGTGGTGCACTTAGGTGAGTGGTAATTGCAACCTCTCGAGAGTGTCTAATCTGGATGTCCAGCCTTGTTCCAAGGTTATGGAACAACAGTTCAGAGTCGGTCACACTGTGTGTCCTCGTCGAGTCCGGAGGCTTAACATAAGTCTTGTTTGAAAGAAAGATGAACAACCTGATTCACTAAATGAACAATAAGTTGATGCAGGGAATGTTACTTGTGAAAGCCAGAGTTGGCTAGAAAGAAAGCCATAGTTGGCTAGAACGAAGCCAGAGTTGGCTAGAGGCTTGAAGGCCTAGATGTTGTTGAATGAGAGACGTGATCTCATTCTAGCAACCACGAATTATAAGATTTTACACTCGTTTATTCGTCACAGGTAAGCTCATTGTATGATTGCCGGTGCACGATCCAACCCCACCTGGCTTGGACTCTGTACTGGTAATACCCCCGTTGCTTGCTTATGACCTGTTTGGTTGTCAATGCCATGCTATTTTCATGCCATGTATCTAGAGTACACCTGCCATGTTGTAGGATTTTATTTACAGTGTATGTCTTGTTGCATGATTGTTGGATTGTTTGTAGTGAGGGGCAATACTTGCTGAGTGCATAATAATGTACTCACGGGCCTCGTGTTTTGGCCAGATTTTGGCGAGGATTCATCTTCTACCTTAGCAAGGAGATGGAGCAAGAGCGTGCTAGGATCAGTAGCCCAGCCAGATACCTGTGGAGTGGAGCCGCTCCAAGCCGCTGCCTTAGTCGTCTTCCGCTGCCAGATAAACCCGTCCTGAGCCATGCTTGGCTTGATATTTTGTCACGCCTTGATGGCCTTGTAAACCATTTGTAGCACTATTGTGTCTGATTGTGTAATGATTTCCATTATGTTACACTGTCGTGACGTGCGGCCAGATATCCTGGGCTGGCGCACGGGACGACCGCCTCTCTGGAGATATGTTCCAGGGAGGGGTGTCACAACCGCCATGTTTACCTGTCGAGTGCGAAGTTTTTGCTCCCTGTTGGAAGGTCGACCTTTCTGTATCATGTACATCTGCCCTTGGGGCAGAGGGTACTGTGGTTCGTCCACCCGATGCACGGGTTGTATGGCACCCGCGAGATTTCCGCCTGGGGCAGGCTGTGGTGGTGGAGGTGGTGCCATCAGAACGGGCACGCTGTTTGGCTGAGGCACGGGTGCAGGTGCTTGTGCGGCTGCTGCCTTTCTGCGATTTACGTAATCAGTCGCCATTTGGTCGAACTCCCTGCAGTTTCTCATCGAGTGGTTGGATCGCAGTTTTCCATCATCCCCCTTGTACAGGTGGAATCTGCAATCAGCGTCCATCTTTTCTTCGAAAGATCGCTCAGATTGTGCCCGTGACTTGCGCCAATCCTTCCTCTTGTAGCTATCACTGCGTTGGCTGTCTCGACGATCATCTCGACTGTCTCACCGATCATCTCGACTGTCTCGCCGATCTTCCGACCGTCGGTCGCTTCTGTCCTGATCATTGCGGGGTGTGGAGAACCCAGCCGCCATGAATTTGGGTCTGTCATCGTCGTAATGACGTTTTGAACGTTTGCGCCTTCGGTCGTCTCTGTACGAGTCTCTATGGCTTCGACTGCTATTCTCATGTTTGTCACGGGTGAGGACCCGCGTGTGGTGCGTGCCATATCCTCTCCATCTGCCCACTCAGTCGCGATCTGCAAGAGGTGGGCTACAGATTTTGGCTTTTGGCGGCCAAGTGCTTCTTTGAAGTCTCGCCTGGCGAGACCCATGACGAAAGCATCCATGGCCATATCTTCTGAAACCACTCCAACTGAGTTACGTATCTCAGTCCATCGTCTGATGTATGACCTCAACGTTTCGTCTGAACGCTGAACGCAGGCCCGCAGCTCCTCGAATGTTTTCGGGCGCTCACATAGAGGCTCGAAGTTTTTGACGAAATCCCTGCGGAAGTGATCCCACGAATCGTATGTTGATGGGGGTAGTGCCTTGAGCCAGTCGCGAGCTGTGCCTTCGAGCATGAGTCGTATGTACTGCATGGCTGTAGTTTTGTTGGTGCCTCGCTGGCACGCAACTGCCGGCCTGTAATCTTCCAGCCACCCGGAAGGTTCTTGTCGACCCGTGTACTTGGGTTGTTCGGATGTGAGTTTGAATCCTTTGGGCATCCGTGTCTCGCGGACGCGTCGAGTGAAGCACAGAGCTCCATGTGGCTCAGGCTCTCGATCAGAGTATGAGTCGCTACTGTAAGATCTGCGTGATCTGCTCCTGGACCTGCGCCTTCGCGAGCCGCTTCTTTCCTTCGAGTGGTGGCGACGACCACTGTGATTATGCTCTTCCCGAGGTGCGTCGACTAGGGCACGGTCTCGACTCCCACCTGGAGTTCTTGGAACTTGGCGTATGGCCTTTGCAGCTAAGGCGAGTGATTTGATCTGTTGGCGGTGTAGTTTTGCGTTGGGGTCATCCGCTGGGGGCTTGATTGCCTCCAGGTATGCTGCAGCGGTGTAGAGAGCACCTGCTGCTGTTTTGGGCACGGCAGTCCTTCCTCGTCGTATGTCATGAAGGAGTTGCCTAAGTTGCGGGTGAGTGCCGCCTTCTCGCCTGGCGAGAGGTGTGACAACCTTGATCTGGGTCTTGTGTCTGCTCGCCCGGTGGAGCTCAAGGAGAGCTGTCTTCTGCGCGCACTCGACAAGCTAGCTTGCTTTTTGCGTTCCTCGAGTGTGGCTCTTATCTGCTTCAGTCGAAGTGACTCCTGCCAGTTGAAGTACTGGAAGGTCAACATCTCTTCTTGTGTTGCGTATGGTGGCATCATTGTGCACTCCTGATGACTTTATCTGCTTTTACTGCCATCTCAGCAGTGATTGTGAGAGTTGTGGCTCCATCTGGCATAGTAACTGTGCACGGGAATTCTGTAGGCCTGCGACTGGCTGCAGTGTCTGATGTTTCTGCGGCGATGGCAACGTAGACCTGCTGTGGTATGACCCGAGGGTATATGTATGTACTTTCGAGTAACGTCATGGACTCGACATCTTCATCGAGGCTCATGTCTGAGCCTGTATTTCATCGAGTGGTTCGTCTGGACGGATCTCGCAGTCGACGTCTTCGTCGCCTATGCCCATCTCGGCGTCGGCGAGGTTGTTATGAGTCTCGAAGTCGAGGTTGTTGTTGGCGCAGATCTCGGAGTCGACGTGGTTGTCGATATGAGTTTCGAGGTCATCGAAGTCGCTGAGGGAGATCCCGCAGTCGAAACTATCCTCGAGTGGGAGATCCAGCTCGGGATCGTTTGTGCGGTATGCTGATTCGGCCTCGTCGCCCTGGAGCTCTTCAATGAGCTCGCGCATCTCTCGTGTGGACATGGTTGTTGCAGACGAATAAGCATGGAGGGTCGACGGTGGTATGGACAGGTTGAGGGATCCGCAGTCGAAGGAGCCGCAACCGATGGAGCTCGGGTGCGGAAGTCGCGAGTTGGCGTGGATCCGTCAAGTCCTGCACACCAAGCTTGTTGACGAAAAAATTGAACGAACCAACGGTTAAACCCAAACCTGACTCGAGATCGGAGAAGGCCTCCTGGAATCCTGGCGAGTGTGGCTCGAAATCCATCAGAGGATCCGATGTGCTTTTTGCGGGTGAAGCTGGCGTGTTGCCGTTTGTTGAATGAACCGGCGAGTTGCCGTGTGCCGCCTGGGTCGGCGAGTTCTGGTTTGTCGATGCAGCCGGCGAGTTGCCGTTTGTAGATCCGATCGGCGAGTCGCCGTTTTCCGATGGAACCGAAGAAACCGCGAGTCCAGCACTATTCTTTCCCACAGACGGCGCCAATTGACGAGGCGTACCCTCATCAAATCCCATGGTTAAGGACCTAGGGTTGAGATTATGGGGAGAGAACGTGGTAGTACTGTTAGTTTCGTCGGCTGACAAGCAGAGGCAAAGATTTACCCAGGTTCAGGCCACTCGGGTGGAGGTAAAGACCCTACTTCCTGCTTGTCTGGTATTGATCGTGGATTATGCGATTACAGGGGAGCTCCGGCGAGATGACGATCTCGCAAGAGTTTTGGTGGTTCGAGTATGGCTTGGTCCCAGATCGGTACCCCTCCCAGCCTTTAAATAGGCTGGGTCTCGGGAGTTTGTAACCGACCTAGTTTACACATAAGGAAAGCCTAAACCGACTATGCCTATGTCTAGTCTTGGAGGGTACTCCATCTTCTTGGGCCTCTTGTCTTGGGCTTCGAGTAGGCTCTTCGATATTGGGCCTTAGTCGTCACGTGCACCAGGTACCCTCATGATAGGGTACCCGATATGTATACCCATGTCAGCCTTCCTGACAATAAACATGGAACCCCAAGGAAAAATCTAAGTGTCATTCTCTTAATCTGAACTAGCTGGGTGGCCCGCGCAATTGCGCGGCTAGCCATGCGATTATTTTTGCACACGCTCAAATGTGATTGTTTAAATTTTAATATGTAATGTAATTATTTTGTTCTTGGTACTATCTACTGAAACCATTTAAGAGAAATAAGAAGTAAATATAATACTCATCATTCACGACACTTAGTTTGTAAAGCGTTTCTACTACTCTCATGTTTAGAACTAATGGTGAAATTTTGCATATGATTACCCGAGTAACTTAATTAAAAAATTTAATGTTCGAATTTAAAGTATGCCATAGAGGTCTAAAATGATTTTACTAATGCTTTATTGCCATGTATTCCACCAACCATTATCTAAAAGATTTAAGACCTGCAATATTGAAGAATCGATGAAATATATAAATAAAGGTTGCAATATTTTAGCAAGCAGAATAGATGAATTTTATACTCTCTTGCCACTAACGTTGGCAGTATTCGCTCTGTCTCGTAATAATATAATATGTTATTATAACTAATATACTACACTGATAGAAATTTGTACCTCTGGTCCCCAACAATGTAGAAAACCGATAGAAATAAATAGTAAGAGTTTGCTCCTATTTAAAAAAATTGTTGTATCAAGATGAGTATTCATCCCGGCAAAAAAATACAATATGTTATTTGTATTTCTTTGGGAACAGGACAAACATAATATGACCGTTTTTCAATTTCATCTGAAACTTGAAGATTTTAATACATGGAGCGAATATTAACACCAGTGAAATAATCCATGATTCAGGGACAAACTAATCACCTTGTTTCGCCTAGGATTCACTTTATCACGTCGTAAGTCTTCAAATTCAGCTACCAGATTGTTTCGCCTACTTATTGTACTGTGATTTTTTGCCACTTGACACATCTTCAAATGGCCTCCATGCCTGAGTTGCCATGACACCTTTGAGTAAGAAATTGTATTTAAAAAGACAAATCAAATAGTAACTGAATAGTCAAGCGAAGGGATTCAGAGATCTTACCATCTTGCCTCGTATTCAACTTTGCATCATGCACACACCAATGTCGCTCAAATACAAAGTACTGGCTACTGGCTACATCCGTTGTGTATGTTAGCTAATCTTATTTGTTGTCGCCTAACTGAACATCACATATGAATTGATGTCGTAGTTCAATGCAACATTGGCACTATAAAAGCTCAGTGTTTTGGATGCATATTGTAGTCCAATGCAACCTGCACTGTAAAAGCTAGTCGATTTGGATGACATGTGCTTGCGGCCGTGCAGGACCATGCCTGAGGCGCAATTTGGATTGAAGCCTGGAGAGTTTACCTGGTGTTCAAGGCCGCCGGCCCTGCCTTTCTTGAGGATAGCAAGGCTGCCCCTTAGAGCTATACGGGTACGGCGTCCCCTGGACATGCGCTGCTGAGAAGCACTCCGACGACCAAACCGATTTTAAGAGAAAACACAACTGGTCGGCTTGTGGGCAAGATCGTGGTAGGCAAGCTGGCTGGCCGCGCAGCTTCTTCCAACAACTTCATTGGTCGCTGTGCATATACCCATAATCTATTGATCTCGCCGGGTCGCCGCTCCATTGTTTGCCTGGCGATATACGACGACATCTCTCTCGTATAGCTTTGCTACCGCTTCCGGCAGATACGGTCCCGATGGAAAGCGATTTGTTGATTACCTAGCATCTCTCTCGCGTATGTGCATCTTTAAACCTCTGTTACGCCCGAGATCCATGTATGGATACCTGCCGATTCAGTTTTCCTGTTTGAAAAAACAGGGAAAAAATGCTATAAGAGCTACCTGAAATTGCCCCAAAAGAATATACCAAAATCCTATTATCATTTATTTCACAAACCATTATCCAAAAGGGTATGACACCTACAAAAAAGAAGAATGGATAAAATATTTAAAAGAAATTAAGGCTCTAAACTTTATTAGATGGTAAGCAGAAACAACGAAAATATATGCTCTCTCATCGTAAGGATCGGTTGTAGTTGCCATATGGCAAGTCAGGGCTATTTTATCGGATGTCCTGTGCTGATGTACTCATTGTAGCATATACCAAGCAAAAATAGGATCATTAGGAAACTTAGTGGCATCAATAGTGGGGTGATTTAAAATAACATCAACTCAATTTACTCTCACCAAATTTGCGGAACAGAACTCTCAGCCCAATTTATTGCCTAGAACAAAACAAATGGAGAGAAACAAATAGGATTCGTCTTCATCCCTGCAAAAAAAAGAAAAGAACTTTTTCATTGCAATTCTTCTCCGATCGGGGGCACCATAATATGACCACGTATATCGTCGGATTGAAATTAGTACAGCTTATTACCTCAGAATCAATCCTTTAAGCATGTATGCAACAACGTACTGGGCATGCCCCACACGGACGTACGTAGATGAGAAACAAAACAATTCTGATGCATGGAGAGCTGATTGGTTCTGGATGTGGTGGAGCGACGCGAGCATGCACAATCTGTCGTCAGTTAATGTGCTGCCGCTCGCCGCCATATATCGTCGGTTAATTAATCATGTTGCGACGTCAATCGATCGATCTAAAATCTCTGGCCGATCGATAGTACATTGTTCCTTAAAAATCCTGATGATGGTTGGGTGGATGATGACGACTGGGATGATGCCGTGGAGCTGTCCTAACAGTATCTCGCTCATAGCCTTGTATTCGCCGGCCGACGTCGTCCCGCAGCTCTAATTCGATTTCCAGGCAAGTGATTCTTTTGCGATGGTGATGGTGATCGATCAATCTGTAAAAATCGCCGGCCGATCGATGGTATTTATGCATCTTATACCACCTAACAAATTTCTAAACAGTGTGTAATGTATGTATTGTAAAGAAGTAGCTGAAGCATTAAAAGAAAATTAAATTGCACGTATGTTTCGATCCATCCTGTATGCATGCATGCCTGCATGGTGTATGCATGAGATTAAAACTCACTTACGTTAAGAATCTACGTAGATTGGCCGATTGCATCGGGGAACTTGACGGCGGCGGCAGCGGCATCATCATGCCTGAGGACACGCTAGTGGATCGGAATACGACGATCGGACGACGTCCCGCGGCAGCGTGCGTACCTGAGGAGACGCTAGAATACGACGGCGGCGATAAATTGTCATGTGCTGATGGGTGATTTCTTTTCGTGGCGATGTCTATCACGCAGCCTCCAGCAATCAAGCTATTTATGATGTGTTTGGACTCCAATTAGAATACGAAACGACTCCTACCTCTAGGCGTTAGTCCTCGCTGCGCGTCCTTCGTTGCCTAGTCTAAGATCTGAACCGTTGACTTCTCTTAAGTTTAGCGTAACAAATCTTTACCGTTGGTTATCCTGTGTTTTAATTATATAATAGATTGTGAACTTCCATTAAAATTACAAAATTATGGAATTGAGCACAAGCCTACTCAGATAAAGGTAAATTGAATAATTTCAGCAGAGAAGGGGCATCGGAAGCTTATTAAACTTAGGAGCCTAGAGAGATGGAATAAGAAGCTAAGTGAGGGAAGACCTTTTTTAGGATAGAAAAAACTTCTTCTAAAGGAGCTAAATGACATTTATCTTCCCAAAATTGATTTTTTTTAGAATCCCAAAGCTGAATAGAAGACCTACAAGAGATTACTACCAAGTGGGCCCAATCCCAAAGAAAGACCTAATAAGACCAAGTCAAGGATGCAACCTGAAGGCAAGAGGAAGCCCACAATGAGATTAACGCCTTCACGCAAGATGGTTGAGCCTACACCTCGAAATGTCGATCCCTTCTGCGGTCGATTAAATTCTCCAAGCTTCACCACCAAGGCAAAAGATTAAGGGGCCATCAAGGAAGGAGTTTCTAGTTGGGCTCCACTAGTCATTTATAAAGCGGGTGCGGCAATGTCGATGTGGGAAACTCAATGCGGGATGTAGTGCGCTCGTCGTGCTGGCGGACTTGATAGAGGAGTGTGGTTTGCCGTTGGGGAGACGCTAGGGTTGTAGTGAGCTCGCCATGGGCACCAAAAAAACCTAAAAAAAATAAGTTAGTTGTGCCTGTTTACTTTTTAAAGAAATTTGATGGTTTCGTTTTGAATGAAATGAAACTTGGTAGAAAGAGTGCGTCATTGTGCATACCTGCATCGCTTTTGGTGAGCCTTCAAGTCGGAGTGGACGACAAAGCTATGGCTGCACACGTAGTGCCAAATATTTCTTCCATTTCGTCTCTCGTAGAGCTTCTTGATCCATGTGGGTCGGACAGGAAACTCTTCGTGATATTATGGGCACATCATCCTACGGGGCAGATGTATGCCTCTTCGCATCGGTGTCGTCGTCGTTGTGCTTGAGCGGCTTCCAATGGAGCTTGTGTACTAGCATGTGCAGCCCCATGTCTTGTACCCACTGATCCCTAGTTGCACACCCCACACATGAATGGGTGGGTGGTCAACCTTGTCAATGATAACACGACCACCTCCACGTCGAGGTCTACATATAATGAATAATAATAATAATAATAATAATAATAATAATATTACTACTTACAAAGAAATGAAAGAGATATTTATAGACCCATTGACGAGCTGCGACAAACCCACGAAATGGCCCAAAATCATGGAAGACGTCACCGTAAGGTTTACGCTGGCAGTGGCAACACAGCAAGGCATTTGCGCAATGTTTAATGAGATTTCTCTACACAGTTATGGACCTAAACACAAGTCAATGCAAACCTTGTAAAATGAGCAGCTCGAGCAACATGGTGTTAAAGATCTTACAATGACGTCTTCAACAACCATCGAGTACTGGCTTCCTGATTTGGTGCAAGTGCACAAAATTTAGAAAGATCGCATTAAAACTTAGTCAGTTAAATTGTTAAATTGATAAGGATCAACGCGATCCAAAAAGGGTTTGGCCCAATCTTTCACAGCGAATCAAAGAACAGCAACATATAAGTTCGATTGTTGAGCATATTAGATATACTCCATGACACACAACACAGCTCTTTATGAATAGAAATAGCATGCGCCTCCTCTTTACAACATCGGGGCCGGCAAATCCAGTCACCGCAGCATAGACAAATCAAGCACATGTGGCGCCACATCATAAATAATCCAAGTATTGCTTCTAATTTTCAAAAATGTAGTGTGTGTATTTGGGGGGGGGGGGGGGGGGGGGGGGCCTTGTCCCCCTTGGCCGCAATGAAACACCGTTACCGCACTATGTGTAATTGATGTTTGACAAGCAAACCATCATATTTCAGTAGCTACATGAATAGTGGGATTGTCAAGGTAGCTCATCGAAGGATCCGTCCACTAGGAAATAACCTAGCATGAAGTTAGTCGGCGACCACACTGAAGGTGGCGGTGGTGCGACGGAGGGAGGAAGGAGCCATCCTGCAAAATCCACGAGTAGTGTTATGGTTTGTCTAAATCGGTAAAGGCAATGTCGACGAGAGGATACTAGGTGGGGGCTGTAGTGCGCTCGTCGTGACGGTAGGCTGCACAACGGATCATGGGTTGCTGGCAGGAAGACTCGGCTTGGGCTGCAGTGAGCTCATCCGGCGCACAATAAAAACCAAGAAATTCAAAGTAGGTTGTGCTAGTTTACTTTTTTGTAAGAACCTTGATGGTTTCATTTTAAATGAAATGGAACTGGGAGAAAGAGTGTGTCGTTGTGTATACCTACAACGCTTTTGGTGCGCCTTCAAGTTGGAGTGGAAGGCGTACCTTTGGTTGCAGGCCTTCAAGTTGGAGTGGAATGCGTAGCTTGGTCGCACACCAAATCTTGCTTCCATTTCATCTCGTGAAGTGCTTCTTTTTTCCATGAAGTCAGAGAGATCCATCTTTGCGTCATTATCTACACATCCTCCTAACAGGAAAATGTATGCCCTCTTTGAGCCTGCCGTCGGCGTCGTGCTTGAGCAGCGGCCAGCCAGGGCAGCTTGTGTACTCGCCTGTGCATTTCCAAGTTATTGTACCTACTAAATCCCTTATTACACACCCATACATGAATGGGTGGGTCGTGGTCAACCTTGACGGTGACAACACGACCACCTCCGCATCAAGGTCTATAGAATAAATTATAATAATCAATACTTATGAAAGAAATGAAAGATTTATTTTACAGACCCATTGAAAAGCTACAACAGACCCACCAAATGCTCCATATCATGGAAGATATAGCGGTAAATTTTGCATGGACAGTGGCCACATAGCAAGGGGATTGCCCAATATTGAAAGAGATTCCTCTACCACAGCTGCAAGAGGGAGCCAAAGACTATCAATGCAAACCTTGTATAATGAACACCTCGAGCAACATGGTGTTTAAGATCTTACATTTACGTTTTCGAGCACCAAGTATTGATTCTAGATTTTTTTTAATGTAGTCTATGTGTATTTAGGGTGGAGGAGTGGAGCATTGCTCCCTCACCCCATTTGGCCTCTATTATTGCGCTAAGTGTAATTGATATATGCCTCTTGGTCATAGTGAATCTTTGTTATTACTAAGTTTAGCTGATGTACGGCAAGCAACCCAGCGGATGCTACTCGCTCCGCCAAGGAGAGCATTCAAATTTTGTGGTGGATTTCGAGTTTCACGCAAGTAAAATATGGTCTCCAAATTTAAAAATATTTTTTATAATTTAATATCATGCTAGAATAGTTATTCTAGCGAGAGTTAGGATAGTTTATAAAATTGTAATACGCAAAAGCCAAACGTTATCACAAAGAGCCGTCTCTAAACCTTTTTTGCGGGTAGAATAAACTGTCATACGTAGAAATATCTTTTGGGTATTAGGCAACCTTCTTCCTATCATCTTGGTTGAGTCCACGAATTTTATTCCCTGCACATCCCACGGTTCACCCTATAGTATACTTGTCTGTTATTATATTTTTGTATCATCCTGATATCATGCGTTATATCACCTTGCATATTTTGCCAAACCCAAATTTTTTGTGCAAACCCTATTTTTGCAAATTAATTCTAGGGTTTTATAAATCCTCTACTTCTCTCTTTCATAGTTCAAATAAAACGCCAAAATAATAGTTGGGACTAGTTGAGAAGTTATTCTTAATTAAAAAATCAAAATGCTTGTACATTGCCTTGTCATTTCTTTCTTTTTCCTTATTTCTTTCTTCCTCTCTTTTGTGGAAATTGGAAAATTCTAAAGAAGATGAGAAAGGCCAGGGCACCACTTCTGGCACATTGCTCCTTTCAGCCCAAAACCATCCCACAGGGCCACTTATCCCTACGATTTAGCATTGCTCCATACAGGTCAAAGACCAGTGCCTATCCTCAAGACGACGTCATCGTGCACCGCCCGCATCAACCCTAAAAGGACATGCGTCTCCTAATCTAGTTTTGTGTGTTTGTTAACAACATAAGTGATGATCTTACTGTGTGCTAAAGTACTACATGTACAATTGATGAAATGCACATGGCAATGGGTGACCCTTAAAAAGGAGAAAAATATCGAAGTCGGTGGCCCGTAGATTTAATTTATTGAGTCATAGGGAAGCCGTACTATCAAGATGGGTTACTCTTTGGAAGGTTTGGGGAAATCATGATTCTGCACAAATACCATATTTGCACCCCCATAGCCTTCCTACAACATTGGTGGAAAAAGTCAGGAAATAGTTTTGCTGAAAAATGGCTGTAACTGGACGAATTCCGAGAAGTCTAGATTTGATCCAGAATTTCGAGCGATTCAGAATTTTCCGAGTGGATTCCAAATTGACTCCGGACTGAGCCTTTCGGTTCTGTACTCGGTCCGGAATCTAGTTGGTAGACAACGGATTATTTCGAACGGCCGGAATTCTGAGTCAAATCCGGATCCATTCCGGATTCCACGATTCTGTCCAAAACGGCTAGTTTTTTAGTGGACCTATTTAAGTCTCTTCTTCTCCAAGAGAGGTACCCGACCAGAATATCTTTCCCCACCATTGTTGCAAGCTCCAAGCTCCTTGATCTTTCTCCCTACCCAATCAACCACCTTGTCCTTCTAGGACTTGGGAGAGTTGACCTAGATTTTCCACCAAAGCGATTTGATTTCTCATCCATTCCATTGAGGAACTTGTTACTCGTGGGTTCATTGGAACCCTAGACGGTCGTGGTCGTCTTTGTGGCTTTCGAAGCCACGAGGACTAGCCAAGAGCCTCCAATTAAGTTGTGTATGCGTGCCTTGGCCTTGTGATTCTTGTGGCTTTGGGAGCCGCGGGAATTTGGTGAGCGCCTCCAATTCGGTTGTGGAGTGTGCCTCATCCTTGTAAAGGTTTGTTGGCGACCCCAAGGGCATCATATAGTGGCTCGTGCCAACCCTCATTGGAGGTAAGCACGAGGGAGATACAGTGTGCTATATCACGGCTATTCGTGGATCAATTTGTGACTCTGCACCGCTCCAACGGAGAGTAGCTTCCATTGGGAAGTGAACTTGGGGATAAAATCTCCGCATCACCGTGTGATTATCTCTTAACCTTCATTTACTTGTATTGCTAGCTTATTTTGTTTACAATATCTTGCTAGCTTGTATCTCGATCATCATATAGGATTGTTTACCTAGTTGCATATCTAGAGAACTTATATTTTGAGCAGAGTCTTAATTTGATTAAAGAAAGAGAAAATTTGTAGTTGCCTATTCACACAACCCCCCTCTAGTCAACCTGCTTGATCCTTTCAAATCCGCCTGTTTCTCCTCCTCTCTTCCTTTTTTTGACATGGAACACTCGTATTCCATGAAGACTTGACCAGGTCACCGGTCACCAAACGGGTTACATAACAAGGATAGCTTGATGTCCATATGGTACTATCACCATGAGCTATTCCTACACCCAAAGCCGCAAGGTTATAAGCCGGCTTATTACAACCCTAGGGGCATACACCACACATGTATCAATGAACCTTACACTAAGGTAAACCTAGCATGGGCAGCACGGCCCGATAAGCCCGATGCAGGGTTTGACTCGGGCTTCACTTTTGCGCACAAAGCCGGCCCGAAAGCCCGAAAAAGTCTGGAAAATAGTGATCTTTGACATTTTACAGAAAAACATGCATTAATATACTTTGAATATGATATATTTATATAGTTTTCAATACAAAAGAGGCGTTTTCGGAGTTTCAGGCCGGGGCTTGACTTTTGTATGTCGGGCTTTAACAAGCCTGGCACGAAGCCCGACCAGGCCGAGGTATGCCCAGGTTTACACTAAGGCAATACTTCAAATCACTTAGGAGGATTCCAATGACCCGGGTCATGATCTGATGAGTTCAGCACAATCTTCAGGTTGATACAATATGTCTCCCTTTATAAATTGCCCGGTTGCGCCCCTGTCGAAGCCAAGTTTTTCTATTTTTTTTCGTTTCACAAAAAAGTTTCTTTTTTATGAACTCTCGAAGCCAAAGTATAGTTTTTCTTCCGAAAATTCCATCGCGAGAAGCACTGTGGGCCAAACTGAATCTCGTCACTGGAAAGTCTCTCGGTGCCGTCCCTTTCTTCTCTCCCTTGAGAGTCAGCCGCCGTCCTCCTCAGATCCGGCCGCTCTCGCCGCCGGCGCTCGCGCTGGCTGGTGCAGAGATGAAATAGGGTGCCGGCCCGCCTTGTACAGCAGTAGAGTAGCTCGTAGGTTAGGTTTTGCTTCGCCTTCGTGGCGCTTGGCTTTATGCTGTCTCTCTTTCTCCGGAGGTCAGTAGCTTTGACGCTCGGGCGCGGCGTCGAGCTCGCCGTCGATCTGCGCTTCCTCAAGCTTTCAAGGTGGAGGAAAGGGTGGTGCGGTTCGTCGGCAGCCTTCTTCTTCAATAAGTGCCTCTGCTTCCATAGTCTGTGGATCTCTCTCCTTCTCCTGGCCAGCCTCGGTGGCGAGGGGGAAAAGAAGGGAGATGTGTGGCTGCGGGAGCACAGCGGCTATCCTGGCGGTGAGGCAGACGCATCGCTGGAGTGCGAGATCCTGGCGTTTGCTGGAGCTCCATGGAGGAGATTCTCGGCGTCAGGTACCAAGCGCCGCTCTTCTAATAATCGTCTGTTCAGTGTGGAAATTGCTGGATCGAAGATTGTCGCTCTTCTGTGGCGCGGAGGTTGCGGGGAAGAAGATCGGTGTCTTGGATCTGCAGTTTCTTGGGGAGTTCTTTCGGCTGCTTGCTTCGTAGTTCCTCAATGGCGACGATTTGGCGTCGCCGTTATCTTCGGCCAAGGGGGCCACTCCGAGCTGTGGTGCTGCTCGTACCACAGTATCTTCAACCTCCAGGCCGGCGTGCCACTGCGGAGGCCCTTCTTCAGTTCCATGGCGGCGCACATCGTCATGTCGTTTCCAAGTGGTTCCGTCCCCGACGACGGCATTGACGGCCGTCGTGTTGAGCTGTGCTACTCGTTCGGTGGAGAAGGACTGAATTGCTTTTCCTTTATTCTGGTTAGGGTCCTTTCTGTAAAAGCCAAGGGCTTGGTTATAATTTTCTTTTATTCTACGGTCCTTGATGTAAATTATATGTCCACCGACTAATGCTGTCGGGATCCTTCGGGATCCCTCCCTTGTTCAAAAAAAAAAGAATCTCGTCACGGATGCACATGCACGATATGAGCCGGAACCGGGTGGGCCTGGTTCAGCTGAATGCTACCAATCGGTGGTTGTGGATAGCCCATACATTTTATATTCTACTATATACAAAAGATGGTGGAAACCGCCCCCTCTCCAGCCCTCCACGTCACGGGTGAACCACGCCCGTCCGATCGCCGCGACGAACGGCTCAGATAGCACCACGTCGCCCAAAAACAGGCGGTACTGTAGCTGGTCGATTTTTGACCAATGGGTGCACGACACGTCGCCCGATCACTCCCGGTCGCCCGTCCGCACGATTTTTGGCGCGGCACTTTTGCAAAAAAACGCCCGCAAAGGACCCCGTTGCAGTTTTCGGGAAGCTGGGGGGTTTATCCGCAAAAACGCCACGAAACCTTCCCCTGCCCTCTTCCTCTTCCGCGCGCCCGTCGCGTTGCCGCCGCCGCCGCCGCGGCGCGCTGCCGTGCCGTCCCTCCCCGCGCCGATTGGAGCTCGCCACGGGATTCGCCGTCGCCGCCTCGACGTCCTCGCCGCGTTTCGGCCGCCGGGACGCCGCCGACGAGCTGAAATCGCCGCGGCCTCGCCCGCCATCCTCCGCCGCGTCCGGCCGCCGTGACGGCCGCTCCGGCGACCAATAATTGGCGGCGCCGCCACGTTCGGGTCACCCTGCTCCGGGCGCACCCGGAACGCCCACGGGCGCGTCCAAAGGGGCGGCGGCGCGTCGCCGGCGATCCCAGCGCCGCCGCGGGCGACGCAACTAGGGTTCGCCCACTGTGACGTCAGCACGACGTCACAGTGGGCCATGTTTTTTTTTTTTGCAAAAATCCAAATTGCAAAAAATCCAAACTAATTTAAATCAACAATTTTAATATGCCCACAACAAAAAAAAGACAAAAATGTCAAAGTATTCACACAAAAAAAATATGCACAACCAAAATTCAAAATTCAAATTTTCCTGTGCCTTCGAAATATGGATTTTCCATATAAATAAAAAAGATTTCAAATGCGTTAAATCAAAATGATTTCAAAAGCGTCAAATTATTCAACATATTAGAAATGTAGAAATATGCGCATATCGCCAGAACTGCCCCCTAACGTCAGCACGACACAATAGCAGGCCTACATGTCAGCTCCGTGTTTCCTTTAATTTTCCTCCAAAAAAAACCCTTATTTAACAAAAATGAAATAATTCCCAAACGATACAAAACCAAGCAAATTTAATCTACTTACATATTAATAAATATGTATAAGAGAACACACAAAAAAAAGACCTCTAATTATGACATGCGAGCAAAGTTCAAATTAAAAAATTTAGAGTACTTTCAAAATTTATCCACTTTCTTAAAAACTACAATAATTCAAATATGGATAACTTTTCATTTTGCAGGACTTTCCCGAAATGTGACCAATCTTCAGCTAGCATTTCAAAAAATTAAGAAGGAAGGAAAACTATGCCGGATCTTTCTAATCCAAATTTCAAATTCAATCTTTCGGAAAAAAACTAATTTTTTTTCAAAATCCACGGGTGCGGCAGAGCCGCACTTAGTCCCCTAGTACAACTAATGGCCATTCCATTTATGTCGTGGTGGGTGCCATTTCTTTCGTGAACGGTATGAATCTCCTTCCAAAAAAAAAAACACAGGAGGCATGGAAAGTGTGGAAGCGAATTTCCTCCTCACCTAGTCACCTGTCCATTCGTGCTATTGCATAGTCGTTAGTTTTCCCCTTTGCTTTGCAAGTCAACATAGAACGCTCTAACATGAGTTCGATAAGATATTAAGATCATATGTCTTTGGCTGGTGACTGACAGTAGCGCGTGAGTGAAATAGTGACGAAAAAAAATAAACTGCCGTACGTAGAAATATCTTTTGGGTATTAGGCAACCTTCTTCCTATCATCTTGGTTGAGTCCACAAATTTTATTCCCCTGCACGTCCCACGGTTCACCCTATAGTATACTTGTTTGTTATTATATTTTGTATCATCCTGATATCATGCCTTATATAACCTTGCATATTTTGCCAAACCCAATTTTTTTGTGCAAACCCTATTTTTGCAAATTAATTCTAGGGTTTTATAAATCCTCTACTCCTCTCTTTCATAGTTCAAATAAAACGCCAAAATAATAGTTGGGAATAGTTGAGAAGTTATTCTTAATTAAAAAATCAAAATGCTTGTACATTGCCTTGTCATTTCTTTATTTTTCCTCTTATTTCTTTCTTCCTCTCTTTTGTGGAAATTGCAAAATTCTAAGGAAGATGAGAAAGGCTAGGGCACCACTTCTGGTACATTGCTCCTTTCAGCCCAAAACCATCCCACAGGGCCACTTATCCCTACGATTTAGCGTTCCTCCGTATAGGTCAAAGACCAGCCCGCAGCAACCCTAAAAGAACATGCGTCTCCTAATCTAGTTTTGTGTGTTTGTTAACAACATGAGTGATGATCTTACTGTGTGCTAAAGTACTACAGGTACAATTGATGAAATGCACATGGCAATGGGTGACCCCTTAAAAAGGAGATCGAAGTCGGTGGCTCGTAGATTTAATTTATTGAGTCATAGGGAAGCCGTACTATCAAGAGGGGTTACTCTTTGGAAGGTTTGGGGAAATCATGATTCTGCACAAATACCATATTTGCACCCACAGTCTTCCTACAACATTGGTGGAAAAAGTCAGGAAATAGGTTTGCTGAAAAATGGCTGTAACTGGACGAATTCCGAGAAGTCCAGATTTGATCCAGAATTTCGAGCGATTCGGAATTTTTCGAGTGGATTCCAAACTGACTCCAGACTGAGCCTTTCGGTTCTGTACTCGGTCTGGAATCTAGTTGGTAGACAACCGGATTATTCTGAACGGCCGGAATTCTGAGTCAAATCCGGATCCAGTCCGGATTCCACGATTATGTCCAAAACGGCTAGTTTTTCAGTGGACCTATTTAAGTCGCTTTTTCTTCTCCAAGAGAGGTACCCGATCAGAATATCTTTGCCTACCATTGTTACAAGCTCCAAGCTCCTTGATCTCTCTTCCTACCCAATCAAACACCTTGTCCTTTTAGGACTTGGGAGAGTTGACCTAGATTTACACTTCCACCAAAGCGATTTGATTTCTCATCCATTCCATTGAGGAACTTGTTACTCTTGGGTTCATTGGAACCCTAGACGGCCGTGGTCGTCTTTGTGGCTTTCGAAGCCGCGGGGACTTGCCAAGAGCCTCCAATTAAGTTGTGGATGCGTGCCTTGGCCTTGTGATTCTTGTGGCTTTGGGAGCCGCGGGAATTTGGTGAGCTCCTCCAATTCGGTTGTGGAGTGTGCCTCATCCTTGTAAAAGTTTGTTGCCGACCTCAAGGGAATCATATAGTGGCTCGTGCCAACCTCATTGGAGGTAAGCACGAGGGAGATACGGTGTGTCATATCACGGCTATTCATGGATCACTTTGTGACTCTGCACCGCTCCAACGGAGAGTAGCTTCCATTAGGAAATGAACTTCGGGATAAAATCTCCGCATCACCGTGTGGTTATCTCTTAACCTTCCTTTACTTGTATTGCTAGCTTATTTTGTTTACAATATCTTGCTAGCTTGTATCTCGATCATCATATAGGATTGTTTACCTAGTTGCATATCTAGAGAACTTATATTTTGAGCAAAGTCTTAATTTGATTAAAGAAAGAGAAAATTTGTAGTTGCATATTCACACACACACACCCCCACCCCTCTAGTCAACCTGCTTGATCCTTTCAAATCCGCCCGTTTCTCGTCCTCTCTTCCTTTTTTTGACATGGAACACTCATATTCCATGAAGACTTGACCAGGTCACCGGTCACCAAACGGGTTACATTAACAAGGATAGCTTGATGTCCATATGGTACTATCACCATGAGCTATTCCTACACCCAAAGCCGCAAGGTTATATGCCGGCTTATTACAACCCCTAGGGGCATACACCACACATGTATCAATGAACCTTACACTAAGGTAAACCTAGCATGGGCACCACGGCCCGATAAGCCCGACGCAGGGTTTGACTCGGGCTTCACTTTTGCGCACAAAGCCCGGCCCGAAAGCCCGAAAAAGTCTGGAAAATAGTGATCTTTGACATTTTACAGAAAATATGTATTAATATACTTTGAATATGATATATTTAATATAGTTTTCAATACAAAAGAGGCGTTTTCTGGAGTTTCATGCCGGGGCATGACTTTTGCAGGTCGGGCTTTAACAAGCCCGGCACAAAGCCGACCAGGCCCGAGGTATGCCCAGATTTACACTAAGGCAATAAAATCACTTAGGAGGATTTCCCAATGACCCGGGTCATGATCTGATGAGTTCAGCACATTCTTCAGGTTGATACAATCTGTTCCCTTTATAAATTGCCCGGTTGCGCCCCTGTCGAAGCCAAGTTTTTCTTCTTTTTTTCGTTTCACAAAAAAAGTTTCTTTTTTATGAACTCTCGAAGCCAAAGTATTGTTTTTCTTCCGAAAATTCCATGGCGAGAAGCACTGTGGGCCAAACTGAATCTCGTCACGGATGCACGATATGAGCCGGAACGGGTGGGCCTGGTTCAGCTGAATGCTACCAGTCGGTGGTTGTGGATAGCCCATACATTTTATACAACTAATCGCCCATACGGGCATTCCATTTATGTCGTGGTGGGTGCCATTTCTGAATCTCCTTCCAAAAAAAAACACAGGAGGCATGGAAAGTGTGTGGAAGCGAATTTCCTCCTCACCTAGTCACCAGTCCATTCGTGCTACTATATTGCATAGTCGTTAGTTTTCCCCTTTGCTTTGCAAGTCAACATAGAACGCTCTAACATCAGTTCCGATAAGATATTAAGATCATATGTGTTTGGCTGGTGACTGACAGTAGCGCGTGAGTGAAATAGTGACGAAAAAAAATGCTTGAACGGGAGATGGTCGATCGGTGCAGCCAGAGCTAGGTGTCCTTCCTTCCTTGGAAGGACAGACCAAAGCAAGCAGCCAAAAGTGTAACCGGCCATATATGCAGGTAGCCTCACAGTCTTCCTTGAAAGAGAGAATCTCTCACCACATCCGTGTATATATCTTCTGGACCTATCTATGTAGCCTGGACGCAAAAGATTAATTTACGGCCATACTCACAACTTATGCGCGCACCTTTTCCCTTTTGGGACACGTCCGCAGCGCAAAAGGGCACAGAGTCCGTCCGTGGTGACGGCCAAAAGGACACCGACATCGACGGCGACCACTCCGTCCACACGGAGGCCGGATATGGATACGCGAGATCCAGCCAGGGCCAGAGAGTGAGGCGCCTGGCCACATTTGGCCGGCGCGGAGGTCGACGTGCCTTTGCTCCTGGATTGACCGCTGCCGAAACCAAACCGGCCGTCCTGTGCGGGCGGCGGCGGCGGGGTCACGTTCCCAGCTCAGGTTTCCAGTGGCGCGGGCCGACCGCTAAGCCGCTACGCCGCCCGCAAATTAGGCCCGCTACGCGCCGCTGGGTCGCCCGTGCAACTCCGAGCGGGCCGAAGCGGCACGCCGCATTAGACCACGAGCATACCGCAGAACTGCTTGACCCGCAAAAAAAAAGACCCTAATCTCTATTCTCTCCCCGACGCAGGCGACCATGGCGACGACGGCGGCGCCTCACACCTGAGTTCGGATGGAGTTCATGCTGGGGTCGACGACGGCGGCAGCGCCGAGATCTCCACATCCGGCCCCCGCCCATGCCCCTGACGCCGGAGCGCCGTCACTCGCTGTCATCCCTCCGCCCCCGCCCATGCCCCTGATGCGGCCGTCGCTACTCCATCTCCGCCCCAAGCCCATGCCCCTTTCCCGGCCGCTGCCTCAGCTCCTGTTCGGGCACCCCGTCCATCGCAGGACGCTCAAGGTATTTGGCCGCTGCCCCATATTTTCACTACTCTACTCATATCAACTGCTTACAAGGCCGTGTGTGCAAGAAATTGGAAGTAGCTAGCAACTCAGATCTATCTATACCTTTTATAAAGCAAAACCCACTAAGTTCATTTATGATTTTTCTATCTCTACATGCAGCATAGCCACATCATCAAGTATTTACAGCCGTCTGATTCATTTCACCATCCGTCGATTTTTTCTGGCGTTCCGTTCCATTCCGTTCAGCTCGGCACGTCTACGAATCTACATCCAACGCAACCCAGCGCTCTATGTACGGCCTTCACTCCTTCTACGTGGGCTATTAGACGTCCTGACCTAGCCCGCCACATGGGCTTCCTCTGATCGTCTGCACTGATAGCAAATGAATCGTTCAGATTCTCCTCTGCCGCCACCTATCCTCCCTGATCGTCTGCTCCACCAACTTTGCTGACATTAATGTATTGGAAACTGAAGAAGCATCACATAGTAGGGAATCAAATGGGGGAAGGAACTGACGGTAGTAAATGAGCAACCGGCTACGCCTTTATAAACTTGGATCAACTCGATTCATTTGTTTAGATCCCAAACCACAACGCTGGTCTTTGCTCCCTCTTCTCAACCATCTCCCTCTTTTCTATCTCTAAAGCTTAATTTTGGATTTGCAGATTCGGACGGCTGATGGCGTGGGTAATGGACGATTTGCCGAGGACCTCTAAAATTTTCGGCACAAAATTGGACTTCAATTGTCGTACAAGCAACCTCCGCTGCCTGCAGGCGCCTTCATCATATGGGGCGCGGATTCGCTGACGTTGGATTCGCTGACTTTGCCTGACTTTGAGCCACTTACATGTGGGGCCCACCATGTGTGGGGCCCACACGTAAGTGACTCAACGTCAGCGGGAGCAAAGTCAGCGAATCTCAACCCCATCATATGCATGTCCTCCGCCTGCAACTTCCATCCAAGAGGTGTTTGGCCATATCTTTTTGTTTAGCTGGTATATTACTGAATACTGACGGGATTTTTTTATAATGGTTATCTGCGATTCTATGTGCAGGAGAGACCTTAAATCTGATGAAACTGCTTCTAGGATCATTTTTTAGTAGTTGCCCAGTTCTGGGGTGTAAGAAATAATACGTGCCGTCAATACTGATTGTTTACCAGTAGGTTTGCAAAATACGGAGCGTTCTATTAACTGACATTTGTCAGTGCTCTTTGCAATCAGAGGGGTGGACAACAAGGACAAGCCTCACTGAGTGTAGGTGAAACAGTGAAACCGTGAAAGCATCTATTCATCATATATAAAGTCTGAATATTCAGGGAGTTAGGATCCCTCCTTTAATTTCATCCAATATATCATACGTGGTCATTTTGAATGTTGCTCATGCACTTTTACGAGCTCATTTTGTCTGATCAGTTCTCCAAGCTTTTATTCCAATGTACGTCATAAATTATTTTGTAAAGTAGTTGAAAAGGAATAATAATAGTGAATTTCATTATCTGATTCCGATCATCTGATGTACAATCTCTATTTTCTTATTTTGTACCTACAACCCAGCTTTTCCTCCGATTATAAATTTATATATGCATATTTGATATATGACATCATGTTTTAAGTTTCAAGTGTCTAATATTCTTTTATTTTAAAAATAGAGTTCATAGAGAGATTCCCGCTGCAACGCGTGGGGTATCCTTCTAGTTATTTCTATGCAAAACATCCAGCTAGCAAGGGCAAGTAGCTATGCCACCGTGATTCCCATTATTCTACTGAAATTTCCCTGCTACCATAATTGTGAATGTACCGATTGTGACACGGATTTTTCAGCAACTGAATAAACGGTGACTCAGAAATGGATAATGATCAAGGAACCAGCAATGCTATGACAGGTACTAGTAACCCATGGGATCAATGGGATGTACAGGTCAAGGAACATCAACATAAACGAGCAAAGCTGAGTGAACTTTACATTTACTTGAAAGAAGATCTCTGTCCACAAGGTGATGGCTTTGATATCCTAAATTGGTGGTCAGTGAATGAAAACAAGTATCCCATTATATCTTGCATAGCAAAGGATGTCTTGGCTGTACCTGCATCAACTGTTGCATCAGAGTCCGCCTTCTCCACCGGAGGAAGAGTCCTTAGTGATTATAGGAGCAGATTACTAGGTAGCACGGTTGAGGCTCTCATATGTTTGCAAGATTGGATGCGACCTCGTGGTAGTTACCTCTCCCTTATTGGTCATTACTTATTTTCTGAAAAAACTTGCTGATATTCATTCTCTGTCATTGTAGGAACTACTCGTGTCAACACAATAACAACTGATGTCATTTATGGAACACGGGCCGACATATATGGAAGAGATGATGATATTCTTGGCCCTTGATTATCTTAGGTAAGCCTAAAAGCTCTTATTGGTTGCATTGTTACGGTGTATTGTTTATAGGAAGAGGATTTATTGTGAACAGCTGTTTGATGAAATCTGCTAGTTATTGCTTCGGAGTAACCTGATGTTCAGCTTGTCGAATAACAGGGTATATTTTACAGTAGCTGTTTTTATGTGTACCTGCCATGCCATTGGTCTTGCTATTCGTGCGTGGCTGGGAAACTTGAGTATGCAGTGTTGTTTGTGAATGTCGAGTCTGTTGGCCTCTCAAACATTCTAGGGTCGTTTAGGATTTTTGCCGTGGAGCTGAATATTTAAACACTTCTGTCGTAGGGCGTTGGCTGAGCTGTGCTTGCTTTAGTTAATGGCAGTATACAGCTGATGTATGGTTGCTCGCTTAAATTCGCTTTAGTTAACCAAGTAACCATATTTATTTATGTTGATTAAGAAAGTCTGTTGCTTTTGAGGGAAACTGAAGCTTTTTCTGCCTAACAAAACACCCAGTTTGAAGGTTCAGCAAACAAAAGATCACCAAACAGTGTATATCAGGGGCGGATCTATGTTGATGTCAGGGGGGGCCGCCGCCCCCCAGCCCAAGAAAAATTTGACTAAAAACTACTACTTTATGGCCTTTTTTCCACCAAAATCAGTGAAGTTTGGTCATTTGCCCCCCAATACCGGCCCAAGATGCTAAAGAAGCCCATCTGCCCCCCCAGCCAGTTGGGCCAAGCTCCGCCACTGGTGTATATCCATGAAATTAACTATGAATGTTGCCACCATCTGTTGATTTAGTTTGTGGTAGTTAGTTCATCCTTTTTGGCTTGATGCTTGGAAGTTTACCTAAATGCTAATACATCTCTTTGGCATTCTTATGTGCAGATGAAGATTGCCAAGAACTTGGTCAAAGCTGTTAGACTAATATGTCACGGAACGTGACATGTCTCCTAATCCCATAAACTGAGGAGAATCGTGATTGTTGTAATCTCCCGTTTAGGCTAACAAAAGCCTTGACCGGCAAGACTGCCACTGCGAGGAGGAACTCTTCAGAGCGAATCACTTCGTTTCATGTTCTATCCGTCTTTTACTTACTGAAATCGTTGAACTCCCTTTCCTGGTTTAGGAGTGATGTTTATGTAAATTCAGTCAGCAGAAATAACTGTTTGTGTTTCAGCAGAAATAACTGTTTGTGTTTCAGCGTGAATAACTTTGAATGTCAGTTGTTTGAATAATTTCTTGAATCATCTGGTCACTATTTTTTATACTGATGTTCTTGCAATATTTGGAGAGTTTGAATTATTTATACTGATGTTCTTGTACTCGGCACGCGAGCGAGCTAGCTGCTAAGTGCTAAAGATCGTACGCAGCCTGAGCGAACGAGCTAGCTAGGTCCTACGCAGCGAGCGCGCGAGTGCTGGCGGGCCGAAGCGGGCCACCGCTCTGCCCCGCGCTGCTTCGAGCGGAGCGTGGCGGCCAGCCCGCACGCACCCGGCAGGATCAATCGCGCCGCCAGCGGAGGGTAGCGAGCAGCCGCAACCCGCCCCGCTTGAAACCTGAGTCCCAGCTCCCAAAGGGAAAGAAATGGCTCTAAATCGAGTGCCGGGAATCTCGCTTGCTGGCCTAATGTGGATGTGGATCACGTTGCGTTTGTTTTTGTTTGTTGGCTTGCCCCCAATAGGACGTGGACGGCCGGACACGTACGCCAACAGCTAGCCGTCCTAGTAGGTTCTACTCCCGGAAGCGAACAATAGGGGATGGTGGTGGAGAAGAGTAGGGAATCATGGCAAGTGCAACCAGCGACTCCTCTGCACCTGCCGGAGCAGGAGCAGGAGCACGCCTCGACTCTCGGGTAGCTGGGAAGGTGGACACATGCTAGCTACTCCACCTAGCTCGCTCTGAATCCTGAGCTAGTCTACTCCGTCCGTCCAGGTAGTAGCACAGTAGCAGGTCACGCGCTCCGCGTTGCGTCCGCACGGCCAGGCACGTCCGCGGATTTCGCTCTGGATGGCGACGGCCAGGCACGTCAGGGCATATCGTATATTTCTCCTCAATTTTTCCCACGGGTTTTTGGAGGAGATGATTCCAAAGGATGATCGGTCGCAAGGACAAGCAAGGATTAGGGGGAGTTAGTATTTAATTAAAACTGTAATTAAGGATAATCCTCTGTTGTATTAACCGCACGTGTGGACGCCCGTCCAGGCAACCGTCACGACGGTTTCCCTTTCTCCCCGATCGGACGTGACCCTCTATCACGTCTGTTCCCCTTGTATATATACTGTGAATTCGATTCATTCTATTCTTTGTCTCTCGCTCTAGAAATCAACACGCAACAAAAAACAAAAACAAATGCGAATGTGATCCACGTGACAAGCGGGGATGCATGTACACTGAACTGGGCCAGCAAGTGAGATTCTCGGACATTTGATTCAGAACCATTTCTTTCCTCGGGACCGCGATGCCGCCGCAGCCGGCCCGCATGACGGCCGTCAAGTGGTTTGGTTTCGGCAGCGATCGATCTCGGAGCAAAGACACGTCAACCTCCCACGCCAAATGAGACCAAGCGCTTCAGTGTCTGGCCCTGGATCTCGGGTATCCATATCCGGCCTCCGTGTGGACGGCGTGGTCGCCGTCGCCGGTTTCCTTTTTGGCCGTCGCCACGGACGGACCTCTGCCCTTTACGCCTGGTACGTGTTCCAAAAGCGCAAAGTGCGAGAATAAAGCTGTGTGGCCGTAAATCTCTTGCGTCCAGGCTAGATAGATATATACACGGATGTGATGCGAGATTCTATCGTTCACTGCTCTGACCTACTGAGACCCTCTCGGATCCCTCGCTCCTTCGGCTTCTTAGAGCATCACCAGTCGGAGGCCCCAAATTCGGCCCCCCATAGACGCGTCCGCGGACACCGATCGGACAACCCCAAAACTAGTGTCCTACAACCATAATGTTCAAATATTGACACACAAATACATGCAAGCCATGCACATCCATCATAGATGTAGTTTTGATGTCTAAATAAATAGTTCACATCACGTTATTACAACAAATAATTGTATCTAAACAAATAAAAGTAGCCGAACATAAAAGTTCACATTATTCGGACACAAATCATTGCAAATTAAAATTCAGTCCTTCCCCATGAAGAGATACATATGCTCCACCAGATCATTGAGTAGTTGGATGTGCGCTACTTCATCTCGAAATTGTCGATGCATCTGAAGGAATTGCATGACATACTCCGCTTCTTGTTCAGGTAGGTGGACATGTTCTCCAGGCTTCTCAAAATCAGTGCGAGCTGCCCCTTCTCCCTCATCCTCCACAATCATGTTGTGCAAAATTACACAACAAGTTATGACCTGCCATAGAACCTCCGGATCCCACATCATTGCGGCTCCACGGACTATGCCCCAACGAGCTTGCAACACACCAACATAATATAAAAATAATATAAAAATCCGGTGCCGGCATTTACACAAACACTTTGAGAGCGAGGTGGAGGTCGGGCGATGCTAAACGTACCAGGAGCGGAGCGTCCAGATGTGGTTCCTCCGGTGACGGGCTCCGGCGACCGCAGAAGACTTGGCCGCGGACGCTGTGACTTGGGGGCGGCGGCGGAGCAGAGTGGTGCAGCCAAACTAGACAGAGCGGAGGAGGAAGATGAAGCAGCAAGGGTTTCCGTCCGATTTAGGGGAAAAATTGGGTAGGCCCGCATTGCCAGGTCCGACGTGGCGGACGCGTCCGGGCAGCCCCAAACCCGCCGTACATATGGGCTGGCTTTGGGGTGTGTCGGACCGCCCGGACATTTGGGCTGACCATAGGGGGTGCGGTTGGGTGGCGGTTTTTGGCCCAAAAGCTGTCCGGACTATCCGCCCGGCCGTTTGGGCTGGCTTTGGGGGGGCTGCGGTTGGAGATGCTCTTTGTCTGTGAAGCCCTCTACCTACTGTGCAGCGTGTGCGTCGTCCATGCCCATCCCGCCTCCGAAACCGCCACAGTCCTGCGCCGCAGCTGAAAAGACGGAATAAGAAGGACCTCTTTGGTTTTAAGAGCAGGACACAACACCCATGCCTCGCCACATCGCGTCACGCATCAAATCAATCCAGGGCTGACTTTGATACTAGCAGATGCTCCAAATCATCAATACTCAAGTACCCCTAGTTTGCGAGGACTCGAACTACAGTGGATAAACTATATAGCATCAATGCATCATCGAGCACGCCCTCGGTTTTAGTACTAATTACTTCCCGGCTCAACATCATCTTTTCAACAATACTCGTGGGTGCACGTTCAGAGGTACAAGTATACGAGTACATCACTGGTTGTACGTAGTATTGGTTGTTAGAAAGGCATACGATGATACGAGCCAGCTGCGTGTTTAATTAGCCAGATGGCCAAGATCGAGACGTCGCTACTCAGCAGAACAGAAATGTGGAGCTATCACGGGTTTTTTAGGTGACAACAGATGAGCACAGCCGAGTAATTTGCCAGATGGAGACTACTTACCCAGCGAGACAGTTGAGCTAGATGGGAACCGTTGAACACAGCCGAGTGGAGTAATCAAGAAGACGGAAAGGGAAGCACAATTTTGGGGCGCGTGGGCTTTAATTTCCTATAAAAAAAGAGTGGTCAACAACTCAACATGCACCCCAAGCAGGTTTATGTCTCTCGATAGTTCGTCTCTGGGAATGATTGACTCACCGGCTAATGCGTGTACTACGGTGGAAGTTTCTGCTCCTGTCGTCGTTCTAAACTCTTTCGTTGAACCGTTCAGCGTTTGACTCCATCCTTCATCCTCCTCCGTTGGTTACATGCCAGTGGCCACTCATGTCCCTACTTTTGGATTTGGTAAAACAGAACAACATTCCCTGTCCTATCACTTTTGAACACTACAATTATACTAGCAGATTAGCATGATCAGTCTAAGTTCGTTCCTTTTGGTGGAGATGGCCCTGTTTTATCACGAGGGAGATCCTTGTGTGAGCAGCCTGTCCTACTCCAATAGTATATGCTCCCTCCGTTCTAAAAAGGATGACTTCCACATGTCCAGCACATTTCCAGGTCCTGCCGTGGGCAAGCACCCAAATAAAATGCTGCAATTTAGCAGACATTTTGCGAAATTTTACAAAAGACGCAATATTCATTGCTGCCTCTCCTCCTCCGTGGTGTTTAATCGGTGCGGTGCGGTGCCGTGCAGCTAGAGCTAGGTAAGTAGGAGTACGTGTCTTTCCTTGGGAGTACAGACAGACCAAGCAAGCAAGCAGCCAAATGTGCGGCCGGTCATATACGCGGGGGCGGGGCACACGAGCAAATCTTGCGCGGAAACGACGAGAAGCTTCTCCGCGAGCAGAGCAAAATCGGCCGTGCAGACACAACGCGGAGCGCGTGACCTACCACTACCCGAGCCTGCAGAGCTCTGTGGTCGGACTTGGCGTGATTCTCTTCCCCTCTCTCTCTCGGCTGCGGCGCGGCGCCACCATCCCCTATTGCTTGATTCCAAACCACCTGCACCTAGCTTCTCGTAGCTGGTGGCGTGTCCGGCCATTCCCGGCCTGGCGATAGCGTTCGATTTTGAGCCATTTCTTTCCTTGGGACTGACTGCGACGCCGCCCGACGCCGCCCGTGGTTTGGTTTCGGCAGTGATCCAGCGGCAAAGACACGTCAACCTCCAACGCCATTTCTCTCTGGCCGTCCCTGGATCTCCGATATCCATATCCGGCCTCCGTATGGACGGAGTGGTCGCCGTCAGTGGTGTCCTTTTGCCCTTTACACTGCGTACGTGTCGCAAACCCCAAAAGGGAGAGGTGCGTGAATAAACTTGTGTGGCCGTAAGTTAATCTTTTGGGTCCAGGTCCAGAAGATGGATAGATACGTCGTACACGGATGTGATGATAGATTCTCTCGTTCCTTCTCTCCCCTTGTGTGTCCACTGCCCTGAACTGGGAATGGGATCCCACGCTCCTCCGGCTTCTCTCTCAAACCCTCTACGTACCGTGCGTCGTCCATGGCCATCCACTTCTGACGGCTGACCGCTGTCGCCGCTGCTGTCGTTGCCTTGCCCTGAATCGCCACCGTTGGCCACAGTCCTGCGCCTGAAAGGACAGAATAAAAAGGCCCCGTTTGGTTTTAATGCGTGTATTACGTGCTCGGTAGATCATCGCCGCGTCAGGGTTAACGTTTCTGCTCCGGTCTTCGTTCCTCTTTCGCTGAACCGTTCAGCGTTTGACCCCATCCTTCATCCATCCTCCTCAGCTGGTTGGTTACATGCCACCAGCCACTCATCTTCCAACTTTTGGATGTATTAGAATAGAACATTCCTTGTCCTAACACTTTTAGAAACACATCGATTATACGTAGCAAATTGGAATGATTAGGCTAGTTCATTTTGGCCAAGATAGCCTGTTTTATCACGAGGGAGATCCTTGTGTGAGCAGCCTGTCCTACTCCTATATATAGATAGAGGAGTAGTTAGCAAAATACAAATATAAGCAGTATGTTGGAGTTCCTTCTAATTGTAACGTCCTAGCTAGCTAGGCACAGGTACAGCTGATGATTAGTGGTGGTATGACTATGATCAACCTAATCCGCACAGACACATATGGACTTTGCACTAGACCCACATGTAAATGTGCAGCGCAGGGCGGCGGTGGTGGACAGCTCGTGGTGGTCCTCAATTTCCTAATGAACAAATATGTACTGTGCACCCCAAAAATAAAATACAAATCCACTCCACTTTGTCAGTCACATGGTCACATGGGGCGATTTTGACACTGTTGACCTCTGGACAAAACTTTAGCACAAAATGAACCTCGGCCGAAACTATTTCACGGGATTGACCCTTTCGAGTAGCGCCTCACGATCAGGCGCTACCCTACACAGGGTAGCGCCTCGTGATCAGGCGCTATACTTCTTGCCAGCGTGGCGAGCCGGGGCCACGGGGGGCCCAGTCTGAGGGGATAGCGCCTCGTGATCAGGCGCTATGGTGCGATAAGGTAGCGCCTGATCACAAGGCGCTACCCTCCTGTTACCTGTAAGCCGCGACGCGGCCGTCCCCAACCCTAGCCTCACTTGCAAATCGAACCGAAAACACAGAGACAGAGGCGGCGGCGGCGGCGGTTCTCTCTCCCCCTCTCTAATCCTTCTCCAAATCCACTCCGATTTGAAGAGAAAAGCGAGGGGATTCAGTTCCCAACTTCGTTCCGCAGGTATTCTCCTCCGATCCCTCAATTTTTGTCCAATAAAATCATCCCATTTGACCTCATTGTGCATGTTTCGGTTCAACCCTAATTGCTAGTTGATTTGGATTTTGTTGTTGACCCATGGCATGGTTGTACGATCTTTAGGTTAATGCTAGTGCTTGTTAGGTTAATGCTATGATTTAAGTTGTCTTTTTTGTCATTATGTTAGGGATGCCTACAATTGTTCATGTTCATCATGTGGATAAAGAGGCATTTTTGAAAGGCAATATGGAACCGGACCCGGATGAGGTAGCCTTGGTGTTCGAGCAAAGTCCTACCTACGCCGAGGTGTTGAAACAAGTTAGGATTGACTTGAATTTGATGATGAACCAAAATGAGTTTGTAGAGTTGGAGGGAAGACATAATGCCGGTCATGGAGTGCATCTCCGTTGGAAGTTTTTGCGTATCACCTCGGAACTTCATTGGGTTGCATACAAGGAAACCGTGGCCGAATCGCTTGACAAGTCTCTTGAGTTATTTGCCACGGTAAAGTTTGATGCGCATGTGAGCTTGGACTCCAACGGACATGCCTCCCCATTTGATGGTAAGAGTCCACCACTCATGAACCAAAGTCCACCACTCATGAACCTAGATGGTAGGAGTCCACCACTCATCTCAACTGATGAGTACGGGGATGATGAGCACGAGGACAATGAGGATGGGATTGACCTCCACGACAACAATGTTGGAGATTTGGACTTATATATTGAACAAGAGACCATGGAGCATGACATCCCTTATTCTCGATGCTATGCATCGGACTCGGATGACGATGGGCCCGATGAAGATGTGGATGAGGAGGGGTTCACCGTCAAGGAGGCCGAAGCGTTCGAGAAGGTAGTGGGACGGGATCATCGAATTCCGTTGTTTTCTGACCTTACTCTCGCGGATGAAGCGACGGTTGATGGCGGAAAGGGTATCTTGCTCGAAGCTAGGCCAATTTCTTACCGGGAAATGAATCATTTGGACAATGGGATAACTCCTGGTTTGAGGTTCGCAACCTTGTTGGAATTTCAGATGTGGATCAAGGAGTACTCAGTTAAGTACCATCGTCCGTTTAAGGTGGCTCACTCCGATAAAAAGAAGCGTTACACGGTGAGATGCTTACAGGAAGGATGTCCGTGGGAGGTGCGAGCAAGACCTTTGAAGAAAGGTCCCGATTGGCACATAACTAGTTGTGTTGCAACACACATGTGCCGAGGCAAGAAGGTGGATGGCAAGGATGTGAAACCAGACCACCGTCAACTCACCTCCGAGTTCCTCGGTTATAAGGTTTCCAACTCCATCTCAACACTACCAACAATGAGTATTAAGAGTGTCATTGAAATTGTGGAGAACATATTTCACTACACGATCAAGTATGGGAAGGCATGGAAGGCAAAGCAAGCTGCTTTCAGAATGTTGTATGGTGACTGGGAAGAAGCATACAACCGAATCCCTAGGTTGTTGGGAGCCATGGCCGCGACTAACCCGGGGATGGTCCATGTGGTTGAGCCGTTTGGGCAAAAAACAAGGATTGTGGACGGCAAGACTGTCCGAGTATTTGGCCGTGCATTTTGGGCATTCGAACAATGTGTCCGTGCTTTTGAACATTGTAGGCCGGTCATCGCAGTCGATGGCACCTTTTTGACCGGTCCATACAAGGGCACTCTATTGGTTGCAATAGGAAATGATGCGGGAAATCGTCTGATTCCATTGGCTTTTGCTTTAGTTGAGGCGGAAAACAATGATAGTTGGGAGTGGTTCTTTCACTATTTGAGAACCAAGATAATTCCACCTCAAAGGGAAGTTTGTGTCATCTCGGATCGCCATCAAGGAATTCTCAACGCGGTGCAGATCGAGATCCTCGGGCATGCTCGTTTACACCACCGATGGTGCATGAGGCATTTTTGCTCAAACTTCTATAGGGCTTGTGGGAGCAAGGAGTTTTCCGATGATCTTCAAGATTGTTGTCTCGCCTTCTCTGATCGTCGTTTCGCAAACTTGTACAACAGATTGCTCGCTAACAGATCTTTGAACGCCGGGGGGCAAGAGTTTCTCCATAGGCACATTGAACTTAGATCGAAGTGGGCAAGAGCTTACGATGAAGATGGCCGGAGGTACGGTCAAATGACAAGCAACATGGCAGAATGCTTCAATAAGGTGCTCAAGGGTGTGCGTGCATTGCCCGTGACTGCAATAGTTGAATACACATTCACCAAGTTGAATGAATATTTTCTGAAGTACTCACTCGAGACGGACCAACAGATTGCGGGAAAGAACAAGCACAATCACAAGTACAAATTCCCACCAAAGGTTGATAATTTCGTGGAATTCGAGTCAATGAAGGCGGACTCCCAAGTTGCAACACTATTTGATAATGAGGACTTGATCTACCAAGTAAACGAACCGGGAGGAACCACGGCCGATGGTGTCCAACATGGTGGCCGGGCATTCAAGGTATCACTCAAGGATTGTGAGTGCACATGCGGGAGGCCACATTTGCTTCATCTTGCTTGCTCGCACTTGCTAACGGCGGCTCGTACTAGACATGTGGATGTTAATCACCCGCGCACCGTGAGAGAGTCCGAGTTCTCTATCGAGACCACGAAAAACACATGGGCTCCTAGGTTTCACCCATTCCTAGACCGATCACAATGGCCGGAGTATCATGGAGTTCAACTATGGCCCGATCCGGCTTCGAAGGTGGACAAAAAGGGAAGACGCAAAACAAAACGTCTAAGGGGCGACATGGATGGTTGGGGCAGTGGTGGGAGGGAATGTCGGAATGACCAATTCCAAGAGCCTCGTGTGCGCTCTCGTTGTGGCAAGTGCAATGTGGAGGGGCACAACATAAGGAAATGCCCCCAAAGGAAGAAAGCCAAGGGAAATGAAGCAAGCACAAGCCAACAAGGTAGTAGCCAAGCAAGAAATAGCCAACAACAAGGTCCAAGCCAACATGGTGGGCCTAGCCAACAAGGTAGTAACCAAGCAAGAAATAGCCAACAACAAGGTCCAAGCCAACAAGCTCCTACACGACAACCTACAAGGCAACAAAGAGTGAGCCAACAAGCTCCAAGGCAACAAAGAGGGAGGCAACTTGGGCTTACAAGAGGCCATGTTGGTTATAGAGGTCATGGTGGTGGTGTAGGCCGTGGCGGTGGTAGGACCGTGAGTATGATAGGATACCTAGCTGGGCCGTATCCGTATGTTTCTCCACTTTATACTTGCTTTTATATTGTTTCTATCCATTATTGTAATTTTTTATCGCATATTGTATTCATATTGGACACTTACTAACTTTCAGTTTATAATGTTTCTAGGTATGGCAGCGTCTCAACCCAACAAAGCAACACCGAAGCTCGTCAATGACTCGGGCGAGGAGGGTGAGAGGCCGGGTTGGTTGGAGGTGGGTTTGAGGAGGGTGAGAGAACAAGATGCGGCGGAGGAGAGGAGGAAGAAGGAAGAGGAGGATGAAGCGGAACGGGAAAGGAAGCTCAAAATGCGTTCTGAGTATCGGGAGTATCAACGTCGTCAAGAGATGAAGCACAAAGAAGCGGAGAAGCAACGTCATGAGGATTTCAAGGCGAGGTGGCGGAAGAATGATGCCATTGCGAAGGCGAATAGAGAGAGGGAGAACAAGATATTCCGGGAGAGGGTGCTACGTGAGGCTCGTCTCGCAAGGGAGAAGGAGGAGGAAGAGGAGTGCACTTCCAAAAGGAAGGACAAGGGCAAGGGATCTAGCTCGACACAATAGAGCTATGTCGTTTCGACTTTGCTATGTGGATGATCTCCGGGACTCCACTATGTGGATTTATTTTGAACCTTCTTGTCATTTCGACTTTGCTATGTAGTGGTGAACTTTAAAATTGTATGAACTTGTTGTTATTATGCACTTCCTGTGAAACTGGCACTTTTCTGTGTAGTTTTGAATATTTGCTGAATTGTTGTAATTCCATCAAAAAACTGGCACTTTTCTGGATTTGGCAAAGTTTGGATGCATAGCGCCTAGTGTCAAGGCGCTATGCTTCGGTTCCAGAGACTTACAGAGAGCCCAGCGAGGGAAGCGGGGAAAAAAACACTAAGTCAATGTGTCGCGCCTTACCACGCGGCGCTATGCCCTCTTGATAGTATAGCGCCTCATGGTAAGGCGCGACACATTGACTTAGTGTTTTTTTCCCTGCTTCCCTCGCTGGGCTCTCTGTTAGTTTCTGGAACCGAAGCATAGCGCCTTGTGATCAGGCGCTACCTTATCGCACCATAGCGCCTGATCACGAGGCGCTATCCCCTCAGACTGGGCCCCCCGTGGCCCCGGCTCGCCACGCTGGCAAGAAGTATAGCGCCTGATCACGAGGCGCTACCCTGTGTAGGGTAGCGCCTGATCGTGAGGCGCTACTCGAAAGGGTCAATCCCGTGAAATAGTTTCGGCCGAGGTTCATTTTGTGCTAAAGTTTTGTCCAGAGGTCAACAGTGTCAAAATCGCCGTCACATGGTGCCTCGTCTAAAACACCTGGGCCCGTACGTGCCTCCCTGCTATCACCTGTATCGCTTTTGTCGTTTTCCCGTTTCTAGACATGTTTCACGTACATTTTTTTTTAACAAGGGGTGGGGTCCAGAGACCCCGGTGCTGCATTTCTATTTAAACACGTGGCAGGAACATATTACATTCCAGTCATTTTCGTCTATTGCCCTAGAAGACCTGCTATTCGAAGAAAGGACCAGAAACTTTACAAAAAAGACCCTCAAACTAGATAAAGAAACACAATCAGGCTAATTTTTTTTTAATAATACATTTTTTTACAGAAATTTGATAAATATTACGCATTTTGCATAAATTACACAAATAATACGGCATCGGCCCAGGCTAAGCCGACAGGCACTAATCGGCCCAGGCCTGGCCGATTAGTGCCCACTGGGCTAGCCCAACCGTACCTTGATTAGTACCTTATCGGCCAGGCCTGGGCCGATTAGTACCTTATCGGCCAGGCCTGGGACGATTAATACTAATCGGCCAGGCCTGGGCCGATTAGTGCCTGTCGGCTTAGCCTGGGCCGAGGCCGTATTATTTCTGAAATTTTGTGATTTTGCGTAATATTTTTCGAATTTAATTAAAAAAACGTATTATTAAAAAAAAATAGCCACAATCAGGCCCATGGTCTTCTCCACCACTCGCCGCCGGCGACCTCCAGGCGCAAAAAGCGCCGAGATCGGAGCCCCTTGAAGCACTCGAACTCTCCCATCCGGCGGATGATCTCTGACGCCGGCACACACGGCATAGCCGGGGACGAACCACTTGGCTACATCGCGGCGTCGAGCTCCGGCGTCGGACCCAGCAGGCCTCCGACTTGGAGGTAGAAGAACGGCCACCCTCTTGGCCAAAGATCGCAACGGCAAGCCTAGCCGCAGCGTGTGGTGCTCGGTGATGATGCAGCAGAAGCTTCCCCACAGAAGCAAAGATAGAACCGCAGCTTCTCTTCCGCCCCTCGCCGCCACGGCCAGCCAGAGGAAGACGCAGCCACCGCACACCTTGCTCGATGAAGAAGCTGCAGCGCTTGATGTCGGAGCTGACTTCGAGCAGCTCCTGCTTCTGCTTCCACCATGGAAGCCTGCCGGAGATGCACCTCGGACGTCGTCCCGTGCCGCGCTCGAACACCAGGACGAAGCAACTCCAGAGCCACTCCATCGAATCAGAAGGAGAGCAGCAACACACCCCCCTCTCCTCGCCTCCACGGCCGGCCAGAGGAAGAAGTCGCCATCTCACCTCTTGATCTACAGAGCAGCAGATACAGCAGTCGATTTTATTGGAGAAGCTTCGACCATCTTCTTCCCTGCAGCAGATCCACCATGGATCCGGGCTGTAGAGGGGAAGGGGGCCGACTCCGGCGTCGCTGCAAGTCGCCGGAGCAAAAGCTAGAAAAAAAGGAAGAACATAACACGGGCATCCGCCACGCGAAGAAGGAAAGAAACCATATAGGCTAACACTAGCACGAAGGCTAAACAAAATCTACAAGTACTATCTAAAAGCCTATCAGCACTTCCGCATCCACGGCAAGCAGCAACGCCGCCGGAGAGGAGCAGAGAGCGCGCCGGCTCAGAGGAAGGAAGGTGTGTGACGACTCTCAAAACGAGAGCGGTGGGAGGAGCGACTCGTTTTTTTCCATGTTTCACGTACATCCATTCTATTTTTAAGTAAACTTGAAACATTTATATTTGAACGGAGCAAGTAGTACTATTAGCAGCTACTACTGCGGCGAATTAATTTGTTGTCCTGGCCACCGCAGACAGTTCGAGACAAACAACTTACTACACTCCTGCACTCCACCGTGGCACAGTTCACTCATCACCATGCTCACCACAGTTCACAGACATCAGCAAACATTCCACATGTCCAGCCACATTTCGAGGTCCTACCGTGGGCAGCACCCCAAATACAATATTGCAATTTGGCGGACATTTGCGAAATTTTACAAAAGACACAATTTCCATTGCTGCCTCTCCTCCTCCGTGGTGTTTGATCTGTGCGGTGCCGTGCAGCTAGAGCTAGGTACGTGTCTTTCGTTGCGAGTACAGACGGGCCAAGCAAGCAGCCAAATGTGCGGCCGGTCATGTATGCAGGTACCCTCACGCGGTGGCGGGGCACGGCCGCGAAGCCAAAATCTCGCGCGCGAGCCTACGCGAAGCCTCTCGCGCGCGAGCAGAGAGCAAAATCCGCGGGCGTGCCCCCATGCCGCCCGGCCGTGCAGACACCTACTACAGTACCTGAGAGCCGAAGCGTGCTCCTGCACAGCTATGGTAGGACTAGGCGAGTTGCCATGATTCTCTTCCTCTCTCTCTCGGCTGCGGCGCGGCGCCACCATCCCCTATTGTTTGATTCCAAACCACCTGCGCCTATACTTTGGGCTGAAAGAAATAGGAGTAGCTAGCTAGCTGTTGGCGTGTCCGGCATAGGAGGCAAGCCAACAAAAACAAACGCGACGTGATCCACATGACCTGGCCATGTCCACCGAACGCGAACAGGGCGAGGGCGCGCCTGTGGCGCGATGGCAAGACGCGGCAGTGGCCCGTCTGCCCGCCCGGGTTCGATTCCAGTGGAACGAATTTCGGGTTGCCTCACTGAGCAGCACTGTTCACGTGAACAGTGTTTCGCGTGAACAGTGTTCGGCTCCTGCTTCTAGGCCAATTCCACCGTGGTTCGATCAGAGGTATTGTGGTGCACCCTTCACCGCAGGGGTTTCCCGGTAGGTTTAGGCTCACGGGGCCCAGAAGACTAGTATAGCCTGGTTAGGTCTAGCTTGCGCACAGGTGGCGTGCGTGTGGCGTTGAGTGTGTGTAGAGTGAGTTGTGCGTGAGTTCAGATACTACAGCTGTACTATGAAAGACCAGGAATTCTCAAAAAAAAAAAAAAAAAAGAACGCGAACAGGGCCAGCAAGTGAAATTCCCGGCCTGGCGTCGATAGCGTTCGATTTTGAGCCGTTTCTTGGTTTGGTTTCGGCAGTGATCCAGCGGCAAAGACACGTCAACCTCCAACGCCATTTCTCTCTGGCCCTGGCTGGATCTCCGGTATCCATATCCGGCCTCCGTGTGGACGGAGTGGTCGCCGTCGTCGGTGTCCTTTTGCCTTTTACACTGCGTACGTGTCCCAAACCCCAAAAGGGCAAGGTGCGTGAATAAAGTTGAGTGGCCGTAAATTAATCTTTTGCGTCCAGGCTAGCTAGCCAGGTCCAGAAGATGGATAGATACGTCGTACACGGATGTGATGAGAGATTCTCTCCTTCGTTCTCTCCCCTGCCCTGAACTGGGAATGGGATCCCACGCTCCTCCCCTCCGGCTTCTCTCTCAAACCCTCTACGTACTCTCTGTGCGTCGTCCATGGACCATGGCCATCCGCTTCTGACGGCTGACCGCTGTTGCCGCTGCCGTCGCCTTGCCCTGAATCGCCAGCGTTGGCCACAGTCCTGCGCCGCGCCTCGCTGAAAAGACAGAATAAAAAGGACCCGTTTGGTTTTAAAGAGCCTCCTAGGCCCGGGCATCTCGGACGCGCGCGCACAGCATGCCTCGCCACATCGCGTCACGCATCAAATCAAACCAAAGGCTGACTTTGATCGGCAGAGATGCTTGAAATTCATGAATACTCAAGTACCCGAGCTTGTACTACAAAGTGTATAATTCAGAAGCAGCGGCAGGCAGAGTTCAACGTCTTCTTCCCAACCAACAATACATATATACGTTGAGTGCTACGAGTATACGAGTACATCACAGTATACGAACCTGAGAAGAGACAGCTGCGTGATTAATTAACCAGATTGAGATCGAGATGCCACTACTACTACTCATCACAACAGTTGAGCTAGTACTACAGGTAGCCGAGTGAAGCAATTAACAGGACGGAAAGGGAAGCACAAGACCACAATTTTGGACGTGAAATTGCGCGTTTCCTACTGTATCAATCAAAATGAGGGGTCAACATGTATCCCAAGCAAGATGTCTCTCCACCGTTCGTATCCAGGAATGGTTGACTGACGGACCGGCCAATGCGTGTACGACGTGCTCGATAGATCATCGCCGCGTCAGGGTCAACGTTTATGCTCCGGTCTTCGTTCCTCTTTCGTTCAACCGTTCAGCGTTTGACCCGATCCTTCATCGATCCTCCTCAGTTGGTTGGTTACATGCCACTAGCCACTCATGTCCCTACTTTTGGATGTAGAATAGAACATTCCTTGTCCTAACACTTTTAGAAACACTTCAATTATACGTAGCAAATTGAAATGATTAGGCCAGTTCATTTTGGCCAAGACACCCTGTTTTATACTCCGTATATCATGAGGGAGATCCTTTTGTGAGCAGCTTGTCCCACTCCAATAGATAGTTAGCAAAAAAAACATATGTAAGCCTACATGAAATTCCCTGTAAGTGTAACCTGCTACTCCCTCCGTTCTAAAATACTTGTCTTCCATTTGTCCAAATTTAGATGTACCTAGACATGTTTTTGTGTATAGGTACATCCAAATTTGGATAAATGGAAGACAAGTATTTTGGAACAGAGGGAGTAGATACGTACAGCCGATGATTAGTGGCGGTATCAAGCTAATCCGCACACAGATGGACTTTGTAGTGTCCACATGCAAATAAGCAGTGCAGAGTGGTGGACAGGTTGCCGTGGTCCTCGCTCACTGTCTTTCCAGATGAACATTTTTTTAGATAAAGAGTATATATTAATATTGTTGAGATATCAATTACACCCAGCCTCTGCAACAACGCAATAACCTAGAGTATTCCGGATGCACATAGCCAAAAAACAATAATTAGAAGAAACTTAAAAAGAAAAGTCCCGCTACAGAGTTACAGTCGTTACAGCAGCAGCATAACCACCACCAACACAACACCTGATGTTCAACTTCTGCATAACCAACGCCTTCAAGAAGGAAACAGTGCACAAGCGCTGTCGTAGTCTGATCGAAGGACGGCGGCAGGTCGGGAACGAGAGCGAACTAGGTTTTTTTTGGGAGGTGGTGGCGCCTCCGGAGCCGCCCGGGAGGGAGCGACTCGGGAGGTGAGATACGATCTCCAAGCTAAGCCCAATGAACAAATATATACACTCAATTTATTTTTACAAATCCACTCAACTATGTCAGTCACATGCTGCCTCGTGTAATCAACTGGGCCATCTTGCTGGCACCTGTTTCTCTTTGTTATCTTCCCCAATTCAGCAAAACCAAGCGAAAGTACATGAGTCACACGACCTTTTCTTACCCTTAATTAATTAAGTACGCCCTCAGTTCCAAATAATTTACTCACATTTGTCAAAACATGGATGCATGTAGACACTAAACAAGTATAAATACATCCATATTTAGACAAATGCAAGTGAACTAATTTAGAACGAAGGGAGTAATAGGCACACATTGATACTAGATGATGGAGTAGTACTAGTATTGCCAATTAATTTGTTGTCCTAGCCACCACAGACAGTTTGAGACAGTTCACAATCATCATGCATGCTGACCACAGTTCACAGACAAAAATGATTCCTACGTGGGAGAGTCACGTGGTATTTTGATAGAGGAGGGTGCAACATCACCGAAATTGCAAGCATGAGGACTTAAACTCGAGTGGGTGGAAAGGCATCAACCCTTCTCACCACTAGGCCTGCCTTAGTCTGGGATGCAAGCGAGTCAGAAGTGAATTGACATGGACGAGCACTGCACGAGGCAGGCCGACACATGGATGAGATCCGACTGACTGACGGAAGGGATCTAATTGTGGAATCAGCGGTAAAAAGCCCAAAAAGGGGATCACATGGATGGATGGATCAGCCACCCAGCCAGCACACCACACCACACCACACCGGCCTCGCTTTGCTTTGCTTTTTCCCTTTCCGCTTTCGGCTCACGAGCTCGCTCGCACACAAGCTGCCACTGTGTGGAGTAGAGTGTGTAATTTGCAGGCAGGTGTGTTCTGTTCTTCCGTCCAAGTTAGTTCGTCCGTTCTGGTTGGTAAGAATCTGGTGAATCGGATTAGACGAGGAGCACGGAATAACACGCGGCCGAAAGACGAAGAAAGAGAGCAGGCGGTTGGGCTTGGTCCGTTGACGCGGCAACAAAGAAAGGAACATGGCGCCTGGTCTCCAGCCCCGCCTGAACCGGCCATGCATCATCCGCCCGCTCATTTTAGAACGCGGCCGTCCGTCCGTGCGGGACACGTTTCGACATCCTGCAGCCATGCCAGTATGCCACCGGCCCAGGGGGAAGGTGGCCACTTGGCCTCGCTTCCATTTATTTATGACGACGCAAGCGGAGCTACGACGAAGACGACGTCAAGCAGCCCCGTTAGGCGTGTGAAAGGTCGGAACTGCCCCTGTGAATAGATGGAATAATGGGTGTGGGTGGTTGCACTGTTCCAGGTGAGGAGGTGGTGCCGTGACCCCAACAGCCCTACCGCTACTAGGCACGCCTATGGGAGTAGGATACTATACCCATCGTATATGCATATGCTGGCTCCTTTCTCGGGTTGGTTCGGGACCAGCCACCTACCGTGGAATGCAAACCAGCCACCGCTCCCCTCTCTCCCAATACCACCAAAATATTATACACCTACTAGTACAACTACAAGGCCAGTTAAAAAATTTTGTTGAATAAGTTCAAAAAAAATCTTGGACTTGTAGGTAAGAAAGATAAATCAAATCCTCACTTTGGAATCCGGGAAGTTGGCAACCCGAACTAACTCATCTCAGTCTATTCTATACCTTCAACAAATATCTTGCATGTAAGAAATCCCAAACTGAATACTTCGTCGCCCTAACCGTCAGCGTTAGCCCACCTGCCATGTCCTTCTTCTACCTGCAATCTCTTTCTCAGGTCGATCTCTTTGTCTGAACATGTACCGACAAGTAGGAGGGACGCGGCGAAGGCCCGGAGGGAATGCGATACCTTGGTCAAGCGATGCCCTTGCCGACCACCACCACCGGGAGATCTCCGCAGCCCAAGAGAGCTTGAAGGCCTTCCGCTCGACGTACCTCGCCAGGGATCACGACCACTGTTGGCCGCGTAGTAGCTTCCAACATCCTTTAAGCATTAGCGGTGGCACGAGGCCCTCCCAGAGTGCATGCACGTAGCACGTAGGTGAGGCAACCAGGCTGCATCTAGATGGATATGGCGTTCTGCATCGCTAGCTACCAGACATGAGAAATAGGGGTAGCGGATGCGTGCGGAACGACGAGCGGATGGATGCCAACGCCGACATAGCATAAGGTCGACCACCTTGCGGGCATGGGGGAGCAGTGTCACACTCAGGCAATGACTCTCCGTCGTGCAAGGAAGTGTCCTTGGACGCCTGTGTGGGCCTTTACAGTGTTCGGTGCGCCGCCGAGGCCGTGTACATTATCCTCGGCATGGGTGCAGAGGCAGCTCACGACTGCATTAGCCATGGCACGTTCAGCACGGCGGAGAGCCGAGAGCGTGGCTCACCGGAGCTGCGCATTGCACGACAGGTTACGACCAGCAGGGCTGAGTGACGAGCCACCATGGTGGAGATGGTCCACGCATTGGCATGTGACATGGTGCTGAATTTTGAGATTGACATGGTTGTGAATTTGAGAGTGATTGTGGTGGTAAAATTGAGTGACTGGGGAGAGTATATGATGTAATCTCGGTCGGGGTCGTTGTGAACTAAATAAGTTTAGGGTGAGATTGGTGGGATTCCCAAGTTTAGAATGCCAATTTCCAAGATTCAATGTTCATGTTCCAATTTATCTTTGGTGTAAGTTCAAGATCTGTTTTGAACCTTGTACTCGTAGTACAACTATATACCACTTGTATGTTAGAGAGGTGGCCACGTGTGGCATGCAAGCGCGACACTAGGGCACGGTGTACCGAGCTAGCCGAGCTCGTAGGGGCACCACTTGTCATCAATCAAGAAAAAGAAAGGGGTGGAATGAATTTACCGGTGTGTTTTCGGCAGCGCCTTTTTGGCCAACTGTCCCAGTGGTAGGATAGTAAATGTCACATGCAGGTGAGCCACCACTTGTGATGACAGAGAGAAAGAGAAAGGAGAACGTGGCGGTAGACGCGGTTCCGTTAGCGTCAGTTCCGGTGGGGAGAGCCAAACGGAACGGAACCAACGCCGATGACCTCGTCTCCGTCTACTTCTCCAACCGAACGAGAAAGAAGGAAAGCGGAAAATTAAAGGGGAGAAGCGTAGGCGACGGGTACAGTGGGTCGCTCCCCGCGGTGCGCTGCGGTTTCGCCATATCACCACCCTCCCCGCACCCACCCAACCTCCTCTCCCCCACATCTCCCGTTCCGTCCCGTCCCGTCCCCTTCCGGCGACCTCCCTCCGCCCTCGCCGGCACCACCCCCCGCGGTGGGGCCCCATTGCTGGCCCTCAATTGCTCCAGTGCCCCTTCTCCCTCCTCCCTCCCGCGTAGCGCGGGAATTTACCAACCACCAAGAGGAAGGAGGAACACCGCCGGGCCTCGGTCGGGTCGGGATCCCCTCCGCCGCTCGCTCGCCCGGAGGGAATGCGGGTCCAGTGCCGCCGCGGAATTCTCTAGACGGGCCTCCGCCAGCGCGTTGCCGGCGACCGGAGACATGGTGAGTCCCCGCGAGATCTGCCTCCCTCTGCAATTTCCGCTGCCCGCTCTTCTTCCCTTTCGCGCCTTATTTCTCATGCGTCCCTTGCCGCCTAAATTAATACCTGTTCGTGGTCGGTTACTGTTCGATTCGTCTCAGCTAGGACTACGATTTTCCCCCCTTCGAATTATTGCGTCGTTTTCCTAGTAAATTCCCTCCCCGCTCGCTCGCTGAGCAGTTCGTAGATTCCGCCACGAATCACGCCAATTTGGGAGAATTACTGGAACTAGTCCGTACCCAATTAATCAGCGCCCAACCTCTAATTACCCGTATACATGCGTTCTGTGCCTCCGTGAATTCCGAGGCCGTCAATGTTGGGAAACCCGGGAGGCCATTTTTGCGCGACCCTTTTCTGTTTGGAATTGTTCCTAGTTCGTATCATCATCTTCAGCGGAAGCTGTACTGGCTCGGCGTCGCTCTGTTGGATTAGATAGATTCACTACGTCACCCATGCCGCTGCCGCCTGCCTGCCGGAGTAAAGTTAAAAACACCAGCTAGGATTGTACTAGTATTTATTTTCTTCCACTTTTTCCCCGTCTCCTTTGGGTTAATTGTTATGCTCTTGGTAAAATTGCTAGTACAAGTTAAGTTAAGGTTGGTCCTATTCTTGGCGTGTGGGGTTGCATTCCAATTCCATTGTTCGGCAACCAGGCAATGAATGGCATCTTCCTCCCTTTTCCCACAAATTTCTGCCACTGCAATCGTTGTACCCGCATGTGCGTAATTCTCCCTTTGACCAAGTATAGAAATGACCTTTTTCCTCTTCCTTTCTTCCCGACGATTTTTCAACAGTGTGTAGACTAATCTTCTTCTGAGCCTCACTCGGTCTTCCGTCTGTTTGCAATTAAATTAAATGTCGTGGAATCCGTATTATTCTTAAACTGCTCGAGCATTGCTGTGAATGGCTCGGGATGCACTAGGGTTTTTTATTCTCCGGATATGGAATGGCTCTGGATAAATTCCGTGGCAGAGGGGTGATTCGACGGATGGTAGTGGAGGGGAAACATCCGCGAGGAGGATATCAGTGTGCCGTGTTTGATTCCACGACTACTTTCTTGACTTGGTTGGGAGCTGCCGCTCTTTCGTTTCCACCTATGACCAATTCGTGGCATCCACACTATTGGTGCTAATTGACCCCGCTGTCTTTGTTGGTCAATGCCGGCTAGCGAAATTAGATTGCAATGTTTCACGTGCTTGCTTGTTCACTCCCTGATGTGTCTATCTGTGCCATAGGTGGAGGGCAGGAGCTGCCTACCTGCTGAGGTCAGGAGTGGGCTCGAGATACTGAGGAAGAAGAGACTTGACAGGATGCGTTTGAGTGCTCAGAACGAAGCCGGTGACAACCCTGCCGTGGCTGCGAGAAGCGGGGGCGATGCGCTGCGGACTGCTGCAAACTGCGGGGTGAGATTACATGCCAACAATGCTGCTGCAGCTTTACCTAGCACCAGCAGTCCCAGGACAAGGATCCTTTCACAAGCGCAAGGTGGGCAAGTTCGATATGTCTAACCTAGAATGGATTGGCGAGATACCAGAGTGCCCTGTGTATCGTCCCACCAAGGAGGAATTTGAGGATCCCATTGCTTATATACAGAAAATTTCCCCTGTGGCTGCAAAATATGGTACACCTTCCTTAGACTCGTTCTTTTTCCTGACAGTGTTTTGCTGAATGAGTCAATATTGACCATTGCATCTTTCTATTCCAGGCATTTGCAAAATTTAGCTCCTGTAAGTGCTTCTGTACCTGCTGGCGTCGTGCTGAATAAGGAACAGCCTGGTTTTAAGTTCGTGACTAGAGTTCAGCCGCTTCGTCTTGCTGAATGGGCTGAAGACGACACCGTCACTTTCTTTATGAGTGGAAGGTGCGCTACTGTCTGTCTGTTTTTCTCCACCGATTTAGTTTGCCTTCCAAGTCTCACCATGTTTGTCACGATTTTGCAGAAAGTATACTTTCCGAGACTATGAGAGAATGGCCAACAAAGTGTTCTGTAAGAAATATTCCAGTGCTAGCTGTCTCCCCCCTAAGTACGTGGAGGAGGAGTTCTGGCGCGAAATTTCTTCAGGAAAGATGGATTTTGTTGAATATGCTTGTGATGTTGATGGAGTGCCTTCTCTTCTTCTCCTCATGACCAGCTTGGGAAAAGCAACTGGAACCTCAAGGTATAAAGGATATCTCTCTTTCTTCGTCATTGTGTGTGGTGTTTGCTACTAGACATTCTTATTGATCTTTTCTGTCTGGTTACAGAATTTTTCACGGCTCTCCAGTTCTGTGCTCAGACTTCTGCAGACACCAATTCCAGTATGTAATCTAATCATTGCCTATTTATGCTTTACATTCTTTGCTCTGGATTTTGTCATGATTGTAGTTACTCTGATCCAAAATAGGGAGTAACAGATCCAATGCTTTATATTGGGATGCTCTTTAGCATGTTTGCATGGCATGTCGAAGATCACTATTTGTACAGGTACTAATTCTGCCTTATAGTAGATCATATTTACTTTTTTATGGACAAATTTCTGACATTTTTTTATCACATAACCAGCATTAATTACCATCATTCTGGGGCATTTAAGACATGGTATGGGATACCAGGGGATGCTGCTCCTGGGTTTGAAAGAGTGGCTAGCCAGTATGTATACAACAAGGATATTTTGACTGGTGATGGAGAAGATGCAGCATTTGATGTTCTGTTAGGGAAGACAACAATGTTCCCTCCCAATATCTTGTTAGACCACAATGTTCCTGTTTATAAAGCCGTGCAACAACCTGGAGAGTTTGTTATTACATTCCCTCGTTCCTACCATGCAGGTTTCAGCCACGGTATGTGTAGTTTCTTATTTCTCCTGTTTGCTAATTACCACCTGTATGTATACTATATTCTAAGCAAGTTTGAACTACCCAGGATTCAACTGTGGAGAGGCTGTAAACTTTGCTATTGGTGATTGGTTTCCTATGGGCTCTCTGGCTAGCAAACGCTACGCACTTCTGAACAGAACACCCTTTCTTGCACACGAGGAGCTACTTTGTCGTTCTGCAGTGCTACTGTCCCACAAACTGTTAAACAGTGATCCAAAAACACTTAACTCTGAACATCCATACACTCAATACTGTGTGAAGTCTAGCTTTGTGCGGTTGATGCGACTGCAGCGACGTACGCACGGCTTACTTGCTAAAATGGGCTCTCAGATATGCTACAAATCAAAACTTTATTCGAACCTGTCCTGTAGCATGTGCCGGCGTGATTGCTATGTACACATGTGGCGTGTGGATGCACCTTTGATCCTATCTGCCTTCATCACGGTATGAAATGCCAACATTGCTGCTTTTGTAGCCTTTCCTGAAATTTTAATTTTTTCCTGATAGTTTGTTGATTGGAGTGCAGAACAAGAACTGCGGAGCTGCCCTTGTAAATCAAACCGGACTGTCTATGTCAGAGAGGACATACTGGAACTAGAGGCTCTAGCTAGAAAATTTGAGCAGGATATTCGCTTGGATAAGGAAAGAAGCGCTAATGGCTCATATAAGCAGTCTGAGCTATCTGATATGGACCACAAGCATGGTCCATCTGTTGGGACTAACCGGGGAATAAGCAATAGTGAGGCAAACTCTCTAGATGATGAAATTTTAGAGCAAACGATCTTGATGCTGGAAATGGTTCTCCTGCAACATCATCGTTGACATTTTTGCACATCATGACGAGCCATTACTTGCAGAATCAAAGGTCGGTTTACCATGATCATATCAAACCCTATTTCCAACTGTTGATTTTTTTTCTTTGAGTTAATGATATTATTGTTTCCCAGGTCCATGCAACTCAAACCAACCAAGTTTACTCACCTGCAAACCAGGCCATAGACGTATCACCAGTCAAAGGAAATGACGCTCTGGGTGGCAATTCATCCTGCGTGGCTGATGCTTGTAATGGAATTAGTTCCTGTAATGCTTCACCCATGGAATACAGTGGTAATTCTGACTCTGATTCTGAAATCTTCCGAGTCAAGCGCAGATCCAGCATATTAGGAAGATCTGCTTTTGTCACAAAGGCAACAAACTCCCCAGAACAGAAGGTACATTGTGGTTTCAGCCTCTAGATATGAGAACATTTTCACTCACTCATTTGGCATGTAGACTCAATTTTGTTTTTTCTTCTATCACTTCCTGGTAAAGTGCTGCTTCTTGTCTGCTTGCTGCGGGGACATAGCACCTAAATGTTAGGCTTAGGCTTGTCGAGGTCTTAGATATATACGATGATGGATTATATTATAGGTTACTGAGTTCAACGATTACTGTGATTAGATACACCATCCAAGATATTTTAACACCAGAATTAGTAATTGATCAAGGATCTAGGAGGAACTTTGGAGCTTGTGTAGGATGGTTACCGTGCATACTTTGTTTCTGATACAAACAAATGCTTTAATCAGGTTCTGAAGCGGCTGAAGAAGGTGTGCCATGAAACACAACAGGACAATAAGCGACCTGAAGACTTGGAGCATTTTTCAGTTCCCTCGGTCCATCTGAGCCATACAAAGGCAAATTCCGCCTCCTCTTCTGACGAAGAAAGAGAGGACATGGTTCCCATCTCCTGGAGGATGAAACGGCGAAAGCTAGAAACCAACCACGAAGATGCCAGTTACTCTGCAAAGCTGAAGGTGTATCCATCTACCAGCACTTGTTCCCAGCAAGAGTTTACGGAAGCGACTAGAGATGCGCCTTCAGAGATCCGGTCAAAACGAGTGAAAATCCGGTTCCGTCCTAGAGCTAACAGTTTGGTTGAGCAGCAGGGCAGTTCAGGTCAGAGAATTGCAAAGGATGATGACAAGCCACCTGGCTGTTGGCGTGCGAATTAGGGTACGCCTAAACACGGGTGCTAACCTTGACAGATAGGATTCTTTGTTTAGGTGAACTGTTAACTACACGAAGCGCTTGCATTATGGTGAGCACAGATGCTGACTGACTGAGTTTAGAAAGGGTGGGGAGAGGAGGATAGGGCTGATTGCTTGGTTAATCCATTCTTTGTGCAGCATGGCCTCCAATTTGAGGCCTAGCAAGGCACGGTTAGAAGAAGACATTCTTCACATTTGTTTAGAGGCTCTGAGTCGCCGCTTGCTGCTGTTTGATGCCTGCACTGCCTGTGACGGAATTGGGCCCCATTATGCAAGGCTTTTTTTCTTTTGTTTCGCAGCTGTAAATCTCTGTATCTTCTCTTGTTTTCATCATCAACAAGAGCAGCATTCGCTGCTGCTAACTGTATTCTTTTATACGCTTGTTGATTCACGTAACCTTTAGCTTGCCTGCTTCTGAAATATTCAATCAATTAATCGAATCATTCTTTTCGGACGGTATATGGTGTGTTGAGAATTTTGGAAAAACGCTGCAGGAACTGAACTGTCCGATATGGAATTGAACTGTTTCATGTGAATTTTATGCGTTACAAAAAGTGGGCCTACTGAGTTTAAGATTTTGGTTTGTTTACAGTTTATACACAGTGCTGCTTTAGAAAGCAAGCCAGAACGATCGTCTTCTCGTACTGAAGGGAAACGAAGCTAAGGCAGTCCCCGCCTCACAGTCACGCTCACGCACACAAACAGGCAAGCCGGTTCGCATGCTAGAATAATGGCGGCCATGTCCATAGCCGCAGCCACCACCTGCTGCTCATCCTCCTCCTTCCTCCCTTCAAACCCCAGCCGGCACATCACATCAGCCTATTCCCGTGCTACTCTCCTTCCTCTTCCACGGCCAATTTGGCGTCGCTCCCTCCTTGCCGCCTCCCCGCCGGCGAGTCGCCTCCGCCCCAGGAGCTCCGTGTCGGCGTCCCCGCCCGCAGCGCACGACTACGAGGCAAGCAACCGCTCTCTCTCTCTCGATAACCCACCGTTCCTCTTCGTTTACTACATTGATTCTCGTGTGCTTGCTACCTTATCTGCTTATGCGCTCTACACGGACACTCACTGCTCAAAGAGCTCTCTCCCCTTCCCCAAATTCTGTCATCTCCTGTTCCCAGATGCTTTTTTTTGTGCCACACCCATTACCAACTTCAGTGCTAGCAAATTTGGTTTCACTAGTTTAGTATGCGCATCTTCTGTCAATGATTTCGTAACCTGCCCACTTCAAGGAGAAGAACTAGGAGGGGAATGTTCAGAGCCAAGTCATCTTGGCCATTTTTCTTTATCCTGCAATAACGTCACAGCCTACATCTTCTAGATAAAAAAAATTCCCCTTCAAAAGCATATACACAATGAAAAGGAATCTGACTAGAAGATACTATGTTCCAGATCGTTTGAAGTTTTAACTATGAAAATGGTCACCTTATACGCATTGTGCAATGGTTGTTTCCTCCTAACTCCTCTAAAGCATCACATCAGTTGGTCCCGTTCACCAATAACACACCTAGCCGCCCTGTTTGTGCTCAAGTTGTTAGTCTTGTAAACAAACACATATGATACTCCCATAGTCCCATTGCAAAAGTATTGTAGAGCATTGGTGCTTATTTGGGAGATGACATGCTATGAGATATATTTTCTTCATTTAGTGTCGATGAATACTATGTCCGTATGAGTCTAGTTCCCTAGGAGCTCCTATCAGCTTTACAAGAGGTGGATATTTAGGTATTCGTTGGCTACTGTGCTGAAAACCTTTTCTCTGAGTCCACTGCATTTTGATGTTGAACAATATGCATCTTGTACTGTTCCTGAAATAATCACAGCTGACATTATCTGTATAGTTTACCGATGGAAACGGAGAGGTGGAGCTGAGGCTGGACATCGGAAAGCTTGGTATTGAGAGTTCTAGAGATGTTTTTGTGGATGTGGATGACATGTCCCTACTGATCAGAGCCAAGTCTGATGGAACGCTGAGGACTTTGATGAATGTTACCACACTATTCGACAGGGTCAAGTCTTCTGAGACAATATGGTACGTATCAGCAGTTCAGCAGCGGGCTCTTGCCTCTGATGATAATCGGTTAACTCATTCAATTGTTACAGGTTCATTGACGAGGAACAGTTGGTGGTGAATCTGAAGAAAGTCGAACAAGAGTTGAAATGGCCTGACGTTGATGAATCTTGGAAATCCCTCACTTCTGGGATCACACAGTTATTGACAGGGATTAGTATTCACATAGTTGGCGATTCCACGGAGATTAACGAGTTGGTTGCTAAAGAGATTGCCGAGGGCATTGGGTACGTGCATCACTGTGTCTTATAGTCCTCTGCCAATTGCATTCTGGTTTTCGCTGCACCTTATTTAAACACTTGTATACATGTCCTACTATGAGATTGCTGCCATAAACACTATCACAGTTGTTACTTGCCCCTGAAATGTGTTTTTGCTATATGTTTGCAGGTATCTTCCAGTTTGCACAAGTGAGCTCCTAGAGAGCGCAACTCAAAAGTCCGTTGATACATGTACGTCATTTTGGTGATAAGATGTGTATTTGTGCAGGTTTTTGGTCAAGCTAGTACAATGAATTAACTACATGTAGTTACCTGTAGGGGCGGCTTCGGAAGGAGCGGACTCTGTAGCTGAAGCAGAATGTGTTGTCCTAGAAAGCCTTAGCAGGTTGTTTTTCCTTTCGAGTTTCCACGCTTTGCTCTGGTTGATACTTGCCGTGTATGCTCAAGAACACGTCTCTCGCAGTCATGTCCGTACTGTGGTAGCGACACTAGGTGGCAAGCAAGGAGCAGCAAGCAGATTCGACAAATGGCAGCATCTTCATTCGGGGTTTACGGTGTGGCTGTCGGTGTCGGATGCCGGTGGTGAGGAAGCTTTTTCCTAGTCCTTTATGTGTGCTGCATTTCTCTACAGAGTTTGATTCTTGGTACGCTTGCTGCGCTGCGTGTGCAGATGAAGCCTCTGCCAAAGAGGAAGCCCGAAGGAGCGTTAGCACTGGAAGTGTCGCTTATGCAAAGGCAGATGTGGTGGTGAAGCTGGGTGGATGGGACCCGGAGTACACGCGAGCTGTTGCACAAGGCTGCCTTGTTGCCTTGAAGCAGCTAACCTTATCAGACAAGAAGCTAGCAGGTATGCATAACATCAACCGCTCTCGTAGGCAGATCTGTAACAAATTTGACGTTTCCATAGTCAGTGGATAAACATTGCTACTTCCGATCCAAATTAAATGTGTTCAAATCTGTGACACTTATTTTGGATTGGAGGGAGTTCATATTCGATGAGAACAAAATTTGCCATTGATTGATGCTCTAACAAACAGCTGGGGTTGGAATGGCAGGGAAGAAGAGCCTCTACATCAGGCTAGGTTGTCGAGGGGACTGGCCAAACATCGCGCCACCCGGCTGGGATCCTAAATCAGATACCCCACCCACCGATATCTAAATCTAGCTTCTTTCTTCATTTCAAGATGTTTTTTTTTGTCTCTATATGTATCTTCAGAGGCTTCATTCATTGCGGACTGCTATTGTCCGAGGATGTAAACAAAGCTCCTGACAAATATGTAAACATTCAAATCAGGCTTTGTAACATCTTTTCTGCCTACATATACACATACGTACCGCCACTAACTAATGCTACATGCACATCATTCCACAACCGAGACAATGCGTGTACTCCCTCCGTTCATAAATATAAGATGTTTTAGCTTTTGTCCACATTTACAGGCACACAAGTGTATCTAGACATATTTCATGTGTAGGTTCACTCACTTTAGTATGCATGTAAACAACATGTGTAACACCTAAAACATCTTATATTTAGGAACGGAGGGAGTACAAATCAAGAAGAAATATATAGGCAACGCATAAACAATCTCACAGGCCACAGCAGTATGAAGAGTCAGACAAAAAATGACGATTATTAACTAAACTCAACGTTGTAGGATATAACCAAACAGGACGATAATGAACAAGGAGCCTTCTCCCCATGTAACCACCTTGGGTTCACAAGAACACGCTAATAGTTTCCTTGTTGCAACTAAAACAGAAAACAGAAAGACAGAGCAGCATATGCATAGACAGACACGAACAACTCAGAAGACTTCATTCGTTTCATGGCCTCCCGGTTCTGGGTACTCGTCAAGTCGACCAGTTCCTTCTCTGTTTCACCATCATCACTGACCTCATGGCTTGGCTGGAGCATTTGGTGCTTCACGCTTAACCGCCGGAGGTAACTGTCCATACACAAACATAAGGTTAATTACATGTTGCTATTCAATTCCCTAAGAGCACAAAGTTGTGTGTGAATGACTGATCAGACATGGTAGTCTACTTCATACATATATCCACATAATGTGCTAAAAGTGCCTAGGAATAATAAAAATGGTTTGCACCTTATCTTGGAGCCGAATTATTGTGGATATGAGCATTCTGTCACCAACTATATGCCTCAGCCTCTTCACTAGGTCGACTCGGCTTATTTTCTTGGTCTGGTATAAATACGTGCGCACACACAAGTATTAAGTCAACTCTGGCGTCAACAGAAGGGGTAAGTTCTCAACTGAGAGGGCAACAAACAGGAACAGAATAGCAGACCTTGAATTCCTCATAACAGTTATTGATCATGTCCATATTCTCGCGAGGAACTTTGGTTGAAATTGCCGCAAATAACATGGAGAAAGGCATCCAAGGCGTACTTGGAGCTTTTGCCATTGAATCTCCTAACATGGGGGCTTGATGTTGACCACCCAATGCTGGAGATGCTCAAGTTTCATGTCCTGATTGTACATATAAGAATGTTGTCAACAGGTGGCATAACTTGCCAAACGTAAGTGGCATAACATGGTCATAACAGGAAACTTATCATATTTGGAGATTTCTATCAAACATTAAGACTACAATCAGCTCGAAGTTATAATCTCATAATGGAAGCTTAAGTCAATTGTTGAGCCAGACACTCAATCTGAATTACTGCATGCTCCTGCTGCTCCAACAGTGGAACTTGTCTGTATGAGAGCAGAAGTTGACTCGTAACATATTATCAACTCCCAATGTAGAAAATCTCACCTGTGATACACTGTCGGCCGAGCTGGGACTCAACACCATTGAAACATCAGATGAATCGTGACACTCTTCTTCTGTGAAGAGGGAATCTGACACATGATGAGAAGGCTCACTCATAAGATAATTTAAATTGACCTTTATCATGAATCATGAAACAAAGCTAAATAAAAACTTAAAAATAACACAGCAGTTACGATGAATTACCTTTGGATTTAGAAGGCAATTTGATGGTGACTACAAATTCAGAATAGACATGACTATTCAGATTCATATCCCATACAACGTAATGTTGCGGGTTTTTTAGGTCATCTACCCCGCTATCAAAATACTCGTACTAGGCTGGTGCTGCTTAGATCCATGGTGAACTATTTCTACGTTCCCCATTATGACACGGCACAACATCATATGGACAATGCCATTTTCATCAACATCAGAGTAATTCACACTGCAGAAAGTAATACAAAATATTGAATGTTTGCAGTGGTTAGGGAAAGGAAGAAACATGACAAGAATGGAAATAAATAAATGATACAGCAGTAAGTTGACATCTAAACCATGTGAATCGTAAGTGAAAGCAAATAAGAATTCCAGAAACTATTTCATAGTAAGTTTTTAGCCAAGAGATGATTTGAGAGAAGAGCATATACCAGTTAATAGAGCAATTAGCTGGTGCAAGGACAATGCCAGTTCCGTAGGGTGGACACTTAGTGGGCTTCTTAACTTGCAAGGTGCCAGTCAGCATCATTTCATCCACAGCATCTTTCGAGCAAGGAAGCCAAGCATAACGCACGTTTGCGCTACCATGCTGACTTTTAGTAATCTCTACCTGCTTTTGGAAGAGATCATAACGGTCTTCTCTACAATTATTCACGAAAGGCGTTCTGTAGATTCCGACAATATCCTTTGAACCAATAACAGTGCCCATTCCCTGCATCAACATTTTCTGCACAACAGAAGTAGTTCCTTGAGCACTTGATTGCCCACCAGCTTATCTAGCTGTGGTTGAGAACTAAAGGCTGCAGGCAGCGAAGTGTGTGGTTCATTCTCTCCAACAGTTTCTGCAAGATCGCCAATTTTTTTCCTGTTGATACTCTTCTCAGCTCTAACTCTTTTAACACTGGAAACCTCTTCAGTACTAGACTCGAAGTTTGAACTTTCCGCAGAACTCTCTGATGCTCCAAACTGGTCATTCATTTCACGTGTCCCATTAGGCTCAGCTCTAACATACACGTGATTTCCGTTGCCAAGATCCTTCCTCCTATATAAAACCTGATCTTCAACAAATACTTCTGGGAAGTAGCGCCTTCCATTATCATCAATCCAAGCTATCGGCCTCTGAAGACCCGACTTCGAGTCTATGAATGTCATATGAACAAAATCCAGCAAAAAAAGCTGGCTCTGATATCCAACTTCTGTGATGGTCTTCTTTGTCCGGAAATCAACTTGGGCCAGCTTGACAATTTTTTCTGGAAACTCCTTCCAGTTGCCACCTTGGCGAAGCAGAATGCGCTTAGGAATGCACTGGTCATGAAATTATTATAGCTCTGCAAAATCTGCCTGTTTAAGTGGCATGCGATGTTCGCCTTGTGATCTTCATCAACATACAACCTAATATCAGAGTTTCCAGCAGGACGCTGATGCAATTCAGAGGTGCGGCAGGCATCAGCATAATAAGCAGCGGGGCTGTCCCGCTTCCTCTTGAGGCTACTTGCGTTCTTTCCACATTTAGCCAACACCTTTTCGTTCATCGCAGCCATTGTTGCCAGGAGAAACGACCAACCAGAGACTAATTCCTTCTAGCAAACTAAAGCCCAACAAGTCTACTATTTACACTAAGCTAATAAGAAACTTCTGAACAAAATCTACTTCGTTATCGACGAGGAGAACACAAATGAGGTCGAGTGAGAAAGAGGCAATATAGTTGTGTTGTCATCCTGGAAAAAAGGAAAATTAGCCAGTATTATCAACTGGCGCAAGAAGAAAGTCTAGAATATCTTAAATCAAGACAATAGATATAAAGTTAAAGATTGTGTTAGTCCTTTCTAAGCAGTTAATCCTAAGAGTAAATTGCACAGAGCAATTTCATTACATTAGCAAGACAGTCTAGCTATAAGCAAATATAAAAATAGAACAGCAAGAGGATGCAGAGTTATTATTTCATGTGACCACGCCGTAACATCCTCACGGAGATGAAGGTATTATGTAGCAGGAATTCAGACAGATATATGACATGAAAAAACTAATGCATTACCTAGGCTATAAAAAATATGCTCTCTTACACGTATTCATCTATGTCAATAAAAAGAGCGCGCGAAAATTGTAAACTAAATATTTGAAACACCCGCAAACTATATATGATGCAAAGTTGCCTAGTAGAGTATATAATCACAGAAAGTAAGACACTTGCTATCCAACGTTGAATTCGGTAGAATTATGACAAAATTACTTCCATACGGCAATCCCACGGGCATGAATTTGATAAACTAAACGCTTAATTCATGACAATTCCCATCAAAAGATCAAAATTTTAATATTAGGTAAGTCGATCATAGGCGGAATCCACTTCAATAAATCCTAAATCTAAGTACTTTAGCTCTAAACAATCAGCTTACAGGACAATACAAACCTAAAAAAACTAGTTGTTAGAGAATAAAATTCAAACATAAAAGATACAGAATTATGAGAACCGAACAATTCACCAAGTCGCATAGATCCATACGGAGAGCACCAGCCGAATCGAAATCGACCGATCCGCCTGGTCGATGCTTACCTAGGGCTAGCAGAAGCGTTAGCGGGGGTCACGGCGGAGGAATTAGAGCGCTTCATCTCGTCCGATCTAACCCCCTCTGTCCCCCCCTAGGACTCCTTTACGGAGCCCACTCTATCCCCGGCGACCACGGCCGGAGATAATCCCACCGGCGGCTCCCCTCGTCCGGCGGCGAGACTCGGCTGGTCAAAGCGAGGACTCGGCTCTGGAAACTCGCGGCGGCGGCAAGGGGGAGCGGGAGGGGGGCGAAGGCGAGAGGAAGGTTGGGGGAGAGCCGTGCGCCGGTGGAAGAATTATTATTGGGGTGGGGAAAGGAAAATAACGCGGGTCCACGCCTTTGTCGTGCCCACTTCGCGACCCCCTTATTATACCTCCACCCACCGCCTCGAACTGTACCCCGCCACCGACGTGTGGGGCAGAGGCGGTGCGGGCCCTGCCTGGCGGTGAGGTGGAGGGCGCTAAACTTGGATGCCAAGTTGCGTGGCTTTTTTCTTGGGCCGTAAGCAAAATGGCGACGGCCTGATGCCGACATCCGGCCATCGGACGGTTCACACGCGCGGTCAACGGTCCCTGCCCGCCCGCAGCCGTCCGTCCCAGCCAGATATTCCCGTCTGATTATTTTTTCGGTTGGTTGCGTGCGTCTGTGAGATACAGGGTGACGTGTCCGTGACGGAACTTCGTGTTTGCTTCCGATTTGTATTCGTTGGTTTGATTTTAGTATGTTTTTGCGTCTGAATTGCGCTGCGTGTTTCACGAAACCTAATGTGTATCCAACTATGCGCAGATCGCACAAAGTCTCCGGTATGGAACATGTTTCCAGACTATTTTCTTCCATCTTCATCGGACACACGGAAAGGAAAACGAAACTGATTAGCTATCCCTGCAAAAAATAATCATCCTTTGTTTTCCACCACTATGGTCTATATTGATTAATAGAAATTAAGTCCGGGTCATTTTCTTAAATGTCATTGTCTGGCTCCATTTTTCAGGAGTAATGATCTTTGTGAATAAGACTTTGTCTCAGTCATAGCAGTTGACTCTTAGTTGTATTTACCTTTTCATCCATGGGTTGGTTCAAGTATCAGTTCTTCTTTCTCATTTGTACAAGTCGGGTCATAATTTAATGTGTAATGGTTTATCTGCACGAATATGTGGGTGTTCCGGCAATTTAAGCCTGGCTAAAACCTTCCAATATATACACTGTTATTTGCAACCATTAAGGTATGCTCTTTTCAGCGCAACAATTGGCACAACGATACACTTTGTCATTGGGTTTGAGTTCTCTTGGATCTTCAAATCTAGCACTAAATGACGATATCAACAAACGACCATGAGATGTGCTTGTAGTGAAAGTTCATATTACTCTTCAATTTGTTTTTTCTGCTTTCAGTTATACTTCATCTGGAAATAACTCATGTTTCATTAACATGTACATAATTATGTATACTCATTTATAAGTAAAGAATATAGTATGGAGGACATTACAGAGCCTCCATGATCAACAAAATAGATTAAGTCTTTATCTTGGTTGGTAAATTGAGGGCATATTTTGCACGATGATGCAATGCTTTCACTATGTGATGGTTGGTTTGGATACAAAGTGCATATGCATTGCGAATGAGGACATAAGCTAACCAATAGACGATTAGGTGAAACATGTTAGCATACACTTACGACAACCCGCGTGTTGCTACATGCATCTATGTTCTCCTCCCTTTCCTCTTCTGGCCAATTTGGCAGATGCCACCTATTCAGCAGGAATGAAGGGGGGCTCCCAATTGAGAAGCGTGACACATGGATAGCCCCATGAGTGGCCCTTTATTTGGACTTGAAGGTATCAATATGGGGAGATGTTGTGGTAGTTGACTAGACAAATTAAGGTAAGACAAGATGAATATGTGCTTGACTAGTTGAACATAGTTCACCATATGTCAAGCATATAATAATTATGTTGCTTATTTTTACTATGATAGTTTGTATGATTATCACTTATTAATTCTTAGCCTTGGTACAACTAAGATTATGATATGCAAAACTATAAGTCCTCTTTTCTGGAAATATTATGTGTTAACATCTATCAAATATTGAAGCTCCTCGACTCTATTTTGCAATAAAAATTGCGTGAGCTATGTGGTGGTGAGTGTGTGCGTACGTCTTGTTGTACTTGGAATTGTAAGAATATACACGTTCTTAGGCAACTTTCTTTCTGTCAACCAAACAAGAAGATAAGAAACTAAAAAACTAATCATATTGATATTACATATTCAACCTTAGAGCCCAAGCCATTACAATTGAGTGTGTTGATTGTATGTATGTTAGATCGGAGAATTGGTTCAAGGTATTTTTGTTGTTGTTTTGATTAATCGAGTTTTAGTTCATCGTGTAGTAGACTAGTAGTTGAATTTCGCAAACATGTCTGTGTTAGTCTAGTAATCACCGACAACCATGAACAATTGGCTTGAATAAGAAATTACAATAAATTAGGTTGAGTTTCTCTTTGGCATGATAGAATGAGGGCATAATTTTCAAAGTGATGCATTGTTTCACCATGTGATGTGTGTTATATCTTTGTGGGCTGCAAAGTCTAGCTGAATCGAGGATATAAACTAATAAGTAATCATGTGAAACTTGTTATAGACTGAGATGTGGTGGTACCTAGCTACTTGATTGTTGGATAAAATTTACTACTCGTACAAGACAGGAGACGTTGTCTACTTATTTTTTTACCTCATCAGTTCGCTTATTTCTCACGTATTAATGCATAGGCTTCATAGTACAACTCTGATTTTATGATGTGCAAAAGTAGACGTCCTATTATTCTGACAATATGATATAGTCATGGGTCAATCTACACCATTAGGTGTCATGTAGTGGTGTTGGTGTGTATGTGTGTCTATGTTGTACTCGGCGGTTCAAGGAATATTTCATGTTGGTAACTATAGCCCTTTCACATAATCGGGAACAAGAGAAGAAATCTGAAACAAATAAACTAGCCCTTAGTTTCTTGCCATCACATATTTGACTTGAACCCCGAGTCACTAGAGTCTACCATGTTGAGTTGCAGTTACCTTAGATAAATGAGCATAATCGAGGTATTAGCTTCATTTGTTATGTGTATGAAGTAAGTCATAGTGTGTCATGTAATAGACTAGAGTACTAGTTTTCCACTAACATGTGGGTTGGTGCACCAATCATCACCTCTTAAAAAACCTTCACCATATATAATTATTTTTTAGCGAATATGTGTTCATGGTAGCATCTGTGCATGCATGCGTGCATCTGTGCCTCGGTCGTGTACGTTCGTGTTGGTTAGATTCCATATTTCCGTCCCGCTTTGCTTTAGGAGAATGCTATTCTTCGCACGTGCGAGCTCTCGCACGGATCTTTTATGAAGATTCCGTTGCCGGAGAGGAGGAAGATGTCGCCCCCGTAGCCATCGCCGGCCAGACCGCCTGCTTCCGCCGCCCGTGGCCGGCGGCGCTCCCACGACCGCCTCGCCGCCCCGCCCTCCTCAAACCGCCTCCCACCGCCGGTCCTCCGCCGCCCGGACCATCCCCTCTAAATCCACCCCCAAAACAGATCTCGCCGCCGGCCACCACCCCACCCCCCACCGTTAAGTCCATCGCTCGCATCCGCTCGCTCCAGGCTCGACGATGCCTTCTCCGCCGCGGCTCCCTACCGGCCGCGGCGGCGTCGCCGACGCCGTCTCGAGGTGGTGAGTCTAGGGTTGGGGAAGAGGTGAGGAAGAAGGAGAGACGCGGACCGTGCGACGCTTCGCATGCGCGTTGATAAGCACTTTCGTTTGCTTTACATTGTTTCCGTGCGCGTAGGCCTGCGGAGATTCTCCTGCCGTGTACTGCCCCTGCAGGCTGCAACTACTGTACCCTACCGTTGCATGGGCCAGCATGGACAAAATCAGATTGGGATGTTCGTAGGGTGGATACTGAGCTATGGGTGTGGGAGGAGGTTGCTTCGAGTGATCGAGTGCTCTCGCTAGGCATCTATTTATGACAGCATTGGGGTACTGTAGTAAATCTCTACTTCTCTACTACTATTAAATAAGCAAACATATTCATCGCCAACTCCACCCAGCCTAACGTACACAGAGAAAAAGGACCTATCATAGCCTCACGATCCATCCCACCAACTGATATCTAACCGGTTAAGACAACAACTAGCACGCACCGTGTGCGTTTAGCAAATTGTGGTGGCGGACGAAAACTCTGCCATCCGCGTACGCAAGCTATGTGAAAGAAAAAAGTGCAATCAACGGGGAAACAGCAGTCCGCTCTAGCCACGTCAAATTAAAATCCTCTAGCAGAAGAAATCTCCAATATTAGCAGCAATCAAGTCTATTTGTCCCCTCCGTTCATTGTCCCATCCAAGCGAACCTGCAGTGAGACACGCCGTTGACGCGATGCTCATCCGACGAAACGTTCACGCCGACGAGCTCCTCGCCAACACAGGAGCAGGCACTATCCTGCGCCGTCGCCGCGCTGACGTTCGCGCCGTCGAGCTCCTCGCGAACTCAGGTGCATGCCCATCCTGCGCCATCGCCGAAGAACTCCTCGGCAACGCCCAGGTATTGCCGCGACAACGAAGGATGGCAGTTCTGCTCCGTCGCTGTCCTGATCCCCTATTGGCCCCTTCCTCATCTCCTGTTGGTCATGCATCGGCAACGTGATGTGTTGATTTCTCAAGTTGTCTTTCTGCATATTTTAGTAAGACCATCAACATTGACTTTCTAAAGCCATATATGCTAACCTGATAATTAGACACACAATGCAAAAGGAGCTAGCATGGGGAGAAGAATTCGTACCTGGATTTCAGCCAATGCCCCTGTCAAACTGCCTGAATTGCATTAGATCTATAGAAGAGTAGACCACTTAAAAGCTACAAATATTAGGTGTAATGGTGAGAGCAATAAACATACATCAAATCTGAATGATTTAGTTCGCTAGACCACATATATGGATGTACCTGGATGTATGTCCCTGTCCCAAGGGAATCAGATTGTCCATGTTCCAGGAAAGTATGCATATTTGCTATTTCTCTGAATTCAGCGGAAAGTGCATTAGCATTTCTATGCTCCTAGGAGATGAAACAACACAATTTAAACTCTCTGCTGGTTGGTTTCGTAGCTGGTTATGCTGGACTGCTCAAAATGCAGATGCAGGATATAGAGAAGTGGATTAGCATATACAGAAAATATTGGGATGGAATTGTTGGATATATCCTCTCATGGACATGCCATATACCATAAAAATATGCTTATATTTAGTACATACATGTACCCAGAGGATTAGAAAACATGTAATCTGTATTGAATACAGAAAGCAATAGCAAGAGATTTTCCAAAACGGCCTCAACCACAAGATCACGGCTGCAGACATGAAGGTCTACGACAACATCTTTGCCGTGCTAATCACGAAGTCTGTCATCGAAGCCATGGCTGCCTTAATTGGTCGCGTGCTGCCTCGGGACATTGACGCACTGCAGGTCACAGAGGTGGCCGCCGCTGGACCAAATCACCCAACCGGGTCTAGCCGTGCAGCGATGCTGCCTTGTCGAATCCTTGTCTATGGATCACAATCTTAGCATAGTGATTTGGAACGTGCGCGACACTAACGCCCGTGCGAGGAGAGCGGCCATACGTACTCTGATGGACACCACGACTGCCTCTATCATCGGTTTCCAGGAAACAAAAATGGAGATGATTTTCTCGTATGTTGTCCTCGAGATGTTGGGTTCCGAGTTCGACGATTACACTTACCTGCCCGCGCAAGGCACACGCGGAGGTATCCTGCTGGCTTGGAAAAGCAAGTTCGTGACGATCACCGAACCTCTGTTTACCATGAACGCTGTCACCGCGAAGGTATCGACAGGCTCGGGCGTCCCCTGGTGGCTCACCGTCGTTTACGGGCCGCAAGAGGATGCTGAGAAAATCGCCTTCCTACAGGAGATTAGGGACATAAGAGCTGATTGTGCTGGGCCATGGCTACTTTGCGGCGACTTCAACCTCATTTACAAAGAGGAGGATAAGAATAACGACAACCTCAATAGGCGCATGATGGGACGCTTCCGCAAGGTGATCATTGACCTTGCCCTCAAGGAAATATACCTAAACGAACGCCGCTACACGTGGTCGAACGAGCAGAACCCTCCCACCCTTGTGCACCTTGACAGATTCTTGTGCACCTCGGATTGGAGGACATGCATGGTGACTGTCACCTTCGCTGCATCGCCTCGGTTGTCTCGGACCATAGCCCGCTGCTGCTTGACTGCGCCCCTACACCCAAGACACATCACCGGTTTCACTTCGAGGATTTTTGGCTCCGGCTTGATGGCTTCCAGGAGACTGTCATGGAGGCGTGGAATTCAGTTAGCGACGCCGACCCCTTTCCGCCGCCTCGTGTTACGGCTGCAGGCCACGGCGCGTAAGCTCACTAGCTGGAGCGCGCGATCCGTGGGCAACATAAGGGACATGCTGGCCATTGCTCGGGAGCTGATGATGAGGTTCGACAAGGCGCAGGAAGATCGGCAGCTGACGGCGCACGAGTGCTAGTTCCGTAAGCAGTTAAAGGTGACCTACCTTGGACTCGCTTCACTCGAATGCACGATCGCCCGTCAAAGCTCCCCTATTGCTTTCCTCAAGGACGGCGACACGAACACCTCATTCTTCAATCGACAATGCACATATCGCAGACAAAAGAATAGGATTTACAGCCTCCTCGATGAAGGAAATGTCCTCACAGGACCGGAGGAGATGAAGGAGGCGACACACAGACATTTTGAGACCTTGCTTGGCACGGTTGTTGATCGGGACTGCTCCCTGGACTTTGCCCAGTTCATTCAGCCCAATGAAGGCCTACCAGACCTTGACGGCCCATTTAGTGTGGACGAAATTTGGGCCGCAATCCAGCGCCTGCCGTGCCGCAAATCACCTGGGCCGAACGGCTTCACGGTAGAATTTCTGCGCGCTTGTTGGGCCATTGTGAAGCAAGACATTGCCGCCGTCTTCCAGCAGCTCTACAACCGGACTTCTGGGCATGGCATTATAATAAGCGGGGGCTGTTCACTGTTAGCTCTGCATACAAAATGATCATAGAAACAAATAGGAGACGGGAGAACTACCTGGAGGGGCGCTCAGAACCTTCGAACACGGAGGAGGTGGAGAAAGGATGGAAGAAATTATGGAAGGTTAAGATGCCTTCGAAACTGTGAATCTTTGCGTGGAGGCTTGCTCGAGCCTCCATCCCAACTGGGGAAGTAAGGGCTCATAGGAAGATGGCAACTTCACCTGCCTGTTCAGTTTGTGGTTCAGCTATGGATTCATGGCGACATGCTTTGTTGGAGTGCAACATGGCTCGAGCGGTCTGGGCAATGAAGGAGGATGATCTGATGCCCCCAGTCTTTGGGGATGAAACGACGGATCCGCGTCTCTGGTTATTCACTTCGAGTTCCACTCTCACGCAAGCTCGTTTCATTGAGGTGCTGACAACACTATGGGCGATTTGGTGGGCTCGTCGGAAGCTGATCCACGAGGAGGAACAACAATCGCCGCTTTCAACAAATTTGTTCATCAACCGATACTTATCTCTACTATATAATATCCAACAGCGACCGTGGTGGTGGTACGTAAAAAAAACCCCTCCCCCTCGCTAAAAAATACGGTTCGTATGTCAAAATAAACCGAAGCAAAGTTTGCTAACCCACCCACGTACGACTCCTCCACGGTCTTAACAAGAAAACGAGCTCCCGCGAATCCTGGCACAGAACACGTGATCAAAGTTGCGATCGGGATGCCTCATGACTCTGTCGTACAAGAAACCAATCCAAACTCGAGTCAGCCTCTGCTTGCCTCATTGTGTGAGCCTTTAAATACGGGCGATTGATTGCGCTGCATCAAATCGATCCAACCTTAAGATCCAAATCCCCTCCTGCCCGAACCCTTAAAAAAAATCCCCATTCGAAAGAACTCACATTGGCAAGAATTTGGCCAAAATCGAGATCGGGAACTTACCGAGAATGACGCCGGACCGTCGCCTCCACCTTCGGGTCCGTGCAGCATCACCGCTGCACGAGGGCGACGGCCCCGCGACGCCGTTCTTCTCCGGACAGAGAGGGCGTGCGGAAGGACGCGCTCCGGCGCGGAATGGACATGCGCATCGTCGGTGGCCAAGCCACCCGTCGCCGCCGTCACCAAACGGCCGCTGGTTCGCCGGCGCACCAACTCCTCGCCGCCCCATGTACACGACGCCGGCAGCCATGTCAACGGGAGAGCGCGCGGGCTCTCGCCAGCGCACGCTCCTCCGCTGAGCACGGCCACCGCGTCGGAATGGAGGGGAGAGCGCGATGCGCAGCCGTCGCCGTCGTCCCTCTCTCTCTCATGGGCGAGCTCCGGCCGCCGGAAAGCTGCGGAGCAGCGCGGTCGCCTCGGCGTCGCCTGTTCTTCGCGAGCGAGTGAATCGGGGAGAGAGTGAGGAGGGATTAGGGTTTGACCGGCGGTAGTTTTGATCCGACCGGAGGACCACAGCCGTCCGATTCGATCCGACGGTCCAGAGCGCTGCCGACAGGTTTTGGGCCTCTCGTGGCTTGTTGGGCTGATTGTGCGTCTGGGCTGCGGCCCGAGTTAAGTTAGTTCTGGGCTGTAGAGGACTTTTCTGTCCGAAATTTCCTCTGTTTTAAGTTTCTGTTTTTTATTCCGGTGCATTTTTTAAGTTTCCTGATTAAGTTTTTATGCACTGTTTTAAATACAGAAAATGAGTGCCTGAATATGGCTATAAACACATTGTCATTCTAGATAAAAATGAACCAACGAGATTTTCTATTTGGAATATTCAATGTGCTTTAAGGATGAGTATCATTTTAAATATCAATGAATGTTGAAATTATTAAGGCATAATTGATATTTAATCTGAGAATGATGTTGGCCCATTTGTATGATGAGGTAGTCAGACTTTTCTGTTTTTTTAGTGCATTTATTGAGATTAAGTTTTCAAATAAAGTTTTATGCACTGTTTTACATTAGAAAATATCTGAATTTTAAGGGGATATAGTGCTATAAGATTAATGTTGATGCTATTTTCATTAGCATTTTATAAGTTTGAGTTATGAATGTTATGAGATGATGTTTATGTTGAGCATAATTATGAGTATCTCAATAAAGTTTCTCAATATTTTGTTCGGAGATTTTATTGAGAATGAATAAAACAATTAAAGACTCAAACCAGTTGAAAAGAATTTTAAGGGGATATAGTGCTATAAGATTAATGTTGATGCTATTTTCATGTTGAGCATAATTATGAGTATCTCTCTAAAGTTTCTCAATATTTTGTTCGGAGATTTTATTGAGAATGAATAAAACAATTAAAGACTCAAACCAGTTGAAAAAATGCAATCAAGTGAGAAAGAACTATGCAGATTGAGATACAGAACTGAAGAAAAAAAATGAGAAAGATAGAAATATAAAAATATGTAGGCACAACAAAAAGAACCAAAATAGAGCAAATTAAAGCCAACCGCGAGATTCGATTGTAATGGAGAACCATTCATATATCGCAATAGAAGAGGAAGTTATTACATCTACCATATACTTCAAGTTTCAATATCAAGTTATCACAGAGATAAGAGCATATATCGTTTATCTGTCTACCTATTTTTATGTGTCAACTTGATACTCATACGGGTAAAAAAAACTTATTCTACGCATGTCAATCTATTTGGAGAAAAATTGGATTATGCCAACATTTTTCGACAAATTTTATTTTTAATTCCCGTAGCAACGCACGGGCACTTTGCTAGTCAGATCTTAATATTCAGACCTAGAAACCAAACCCGATCGCAACCCCCAGGGCGGGTACTGTGGTGAGCGAAGCTTGGAAACCTCCTCCAGCTGGGGTTAACAAGTTTAATGTTGATGGAGCTGTTGCACGTTCGCAGCAACTCGGGGCAGTGGGCGTGGTATGCAGAGACAACAATGGTGTCTTCATGGCGGCATCGGCTGTGGTCTTCGATGGGGTGATTGATCCGGAGGTGTTAGAAGCTCAAGCTTGCTCTGAAGCATTAGCCGTGGCCACTGATCTACACCTGAGTAATATTTTGATTGCTTCGAATTGCTTAAACGTGGTTAAGGAGTTGAGGATTGGCGTTGGCAGTGGCCCAAACTGCATGATCTTGAGGGATAAAACATAATCTGAGGAGCTTCCATGAAGCTAGCATTATCCACAAACGCCGGGAATCAAATGGGGAGGCGCACAGACTTGCCCGAGCAGCTACTACTTTATCTATAGGCAGACATGTGTGGTTTTCTACTCCCCCAGTCGATATGGGTATTCCTGTAACAATTCTATCAGTGGTGTAATAAAGGCGTGAAAAATCTCAAAAAAAAAACAACCTCAGAGGATGAGGTTTTGCTCGGCTGAATCAAGCGCTGATGACGCTACTTCCTAAACGTGCCGATGTGCCTTCGCTCGGGATTACCGCCCTATTAGCCTAATCCACCTTATCGCAAAGCTGTTCACCAAGGTTTTGTCGCTGCGACTTGCACCAAAGCTGACAGAGATTGTTAGCCCCAATCAGAATGCCTTCATCGCCGGAAGGAGTCTACACGATAATTACATTCTGGTTAGGCAATCTGCGAAACTGCTACACCAACTGGGCGCACCCAGAATGCTTCTGAAGCTAGACCTTACGCGTGCCTTTGACTCATTGTCATGGCCCTTCCTCTTCGAAGCCTTGCGACAGTACGGGTTCGGGGATCAATTTCTCGAATGGCTGGCCATCTTACTTTCCTTAGCCAACACCAGGATCTTGATCAACGGGGAGCCGGGGCCGCCAATTTGGCACAGACGGGGACTATGCCAGGGCGACCCTCTGTCGCCACAGCTTTTCGTGCTCGCCGTCGACGTCCTCGGCAAGATCATCATGCGCGCCGCCGAGCTGGGAATCCTGCAGCAGCTACATCCGAGGCGTCCTATCACCCCGGTGTCGCTCTACGCGGATGACATCCTGCTATTCCGCCACCCATCGTCTGACGATGTCATGGCGATCAAGGAAATTTTGAATCTGTTCGGCAGGACATCCGGCCTTCAAGTCAACTATATAAAGAGCACGGCAACCATCCTCCACGGCGACGACGAAGCTGCAGCCACGGTCGCCGGCCACCTGGCTTGCCCCATCGTGGAGCTGCCCATCAAATGATGCAACTAAAGTTTTCGACTTGGTAGATTTTGTAAAGCTTCAAATAGTATATATTGAGAAGTTCCTCATATATATATTTGTGGTGGAATTATGAAATCGAGTATTAATTGATTTAAATTCAGAGAGTGATGTTTTCAATTGATAATACTATAGTCTTGATTTTATCAAACATTAACTATATTATGAGTGATTCTACAACATTTAAAAGGATAGTTGCATCATTGATGCGAGACATCATGATAAGCAAGTTATTGGATATAAGTCATTGACTTGGTGAGGTTTCAATAGAGGTATGATAATATCATTCGGAGACGCTTGATATTATTAATGCTACTACGGAACCGGATAAGCTGAAATCCAATTCCTAATAAATCCGACTTTGCATTGTCAAGTTTGATATGTAGAAGAGTTGAATAAGTTTATGTATTTTGATTGGATCAAAATGTAAGACACAGGCTCGGACCGCATGCGGGAGTATGAGTAGCACCTAAGTTCCATTTGGTGTTATGACATCGTACTAACTAGAATCATTATTGACTCTAGTGCAAGTGGGAGACTGTTGCCCTAGAGACAATAATATTTAGTATTGAGACTGTTGGAGATATGCCCTAGAGACAATAATATTTAGTATTATTTTATCTCCAAGTTTATTATTAATAGTTTATATCTTTATGCTACAACTGCATTGGGTACTTGAATAGCGAATTAAAAGTATTCAAGAGGAAAACCTCCGATGCACGTGTAGAGATATGAACAAGGAAAAGCGTTCCTAGTCTTGTCTCTAAGACTAGCCTATCTTGTTACCTGATGATCATGTTTTCCTGATATGGGACTTTGTATAAGTCATGTAACTATATGAGTTTATTATCGGAATGATAATAGTACTGAACCGACCCACCCTATGATCTTGCTATGAGACAAAATCGTCAAGATGAAGAATAGCAAAGATCATGCAGAGTTTTCATTAGTTAGTTCCTATACCTTGAGAACGTCTAGTGACCGCTTATTCGACACTCACGCTTTGATTGTCATCTAACGTTCGGCCGTAACTGGGGACCATAACGATGGCTATTGGGTTTGAACTAGAATAAGTAATGGAACTGAGATTGTTCAAGAAGGGTACTTACTCCTCCAGGCGATGGAGAGATACATCCTCTAGGCCATCTCTAGTATAATCATGTCACCCCAATCGTCTGGCCAGACACAGTGTGATTTATCATAGGACATTGATAATACGGTATGAGAAAAGAGAATGATATTGGTATGAGTTTCATATGTGTTATGATCAAAGGGTTTTGATCACACTAGAGTACATTTGTCTCACACTCTAGATATCATTGGTATCGTGTACGTAAGGAAATTAGCGTAATGAGAAACATAAAGAGGTTCTGTCGTTCACTCGGTAATACATAGGAGCCAGTACAAACGTCTAGGTCCCAATGCTGGTTATTGTCTAGTAAGCTCCCAGACATGTCTATGTGTTACAGCGAGCCTTTCGGGTCACACACTTAAGCTGTGAATCAATCTTTATTGAGAGAATAAAGATGTAGTATTAGTGGTCATGAGATAGTGTCGGGGTAGCCTATATAAAGGGAGGAAACCTAGGTCGTGAAGGACATCTCATACCCACGAATTCCAGCCACCAAAGCCACGTTTTTGCCTCCCTCATGGACCTCACCTCCATGGGAGGGCTCCCAAGAAGTCATGAAGGAAGGGGGCTAAGGGGCGGCGCACCCCCTTGATGTCGGCGGCGCGGGAGGAGCTCCCTGCGCCACCGCCGGCGCCGCCCTGCGCTCCTCGCTGCCCCCTTCGCCATCTTCACCGCCATCTCCATCGCCAATTCCTCCTTGTATACAGTGGTTCATCCTCCCACACACCTCTGTACCGCTCTAGGTAAACATGGTGTTTGATGCTATAAAGTATTATCCTATGATCTATGTCATGTTTGTGTAATTTCTTTGTTCTTTGATTGCATTGTTCAATGTCTTTGGTTCATTAGAGTTGTATGTTGATATGGTACAGTCCTTTGTTGTCCATTATATTTATGCGCGCATGGATCATACATCTTAGGGTTTGTAGTACGTGTAAAGGAAGGGGTAGTTCTGCCGAGCGACAGAAACCTGAGAACTCGAACTGGAGTTTTGCACGTACGGGATTAAGAGGACCATTAACTTAAGCCTATGGTTGGGGAAACCTTAATGCATTGTTAGTATACGCGGAAGCTTGCTAACAATCCAATCATATAGTATGTGTAATCGCAAGTAGTTGAGTACATGTATATTTAGCCTCTCCCACATAGAAAACTGCATCGAAGACAATGAACCAAGTATCTTCACTAATTAATTTTGGACAATTCCATCACACTTTCAACCACTTTTCCACACTCATGGTACTGTTAGTTTATGGTTATTTAGTGTACTTTATTGCTGCAACAACTAACTTTTACTTTCTTGTTGTTTATTATCTCGTAAAGCTATCTCTCATACCCGTATTGTTATTCTAGTTTTATTTCCTAGTTAGAGCAAACGTTTAGTGTGCGTAGAGTTCTATCAGTGGTTGATAGAACTTGAGAGAATACTTATCCTACTTTTAGCTCCTCGTTGGGTTCGACACACTTACTTATCGAAAAGGCTACACAAGACCCCCTACACTTGTGGGTTATCAAGACCTTTTCTGGCGCCGTTGCCGGGGAGCAATAGTGTGGGGTGAATATTCTTGTGTGCACTTATTTGCTTTATCTCTAAGTAATTTTTACTTTCAGTTTTAAGTTGTTCTTTATCTTAGTACGAATAGAGAATGCGAATTATAAAGAAAATTAGGTGTACTTGTTATCTAAACGTTTTCAAAAAGAGAGTGATTGTAAAGAGGAGTAATGGTTAAGTGGGGTCGACCTTGAACACTTGCGTTCATGCCTATGAAACCAAAATAAATCTTTCCATGGAAGCTTCTCAGCTAAAAACATGTATATATTGTGTATATTCCTCTGTACAATAAAAATAAAGTGCTAATAATAGTTTCTAGTTACTTGAAAGTTGAAAGTTTTGCTTTGCTGTCCAGAAACAGATTTTCTGTGCTTCACCGTATAAAAATGTTTAAAATCACCAGAACGTGCTATTGATCTGACATTTCTTGAGCGCAAATCCCTGCTTATTATCTTTCTTTCATTAGTTCTGACTTTTATTATTTGAGTTACGTAACTGTCTCGAAAAATTCGATCTTCACTGACTGTTCAGTTTTGACAGATTTCTGTGCTTCGCTGTAAAAAAATCATGATAAATCCCAGAATAGTATTTTGACCTGAATTTTTTGTTCATAAACCTGAGATTATTATCTGTCTTTCATTAGTTTTGAGTTTTTTTAGTTGAGTTACGGAACTATCTCGTTGAGTGATATCTTTATAGACTGTTCAGTTTTAGCAGATTTCTGTGTTTATTAAATATTGTACTTGGTGTTCTTAGCTTCTTTAGTTTTTCGACGGACAACGGAAGTCATGAACACCTTAGTATATACAGTGGCTAATGTTTAATAAAGATTATGAAACTTGCCAATGTTAGAACATGAGTGGATTTTATTTAATGAGTACTAACCCAACTAATGAGTTTTGTGAAGTTTTATGTGGATGTAGTCTATAAGATCTAATCAATATGGTGATATGAGATGAACAAGAAGACGCAAGAGCTCAAGCTTGGGATTCCCAGGTGCACCCTAAGAACATATTCAAGAAGATTCAATCATCTAAGCTTGGGATGCCCGAGGCATCCCCTATTCATCAACTAACATGAGGTTGTCTCGTTCATGATCTATATTACCCGTTCACATGTTATGTATTGTCTTAGCTTGTATTATAATTTCTTTTTATTGGTTTTGGTTTTATCTTATTTGGTTTTATTTGGTTCTTTATTTGGTTTTTATTGCTTCTTCTTTTGCTTTCACTTATAAATTCAAAACAACAAAATATTTTCTTTTCTTTTGCTTCTCTATTTGATTCTTTCTTTGGTTTTTACTTTTGGTTTTTATTTGGAGTTTTCCTTGCTGTTGCTAGCAATTTTAGATCTTGTTTACCCTCTGGTATTTTAGTTTATCAAAAATAAAGTACCACGTTTTACCCATTTGGTTTTAGTGGATACATATTCAAAAATGTTTTTTCTGTTTTCAGCATTTTCTGCTCACTGCGCGATTTTTCATATTTTACTGGAAACTCTAAAAATCACGAAACTTTGGCAGATTATGTATCACATAATCCTATGCACGCACAAAAATTGGCAAAAATTGCTGACATGTTTAAGGGCACTTAAAAATTACGTTTTCCAGCTGCTGTTTTTCTGAACAGATTCTGACTTTTGTTGCAAGAGTGGCCTCTTTGTGTTTTCATTTGATTCTTTTTGGGTCTTACCTTTTATTTAGAAGTTGGCCACTTAAGTAAACTCTCTGTAACTTGAAAACAAAATTTGATTGGTTTAATGGCAGCACTTTGGAAATATTATCTATTGCACTAATGTCTATCTGCAGAAAAGAATGGAAAAGTTTTTGTGTTGAAGTTTTTTCACAGAGAATGAAGGAACACCAAACTGAGCAATATTGAAAAATGGTCAAAGCCATAAGCTTGGGGATGTCTCCGCATCCCTCTTCATCAACAACCCCTCGGTTTGCAAACCTTTAAACTTTTTTTTCGAGCAACATAGAAACTTGCATAAACTTGGAGCGTGTGTATCTTATTATTTATTTGTCTTAGCATCAAAACACCGGTTACATTAATGAGGTGATTATCATATCTTTTATTTACTTAGTTGCTAGATTATTTGATGAAACTTAAAAATGACGTGTGCATAATATTTAGTAGTTTATGTTTTCTTATGGTTAGTCTCAACTAGCTAATAGTGTATATTATGTTATTTTGATGTTAACATGCATTGTCCTGTTCATAAGATGGTATGGTGTTGTGGTATCCTCCTCTGAATAATTTATTTTGAATTGACTTGGTGCATGCTTACACATGTGTATGACTAAAAAGAAAAGTATATCAAGCCTCGATGAACTTTGTGACTCGGAATGGTAATATCATTTCTTATGCCTTGGCTAATATTATTTTGTCGCAAACATGATTATGATAGTTATGCTCTCTTAGTTGTCGCTTCCCAGTCTATTGCTAGCCTCCACTTGTACTGAGCGGGAATGCTGCTCGTGCATCCAAAATCCTTGAACCCAGTTTTCCATGAGAGTCCACTATAAATTTCTATGCATGGTATTTCAAACCATTCCAAATAAATTTTCATGTGCTACCTTTAAAACCTTCAAAATACTTCTCGTTTTGTGACACTGTTTTCAGCTCATGAGGAAGTAGTAGTTGGGTTTGTTATCTTCCATGCTAAATAAAGTTTTCTAGACTTGCATGCTTTATCAGCTTGTCACCAATTTTGCAAACAACTGGTTAGACCATTGTAACAAATAAAGTAATAAAATAGACACTCCTCCATGGTATGAGATTGTTGGCAGGTACACGAGGATTCGGTTAGCCATGGTTTGTGTAATCAAAGGTGGGGAGGAGTGTCAAGCTATATAAAGTGCATATTATAAAGTGCAAAATATAAATATCTCGGAACCACTTTCAAAACTTGCTTAGCATGGAAGATATCAAGAACTTTATTACCATTCGTTGACATGAACAACCACCTCTCAAAATAATTTTGTTTCTGTTTTAAAAATAAAAAGCTCTAGCACATGTTAATCTCAGCTTCCCTCTGCGAAGGGCCTATCTTTTATTTTTATGTTGAGTCACCATCCTTTCTTTGAGCACTTCTTCGAGAGCATAGTTGTCATTCTTAGTGTAATGTGTTTGTCCCAGAATATTATTAATTGTGGCATGACTATGATGTTTCTATCTTTGATATCTTTATTTCTGGTCTCCACTTAAACTTCAGAGGTGCTCTATCATTTATGTTTTGCTCCACAATAAAGGGCAAGCGAGATACCACTCTACCATGTTTTATTATGATCATTATATCTTGTTGATGTTTATAAGTTTCATATTATGAACTCTTAGTTCGTTGATATCTTTTCATTAGGTAACATAATTGCTAAGTTTCATTATTCATACATCATTTGTCACGCAATTGTTAAAGACCTGATCATAGCATTCAACATTAAAAATTATCTTTGTTATCGTTTACCTACTCCGGGACGAGTAGGAACTAAGCTTGGGGATGTTGATACGTCCAAAACGTATCTATAATTTTTGATTGTTTCATGCCACTTTTATGCTTTTGACACTTGTTTTTATATTAAGTTTATGATTTATTTGGACTAACCTATTAATAATTGCAAAATTGCACAATGTTCTTGTTTACACTTTGATGTGTAGGAATTATCAAAAATACAAGAGGAAACCTTGTTGGAGTCGAATTGGGACTTTCCTGAAATCTGTCTAGAAACGTTTTTCGGATATGGTCACGTTACAAACAGAAGGGTCAAATGGAAAAACTCTAGTCGAAAAAGTTGTGGACCATTTTCTTCTAATCGATCTGGACTTAAAATTCGGCCCAATCGGAGTCCGGACGCTCCAGATATCGCCGTCCCACCGAAACCCTAGATGGGATGACGGAAATCCGAGAGCCTATATAAAGGGAGGAAACCTAGGTCGTGAAGGACATCTCATACCCATGAATTCCAGCCACCAAATCCACGTTTTTGCCTCCCTCATGGACCTCACCTCCATGGGGGAGGGCTCCCAAGAAGTCATGAAGGAATGGGGCTAAGGGTCGGCGCACCCCTTGATGTCGGCGGCGCGGGAGGAGCTCCTTGCGCCGGCGCCAGCGCCGCCCTGCGCTCCTCGCTGCCCCCTTCGCCATCTTCACCGCCATCTCCATCGCCAATTCCTCCTTGTATAAAGTGGTTCATCCTCCCACACACCTATGTACCGCTCTATGTAAACATGGTGTTTGATGCTATAAAGTATTACCCTATGATCTATGTCATGTTTGTGTAATTTCTTTGTTCTTTGATTGCATTGTTCAATGTCTTTGGTTCATTAGAGTTGTATATTGATATGGTACAGTCCTTTGTTGTCCATTATATTTATGCGCGCATGGATCATACAGCTTAGGGTTTGTAGTACCTGTAAAGGAAGGGGGTAGTTCTGCCGGAGCGACAGAAACCTGAGAACTCGAACTGGAGTTTTGCACGTACGGGATTAAGAGGACCATTAACTTAAGCCTATGGTTGGGAAACCTTAATGCATTGTTAGTATACGCGGAAGCTTGCTAACAATCCAATCATATAGTATGTGTAATCGCAAGTAGTTGAGTACATGTATATTTTGTTGGAGATATGCCCTAGAGGCAAATAAATAATAAGATTTATTGCATTATCTCTTTAAGTTTATAAATAGTTTTATACCATGCTATAACTGTATTAATCGGAATTGTTAATACACGTGTGGTATGTAAACAAACCAGAGTCCCTAGTTAAGCCTCTAGATAAACTAGTCCATCAGTCAATGGATGATCGTGATTTCCCGATCATATTGCATTAACAGTTGATGGTGGAGTCATTTTATTGGGAGAATAATTTGATGGACATTACCCAAAGTATTGCAGTTAGGATCGTATCAGATAGTTCAACACTGCAATAGGATTATAACGTGGTAGCTTATTTCTTAGACCGTGAGATTACATCAAGTCGCTGCTTCTGAAAGATATGGCTGATCGCATCAAACGTCATGCCTCATATGCTGACAATAAAGGTGACACTTTCGGGTATTGGAAGGAAGTAGTCGGGGCGAGTAATCAAGAGCGGGATTTGTTCATCCGTGTGACGAATTGATATGCTGGGCCCACTCGGTGAGATTATATCTGTAAAGTTGCGCAGTGTATGACTAGGTCATTGAGATATAATTTCATGGGAACGAGTAAAGCAACCTTGTCGGTAACGAGATAAAACACAACATCGGATGTTGACGATCGTATCTCGACAAGGAAGTATCAACGAACAAAGGGAATGACCATATCATGTTAACGGTTCAAAGATGATTCAAGGATGATTTATTCTAGAATGCACGGGGACCGTCATAGTCATCCAGGGCTCCCTGACGGTCATTGGCGGGAGGGTCTCGACCATGTCCGGAGTATTCTCGAACCGAGGGTAACACACTTAAGGTCTTGACGATGCTAGGAGAACGTTTTGGAAACATCGGAGTGGCTTAGGTATAGAGATAGGAGGTTTCGGAAAGGTTCCGGCAAGAACGGAAGAGTTCCGGGAAGACCGGAAGAGTTCCGGGGAGATCGAAGTAAGTTCGGATTGGTCCGGAAATTGTTTCGGAGTCACGGGAGATTAAATAGTATGCAAATATATTAATTATGGAATTATATATATTTATATTAATTTAATATTAAAGAAAAAGGAGAAAAAATGGGGCAGCCACCTTAATGGGCCATAGGGCCCAAGAGGGGAAGCTCCCCCCCATGAGAGGGGTGCGGCTGGGCCATGGGGCCCATGCGGCTGCCATGGGGTGCGGCTAGCCCATGTAGGCAGCCGCACCACCCCCTCTCCTCTTTAGTCCCACATTGCCTAGTTGAGGAGAGGTGCAACCCCTCTCCTCCAATAAATAGGGACCCGGATTAATTGAAAAAATACACAGAAAATTCAGGAATTAATTCCGGTTGGCTGATGACGTGAAACACACGTTCGTTGGGAGACCCCAAGAGGAAGGTATGATGTAGTCAGCAGCAAGTTTTCCCTCAGAAAGAAACCAAGGTTATCGAACCAGTAGGAGCAGCAACTCTTCAGAAGGTTGTCAACGGCGCCAGAAAAATAGTGTTGTTGAGGGAGTCTGGACTGTTGACGTGGAATCTGCACACAACACAATCAAACTACTTTGCCCCAACGAAACAGTGAGGTTGTCAATCTCACTGGCTTGCTGAAAACAAAGGATTAAACGTATGGTGTGGAAAATGAGTATTAAATTGCAGAGAATGAAAAAGGAACAGTTTGCAGTTTGTGGTTGTTTAATCAGTGTAAAAGAATGGACCGGGGTCCACAGTTCACTAGTGGTGTCTCTCCATAAAAGATAACTAACATGTTGGGTGAACAAATTACAGCTGGGCAATTGACGAATAGTGAGCGCATGACAATGCATATACATGACATGTTGACTACTATGATATTTAATTGGGCATTACGACATAATACATAGATCGTTATCCAACAGCATCTATGACTAATAATCCACCGCCGGGTTGTCATCCGAGTCCCCGTTGGTATTAAGTTGCAAGCAACGGATAATTGCATTAAGTAAAGTGCGTAATGTAAACAAACACATATGCCGTGGACATAGCATCGTTAGGTTATCCCTAGTGGCAACAGCACATCCACAACCTTAGAACTTTCTGTCACTGTCCCAGGTTAAACGGAGACATGAACCCACTATCTAGCATAAATACTCTCTCTTGGAGTTACAAGCATCTACTTGGCCAAAGCATCTACGAGTAACGGAAAGCATGCAAGATCTTAAATAACATATAAGATAGATTGATAATCAACTTGACATAATATTCAATATTCATCGGATCCCAGCAAACACAACATGTAGCATTACAATAATATGATCTTGATCATGTAGGGCAGCTCACAAGATCTAAACATGATGGCACAAAGTGGAGAGACAACCATCTAGCTACTGCTATGGACCCGTAGTCCAAGGATGAACTACTCACGCATCACTCCGGAGGCAGGCATGGCGATGTAGAAGCCTCCGGTGACGATTCCCCTCTCCGGCAGGGTGCCGGGAAGAGGTTCTGAACCCTCCCGAGCTAGGGTTGACGACGGCGGCGTCTCTGGAACTTTTCGTGGATATTTGCTCAGGTACTTAGGGTTTTCGCGTCGGGGGGAATAAGTAGGCGAAAGGGCGGCGGCTGGGACCCCCGAGGGGCCCACACCACCCCAGGGCGCGGCAGAGGGGGGCCCGCGCCCTGGCGTGTGGGCCCCGTGGCTCCTCTCTGCTCTTTGTCCGTCAGGTGTGTTCTGGAAAATAGGGACCCCCGTGTAGTTTCGTCCAATTCCGAGAATATTTCCAGACTAGCTTTTCTGGAATACAAAAACAGCAGAAAACAGGAACTGGCACTTCGGCATCTTGTTAATAGGTTAGTCCCAAAAAATGTATAAAAGTGATATAAAGTAGATGCAAAACATGTAGCAATTGGTATAAAACAAGCATGGAACATCAAAAATTATAGATACGTTTGAGACGTATCAGCATCCCCAAGCTTAGTTCCTACTCGTCCTCGAGTAGGTAAACGATAAAAACAAATAATTTTTGAGGTGACATGCTACTATCATAATCTTGATCATATAATATTGCAAGGCACATGTAAATGAATGAAGTGATCCAAGTCAATGGTCTATAATTTGCTATCAAATAGATAATGAGTAAACAATGAATCACACAAGCTAAACGTTTTCATGAATAGTACTTTCGAGACAAGCATCAAACAGTTTTGCATAAGTGTTAACTCATAAAGCAATAGTTTCTAATAAAAGGTATTTAATCAACACAAAGGAAGAATTTAGTTTCAGCATTTGCTTCAACTTTCAACATATTTATCTCATGGATATTGTCAACACAAAGTAGTATAACAAGTCCAATACATTGCATATAACGCATGTTGTAACAAAGTTGACACTAGTGTTTGCTTGTGGAAGACAGAAAGAATAGGAAAACTGACTCAACATAAAAGTAAAAGAAAGGCCCTTCGCAGAGGGAAGCAGGGATTAAATCATGTGCTAGAGCTTTTAGGTTTTTGAAAGCATATAGAGATTGCATAAAATATTTGATACTCCTCCCAACCTTGCTAACACAAGCCATGGCTAACCGAATCCTCGGGTGCCTTCCATCAATCACATACCATGGAGGAGTATCTATTTTTGAGAGGTGTTTGTTAATTGTCAACGAATGGTAGCGGGTGAGAACAGTATTCTACCTGTCGAACGGACTTTTAAGAGCGGCTCCCATGAAGGACGTTATTTCTACCAGCAAGGCAGATCATCCCTCTTTCTCTTTGGTTTACACACATTCAGGTATTTCACTGTTTGTCATTGCTTACTGATGAATCAGGGCAAAAGTGTGAAGAGAATTAATTGGTTAAAGTTGTAATTAATTGGGACTGGGCACCCCGTTGCCAGCTCTTTTTGCAAGTTATTGGATAAGCGGATGTATATGCCACTAGTCCAGGTGTAAAAGTCCACTCGACAAATAGAATAAAGAATAACCACACTAATTCCTCATGAGCTAGTAAACATTGACACAAAAAGGGAATAATAACATTTTGAATAATTTAAAGGTAGCACATGAAAAATTTACTTGGAGTGGCAAGGAAATACCACATATAGGTAGTTATGGTGGACACAAATGGCATGGATTTTGGCTCAAGGATTTGGATGCACGAGAAGCATTCCCTCTCAGTACAGAGTTTAGGCTAGCAAGGTTATGTAAGCAAACAAGAATATCAACCCGTACACCAAGTTTTATATGACAAACATATTGCAAACGTTATAAGACTTCATACCGTCTTCCTTGTTAACCAAACCCTGTTATTAGAAAATATCTAGACCTTAGAGTACCACCGATGCAAACCAAATTTTCAACAAGCTTTACGGTAGTTCTTCACTAATAGGCTTAACTCATGTGATGCACAATTTAATCATGATCTACTTGTTAACTCAAAACAATTGACAAGCATCAAGTTATCCATTTTAGTGATCTACAAGATTAAGCAAGTTTTTCCTTATACCAATTACCACATGCAACATTTTCTGAACCAACCAAACACCAATCAATTTATTTCATCAACTCTCCAAACAAATATAAGTGAAGCAAGAGAGTACTTTCTACAAAAGAAAGCTAATAGCTCTGACAAGAGATACATGAAAACAAGAGCTAAAAGCTGAACAGCGCTAGATATGAATACTCAACAAATATAAGTGAAGAATAGGAGTATTCTCATGAAAAAGCGGAGCGTGTCTCTCTCCCAATCAAGAATGCTAGGGTCCAGTCAAGCTTTATTGAAAATAAAAATGCAATACTGAAAATAAAAAGCACACAGACGCTCCAAGAAAAGCACATATGATGTGAAAGAATTAAAATATAGTTTCACTAGAGATGACCTGATAATTTTGACGATGAAGAAGGGGATGCCTTGGGCATCCCCAAGCTTAGACGCTTGAGTCTTCTTGAAATATGCTGGGGAGATCCATGGGAGCCTCCCCAAGCTTAAGCTCTTCACTCTTCTTGATCCTATTATATCATCCTTCTCTCTTGACCCTTGAAAACTTCCGTCACACCAAACTCAAAGTAGATCTCATTAGAGGGTTAGTGCATAATCAAAAATTCACATGTTCTGTAAAGACGCAATATGATTTGTTACTTTAAACATTAGCTACAGCCACTGATGTTATGTGAAGCTCTTCCACCCAAAAAAGAATTTCACTCAACACTAGTAAAAGAGAGAATGCGAAAAATAAAAAGGCATAATCTGTCTAAAACAGAACAGTCCGCAAAGACGAATTTTTTCGAGGCACTTACGACGCTCAGATCGAGAAACTCTGAACTAATGAAAGTTTCAGACATTCATAAAGATTACGCACAAAAATTTCAGATTTTTAACAATCTGGTGATTTTAGGAATTTCGTACAGTGAACAGCAAAAATCTGTTTCTGCGCAGCAATCAAAATTAAGCATCATCTTATCATTAGAGGCTACTCTTGGCACAACAATGCGAGAAAATAAAGATACAAAGGAGTTGCTACAGAAGTAAACAAACTCCTTGACTCAATAAAAGAAAAATTGCAGAAAAATAAAATGGGTTGCCTCCCATAAGCGCTTTTCTTTAACGCCTTTTAGCTAGGCACAAAGCATGCATCAAGTATTACCAAGTGAAGAAGCATCAACATTGTAATTTGTTCGAACAATAGAATCATAAGGTGGCTTAATCTTCTTCCTAGGAAAGTGTTCCATACCTTTCTTGAGAGGAAATTGATATTTTATATTCCCTTCTTTCATATCAATAATAGCACCTACAGTCCTAAGAAAAGGTCTTCCCAACACAATAGGGCATGATGGATTGCACTCAATATCCAAGACAATAAAATCAACGGGGACATAATTGTTGTTAACCATGATAAGAACATCATCAATTCTTCCCAAAGGTTTTTTAATAGTAGAATCAACAAGGTGAACATCCAAGTAACAATTTTCCAAAGGTGCTAAATCAAGCATATCATATAATCTTTTAGGCATAACAGAAATACTAGCACCAAGGTCACACAAAGCATTGCAATCAAAGTCATTCAATTTCAATTTAATGATGGGCTCCCAACCATCTTCTAACTTCCTAGGGATAGAAGCTTCATGTTTAATTTCTCTTCCCTAACTTGTATGAGAGCATTAGTAATATGTTTAGTAAAAGCCATGTTTATAGCACTAGCATTAGGACTTCTAGCTAGCTTTTGCAAGAACTTAATTACTTCAGAAATATTGCAACCATCAAAATCAAAGTCATTATCATCAAAAGTAATGGAATTATTCTCTTCCTTATTGCTAGAAATTTCAGCATCTTTATCAAGGACAGTTTCAGAGTTATCAGGCAATTTAGGACATTTTGCAATAGAAGTGGAAACATTACCAACACCAACTATCTTGCCATTAATGGTAGGAGGTTTGTTAACACTTGAGTTTGAAATTTTCAGAAGTAGTAATAGTATAAACTCTAGCAATATTGTTCTTTCTAGCAATTTCATCCTCTCTTTCCCATCTAGCATGCAATTCAGCTAACATCCTCACATTGTTATCAATTTTAACTTGTATAGCATTGAGAGTTTTGCTCTCTTTAACATCATGAGGCATGTTCTTTAGTTTCAATAAGTCAACATCAAGAGCAAGACTATCAACTTTAGAGGAAAGCACATCAATTTTCCCAAATTTCTCCTCAACAGTTTTATTGAAAGCAGTTTGTGTACTAATAAAATCCTTAAGCATAACTTCAAGATCAGAGGGTACACTCTTATTATTATTGTAGGAGTTACTATAGGAATTTCCATAACCATTGCCACTATTAGAAGGATAGGGCCTATAATTGCTATTACCAAAATTATTCCTATAAGCATTGTTGTTGAAATTATTATTTTTAATGAAGTTCACATCAACATGCTCTTCTTGAGCAACCAAAGAAGCTAAAGGAACATTATTTGGATCAACATGTGTTTGACCATTTGCAAGCATAGACATAATAGTATCAATTTTGGCACTCAAGGAGGAGGTTTCCTCAACAGAATTTACCTTCTTACCTGTTGGAGCTCTCTCGGTGTGCCACTCAGAATAATTAATCATCATCAAGAAGCTTTGTTGCAGCACCCAAAGTGATGGACATAAAGGTACCTCCAGCGGCCGAATCCAATAAATTCCTCGAAGAAAAATTTAATCCTGCATAGAAGGTTTGGATGATCATCCAAGTAGTCAGTCCATGAGTGGGACAATTTTTAACCAATGATTTCATTCTCTCCCATGCTTGAGCAACATGTTCATTATCAAATTGCTTAAAATTCATTATGCTACTTCTCAAAGAAATAATCTTAGCAGGAGGATAATATTTTCCAATAAAAGCATCTTTGCATTTAGTCCATGAATCAATACTATTTCTAGGCAAAGATAGCAACCATTCTTTAGCACGTCCTCTCAAGGAGAAAGGAAAAAGTTTCAGTTTAATAATATCACCATCTACTTCCTTGAGCTTTTGCATTTCACAAAGTTCAACAAAGTTATTAAGGTGAACAGCAGCATCATCAGTACTAACACCAGAAAATTGCTCTTTCATAACAAGATTTAAAAGTGCAGGTTTAATTTCATAAAATTCTGCTGAAGCAGCAGGTGGAGCAATAGGTGTGCATATGAAATCATTGTTGTTCGTGCTAGTGAAATCACACAACTTAGTGTTCTCAGGAGTACTCATTTTAGCAGAAATAAAAACAGTACAGAAAATAACTTGAAAGTAAACTAGATGCAAGTAACTAATTTTTTTGTGTTTTTGATAATTGAAAGCAAACAAGATAAAATAAAATAAACTAAGCAAGACAAAAACAAAGTAAAGAGATTGGAAGCGTGAAACTCCCCTTGCAGAAGACTGCTGTCTCCCCGGCAACGGCGCCAGAAAAATAGGCTGTTGAGGGAGATAGGAGTCTGCTGAAGAACTTCTCCCCGGCAACGGCGCCAGAAAAATAGCTTGATGACGTGAAACACACGTTCGTTGGGAGACCCCAAGAGGAAGGTATGATGTAGTCAGCAGCAAGTTTTCCCTCAGAAAGAAACCAAGGTTATCGAACCAGTAGGAGCAGCAACTCTTCAGAAGGTTGTCAACGGCGCCAGAAAAATAGTGTTGAGGGAGTCTGGACTGTTGACGTGGAATCTGCACACAACACAATCAAACTACTTTGCCCCAACGAAACAGTGAGGTTGTCAATCTCACTGGCTTGCTGAAAACAAAGGATTAAACGTATGGTGTGGAAAATGAGTATTAAATTGCAGAGAATGAAAAAGGAACAGTTTGCAGTTTGTGGTTGTTTAATCAGTGTAAAAGAATGGACCGGGGTCCACAGTTCACTAGTGGTGTCTCTCCATAAAAGATAACTAACATGTTGGGTGAACAAATTACAGCTGGGCAATTGACGAATAGTGAGCGCATGACAATGCATATACATGACATGTTGACTACTATGATATTTAATTGGGCATTACGACATAATACATAGATCGTTATCCAACAGCATCTATGACTAATAATCCACCGCCGGGTTGTCATCCGAGTCCCCATTGGTATTAAGTTGCAAGCAACGGATAATTGCATTAAGTAAAGTGCGTAATGTAAACAAACACATATGTCCGTGGACATAGCATCGTTAGGTTATCCCTAGTGGCAACAGCACATCCACAACCTTAGAACTTTCTGTCACTGTCCCAGGTTAAACGGAGACATGAACCCACTATCTAGCATAAATACTCTCTCTTGGAGTTACAAGCATCTACTTGGCCAAAGCATCTACGAGTAACGGAAAGCATGCAAGATCTTAAATAACATATAAGATAGATTGATAATCAACTTGACATAATATTCAATATTCATCGGATCCCAGCAAACACAACATGTAGCATTACAATAATATGATCTTGATCATGTAGGGCAGCTCACAAGATCTAAACATGATGGCACAAAGTGGAGAGACAACCATCTAGCTACTGCTATGGACCCGTAGTCCAAGGATGAACTACTCACGCATCACTCCGGAGGCAGGCATGGCGATGTAGAAGCCTCCGGTGACGATTCCCCTCTCCGGCAGGGTGCCGGGAAGAGGTTCTGAACCCTCCCGAGCTAGGGTTGACGACGGCGGCGTCTCTGGAACTTTTCGTGGATATTTGCTCAGGTACTTAGGGTTTTCGCGTCGGGGGAATAAGTAGGCGAAAGGGCGGCGGCTGGAGACCCCGTGGGGCCCACACCACCCCAGGGCGCGGCAGAGGGGGGCCCGCCCCTGGCGTGTGGGGCCCACGTGGCTCCTCTCCGTCGCTCTTTGGTCCGTCAGGTGTGTTCTGGAAAATAGGGACCCCCGTGTAGTTTCGTCCAATTCCGAGAATATTTCCAGACTAGCTTTTCTGGAATACAAAAACAGCAGAAAACAGGAACTGGCACTTCGGCATCTTGTTAATAGGTTAGTCCCAAAAAATGTATAAAAGTGATATAAAGTAGATGCAAAACATGTAGCAATTGGTATAAAACAAGCATGGAACATCAAAAATTATAGATACGTTTGAGACGTATCATTGGCCCAGGCTTCTCCCTAGTCCAATTCCTCCCTCCCCTTCTCTCGACGTGCGCGGTCCCAAGTCTGGACAGCGTATACGGGAGACCTATAAACCGCAGCACACCGTTGTGCTTCGGGTTTCCACCCAAAGTTCTCGCTTCCGCTATTCCGGCTGGATCGGGGAGCACAGAGGTCATCGTCAAGGTCCGTACGTGTGCGAGTACTCGGAGGTGCTGCTCTCTCACGAGTTCAGCACTAGGAGCTTCTTCATCGCCGCGTCTCCTTCTTCTTCGCCGCGCTAAGTTCTCCGCGACCTTGAGGTCGGCTACGTACGTCTTCATCGGCAACGCTTGTGTGGGAGCGTAATTCCCGCTAACGGTCTACAAGGGTATGTTTCCGATGACTTCTCCATTACCGCATTACTAGATAGATAGATCCTGGCTAGTTTCGGTGTTGCGATAGTTAGAAAAATTATTGTTTTCTGCTACGAACCCCATCATATTTAGCCTCTCCCACATAGAAAAATGCATCGAAGACAATGAACCAAGTATCTTCACTAATTAATTTTGGACAATTCCATCACACTTTCAACCACTTTTCCACACTCATGGTACTGTTAGTTTATGGTTATTTAGTGTACTTTATTGCTGCAACAAGTAACTTTTACTTTCTTGTTGTTTATTATCTCGCAAAGCTATCTCTCATACCCGTATTGTTACTCTTGTTTTATTTCGTAGTTAGAGCAAACATTTAGTGTGCGTAGAGTTGTATTAGTGGTTGATACAACTTGAGAGAATACTTATCCTAGCTTTAACTCTTCGTTGGATTCGACACTCTTACTTATCGAAAAGGCTACACACGATCCCCTACACTTGTGGGTTATCAGTGACCGCTTATTCGACACTCACGCTTTGATTGTCAACTAACGTTCGGCCGTAACTGGGACCATAATGATGGCTATTGGGTTTGAACTAGAATAAGTAATGGAACTGAGATTGTTCAAGAATGGTACTTACTCCTCCAGGCGATGGAGAGATACATCCTCTAGGCCATCTCTAGTATAATCATGTCACCCCAATCGTCTGGCCAGACACAGTGTGATTTATCACAGGACATTGATAATACAGTATGAGAAAAGAGAATGATATTGGTACGAGTTTCATATGTGTTATGATCAAAGGGTTTTGATCACACTAGAGCACATTTGTCTCACACTCTAGATATCATTGGTATCGTGTACGTAAGGGGATTTGCGTAATGAGAAACATAAAGAGGTTCTGTCGTTCACTCGGTAATACATAGGAGCCAGTACAAACGTCTAGGTCCCAATGCTGGTTATTGTCTGGTAAGCTCCCAGGCATGTCTATGCGTTACAGTGAACCTTTCGGGTCACACACTTAAGCTGTGAGTCAATCTTTTATTGAGAGAATAAAGATGTAGTATTAGTGGTCATGAGATAGTGTCGGAGTAGCTCCGATGTCACCGGGACTTGTTCCAGTGAAGGTATAGAGAAAGATAAGGCGGGCATTCTATGTCTCGGGATAATAGGAAGTGTTTCTATTATTGTCGGATTTATTTCGAGGTGTTTATGTAAGTGGAAATATTTGTCCAGACTATTTTGTCTGTGGACAGTGGGTGTCCCGGATCATATAAAAGTGTTTTATATGATAGGTAATTAATTCGGTGAATATTCTGTAAAAGGAAATATTCAAATAAGAATTAATTAGACAAAATATTATTAATTAAATATTGATTTATTTAATTGATAAATAATTATTGGAAAATATTAAAGCCCAATAATATGTGGCTGCCACATGGGCCCGAGGCCCACGTGACAGCCGCACCACCGCTGGGCGGTGGCGGACACGGACGGCGGATGCAGGGCGGCGACGCGGGCAGGCGCGTAGGCAGGGGCTGGCGGACCGGGCCCCACCCGGGGTCAGTTCGGCCGGGCCCCACCTGGCCGGTCGGTGCAAGGAAAGGAGAGGGAGAGGTGAGTTGTAGTCTAACTCTAACTCCCCGCCCCAAACCGAATTGGACAAGGGGACCTTCCCCTTGCCCAAGCACCCCTCCCCTTTGGCCACCTATATAAACACCACCAACCCCATGGGTTGAAGATATAACAATCTAAGCAATGCACAAGTTCCTCTCTCTAGACATTGTGCAATTAGAGGATGCTCTAATTTGACGGCGCTCTAATTAGACATTGTTCTAATCTCTCTCATCTCATGTGTTGAGAATTAGATCTCTCTAATCTCATATTGCTCTAAACAACTTTGATTAGATCAACCACTAAAACTACGCCGCAAGGCAGTCTCTCTTCGTCGATTGCAAGTAGCTCTGGACGGCGAAACGCTGACGGATTGACGCGGTGTACGTGTGGATGCTTGTAGAGTGGGGCTGCGCGAGTAGTCACTCGACGACAAGAATCGAAAGGCAATCTCACCTCCCGGTGTGGACGTGAGATTCTTCATCAGGATTCACCGACATCTACTTCGACTACAACAAGATCTTCCACAACGGTTGTAGTAAGTTTTCTGGATCTAGCATTATGGGGTGCTGCATATTTTCATAGTATAGATCTTGGGCTGTTGCGTAATATGCTTAAGCAAAATTTTTAAGTTTCCGTTGCGCAATCCAGCGTATCCGTTGCGCAACCCAGCGTATACGGAATAGTTCTCACAACATAGAGTCACAAGAACCATGCTGGATTCTGACCCATATATTATTTGTATGTACAACGTGCTCTTGCCAATCATCGATCTCTTAAGGGATGGTTACGTGAAATGGTTACAAACTCAATTCGGTTCACCAACATCAGTATGCATTGCAACTCTTTTAGTGAGCATGATGATGTTTATAAATGATATTGTTTGGAGAACGAGATAGTTTTATGTACTATTGTTACATAAGCATCTTCACAATAATAAGACAAGAAAAAATAGCATAAGTGTAAAATAAAGACATACTCTTAGAGGCATTTTTTTCATCACTGCCGCTAGTAGAAAACAAAGTTAAAGTCACGATGAATGCCAAATTAAATTAAAATTGAAGAAGGAAAAAATTAGATAGATGGGGCTAGGAGAAGGAAAAGTATGTATGTGCAAAAAAAGCCAATCAACTCGTACGAGAATCCTGGTATACTAAAAAACCCATCATTTTCAGCTTGTGGATAAACCAAGAGGAGAAAATTGGCATTGTTCGTGTCATAAGCAAAGTTAACGCAAGTGAAATTTTTTTTTTGCGGGAAGGAGCTGATTTATATTGAAACAAGGTTCCTTACAGAAAGGTCCAGAACGAAAAGCAAAATTACAAACGAGTCCAGCTGAACCCCAACGAGGCAGACGTTGACCAGAACGTCACGCCGGCGCGCCGCCGCACCACCTCCCCTACACCTTGGATCGGGAAGCTCCCCTGCACGGACGGGAAGTCGACGCCACTCGGTCCCGAAGAACCTCCGCCCTACAACGCCATCGTCGTCGCCATGCTTCAACAAAACAGCACCTTCAAACTCTTCGAACGCCGGAGCCACCACCCCACGGACTCCGGTTGGGGAAGACCAAGCTCGACTGCTCCGTGGAGTAGCAAGCTCGGAAAGGACGGCGGATCCGCGGCGGAGCTCCACCGGAGCCGCACCGACAGAAGAGAAGCCCGCCGCCACCAAAAGCCACTCCGGCCACGCCTTCTTCTCCACTGCGCCGCCGGCTGGCCACACACGCACCCCTAAACTATATACACGACGAGATCCGTGGATTCCCCGTCCTCCCGCCGCCGAGCGGCCGCCGGAGGGCGGGAATCCGGCGAATCGCCGCCGGCGAGCTGAGATGCGCGCGGTCGCCCAAGAAATCGCCTTTCTACTATAGGTGGGGAAAGGAACCGGTCCAAGGTGCGGTCTTAACGCAAGTGAAATTAACCTAACACATGTGAAAAAGATGTAATTAATAAGAACATAAATGTAATATATTATTCTTTCATATTGAAAAAATGATGTAAGTGTGGGGGTGAAAACGAAAAACCAAAAAGGCTAGTCAAAAGACCACGCGCTATGTCAAATCATGGTTTGCGCGAAAAGTTTAGCTTCAACAACCATTTGAGCTATGCCCCCTCCTAGAACTTTGCCGAAGCCTCTATAGAAAAATCAACTTGTTGAAAACCCTAACGAGCTCCCCCTTTTAAAATTCTCCCAAATACGAGAAGGGAAACAAACTATTGAGCCGATGTTTATGTGGGATAGTTCTCTCGAATTAAACCCCCCTACCCTATTTGATTTTGAATTGACTAATGTAATTTTGTTTGTGACTTTATGCTTCCGGCTGAGCATTAGTCCATTAGGAGATGGTTGGACGGAATGATTGCAACTCACTTCGATTCAACATCATGTGCATTGCAACTCTCTTAGCTGGCATGTGGACGATTATAAATATTTGTTTGAGAATAAGATACATTTTGATAATGTTACATAAGCACCTTCACAATAATAATAAGATAGTAAGGCCCAGTTCTTTTGGCGGCTTCTCCGATAAGCTGCCCCTCCCAGCTCCTGAGGAAGCCGCCCCAAAAATTTGAGAGGGCTTCCAAACTCAATGTTAGGTTCCTATTTAGCAAGCCTAGCTAAATTTTGGAGGTTGTTTCTCCATCAAATTGGGGGGGGGGGGGGGGGGGGGGGGGGGGGGGGGGGGGGGGGGAGGGGCAGCCTCTAGGATAAGCCGCCAAAAGAACTGGTCCTAAGTGTAACATAAATTACATGGAAATTGGAAAAGATACCCCTAGGCTCTTATGGTCAAATTTGTTTCACTCACATACACAATTGTTCAAAAATGTTTTTTGCTTCTCTCTAACAAAATGTTAATTTTTGACTATCAAAATGTTAACTTATTGTTCTTTTGCGGCCATAACTGTGCAAAGAAAAATCCAAATCTAAGTTTGTTGGATAAATCGATCTGTAGTGGGCGCGTAAAACAAAGTTAAATCGTGAGAGCAATCCAAGTTCGATAAAATCAAGTCATGACTGATAAGCAGATCACCAAGTTAAGGTTAAAAATAGAGTGATTTGGAAACAAAAGTTAAAATGTAGAGTAAAGGCAAATCTTGGATCAGAGGGGACGGGAGAATGAGAGGGACGTATGTGCAAAAATATAAAGGAGAGGTGCCAATCAGCTCGCACGAGAATCCTGATCCACTTGAAAGAAAATCCACCATTTTTCTGCGTGTGGAGAAACCAAGAACCGAAAATCGGCACCGTTCCCGTCGCCGCCTCGTCGCCTCCGTCGCTCGCCTCTCTTTAGCTGCGGATTCCCAGGCGCCGCCCACCACCACCACCACTCTCCTCTCCCACTAGCTAGGGCTTTTCCTTCTAGAACCTCTGCTCCATGCAGGCCCCGCCTCTCGCCGCGCTCGCCGGAGGCGCCTGGGTCTCCCATCGACCTGCCATACTGGCGGCGCCGGCGAGCCTCCGCCGTTCCAGGCGCGGCGCCCTCCGGCTGCCCGCGTGGAGGGCGGCCGGCGGCGGCCGAGCCCCGCGGGTACCCGCCAAGGGCGCCGTCCTCGCCTCCGACATGGGGGCCGAGGAAGTCGTGGGGCCCTCGCCCCTGCTCGACGCCCACAGCGAGCAAGGTTCGACGATGTTTCCAAATGCACCTGGCCTCGCTCTATCTCGTAAAAGAGTCAACCCAGATATCTCATCTCATTCGTTCATCATTCATATGATATACCGTCAGTCACATGTGGTGTGCAGAGCTCGTTCTGCGTATCAGGAAGGAAGTGGAGAAAGGGAAGTTGCCTGCAGATGTTGCTCACAACTTTGAAAACCTGTTCTACAATTACAAGAATGCGGTAAATATGCCAGATACTTCTGCGTGCTACAGTTAGATCCTTCTTGGCTGGCTCGTGATGTGAATGTTTTCAGGTCCTGCGAAACGGAGATCCAAATGCACATCAGATCATCCTTTCCAACATGATGGATTTATTTGACCGTGTTCTGTTGGATGTAGAGGTCTTACCTTCTTATGCCCATTACCTTCTTTTCAAATTTACTCTGACATTTTCTCTTTATTCCGAGACGCCTGTTTACACCAAACTTCATGTGTTTTTGCAGAATCAATTTACATTTCAACCTTATCACAAGGCCATCAGAGAACCATTTGACTATTACACTTTTGGTCAGAACTACATTAGGCCATTGGTAGATTTTAGGTAATGAAAAATCTGAAACTTAGAACATCTAGGAGGCTCTGTTCGGTTCAAATAGTTTTGTATGAAGTCTGTTGCACGCATGTGCCCTTTCAATATTTTTCTCATTCATGTTATGCACTAGTTTGTTGCACAAATGCATATTGAATATTGGTGAATTACAATGAAATTTTCATGTGAACATATACTGTCAAATGCCCTTTCAATATTTTTTTTGTTCATGGCATGCACTTTACAGTTTGTTGCACAAATGCGTATTATTATTGATGAACTACAATGAAAATTTGGAATGCTTTACGCTCATATTTCCATCATGTTATTTTGGAATTTATTTTGAAGATGATAATCAATCTACGCGTTAAATTTTAACGCACAGTTCTGGAAGATGTGTCTGACCATTCTCTCGCAACAAGTATTTAGTTTATTTTTAACTAATGATTTACTCAGAGTATATCTTCCATCAACAGAACAGGGATATTTGTTAACATACTTAGGTTTCTACATTGATATGTATTCGAAATTGATCTTTAGCATATCGTTGTGGTTTCCTAATCGTCCTAACATTGTCAATATGTATGCTCAGGAACTCTTACGTCGGCAACATTTCTGTTTTCAATGATATGGAGAAGAAGCTCCAGCAGGTTAACCCGTCTAACCTTCATTGCATTTTTCCATGACATGCCGATCGCTAGCTTCTTTGGGCACCAAACCTTTTTAAATTCTAGTAAATGCAAACCATTGTGATATTTCGAGAAAAAAAAGGAGAATTTGAACCATCATTATGCATTGACAACCCAATAGCCACATACTAGGAGTTAAAAGGAGCAAGCTGGATAGCAGACTCCAAAGGTCACACACAATAGGGTTGAGAGAGATATTTCCTTGGTGAAATGAAAATTATGTGATCAAGTTTGCACACAGAGGCACCAATACTTAAGTTTGGAGGAGAAAGTGTTCTGGTGTTTGTTAGCACATGACACTCCCCGACACCTTATGTTATTACTCTTTCAATCCAGTATGTTAAATATTGCTTACTGAAGATTATGATGCAAACAATATCCTGAAAATATCTGATGTCATTGTAGGGTCATAATGTTGTTCTGATGTCTAACCATCAGACAGAAGCAGATCCAGCGGTTATTGCCTTGTCACTTGAAAGAACCAATCCATGGATTAGCGAGAACATAGTAAGGCAGTTATTGAACATACTATCAGTTTTCTTGTGAATCATCATAAGCTAAACCACATTAGCATCAAACCTCCACCTGCTATAGGTTTATGTTGCTGGGGATAGGGTTCTTACTGATCCTCTTTGCAAGCCATTTAGCATGGGAAGGTATTTTTCCACACCCTGGAAGCTTTTATGATAATGCTGAATTGTGGGTTCCGCTTTCAATTTTATTACCGGAATACATCAGTTTGTCACATAAGCATTTTCTCTTAACAGAAACCTCCTTTGTGTGTACTCAAAAAAACATATGAATGATTTTCCCGAGCTAATTGAGATGAAAAGGAGGGCAAACACTCGAAGTCTTAAGGAAATGGCTTTGCTTTTGCGGTACTCTCCTCTTACTATAATTTGATGTATTTCTCATCATATTTCCCTATCAGTAGTTGGCCTAACCATGAGTAGTACTACTACTACAATCTGGTGACCGTGAACTCACTTGCAGTGAAACACATGATTGTTTGTTTGGATCTAGTGCTAGCTTTTGTTTTCTTTCAGAAGAAGATATGCTAGACTGGAATCACTTTTTGCACGAGATGATAATGCTTATCTTTTACGATATTATGTAGTGGCGGTTCACATATAATTTGGATAGCTCCAAGTGGTGGTAGGGACCGTCCAGATCCTTTGACTGGAGAATGGCACCCGGTATATTCTCTTGCCTGCTGGTCTATATGGTTTTGTTTCTGTGTCATGTTTACCAAGGTCACTGTAAAGGATTATGCACATCTTTCTTTCAATCTAATGACTAATGACATTGTAAAATGTCAACTCGCCAAAGGAATGAGATGCTACTGTGGAAAAACTGCAACAAGGCTATTCATCTTGTATTAGTTCCCCCTACCTTAACATTGTCCGCTACTTACAAAAACAAGGGCAGGCGCCATTTGATGCATCTGCAGTGGATAATATGAGGAGGCTTCTGGAGCACTCTAGCGTTCCTGGACACATATATCCACTATCATTGCTGTGCTATGAGATTATGCCTCCACCACAACAGGTGTGGTTACTTGCCACATCTTACTGTCCAGATACTTTTGTCAGACCCTCTTTCAATTTTCTTTTTAATTTGAATAGATTGAGAAAGAGATTGGTGAGCAAAGGGTGATATCCTTCCATGGAGTAGGCTTGTCAGTAGCTGAAGAACTGAAGTATGCGGATGTAACTGCGCATACTCAGAACGCTGATGAGGTTTGTATGGTTTCATGTTTAATGGACATCTATTGATGCTCTTGCTCTAGTTTTTGTTAAGTCTTTGACTTTTTGTTGGTAGGATTATTGAATATTCGAAAATATTTGTTTCATGTAAATAGCTGGCTATACTTGTGAACCATGTGGCACCGGTAAAATAAATTATATGTCTTAGTAGCAATAACAGATTGCCTCGTGATTATGTTGCTTTGCCCTTTTCCTAAGCATAGTGAAGCACCTCCAAAGATTGACTATTACAGCCCAGAGTCCATTCTCTTTTAGACGTCTACTGAACAGGGGGTCTGCAATCTGAGTAAATGATCACAAAAGAAGGGATTCCAATTTCCAGTCTGCAGGAAAGAGAGGTGGTGAGAGGAGATCACTAGACATCTTCTAGACTAGATGCAAGGAGCAAGGATCTGCAGGGAGAGAGCACCGCAGCAGCCATTAGGAGAGATCTGCAGGTCACAGGGGAGAGGGGGAGGAAGAGCAGATGTGAGGGGGAGAATTGGAGGAGCATGCCGCCGGCGAGTCAGGAGAGGCAGGGGCATGAGGGGATTGCTACATTCTCCGATACTCTACCTATATGTGTCGGGGACATATCAATATTGATATGGTATCCGATATGGATACACTAGTCCATGGAAGTATCCCTGCCCGTACCTTTTTCATCTTTCGTTAGATTAGGGGGGTTGTTGGGGAGAGCCTCGAACCAACGTTCAAGTAGAATAGTAGTGTTAGGTTAGCTTCCATGGCTGTGATTGTCTTTCTACTGAGAACTACCACTTACATCTAGAGTTCTAGACTAAGTGACGAATCATGTCAAAATCCATAGGCATAGTCTACGTGGTGGAACCAGTGTCTGAATATTTACACTATCCATCAGTGGAAGGCCCTTTCATATTAAAGTCTTCTTGTGAATGTACATATTTGCACATCTATCTTACTTACTCAAGGCATGAATCCTAGTCATAAATTATTGTAATATTTCGTTTGAACGGTGGAAATCAATTTACTGTTGCGTTATTTGGTATCACCCCCACCCCCCTCCGTGATTTTTATTTATATAACAACCTTACATGGGATGGTGGTTGAATTTCCTTGTTGCAATGCTATTCTCATTGCTGTCAATCTCTTGAATTTAAACTCCCATTATCCTTTGAAACTTTGGGAGAAAATATTTATTATTGATAACTATTGAACTGAAAAAGTATCATTGCTTATAAGTTCTTGAAGTTACTTTCAGCTGTCGCTCAATTATGTTTTTATTTACATGTTGGACCTTCTGTTTTTTTTGTCTAGTGGCCTTTTCGTTCTATTGAGAATAATGTTTATTCGATTTATAAATACAGGCAAGGGAGAAATTCGCAGAGACGATGTACAGCTCAGTTGTTGATCAGTATAATGTGCTTAAGTCTGCTATCTTTAGAGACCGAGGAGCAGCTTCTTCAAACCCTGCCATATCACTCTCGCAACCATGGCGATGAAACTTAGCTTTCTGAGGTTTGTTCTATGCTGACCTGATTTGTCTTTGCGTTTTGTATTTGTGTGTCGTATCAAGCAAACACATGGATACACACCGCCACGATTTTTGCCAGCGACTTGCATAGGTTGATTCCAGTGAGTTATATTTGTACTAGTTGATCAGCAACAAAATGGAGCCTGTAACTGCTGTAGCAGCTTCACAAATGCAGCTTGCGTTAGAAATCAGAAGAGTATTGGTATGATGTCAGAACACTCCTTGTGTTGGTCTCACAAATGTACTCTACTGGGCGTGAATGTAATCACACCGTGATTTACGATACCTCTCGTGCAAGCCACCACTGCAAGAACTAATTGGTTGTAGTTGTGAGTATTATGGCCATAGGAAGCAACCACTCGGCTCCTCAATTACTGACTCGTGTGGTCTCCTGTCCCAAAGATGATTTATTATTTGCTTACACCTTTATTTGATGAATTGCGTAACAAATTTGCGACTCTTCCAATTTTCAGGCCTGGATTTCTGGATGAAGTTACCACCATTTTTTCAATAGAGCAGATGAACTGCTATAGTGCAACTTTGCAGGTTCTTGCCGGAAGGCTTCTTAAGCTTTGATATCATCAGTTACTGATCATAGTGGCCAGCTCTTACGGCCCTGCAGATCCTGTAAGTTGTCGAAGTTGCAGGAAGAGTATCATATGCCGCTGCACCGTGTTTATGCCGTGATAAGAACTGTGCTGACTGTTGTCAGGTGTAAATATGGTTTTGCTCAGCTGAACCCAGCGGCAGATGATGCATGCGTTCATCATTTGTGAACAAATAGTATTGTTGCATCAGATGGTCATCCTTTGGGCCTGATGGGTGCAGCAATGCAAATTGGGACCAGATCGTGTTGATGAAGCTCAACATGTGGATTTAATTTTTGGCGTTGAAAGTTAACTTGTTTTATTTTTGGGTGTACATATTTGATTCTTTTGCTCCAAAATTTGGAGATAAAGTCATGGTATGTGTACACTGTTATCCCTCTTACTTAATTATTAGTAGTTGGCCTACCGCCTTTTGCTCTGGTTGAGGTTCTTTGTAACTTGTCTAAATTTATTCGAAGTGGTGAGAAGCATGTGAAACTTGTCTAGAAGAAAAGACAAGCACGAGGAAGATGATGGTCTGGAAACAATCATATTTTGCCTACTGTCGCCATCGAATGCTCCATTCGTCACAATACCTAGAGGTTGCTCTCATCGTCTGACGAAACGACCACGAGAAAACATTATCCTGACCTGGGTAATTACGTCATCATATCAGCATTATTAGCTTATGCCCGTCCAGCTGGAATTCCATTATTCCGAAACTTTTTCCCAAAGGAAAGGAAGGAAGGCGAAAAGTAGAAGAGAACTCCGAAGGAAGGAAGGGAAGGGGGAGACCGGGAATCCATCCACCCTTCTTCCACACCCTCTGCAGCCGCAGCGGACTAGTCGCCGACCTGGGAGGAGAGGCGCGCGGTTGAGCCTGAGCCGGGGAAGAAGGAGGAGGAGGAAGCCAACTGCCCCCGTCGGCGCCTGGGAACAAGGTGAGCCCCGATCCACCATCCCCACCTCTCCCTCACAGCCGCCATCGCTTGGAGCAAGGGTTTCGCACCCTTCCTGCCGCTGTAAACAATAATTCTCCCTACTGCGGCTGAGCCTGAGCAAGCAGTAGTAGATTGTGTGCTGCCCCCCTTCTCGATCTGCCAGCTCCCTACTGCTGCTGCTGTTCTTCTTGTGCTGCTACTAACACTATTGCTGCTGCTTGTGTATACCAAGCGCTTGGATTTTTGTTGGTGGAATATCCCAACGGATCATCCAACTGAAATTACCTGTAATCCCACAGCACGCCGTCAAGCCATCACCAAATTCAACATGTGGCGTGTTCCCTTAATTTAATCGCGCAAAATAAATTAAATAGAAAACTTGTCGACTACTTTTTTTGGGCAAGAAATAGTCTTGCAAGTTGCATTGCCCCCTTTTTTTTTCGAACAATAAACCCTGCTTGTACTACAAGGATCAACGATGGTTTCTGTGAGATGCACTCAAGATCATAAGTAGTCAGTTCAACTTCGAATAACCTCCTACCCGCATGGTTGCAGCTATCTAGGACTGGCCTATCGCTCTCTATGTTTGTCCACTACTGCCTATGTGCTCAGCTTCTTGCCAATTTTGGTTTTCAGTTGTTATGTAGTAGAGTATATTGTTCCAAATGTATAACTGTTTGGGTGAAACCGTTACTGAATACCCCAATTGTCCTAACGAACGTAGCCCTTTACTTGCCTGCAGAACTAGACCGAGTTTCTACTTGCAAATCACTATTACAAGATGAGTGACAATCTGATGGATAAGGTCAATGCCTTGGGAGAGCGCCTCAAGATAAGCGGGGCAGAAGTTAGCCGCAAGATGTCGACTGGTGTGACTAGCATGAGTTTTAAGATGAAGGAATTTTTTCAAGGTCAGAACATGGCAGACAAGATTGTTGATGAAGCCACGCTGGAGACCATGGACGGACCTGATTGGGCTACCAATCTTGAGATTTGCGATATGGTGAACACTGAGAGGGTCAACAGCGTCGAGGTGATCCGTGCCATTAAAAGGCGAATCATGTTAAAGAGCCCAAGGGTGCAGTATCTAGCTCTTGTCCTCCTCGAGACTATTGTCAAGAACTGTGAGAAGGCTTTCTCTGAGATTGCTGCTGAGAGGGTTCTTGATGAGATGGTGAAACTTATTGATGATCCACAAACTATAGTTAACAACAGAAACAAGGCGCTCATGCTTATTGAAGCATGGGGGGAGTCAGGAGATGAGCTGCGTTACCTTCCGGTGTATGAAGAAACTTACAAGGTACATTAATGCTTTGTGCTTAAATCAGCTTAATGCAATTTAATCTGAACACAATGCTTTACCGGGCTGCGAAGAATCTGAGGAAGCTAGTATTTTGTTCCTTTTGACATTTGGTGGATTGTAGATATAGAATTACTTATGTTATTTGGTGGGACAATTGAGATGTATTTCGGTAAACATTCCTTTAGTGCAGTTTACACTGCATCCATAGTCCAGTGTTATGCCTGAAACAATCATTACTTCAGTCCAACTAGCACCGTAGAACATGTGGATTTCAGTTAACATTTGGTTTTCATTGCAGAGCTTAAGATCTAGGGGAATTCGCTTCCCTGGACGTGATGATGAGAGCCTTGCACCAATATTTACTCCTCCCCGTTCAGTACCTGCAGCTGAATCATATTCTGACGCAGGACAGGATGGGTATCAAGAGATTCCAGATGAAAGTTTTGCTCCAGTTCGTACTGTTCCTTCTGTGCCAATCGATGAGGCGTTTGAGGTAGCTCGTAATAGCATCGAACTACTTTCCACAGTGCTATCTTCATCTCCACAAAAAGAGGCTCTAGAGGTGAGTGAGCGCTCTTCCCCGTTAATTAAATCCTCTGGCGTAGGTGATTATTTCATGTTGTTCAGTCTGTAGTCTGTGATTTAGACATCTCAAAAGGCAGGTCTGAAGTTGTTGTCTTCATACAGGATTATATGTTAACGAAATTGTATATTGATTGCTAGCACTCGTTACATTTTATTGAAACATACTGCAACGATGACACTGGTCAATCATCCTATTATCGGATCACAGACTCGGTGCAAAGCACTAAAGCAGTATCAGTTAGCGAATAACTCTGTACATGAACTTCATTTCTATTATTTCACCTGTTTATTTCATAGATCTCTCATTCTAATTTTTTATACAACTTATCTGATATTAAGGAGAACAGTACATATACTATGCTATCATCGCCTCTGTGTTCTGATTGCACCTCATATACATGCAGGATGACTTAACTACCACCCTGGTCCAGCAATGCCAACAGTGTCAATACACAATCCAGAGAATCGTCGAGACGGCAGGCGAGAACGAGGCGCAGCTCTTCGAGGCACTGAGCATCCACGATGAACTCCAGAAGGTTCTCTCCAAGTACGAGGATCTCAAGGAGCCTGTCCTGGCAGAGCCTGAGCCAGAACCAGCGATGATCCCAGTCACCGTGGAGCCTGAGGAATCCCCCCGCGCTGTCAGTAAAGACGCCCCTGCGAGGAAATCAGCTGGGTCCGGAGACCGGTCCAGCGGGGAGGACTTGCTTCAGGATCTCGACGACATGATCTTTGGTAAGAAAGCCGGCACCTCGTCCCAGCAGGACAGGACACCCAGGAAGGAGCAGAAGGATGATTTCATCGGTCTCTGATCACCGGAGTATATGTCTACCAGGCTGAAACTTGTTATATATATACAGGTGTTGCGTGGTTAGTGTAATTTCCAAAGTATGATACAGATTTGTGCTTGCAGATGTGTGATGTGCGCATCTACCTTCTCCTGTATCCCGGGCCTCTGGGGTTAGTTTATCTGCGACATGAGCGGTTGCTTGCTGTACAGTAGTAGATGTAGCAGAATTGATGTCTAACGTAATAATACCCTGGCTGAGACTGGCAGTCACTTATGCGTTTCACGTGGAATTTTTTTTCTGTGATGCTGTTGATAAATAAAACTCCTTTTGACCTTTGAAGGTGCTGAGCTTTCAATAAATCCGAACTCGACATCATACGTACTTAACAAAACGGAAACCGGATAGTATGAAGTTAAGAAAGAAGGCCATGAGCACGTTTGTTCCGTCGTCAAACTTGCCGTAGCTTTACTACTAAGTATCGGCAAAGCACAAACAAGTATGGCGATAAAATTGGTCATCACTGTTGTGGCAATATTTGGTCAAAGTATGTCTGTTATAAGATACTCCCTCCGTCTCGTAATAAGTGTCTCAAATTTGCTCAAAAGTGGATGTATGTAGACATGTTTCACGTATAGATACATCTATTTTTTGGCAAACTTGAGACACTTATTACAGGACGGAGGGAGTATAAAATATACTCCCGTTCCGAATTAATAAGATGTTATACATTTTTCTGAATCGCATGTATATATATGTGTTTTAACATGTTTCTTATAATTCGGTACAAATGAGTAATATGATACTATGTGCATTGCTTCTTGTCGATTGGTTCTTCGAACACGTCCATGCTCGCTGATTTGAAGGAGTGGGTGGGCATCATGAAGTGTATCCAGAAAATCAAGCGTGTGAAGATAAAGAGAGGCAAATATGGTTGCGCATGCTGTTGCGAATTTCTGTAAGAGGGAGAAATGTGTGAGCATGTTGATCGGGCACTGTCCCTATTTGCGTGTCGATACTACATAAGGATTGTGAACCTTCATTAATTTATATGTGTGGGCGACTTAAAAAAAGGTAGGAAACACCGCGAAAAAAGTGTAACATGCTATCACTGTGGCATTGGAAAAAACAAAAGCCAAACATGACATACACATCACAATGTTTTTATGGCACGGGAAATATTAACACATAAAAGTTTGTTATTTGGATAGTCTTACATAAATCTCATGTTAGAATGCCAATTCCAACCTCATCTAACTCTGCTAACTTCTCCTTCTCTACCAACATCTTTTTGGAATGAGATTTTTACGCTACATTTTACTACTAGGAGAGGAGGCGGTACTTCTCATATAATGGTGGATTTGTATGTGTATTATAGACTTTTCAATTCATCGTTTTCTGACAGAAGAACACTCTAGTAAACACACGTGATTTCTCTGCTGCAAGGAAGCGCTCCTCGCCAAGGTCTGGTTAGACAGATGCAGGGTCGGTCCAAGCACAAATTATGTCCGAGGTGAACTAAATATTATAATATGTACTATTTTTTATATTATTTAATATTACAGTATTAACGACTATAAATTTATATTATTTATTTGCAATATTGAACATATAAAAATGCTGCTAAAAATATAGTTGTAATGTTTCTTCTTATACAATTTAATTAATATCTTCAAACAAACTTGATTGTGCTTAAGTTAAATTGTACTCCCTCCGTTCTGAATTATAAGATGTTTTTGCTTATTTTGAACCGCATATATGTATACGTATTAAGTGTCTTTGCTAACTTATTGCGGTATGTATATAGTTCAAATTTTATAATTCAAAACGGAGGGAGTAGTTTACAAGAACATTTTCTTATCGAAATATGTTTCAACAATGGCATAAACTATATAGTTTACACACATTCATGATAAACATATCTAAATATTATGACCTAAAAAAATTTATTAGTATTTTCTAGTATATGACTTCATAACCATATTTACTGAAAATTCTAGAAAGTAAATTAAGTTAATGTCATTATTCTTTACTGATATCACCTGGTTTCAATGTGTCTTATAAGCTATGTAGGATCATTAGTAAGCTAGAATTTTGAGCATGCCACATGTGTTCACTAGTATAGAATGATGCTATGGACACCCCTCTATGGAAACGACAACGAAAATCCCTTGGGAATTCGTAATTTTCCCGTGGTCGATGAGGCCTGGCAGAACTGGCGCGACTAGCCTATCAACATTAGTTACGAACATTTTGACATCTCCACCACTCAATATATTGGCAACGGATATACGCCCAGGCCCAGGCCCGTTTCCGATGGAAGACACTACGACAACAGTCCTTTATGAAAACTCATTTCCAATGTGCTTGGGGAATAAGATTGCAACTGGGATGTTTATCGCACTTCTGGGACCAAGGGCCCCGATGAATCTTGTCACGTGTTCGCAATGTCATCACATGTTGCAATTGACGTTTGCTGATAGAGATTATTGCATACATATATTGTTTTATTTTGTTTTTGTTATGCTAAGATCTATAATTTGTCGCGTATCTTGTGCACTTCTATCGCTATATTTTGTAGTGTAAGATCTAGGAGTTCTTGCATTCATTGCATAAGAGCGCGTTCGTGTTGCAATCGCGCAAAAAGATTCTAGCGCATGCCTAGTGGTTCTGTTTTGGTAGTCCTTTACTTTTCCTGCATGGATCCTCGACTTTTTATACATGTTACAATTTTATCACATTTGTTCAAATAGACTGTTGCATGGATTTATTTAGTTTAGTGAGTGAGGTCATTTGGAGGACGAGCTGTAGGGAGCTCGTGTTTGTGAAAATTTCAAAACAATGTTTTTAAGTTTCAAAAAATGTGTCATTTTTGTGTAGACCAAAATACAAACTATTCCGGGTTCAAATTTACAAAACCAAATGATATATCATTGTCAACATCTATGTTTTTTTTGCAGAATTTTCAGAAACAGTAAAATGTCGATTAAAAAATAAAAATAAGGGCACCATGGAGCCCGTGCTCCAAATGGACTTTCCGTTAGTTTATAGTCATTTTCCCGTTGAGAACCACATTTGGTTTTATTACAATCATATCCCAGGGACGCGGACTTTTGGCACATGGAGACAAGCGAGGAGCGAATCCAACGGATCCTGATAGCTTCGCGATTAGTAAAGAAAGTAGCGTTTCCAGCCGGCCGATTGTATAAATACGAAGCGATGACGTCATAGGTATAGCATAGAACGTAATCTAGCAGGGTGCATTTAATAGGTGAATTTAACATGCATGTGCATTAAAAGTTCGATGGACGTAATTAGTCAACATAAGCATGGTGACATTAATTTAATTATGGTGAAATTGATTAGGCAACTTAAAAGTGGTGACGTGTGGGTACAAACAGTCTGTATCCCACATGTAAGTGAGTGACGAGTACATACCTGATATTCAAAAATAATTTAGTAATTCAAAAAAGTTCAAAAAATTCCGAAACTTTCATTTGGGCAAATATTATAAAGTACTGCACTCGTATAAAAAATTGTGTTAGAAAATAAGGTTTATTGCAAGCTAGGTTTAAGATTTGCCAAGAATGAAGCTACATACACGCTGAAAGGACAAGGATGTCACCTAGAGGGGGGTGAATAGGCGATTAAAACGTTTCCGGTTTAGTCTTGATAAATGCGGAATAAAACTAGGTGTTTTAATTTAACAAACATACAACATAAATATACTAGGTTCACCTATGTGCACCAACAAATTATGCTAAGCAAGACAAGTAACAAGGTGATAGCAAGATATAATACTTCAAGCAGGAAGGCTATCACAATGTAAAGTGCATAAGTAAAGAGCTCGGGTATAGAAATAACCGAGACACGCGGAGACGATGATGTATTTCCGAGTTCCTCTTTTTTGGGGAGTACGTCTCGTTGGAGGGGTGTGAGTTTCAAACTCAAACGCCACAAATGGCCTCACCATATTCTCCGATGAACCTCGCACAGAAGCTCGGTTCACCTTCCACTATCGGAATCCTTCAAGGCGGAATCCGGAGCCCTTACAACAAACTTGAGGCACAACCCACAAAAGGATTGGGAGCTCCCAAGCACCACGAACCGTCTAGGGTCCAACGACCCAAGAGTAACAAGCTCATAAACTTTCACTTCCACGAATCTTCGTGGAGAGAGGAAACCGATGCACAAAAGCAAAGGCAAGAATACAAGAAGTGCTCAAGTCCTTCACTCCCAAATCCCACAAAAAACAACTAATGTTTATGGGGGATAAGAGAGGAAGAACAAAGAAGAACTCAACAAATGAACTCCAAGATCTAGATCCACTAGGTTCCCCTCACTTAGAGGAGAGATGGATTGGTGGAATTGTAGATCTAGATCTCCTCTCACTTTTCCCTCAAAGATATGCAAGAATCGTGGGAGGAATTGAGAGGGAGGCAAGCTTTCCAAGATCAACAATGGTGGGAGAGAAGGGAAAACGTGCTTGGCTAAAGCTCTCCAAGGTGGAAGAAGGAGAGGGGTATTTATAGCCCCTCCAAAGTCTAGCCGTTGCAGGAAACTGGGCGGACCGGATAATTTCCGCCCAACTCCAGTGCCCGTTTTTCCCTGCGCAAAACCGGATATTCCAGTTTTGGACCGGAATATCCGGTTTCCTGAAAACTGGCAGAAACAGTAAAACGAAAACTGCAATATCTTTTTCATCCGGACTCTGTTTTCGATGTTCTTAGACTCGTTGGAATCACCACAACGAGCACAAAAAGATTATGCAGAGAAACATTATAGTCCAACAAGGGAGGATAAAATAAAATGTAGAAAGGTAAAACCTCTCTAGAGAATGCAAACCGTTAAAACCTCCAAAACCGAAAACGAAACAAGTTTTCCATATGAAATCCGTTTTTAATGAACTAGAGCTTGATATGGAGAAGAACACAAGCTCTAAATTCTCACATGGATAAAAGCCAAATAAGAACCAAGAAAGATGATATGCCAAGTATGCAAAGGTTTGAACTCTCCACAAAGATGCGATCAAGTTACTCACTCGAAAGCCCCTCTTGATAGTATGGTATCTATTCTATAACCCGGTCTCCGAACTAACAACATGAGACCGGTAAAATAGAAACCCTATCAAGATCATACATTTGCCTTGCGCATTCCACTTGAGCTAGATAATGACGATCTTGACTCTCTCAAGTTGGAATACCTTTCTTGATCATGCTTGCTAGCACATGCTTGATGAAGACTTCTCCAAATACTCCCCATACTCCATTATGGGAGAGCCTCGCTTAGCTTTGTCTTCAAGTATCCATAGCAAGCTTCAATCAAATGATATCTTCCGAGATGGATCATATTGAATTTGCACTTCATAATCTTCTCTTATATATATGATGGCTTGGAGATAAACATGAATGTTCACTTAATCTTTTTTTCCAGGCCACATTTTACCATGTAAGCTTCTAGAGTCCAACACATGTACTCTAATCTTTTCCTATGGACAAGATCTACAAGAATATCTCAATACAAACATTAGTCCATAAGGATTGTCATTAATTATCAAAACCACGCATGGGGGCAACATGCACTTTCACACGCCATATTCGTCAGAGATTTGTCTTTTTTGCCCAGAAGTCAACGCAAAAAAATTCGCGACCAAATTATTAAGACGAGTAGAATACTTGGTAATCTTTGAGCGTAAAACATTTCAGAATTTTTTTGAACATGTTAGAATTTTCTTAAAAAAGGTAGGAATTTAAATTGTTCATATTTTAGAAAATGTTCGATTTTACAAAAATGTCATATTTTTGGAAAAAAATCGGATATATAAATGATTCAGTAAAAAATATTCAAAATTGAAATTGTCTAGATTATGGAAAATTTTCATTTTTAAAAAATGACATATTTTGGAAAAAAATAGATTTAAAACTTTGTGTCAGAAAATAACATTTATTGCAAGCTGGGTTAAAGATTTGCCAAAAATGACGCTATATACACGTCATATTTGTCAGAGATTTGTCTTTTTCCCAGAAATCAACGCAAAATATTTCACGACCAAATTATTTAGACGAGTAGAATATTTGGTAATCTTTGAGCGTAAAAAAATTCAGAATTTTTCGAACATTTGTGACTTTTCTAAAAAAAAAAGGTAGGAATTTAAATCGTTCACATTTTAGAAAATGTTCAATTTTACAACAAAGTGATATTTTTGGAAAAAAAACAGATATAAAAATAACTAAATTTGAAAAACATGCATAGTTGAAAATTGTTCACATTATAAAAAATGTTCATTTTTACAAAAATGTCATATTTTTTTGTAAAAATAGATTAAAAAATTCTTGCTTTTATCTAAAAAGATTTTTTATTCTCAATAAAAATGTTTTTTTATTCTATCCAATTTTCGAAAATGATACAATTTGTAAAATTATTTTTAAAAACATCTGATTGAGAATATGCATGAAACAAATCTGATTTAAAATTATTTGTAATGAAAAAATGCATGAAATATTTGTGGTTTCAATACCGTTTTCAAAAGTCGAATTTTGAACTTTTTGAAAATATGCATGAAAAATGTCCAATATTGATCTTGTTTTGAAGGTCTCCTCAACAAGATCTCAAATATAAAAAATATCAAAAATCGGACATTCGGTTCAAAAGATATAACCGATACAAATATTGACAATAAGATTGAAAATGATGGGTGGGTGAATAGAATAACATATAATTAATATCTTGATTAAGTTTGTGAGGCTGCATGCATGTTATTTATTCCTCACGTGTGACTGCATGTCATTTATTGATGGGTGACGTCACCACGTGGTTGTCCGGCCGGCCGAAGCGTATTATACGGTGTGCATACGCGTAGGATACACATCTGGTGCGTTGGTTAGGTGTGAAGACAATGCTGAGATATGGGGTGGGTGCGTCGCCCGATTCTCCTAGACATTTTCGCGTATCCCAGCTGGTATCTTCCATTCACCCACCTCCTTCTAAATGTATCTTGATCTATTCCTCGCTTTCCCCATCTCGCGGTTGTAGAAAAATAATGAATTTATAACTCCTCGCTCTGATTTGTATATAATGTCACTATCAAATATATGTTTTCTTCCATAAAAGGTCATTATCAAATATATGTTTTTACTTCTATATAAGGCCACTATCTCTTCCCAAAATGAATTGATTAGATTTCTACCTTATTTAGTAGTGCTAACTAATACAAAACATTGCATGCAACCATAGAGAAAGAGCCACCACATGCACCGAATTTAATTAGCCCAAAACACGAGAGAATTTTTACATTGAATTTGTTTTGTTTGTATCTGAAAAGTGAGATAGTGGCCTTGTATATAAAAACGGAGAGAGTACGTCCTTTCTCCCGGATGAAGTCCGAGGTGAGAGGCGGATGGGAATTTAACCTTTTGAAGAGGGGAGCACCATGCGCGCGTGGAGAACAAGCGTGAATGAGGGCCAACCTTCTGGATCCGACGCCTACCCACCCGCACACACGCTCAAACGAAGAAATTAACGGGGGGTTTGCTAATTTGGCAGTGGATGTCAACGTGGAATTGGGTGATGGAGAGATATGGGGACCTGCTCAACTGGGAAAGGTTTAACGGTGCTTTCAGCGACGGGTGGCAAGTCGATCATCAAGTTAATGGAAGTGGGACACCAAGAAACCAACAGGATCATCCACCAGGCCTTATCTCCATCTTGTTCGTAAGCCTTAGCGGCTTAGCTAGGTGTCTGGTCCTTCATCATCAATCACTTTCACTCAACAATCCAGCAGTACCTGAGGGGCAATTCAGCCGGAAGCAAACCAACGCTCAAGAAGTCCAAAGATCGTTCGGTCTGATGGATTAGAGATCTCATCACTTGTCCTTCAGGCCCACGCATGTTCGTGTTCCGGCCGGCCGGCCGATTAATTTCTCGTGATCTTATCACCGTACCGCTCCTCGCCTTCCATGCTCCGATGCTCAGACCAAGGTCGGTCTGGGCGGAGGTACTGCTGCATCCTAGCGCGTGAAATGAATGAAGGGTTTTGACTTGTTTGTTGCGATCGAGAGACATGCGATCATGTAGGCGGGCGGGCGGGAATTCAAATGGAGAAATCAGCCAGGTCAATGCACATACATATTGTCATGGGAAAAGAATGTCAAGGTCAACGCAATACATTATCCCAAATGGTGCGATCAAGCATGTTAGATGCTGGTGGGCAGCGGCAGGGCATTGAAGCCAAGAGGTGTTTGCAGCTAGCAGATGGCCATACTTCCCAGCTGAGCCAGCTTCAGTGCCAGCTTCCTCTCTCTCGTTAGCTGGAGCATATACAGTAGATATAGCTCATTTCCGCCTTTAATTACAAGTTTGCAGTTGCTTTGACTCCGTCTCCAAGCCGGACACGACATGATGCTTAAAATGCATCTAGAAAGCAGAAAAATGGCGTTTGCATTCTGAACACAACTGTCTCTCAGTTTCGGCCAAGAAAGATGATCGGCGAGCGAGGACGTGCGAGCAACTGTCTCTCAGTTTCTGCCTACGCTGCAGTGCACGAGCGTCACTGACCAGATGCACGAAAAGTCACTTTGTAGCCCGGATTTTTTTTTTCGAATTAAATTTTTTATGTTTCCAAAAATTCCGAGAAAAATCGTAGAGGTGGAGAATGATGTACCCTATGGTGCTGCAATTTTTTAACTCGAAATATTTTGTATTCCGGCCTACACGAAAATGACAAATTTCTGACAGATCTGAAAAATTCGAAATCTGCACTGTTCGCCGGGCTCAGATTCAGAGATTTGACATTTTTACACAGCGCAAAATAGAGAATATTTCGCATTGATATTTTGCACACTGGTAGATATCATCATTATCTACATCTAGGAAGTTGTTCAGATTTTTTTGAAACTTTAAAATATCGTTTTTGAATTTTTCAAAAAAACGGGCTCATGTAGCCCGTGCTACAAAACGCCTCTCTCCCAGATGCAGCGCTATCTATGGGCACCAGCAGTGTAGCGCTTCTTATCGATATTGTAGGATGGCTACTGTACACCCTCCATGGACGTCTACCGTGCAGAAACGGACAGTGGATATCCACATCTTCAACAACGACCAAGCCCACGTGTGGCCGATGAGCTTGCGATTGGATGACGTGCATTTGTGTTCAATTATACAAAATAAATCTGTACACTGCGATTTTGATATTAGTATCGGCACCAATTTGTAACGATGTGAAACATCGATGTTCCTTCTACTCCACATTGTGCATTCAGTTTAAACGTAAATAAGAATTTTCGCGTACTATATTTGCTATATGAGCATGCACAGACGATGCATATGTATTTAGGCTGGATATATTGCAATAACTAACAAAGGAAATATAGAATCGACATGCATTGAGGAATAGAACAAATGGTTTAGGTATCGTGTTTAGATCTAATTCTTCGCTGGGAACCCAGTGGAGATTTCTTGCTCCCTTATCAATTTATCCAGAACTTCTTTTTCCCTTTTCCTCGATAAAACAAGAATCCCTTTTGTTCAAACAAAAATGCTTAGTTTAGCCTTTGTTTCCTCTGTGCTAGAGCTTCTTTAAAGATGCATTGCATCCAATGGAATCCCAGCTCCCTTTCTTTTTGATTTCCATTCACATTTGGAATTACACAAAAAAGATTTTTCATCAGAAAGAGGTCTACGAGTTCCATGTATTTAAAAAATAAAAAAAATCATATTTTAAAGTTTTAAAAAGTGTAAAAACAATCATGGATATTCTCGATGATGTATTCTAAAAGCGTGCAAAATTTTAATTAGAAATATTTTGTATTTTGAGCTACACAAAAAGAAAAATGTACAGATATGAGTATAGTGTTTCAAATCTCCATTTTTAAGATATTATCATTTTGGTTTAGCCAATAGTACAAATAATTTCTCGTTGTAATTTTGCGCGTTTATAGGCTACATCGTGGACTACATTCAGAATTATTTTCAATTTATTTTAAACTTTTATAAATATTTTTAATTTTTTAAAACGAAGAGAGCGTTGTGCTCGGGAGCACAAATGACTTTACGCAGGTTACCTCGTTACTCAATATAATAGAGTATGGTTGTCCTTGCAAAAATATAATGGGTAGGTTTTCTCCCGAAATTAAACGTTTCGCTCTGACCCGCTCCCACAAGCGGCAGGGCGAACTTTAGCCGCCTCCGCCTCCCACCTCCTCCCCACCTCTCCTTTCTTTCGCGGTGGCAGGAGAGCACCACTGGACAAAGCCTGGTCGGTGTCGGCGGTGGCGGGACCCCTCTTCCTCCTTCCCTGGTTGTAAGAATGGCACTTGTTCGGAAAAGATGACTTTGATGAACCGTCGGGGGTGAGAGAGAAAACAATGACGATGGTGTGTGCCTCTGTAGATTCAAATCACTTGGGTTTTTAGGAGGGCCTTGGACCCTCTATGTATGCTCGGGTGGAGAGCCCTCCTTTTTAGTTTGTACAAGTTGGCCGCCTTCTTGTTCTATAATTTTTTTAATCTCGGTATACATTTTGAGTAACCTTGAGGTGAATCTTCTAGTAGCTTCTGAACTGTACGTGCACTACTATACAGAACTTGTGCTTACGAAAAAAAATTGGTTCATTTTTGTAAGCACTTCCATAAAGATCTTGCATTGTGCATGGCAAGATAATACTCAAGGTATAAACAAGAACTCATGTCACTGAAAAAATAAATCAGGATTCGTTTTATCAGTCCGATTTGCTAGTTTCTAGAGGACGTCAACGTGGAATTGAGAGATGGAGACCGGAGAGAGGGACCTGGCCAGCTGGGAAAGGTTTGACGGTTGCTTTCGACGAGGGGGTACCAAGTCGATCAAGTTAATGGAAGCGGGACACCAAGCTTAATCCAGCTGAGCCCATATCTTCTTTTCCTCTTTGCCTGGTCCTTTATCATCATCAATCACCCCACTTAATAATCAAGTACTAGTATTTGAGGGACAACTAAGCCCGAAGCAAATAATCAACACTCAAATGTCCAAACTAGCTAACTTTTTCAAAATGGGTCTCATCCTCTAATTTTTTTTTTCGCAAAACGAGTTCGAGTTTGAAATAAGTTATTACAGCTCACTTATCACATAAAATGGCTACAAAGATCAGCCACAAAAACAGTACTAAGTGAAACATCAACATTCTACATACCTCGAACGGTGGCGCTATCCACCCTGCTCGGGAGCACAAAAATCACTTGGGTTTTTAGGAGGGCCTTGGAAAGGTTTGACGTGCTCGTGGCGCTCGATCTATTTGAGCAACAATGTTGCGCCGTGCCCTCTGTCCACATGATCAGGGACGGACCATCACGATCCGTTTGAGGTGTGCCGTTGGAGATAGCTATAAGTCCCATCAATCGGCGGTTTGATGAACTAGAGATCTCGTTACTTGCCCTCACACGCAGAGGCAGAGGCACGTACGTGCTCCCGCCGGCCGATTTATTCCTCGTGATCTTGTCGCCATGCCGCTCCCTCCTCCATGCTCTGATGCTCAGATTACCATATCTGAGGTCGGTCGGGAAGAGAACTGCTGCATTCGAACGCGTGAAATGAATGAAGGATTTTGACTTGTTGGTTGCGATCATGTGGGCGGGCGGGAACTCGGAGAAGGGATCAATCAGGTCAATGCATATCAGCATATATCTCGGGAAAATCCAGAGAAAGGTCAATGCATATGATCATTTTTTTCAGATGTTAGTTAGCAGCGGCAGCGCATTTAACCAAAGGGGTGCTTGCTTAGCTTGCAGCTCGCAGCTGGTCCATGCCCCGGCTGAGCCACTTATTCAGTGCCAGTACGTGTGACAGCTGCCTACTATAGTACAGTAGCTCATTTCATTTCCTTCTCGTAATAACTACGGACCATCTCTCCCTAGCTGGAGCGTATACAGGGTACACTAGCTTCTTTTCCCCTTTAGACTGCTCACAATGAGGAGTAACTTAGACTAGTAACATGCATATGTTACTTACTTTAAGTTACTACCTCCATAGTGGGAGTAACATGTGTGTAGTGTCATATTTAATAGGTTATACACTCATCTTGACTTGAAATGTGTGATGTTACGGTAACATAGCTAATTACCACAACCATCTCTCCTCATTAATGACCCACCACATCAGATTTTTTGCCTACGTGACACTGATGTTACTCCTCATGTTACTCCGATTGTGACTAGTCTTAATTGCAAGTTTGCAATTGCTCTGACTCAATCTCCCAGCCGGACTGCCGGACACGACATCATGCATCTAAAACCAACCAGCACCATCCAAACTATGTGAAAAGAAGAAAACAAAGAACGACCATTCCGTAACTAGTTACGCCAACACCTCAATGTCCATTGTCCTGTCGAGTTTTCAAAAAATGCATAATAAATCATGGATTGGTATGTTGTTTCTCGTGCATCCACAAATTTCATCTCAAAAAATGACCATATGTTTCTTGTGCAAAAAGAAAGAAGACACCAGTGAATAATATCATATACTATTCACACATCATTTTTTTTGCAGGCCACATATTCTCAAATTTTTGGATCAAAAATTGTGGATGCACGAGAAACAACATAGTTAATGTCTACGGTTTATTTAATACTTTTTTGAAAACATGGAAGGCCACATATACTCCCATGTCGCTGGGGAGTGGACACATGTTTCAGTGACGACTGGCTAGTCATGAACAACAAATCGATCATCGTTCTGGTTTGTTGTGGTATTCGATCGGAGTGGAATCGCGGAGTTTTTGAAGATCGTCTCGCCTTATGTCTGCATACTGTCTCTTGGACCCGAGACAAAGCTCTTGCATGGGATTTTGCCTGCGCTAAAGCTTTGCGCAAACTCATGTTCAAGCCCCTTTGAAACGCTGCCTAGTTTATTCCATGTTGGTTTCCTTTTTATACTTTTCTCCCTTTTTATGTTTGTTGTGACATATAATTTTGTGTCCAAGCGTTTCTTGTACAAGTTTCCTCATGCTTATCAATGAAAATCTAACAGTTGTCGGATCTTTTAAAAAGACCTGCTGAAAGGGCACTTTCTTGCCTAAGTGATTTCGGTGTTTAATGACAACATAAACATATCCTAACCATGTTCTTGAGCATTATAGGGACTATTCGAAGATTGCGCAAGGTCGTTGGTATCCCTCTAAGTGAAAAGAGAAAATAAGGGGCACCCCAAAAATTTTGGTTATCTTTTGAGTCGTATGGCCATCTATACAATCAAGGTGGGAATGTATGGTGGAAATTAAATCACATACACTGCCTATATTGCACCCATATTCCTTCACAAGAAAGAGAGTTTATCCCTAATCCTAACTATTGTTTTGCTGGTTTCTGCCAACCAGATATCTCGGAAACCGGTTATTTTGGTCATGATCCGGAGGATAAATCCTGCACGGCACACTTGTGCATTTTGTATGGGTGCCGCCAAACATTGTGCCATAACAGACCCGGATATTCCAGCCACAACCCGGACAAAACTGGATGTCCCACGTTTGTTCCGGAGATGGCACTCATGTGGCACCCCGATCCAGAGGATCGGATTACCCCATATACCAGTCCCAGAAACACTGGATATATGATAACTTGATACACAGAGACATAACCAAATATATTATTATGGTTCCCAAGGGTACAACATTACAACAAGGGTGAGGCTTCAACGGTCGCGCAACAGCGCACACAACGGTATGTACATTATTTTTCTAAAGGAAGAGCCTCGATCAGAGAGTGGCAGCGGATACGTCGAGATGGCAGCGGAAACGTAGACGGTAGCGTGGCAACAGCGGACTTTACTTCACAGGGTTCTGCCTGGGATACGGGTTCCTAGTTCTCGTACAGCGGGTACTCAGCGACGGGAGTAGCGGGTTCTGGCCACATGAAAAGCCAGGTGAGTACATGGAATGTACTCGCAAGACATTAGCCCAAAAACAAACAAGGTCTACCTATATGGCATGGCATAAGTTCAGAAGGTAGCATGGCATAAGTTCGGGTTTAGAAGTGCGAGTCCAAGCTAAACGGTTGGACATAACTTACCTACTTACCTTTGTAGGGAAGTTTCGTGGTTGCTGGAATGAGATCACGTTTCTCATCCAACAACATCTAGGCTTTCAAGCCTCTAGCCAACTCTGGCTGTATTCTAGCCAACTATGGCTTTTACTCTAGCCAACTCTGGCTGTCATTCCAGCCAACTCTGGCTATCATTTCCATGCCAACTCTGGCTTTAGGGTTGGGTTTCACATTCATTATTTCTCCATATTCGACAGGACTGACTCATAGCGTGACTTGACCCAAACAACGTCCCATAACCCAGGGACAAGGCTAGACATCCAGATTTACACTCTCGAGAGGTTGCAACTTTTATCCACACGCTGAGGTCTAGTCTTGTACCGCCGGTACCAGAGTACTAGAACCAACCATGGCAGACAGTACAAACCCATACCTCCACAGTCGTTTACTCTACCAAGACACTCCCTGTATAGCCACCGACATAATTCTATGCCTTATGCAGAAGTGAATCCGGCACGTCCCCAACCCATGAGCGACGCCTAGCTCCGGAACCTTCGCAAGACTAGCCCCGACCAACTATGGTAACCGACTAGACTTGCCAAAAAGGTGGCATCAAAGGAGGCTGATAAAATACCCGGCCATGGTCCGCCCACACAGACGACGCATGGTTATGCTGGCTGTGTTTGGTGAGTGGCACTATGTGACTCAATCTAGTCGAGGGAGGTGATTATCTTCTTAGTCATTTTGTTTGATTACAGACATCAACATTAACAAAGTAACACATGGCATCCATATAATAATTTCAGCAGTAAATAAACATATCCACCGGCATGTACCAAAGTCCAAGCATAGCAAAATAAAACGTCAACCGGATGACTATGGCGGCGAACCCGCCGACCAGCGCCTTCTCGTTCGACAAAATAAAAGAAACGTCAACCGGATGACTATGGCAGCGATTCCGCTGGCAAGCGCCTTCTCGTTTGACAAAATAAAAGAAACGTCAACCGGATGACTGTGGCAGCGATTCCGCTGGCAAGCGCCTTCTCGTTTGACAAAATAAAAGAAACGTCAACCGGATGACTGTGGCAGCGATTCCGCTGGCAAGCGCCTTCTCGTTTGACAAAATAAAAGAACGTCAACCGGATGACTGTGGCAGCGATTCCGCTGGCAAGCGCCTTCTTGTTTGACAAAATAAAAGGGTGTTGCGATGATCCACAGATATATATATAAGTGCGGCAATATTAAAATGCAACATGGCATATGATATGCAACAGATATCAATTCAAACAGACAAGCAAATTTTCTAAAGTTCGACCAAGCTTGAGATTAGGTTAATGGCTTGCCTTCAGCAGAGGGGTAGGGTTCGGGTTCGACTTCAAATTCGTTGGGGAAGTTTGAATCTATTTAAAGAATGAAATTGCATTAAAAACCCTTCCTACGGTATCGAATAAACGATCAAGCAAATGAACTCCAAATGAAATTCTTTTGATGTCATAAGACAGACATTTTTAAAACAAAGCTATCAAAAAAAGATTCATATTTTTTGATACTTTTTGAGAGAGATATAGCCTTCCAAAGTTGCTTTAAAATTCTGCTAAAAGAAAACAGAAAAATCTTCTGGAAAAGATTAAAAGTCTGACAGGCGGGACCCACCGGTCAACAACACTGTTTGAAACGTTTTCTCCCACGAAAATAGGAGGCCGTACGGTGCTCCTCCGGCGAGCTCTCCGGCGACGGTTCCCGGCGGCGAGGGTGAGGGAGAGGGGTGGGGAAGGGTGCAGCGTGGCTCGGGGAAGTCCGGCGGAGGTCGTCGGCGTACTCGTCGAAGCTGAGGAGGTTGGGGCAGCGCAGGGCTTCGGCAACGGCGGCTCCGGCGATCTTCCGATGACAGATACGGCGATTCCGGCCCCTAATTACTCCGGCGAGGGCGGCTGGAGGTTCATGGTGGTCTGGGGAGTGTGTGGGTGAGGGGAATCGGAGGTGGAAGCTCTCTAGGGGAGGGAACCGAGCGGAGCCCGAGCGGCTCCAGCGATCTCGATTCGGGCGCTACGGTGATCTCCGGGAGGCGTGGCTTCTGTGGGAGGTGATTGAGGGCGAGTGGAGGGCGGTGTGGTGCTCGGAGGGGCTCGGGAGGTCCTTAAATAGCGAGTTGAGGAGGTGGTGGCCGTCACGGGCATGGATGCGGTGTCCCGGAGATGTGGCGGAGCGGACTCGGCGTCGTCGGTGTAGCGTCGGTGCGGCGTGGAGCGGATGAGCTGGACGACGAAGATGGCGCTCCGTGGAGAGGCTCGGGGTGGCGTGGCACTTGCAGGCGGAGGGGAGGTTCTGGCGGCCGTGGCGTGTCGACGGGCGGCGCGGTGATGGTGTAGCAGCGGCGCGTCGGCTAGCTGGCGGCGGCAGCGGGTGGAGGGGAGCTTCACGGACACACAGGGGAGGGGGGACGGTTTGTGCGTGCGAGAGCTGCCGACACGCGGCCACGACAGCCACTGTGCTGCGCGGCGCGCCGTCTAGCCGCGGCGAGGCTAGCGGACGGCGGCGTCTCCGGCGACGCGTGGAGGCAGGAGAAGCGAGGAAGGGCGGGGGGGGCTGGCTGGGCGCGGGGAAGGCGAAGGGAGGGCTGCACGGCGACGAGCGGAAGCGGCGGCGCCGCTCGGCCAGGTGTTCGGCAGTGGTGACAGTGGTCACCACTGTTCTGGGCTTGCCAGGATCGGCATCGATCCTTATCTCTCAGCTCACTGATCCAAACTGGGTAGGGTTTTCTCCTACGTGCGCCAAATGAAAAAAGCAGAAAGTTTGCTGACTAAAGTTTTGCAAAATTCCAAACTTGTTCTATGTAAATTTTTGGAAAAACAGTACTGGTCAAATCTTCAGAGGATGTTTTGGAAAGGAAATAGAAATGGGCTTGGTCCAATTTGATGTTCCTGAGGTAGAGGGTCTCAAGGTGAACCTATACTGGGCTGGGTGAAATTTATTGAAAACATTTCATGAACAACTTTGAAATTATGAAGTTTGGGGCAGATTCTTAAATCAGAGAAAAGGGTGGTAAAACCCTAAGTGCATACCAAATATTTTTGCATAAAAGGGCTATATAAAGCCTAGGGATCATACCCTAGTTTTTGGAGAATTTTAGGAAAGATATTTAGGGTACTTCCTTTGTAAAGTCGCAATAAAGGAATTTTGGTAATTAAAATAAAGGAAAATGTAGAAATAACATTTTTGGGTGAAATGAGCCAGCAACATGTTTACCAAGTGGGAGAGAATTCAAAACATAAGATCCCAAACTTGGACAAGGTTTCGTAAATGGTCGAGAATTTTTAAAAGGGTTGCCAAACCGAGGGAAATTTTAATTCCAAATCACAAGAATGAGTTTCTGAAAGAAATTTTTTGAAAGGCCAAATTTCAGGATGTTACAACTCACTAGAAGTATTTTTCGTTCTAGAGTGCCCGGAACATAGCCGGATCTAGCCTGGATATTCCGGTAGGGAGTTTCATACACTATAATTGTTGGATTTAGGACTCCTCTATCAAGAGACCCCTTCTTCCCCACTAAGAAGGATGACTTCCACTCTCTTTTCTCCATTATTTCAAAGATCAAACTTTCGAGGTCTCCACTCCATTGCCCCTATCTTGTTGATTCTTCGAGTAGTGAGAGCGGAGATCCAGATATAGGGACACATCAATGCAATTTTATTTCCCCTAGTATCCTTGCTGGATTTTTTTGTTTGGTGCTTTGCTTGGTGCTGAGGAGCTTCAAGATTTTGTTGGGAGCCTCCGATTAAATTGTGTAGCAAAACTTGTTTCTAAATGTTTTAGTTACCGCTTTCAAGAGAAACACATAGTGGATCGTGTCACTCTGAATTGGTGGAGGCACGAGAACTTCAGGATAAACCTCCATGTCTATTGTTTGGTTGTCTCTCAACCTCTTTACTTACTTGTTTCGGCTTTACCTAGTTGTTTATCTTGTATGCTAGTTTGCATCTTGCTCATTATATTGCTCACCTAGTTGCATAATTTAGAGAACATATATTTTAGTTATCCTTAATTTGTTAAAAGAAAATTAATATTTGTTGTTGCCTATTCACCGCACTCTAATCGACCAATTCAATCCTTTCACCTGCACACCAAGCACCCCTCCATGAGACCCGTTGGTATTGCTCAATTCAGTCGTTTCCAGCAAGCAGATTTGCCAGGGTTTAATTGTGCGCGATGAGCGGGACGAGGAAATGGCGCAAGCGGAAGAGAAGTAGAGAAATATGGTCACCTCATGTTCTCTCTCTCTCTATCTCTCTCCCCCCCCCCCCCCCCCCCCCCGATTCTGTAACAATTTAAAAGCTTATTCGGATGGGTTGGAAATTTGTGTATACAAAAACCCGGATTCCAGAAAACTATGATTTTCTGTTTTGGAAAAAATGTGTAAACTCATTGTTTCGGTAAAGCCAGATTGCTACACACTATATCTCAACTAAATATTTGTTGCTCAGTCGTTCCTTCAACAAGCTGCATTTCTTAACAAAAACAAAGTTTTATGTAATCCTTTTTGAAAGTGCATGTTGCCCCCATGCGTGGTTTTGGTAATTAATGACAATCCTTATGGACTAATGTTTGCATTGAGATATCCTTGTAGATCTTGTCTATAGAAAAAGAAAGGAGTTCATGTGTTGGACTCTAGAAGCTTACATGGTAAAGTATGGCTTGGAAAAGAAGATTGAGGGAACATTCATGTTTATCTCCAAGCCATCCTATATGTCAAGAGAAGAAGAGTAGTGCAAGTTCAATATGATCCATATCGGAAGATATCATTTGTTTTAAGCGTGCAATGGATGCATGAAGACAGAGCTAAACAAGACTCTCCCATAATGGAGTATGGGGGTTGGAGAAGTCTTCATCAAGCATGTGCTAGCAAGCATGATCAAGAAAGGTGCTCCAACTTGAGAGAGTCAAGATCGTCATCATCTAACTCAAGTGGAATGCGCAAGACAAAGGTATGATCTTGATAGGGTTTCTATTTTACTGGTCTCATGTTGTTAGTGGGAGACCGGGTTATAGGATAGATGCCGTACTATCAAGAGGGGCTCTCAAGTGAGTAACTTGATCGCATCTTTGTGGAGAGCTCAAACCTTTGCATACTTGGCATATCATCTTTCTTGGTTCTTATTTGGCTTTTATCCATGTGAGAATTTAGAGCTTGTGTTCATCTCCATACCAAGCTCTAGTTCATCAAAAACGGATTTCATATAAATATCTTGTTGAGTTTTTGATGTTGGAGGTTTTACCGGTTTGTCTTTTCTAGAGAGGTAAAACTCTCCTCTATTGGTTTCTTCCTCACATGATGGACTATGATGTGTATATGCATGATCTTGTAGAGCTTGTGATTATCTTCGAAACAAGCCCAAGATCACAGAAAACGGAGTCCGGATGAAAAACTTGTTGTGTTTCGGGTTTGGAAATATTATCGGTTTATCCGTGAGGAAAGTTCCATACCTTCCCATGGTTGGTAACTTTACTCTTTATGATTCTTAATTTGGATTTCGTACGTGAAAATTTGTTGGATTTTGTTGCTATCTTTCCAACAAAATTGGTTTCACCTGATTTGGATTTCGTACGTGAAAGTTATTGAGTTTGTAGTTTTGCTGGTTTACCAGGCCGGAATCTCCGGTGTGCTCCAACCGGAGTCTCCGGACTCAGGATTTCTTGTCGAAGGACTCGGGGTGGAGAGCCACTGCATAGGGGACCGGAATGTCACCGGAATGTCGGCGGAGTCTCCGGCCAAGGCCGGAGTCTCCGGTCTCTCAGACCGGAGTCTCCGGTGTAAAGTTTCCTGCAACGGCTATTTTTCTGGGGACCTATAAAAAGGCCCCCTTCTTCCCCATTGTGAGCAGTTCTTCCAAGCATGATTTTCCCCATCTCTCACCTCCATTGTTGACCTTGGAAATCCTGCCTCTCTCTCAATTCCTCCCATGATTCTTGCATATCTTTGAGGGAAAAGAGAGAGGAGATCTAGATCCACATTTCCACCAATCCATCTCTCCTCTAAGTGAGGGGAACCCTTTGGATCTAGACCTTGGAGTTTCATTTGTTGAGTTCTTCTTTGTTCTTCCTCTCTTCTTCCCCCATAAGCATTAGTTGATTTTGGTGGGATTTGGGAGTGAAGGACTTGAGCACTTCTTGTGTTCTTGCCTTTGCTTTTGTGCATCGGTTTGCTCTCTCCACGAAGATTCGTGGAAGTGAAAGTTCGTGAGCTTGTTACTCTTGGGTCGTTGGACCCTAGACGGTGTTCTTGTGACCTTTTGTGGTCAAGGCCTTTTGTGGCTAGTTGGGACCTTTTGTGGTCACTTGGAAGCTCACAATCCTTTTGTGGGTTGTGCCTCAAGATTGTTGTAAGGGACTCGATTTCCGCCCAAAAGGAAATCAATAGTGGAAGGTGAACCGAGCTTTTGGGCGAGGTTCATCGGAGAATAGGGTGAGCCTTTTGTGGCGTCTTGAGTTTGAAACTCACACCCCTCCAACGAGACGTACTCCCCTAAAAAGAAGGAACTCGGGAATAAATCATCGTCTCCGCGTGCCTCGGTTATTTCTATACCCGAGCTCTTTACTTATGCATTTTACATTGTGATAGCCTTCGTGCTTGAAGTATTATATCTTGCTATCACCTTGTTACTTGTCTTGCTTAGCATAAGTTGTTGGTGCACATAGGTGAACCTAGTATATTTAGGTTGTTGGCTTGTTAATTTAAACACCTAGTTTTATTCCGCAATTATCGAGCCTAAACCGGAAAAAATTTAAATCGCCTACTCACCCCCCCCCCCCCCCCCCCCCTAGGCGACATCCTTGTCCTTTCACTTTTCTTAACTGAAAATTGGTTTTCCTAAAATATGCATAAAATCTTTTTTTGTAAGAACTGATAGCTAATATTCAGCAGCAAACAACCTCTAAAAGTTTGTCCATGCCAGTACATCTTGGGTATAGCAAAATCTACCATAAATTATTAATGCAACTGTTTTCCCTTCATCGCCCGTAAACCTAATACATAAACCGCGCAAAGTGTGCATGATAGGACTTCAAACTTTCAAACAAAAAAGATTCTTCATAAAACTTTGAAAAACAAATTGGATGGAAGTAGCATGTTATCTTGAATAATATGAACATATTTATTTGCGCGGTACTAGCGTTCATGAATTTTAGAGAATGGACACTTCATTAATAAATATTGATAGGAGGAAAGAAAGAGATGATCAGACCATACATGGAGTAGTTATTATCTAAGCTCATTTTCGATAAAGGGTGTTTTATAATTTAAGAAGTTAAAGAAATATATCAGACATCTGCATAATAAAGGTGCACACAACCACAACAGTCTAGCAAATGAAAGCACGAAAAACAAGTAAACAATTGTGGATCGCCTATGATGATGGAGGACCAATCCGAAGATCGCTGCCATCTATGTTGGACAAAAATATCACTCGACGTGTACTAAACGTGTAAACACCTTCATAAATTGCATTTGTAAGGTTGTATTTGCTAAGAATTACTCCTTTTTGAAGTTTACAACGCATTTTATTTTATTTTTAGTGGTATCTTCATTTTTCAAATTCTGTTATTGTTATCAACTGGCAACTCTGGCTGGGCAAGACCAGTGCTCTATGCATGGCGTCTACGGATAATTTTCCAATGAATTTATCAGTCCATTGCGATAGTTTGATCATTGTTTATCGCTCTAGTAGAGCAGTCCATGCCGCAAACTTGGGGGCAGTTAAATCTTGTGTGAACGTCATATTTGGTGGAGAAAGACTATAGAACCGTAGCCATAGTATCGCTCTTGTGACGGATAATGTGATATAGAGCTGGATCTTGTTCCCGGAGTGTGCTATTACCCAACCGCTTATTCTCACAAAATCTAATTTTCGAGCCCGCATTAATTATAAATGATCCAAAATGAAAGAAGTGTTTTTTTTCCTCGCCATTAGACCTGTCAACAAATGATGGGTCCCGAGATTTCCAGTAAGCTTGGACAAGGATTTTGAGCCTATATATCTTCTTTTTAGAACGGTTTGCCGCAGCCCATGTTCAGTGAGAAGGTTCAAAAGCCGATGACCTAGAAGGGTTTATATTTTTTTAATCTGAAGATCATGAATAGCTGCGTGCCCCCCCTTGATGTTTGCCGCACCCATGTTTGGAGTAGTTTTTTTTTTTTTTTGAAACGATTTTCGTATTATTAATAAAGAAGGAGGGAATTGACCGGTTCATTAACGGGGAACCGGCCGAAAACCGAGTTTGGAGTAGTATTTATATAAGCTCGTGAAAATAATGTACTGTGTGTAAAGGAAGTATAAAAGGAATGAAAAAACAGCAGTGATGTGATTTGGTTGCGGTGGTAGGTAGAGGCGGAGGCCCTCCTGTATCCATGTAACAAGCCTCGTTGGGCATTCGCAACAACGAAGAAACAAGCCTCGTGTGGCAGTGTGGTGGGGGTGCAGCAGAGGAGAGAGGCCGATGGAGCGGCAGCTGGAACTGTTGGCCAACGCACGCAGGAGAGCCACTCTTCTCACCAAACAAAGCTACCAATCTGTAGCTAGATCGAGCATGTCGTCACCGTCCGTCAAGAAGCATTCAGCCGTAACCGAAGCGAATCCAGACAGTCAAACCTAGCAAGCTCGTCTGTTGGAGTACTACTATACGTATCCCCCATGATTCCAACGGATGGAATTACAGGAGCGTGGCTCGATCCTTGCGGTTGCGCGTTGACGCGGAGACGGTTGGGCGTCGTCCTCTCCATCCCGGCCGCAGCTGCCAACTAACCGGCACCCGACCTGCCCCTCTTCACAGCCACCCACCCAAGAAGACCGCGGGAGCACGCACGCGCCAACACACTCTTTGGATGCGGGAGACGCGATCCCCCTCTCGACCCCACCACCGTCGCGCGCGTTACTGTTCCGTCCCCGACTCGGACTGTCACTCGCCCGCCTCCGTCTTCAATTCCCTCTCCTGTCCTGCTCCCTTTATATACCCACCTCCTCCCCTCTCCTCCTCACCAGTAAACCCAATCCACCTCCGCCACCGCCACCGCCACAGCCTGCCTGCCTTGCCCCGCCGCCGGAGAGAAGACTACATACACACAACAAACCGAGCAGCCATGTGTCCTGGAGCGCCGGCGACGGCGGGAGCGGCGTCGGACAAGAGCGTGTGCGTGATGGACGCCTCCGGCCCGCTGGGCCACGCGCTCGTCCACCGCCTCCTCCGCCGCGGCTACACCGTCCACGCCGCCACCTACGGCCACTTCCGCCAGGCGGAGGCCGCGCTGCTCGGCCGGTGCGCCGGCGCCGAGGAAGAGCGCCGGCTCAAGCTGTTCCAGGCCGACCCCTTCGACTACCACAGCATCGCCGACGCCGTCCGCGGATGCTCCGGCCTCTTCTACATGTTCACCACCCACGACCAGGCAGCGTCCGACGTGAGTTCCGTGCTCTTTCGTTCGGCCTAGCATTAGTAAATTAATTTAAGCGATCGTGGATGCCGCGATTGCCGGATCGGCTCTCCGCTAGCTGTTTCGGCACAGTAGTTAATTGGTCGGATAAGAAAAAAGTTACTGGTGCTAGTGCCGTACCACGACAGCAGCACAGTACTGCAGCTAGTGGATGAGCATCTATTTCTCCGTTGCGTGAGCTGGGCCTTCAATGGCACAGCTCATCACCTGCCTCTCTTCTCCCTTGCTGCTCTGCTCGCCCCAGTCAGTGCATTAACTCCGATAGCTCCGAAGTCATGGCAGAACCTGCTGGACCTTTCGCCGCATTAATGGCTCCGAATGGATGCTTCACCACACACACTAAGCAGACGGTTGGGCGGCTCATTAACAGTTAACTAACCTGGGTGACTGATGGTGCTGGTGCAGGAGTTTATGGTTGAGGTGGAGGTTCAGGCGGCGCAGAACGTGCTGGAGGCGTGCGCGCAGACGGTCACCATGGAGAGGGTCGTCTTCACCTCCTCCGTCACCGCCGTCGTCTGGAAGGACGACCACAAGCTCGTCGGCGCATTCGACGAGAGAAACTGGAGCGACCTCAACTTCTGCAGGAAACTCAAGGTAATTTATCAACCTACTGTAGTACTTTACTTTTTTATCCATCCAATCACACCTAAGCACTGCAAGAACTTCTGCAATAGTACTCCTCGGCACCAAAGGCACGCAACGCAAGTAGAAGAAGCAGTCTTGTTATGAAATCCAACACGGAAAGAAAACAGGCTACCAAACCCCAGGAAAGCAGATTAAGCAGCATATCCGCAGTCTAGTCGCTCTCTTCTTGATGTCGCCTGTGTGCAGATCTTGCTTGGCAAGATCAAAAAAACGAGACAATTCAATCTTCTAGGATGTACTACAAGAAAAGGTCCAAACTTGTTTGCGTGTTAAATCAAACTAAAGAACTAGAATGAATGAAAGTTACTAGTAGTAAAATTGACTTCTCAATTATAATACGACAGAGGAAGAGAGCTGACAATACCAACAGAGGACTACTACGACACACATCCTAAATCCTAGGCCACACAAAGACTATCCTTCCTTTATTTGCTTACACAATGATAGTATGATTCAGATAGACAAACAATCACGTACTTCTTAGATTGCTTCTGATATATACTTCTTGTTTTTCCTTTGAGAGAGAAATGATTCTTTATGAATTTTCTGATAGAAAGTAGTGTCCTGCTTGTTGGGGCCATTCACTACAGCGGCCCCATGTTCCCGACATGTTTGCCAAAGTGCCGAACATCTCCTCGTGTAGCTGTCACCAGAGTTGCATGTGCAAATTTGAAAAAAGCTTTTAAAACACACCCCCCGCGGTGGACTCAGATATATAAAAACACAATTAATATACATTTTGATTGATACTTACTTTTACTGTGTTTGGTGCAGTTGTGGCATGCTCTGGCCAAGACACTGTCGGAGAAGACGGCCTGGGCCTTGGCAATGGACAGAGGGGTGGACATGGTGGCCATCAACGCCGGCCTGATCACCGGACCGGGGATCTCCACCTCCCACCCCTACCTCAAAGGAGCTGTCGACATGTACGATGACGGCGTCCTTGTCACCGTCGACGCTGAATTCCTCGCCGAAGCCCACCTGGCCGTCTACGAGTGCCCCACGGCGTACGGCCGTTACCTCTGCTTTAACAACGCCGTTTGCCGACCCGAGGATGCCGTCGAGTTCGTCAAGATGGTCTCTCCGTCCGTATCCCCGCCGAGGTACCCTCCTCCTTTCTCCTACTACCTTTTTTGCATTGCATCAACGAGTTAGTTAGTACTCCCTCCGTTCCATGTTTTAGGTGTTACATATGTATGTCTAGATTTATACTAAAAAGAATGGACACATGGATTTAAACATGTCTAGATACATGTGTGTGCATGTGCATGTGGAACCAGACTAAAACATCTTATATTATGAAACGGAGGGAGTACTTCAGTTCAAAATTCTGAGAAAATGCAATGATCTGGTAATTGGAGTATGGTGTGGTTTTGCTGACCTGTGGTGAACTTTGATTACAGTGATGAGCTGAAGGTGATCCCGCAGAAGATTCACAACAAGAAGCTGAACAAGCTCATGGTGGAGTTTGCCAACGCCATATACGGAGACTTGGATTAGGGATTCATTCATTCCATTCATTACATCACCAGGGAAACTAGGGCTGTATTCTTTCTGTACCTAATATATGTATTTATTTTTCCTGGGAAGGGAAATTTGGTTGGTCAAGTGTACATATCATGTACATGGCCAAGCATGCCACGTGTAGTCCACTCTTACAAGGAGTAAGAGCGTTCAAGTGAGTGGTCACCCATATAATCCTTAGATCCAACTGAAGGAGAATAAACCTGCAGTTCATGCTACTGCCTATGTACAGCAAATGTATATGAATATGATGAAGTAATGTTGAATGCTTAAAGGCATGAGACAGATGGAAACCAACTCCCGTGAGGTGTACATATATACATTAATCACATGAAAGTGAAACTATGACAATCTTCTACACCATCAACAATTGGTTTGATAAAAGATGACAAATCAACCAGTTATCAAAATCAGTTGACAGTTGCAGATTATTTTCTGACGAAGACCATCCTAAATTACATACAGCAAAGTCCAACCTATGAAAGAGAACTCTCATTCGATGAAGCTCATACTTAACATTCATCTCTGATTTCGGAAGAGACATTTGCTTAGTCAGACCTCCCTAGCTAATCACAGCATCACCTTCACTGGTGGACCATATGATAGCCCTATCACCACCGTCGACTGAATCATACAGAGGGCATCATTTGCATACTCAACATGCAAAGCGTTTCAGGTCCGGCTTGCGATATCAATGAGGTGGGTCCAAAGAAAATGACCTTCACTCTAGGCTCCTAGCCCGTTGATAAGGAAAGAGCAAACGAATGAAAGCGGGCCAACAATCCCTCACCAGCAATACTGTTGAGGGATTAAGATTCCAGTTGCAGTGTACACACTAACACACATCCACCTAAATCTCAAAAACAAGAAACATATTTCATTATTTGTTCCCGTAATTCTTTTTTTGAAGGTGTTCCCGTAATTCTTGTTCGGTTACATCATGGCGTTGAAAATACGGATGGATGTACAGATGGCAAAGTGAAACACATCACCTCTGGAGTGCACACTGCACAACCAGGACGTTTATATCTAGAGAAATGTAGTAACCTGAGTTTCTACTGATAGAACTTCTACTTACTAGGCACTAAGGGTCACAGAAGCAACACTTGACAGCTTAAATTTCTTAACTTTTTTGGATTGCAACGGCTGAAAAACAATCTCTGTGTACTGCTTCACGGAAATTCTTTCCACTCTGAAGATGAAGTTCCCTCGGCCCGATAATCTCGAGGAGAATACAGGATCTGGACTCGGACCTACCTGCATTCGCGCAAGGGACAAACCAAATCAAACACAGATGTGTGTTGTTCAAATCAATTACAGATTTGGCCAGCAGATTTAAACAGAAAATAAATCAAACAAGTTATTTTGGACACGGAGTACCAAACTATTTCTTTGTGAAAATGAACAACTCAATGCATTTTCTGCTGAAACAAAATGGTGTACCTTCCCCTCACTAGTCATGAGGCATTTATGGAAAGATTTTCCATGTGGTTGGGTGCTCACATAGCAGCTTAGCAGAGAATAATTTGATTAAGCAATGCTGGAAGGATGACGAGCATTGATGCTGTTGGTCTGATGCTGTTGTGAACCTTGATTCACAGTGGGATAACTACATTCTTAAGATAGCTAGACAGCATGGCTCCAGTGGATTGGCTGGACATAGGTGAAATGAGAATATTTAGGACAACTGATTGTTTTGTTGCCTGATTCATTATGAGACACATATAGTCCTGATATACTGGAGCATATCCCTTAGGCCTTCCCTAGCACAATACAGACCTCTTAACAAATTATGCTATTTGTATCGTAGTTTTCCTAATACAGCACTGTTTCCTAAATGACTCTGAAATCCCTCTGTTCAGACTGCCTGATGCTAGTCCATAACAGAAGTTTTTGCCAAATTCTAATCTCGATGTGGGTATTTAGCAGCCTGGACGTGTTAGTTGTTTAATTTAATCTTGCATACTCATGTAGTACGTTTAGTTCCATCTTTTCAGAGAGAAAACAACAATAATTTCTACCTTCTGCACAATAGGCCATATCAGTGGATCTTATAAAATACATTCCTTTATCTTGCCAGGATGAACGCATCATACATCTACAGGCATTTCATGGATCTATTTTCATTTTGTATTTCTCCTTACACTAGCAGTCTAGCATTAGGTGTTAGCATAGGTGCAAAAACTATAAGAAACACGGCCATTTTCCTGCCAACCTAGAGCAATAACAAATCACATACAAAATAAACTGACCACTGGGAGTACTAAACATAGCAGCATGAAAGCACATCACACAGGACTTACCAAAACCTCCAAAAAGAGTTGATTTCTGGATGATAAATCGGCTGACTTTTGATCTCTTCAGTTTTTTCAAGAGTTGCATATCTTCATGCCTGCCTTTAAATTCCATGAATTCACCAAGGACATTTTTGTCCCCTCTGAGTTCCAACCTTCAAAGGGAAAGTGCAACTGTAAAAATTGGACTGGGGCTTCTACGTGTTGCACTAAACTGCAATGCATACTAACAAGAATTTACTGATTGCGATTAGCTTAATACAAGAACAATATTAAGATACCCAAATTTTCCAACCAAACTACCAATTTCATGCTCAAACCTTCAAAGGGAAAGTGCAACTGTAAAAATTGGACTGGAGCATCTATGTGCTGCACTGAACAGCAAAGCATACTAACAAGAATTTACTGGTTGCAGTTAACTTAATACACGAACAATCTTAAAATAACCCAAATTTTCCAACCAAAATACCAATTGCATGAGATTTTTCTCATCATATTGTTCGTATCATGTTCCTCGCTGTGTGTGTCAGTCTATTCTATAGGAATAATGCTCCAGGAAAGACAAGGGGAGGAAAAAAGCAATAGGAGTTTAGAAGTAAGAAAAAAGTCTGGTGGTGTATTTTACCTGTCCCACATAGGCGACGTGCTGAGAATAGAATGCAGGTTTTGGAGTAACGAATCTTGAATGTCACTTTTGCTTCCTGAAATGCACCTTTAATCCATGTCGATAGTCCACCTTTTGTGTCTGCCTTCAGATCTTTCCATTGATCGTGCGAGATAACCTCCGGTAGAAGATTAATAGTGTATGAAGGCCTGATTAAGCACAAGACAACTGAGAAAACATATAAAGGCAGCGAAGCAAACACAACATTGTCTCATACAGAGAACTAACCTGCAGTTGGGATTTGGCAGTACAACTCTTCCGCTAACAATCCCGTTAGGCACTGTTGCTCCCCTCTGCTCCAAGTATGATTGAAGATTGGCAGCTATCCTATTAACTTCTAGTACCTATGAGAACAAAATTCAACAAATGAATTAAAATAGTTCAACTCATAACATTATGATTATTTAAGACTAGAAATGTGCAGGAAGCAACTAAGAAAAACTAAAACAGGTGTTCTTCTTTCCACCTTCACATTTCACTCTGGTGTGGAACTACAAATGATTCTCTTATTCAGAACACAAAAAATAACGAGGGACTACAAACCGTTAAGTTCAGGTTCACCGTCAAGAACATCCATGTGGAGGTAGTACCAATGAATAAACTACCAACCTAAGTAACTCACTATGCTATAACACTGTTTTCTCGCACAAAGTACAACAATGCGGTGAGACGGCAGCTGCAAAACACTTGGTCATTTGGTGTCTTACTGCAGCAGGCAGTTTACATTCACACTAGCTTCCCAGCCCACACTGAATTCAATAATTAACAGGTTCATTCACTCCATTAACACTTACTGTAATGCTTAAGTCAAACGTAAAGCTCAAATTTCATACCGGATCTGGTATAACCTCCTGCTTGCGCTTCTTCTCAGTGTACCAGTTACCATCCTTGTCGACCTCAACAAAACCAGACACATTTTTGATTGCCACCACCATGACCTCCCTGTCCACCAAAAAATCTCAGACCATTGCTTTTCAGGTTGAACCAAGTGATGATAGTTCACACGTCTATCAAATCAGTTGAGGATGATATATGGATCGATTAAGTGAACTGTAAGAATCTGTATGTATATTTTGATTGAGTACGTTACATTACTGCTCGATAGATTACAATAAATTTGATACTAAGCATGACAAGCACATGGGAGACAGACAGATACACGAACAGATCAGTCTCGAATGACGGAATAGGTTGTGAGGATTATCCGTAGTACATCAAGTATCTAGCAGTAGTCGAGAACTAGAACTAATAAATTCATCCGAAACGCGCACACACAGAAGCAGAGCGCAGTGAGGGGGGGGGGGGGGGGGTGGAGAGTTGGAGCATGGGTGGCCGCGGGCTGACCTCTTGTGACGAGAACGACGTCGACGTGCTGGCGCGCACCGGCGTCGGGGTCGGGGATGCGGAGGCCGACGAAGCAGCGGCCGCCGTAGAGCTTCTCGAGCCTGGAGGGGAGATCGAAGGGGCCGATCAGGAGGGTTCATCTTGGGGATGGGAGGAGCGGCTGGGTTGAAGAGATGGGTACCTGGTCGCGACGGCGAAGCAGAGATCGGAGTGGGAGGAGTCGAGGTCGGCGAGCTGGTCGAGGTCGGCGTCGGAAAAGAAGACGGTGCGGATGAGCTTGTAGGCCACCAGGCCGCAGAATATCTCGACCCACATGGCCGCCCGCCCTGCAGCGATCGCCGGCCGTGCGGCAAGGAGGAGGAGGAGGAGGAGATGCTTCGCTTTGGGGAGAGGCAGAGGCGGTCGCGGTTCAGACTTTCGAGGAAGATTGATCTCCACCTATCCGTCGGCAGCTAAACGGAATGGAATTCTCTATTGCTTTCCTTTTTCCCCTTTCCCTATAAATTTCAAAATGGACCCGTTTTTTTCTTTGTATATAAAATTCAAAATAGTTCGCTAATTTTTCTACTTTCGCGTGCATATATTACAAAGCAGAACCACACACAAAATAGGGATTGTCTAATGCATAGTTGATTTAGATTTAACTAAACCTCTGTCAGTTGCGCAAGATTGCATCTCATGTGCCATTCTGCTTAGCATGAATCATGATGCAAATCGAACGGTCAAGGAGTCAACTAAAAATTAACTAAAACTAAGTCAATTGTACACAGTTGTAAACCATGTGCAACTCTCATACCACTACAAATCACGACGCAAAATTTAACGACTTAGTATTTAATTGGTATTTTAAGTGCACAGTTTTTCTTGGTTGTACACTGTTATATAGCTCATGTGCAACTCTGAAGTCAGCATGACTCACGACGGAATATCGAACAGTGATTTAGTTAATTTTAAGACGACTTAGAAATAGCAAATCTATACAAAATAAGCTACTACTCACAGGTACTCGCGTGGCAGACACGTCAATTCGAAACCTCTTCAATTCTCGTTAAAAAAAACCTCTTCAATTCACAAGAACTTGCCATACATTTGGCAAATGAAGAACTTTCCCCATATTTGGCAAAAGGAACTTCAATTCTCACATACACTTCCAGTATGGAAAAAAAGGTCCGGCTTATGAATTGTTTACAGCTTTGATTCCTTTTGTTTTTAGAAACAGTTGAGTTGGAGCTAAGCATGCGTGTGACCGTGTGCGTCAGCAAGGAAGGATAGCGCGTGCCCGGCAACTGGATCTTCAGCACTAAGCAAACATAGATCAGCAGAAAGTACCAGTGAATGATCCAAGAAACTTCCAAGTATCAACGCATGTGTACTTTTTTTCAGGGAATGCAGGATCGTTGGATATCGGGCCTCTTTCTATAATAAAGCCCATATCAATGGCCCTTCCGATTTACAGTAATCATGTGTACTTGGGCTGTGAGGGTGAGATACGTTTGGGCCTGAGAGCGAGGCGGAGTGGACCAGAGCTTGGTGACACCCACGATTCGACACCGTCCATAATCATGGGACAGTGAGGGACGTGCGGCCGAGTGGCATCCCTGATTGAGAGCGCTCAAACAGACATGCACACCACTTCGTCTTTCTCTTATTCTTCCTCCTCTTCTCTGTCGTCGTCGTCTTCAATCTCGCATGCGCTCCTCCTCCTTGTCCATCTCCATGCCATGTCATCTGGCCTGAGTTGACTCCCAAGGAGCTAGCTCGAGATTGCAAACCTGAACCGCTGGGGGCTAGCTACCATAGCCTTGTTGCAGTTCAAGTTCAAGATTGCTTCTGCACTGTGGAATAGCTCAACAATGCTCGCGTCCAAGCCCAAGTAAGCTAAAATATCCATCTATTGTATTTTTAAGATTGCTCTATGAGTGCTTTCAAGTTCATTCTCATCACACCGAACGAATTGCCAAACTTCTGTATTTTTAAGATTGCTCTCTGAGTCTGCTTTCAAGTTCATTCTCGTCAGCGCGGCACGAATTACCAAATTTTCAGAATGACATTTTACATGCTTATTAGAAACTACTTCAGCTAGCTTGCAATGTGTTGCGCGATCTCATTAACATACTCCGTATCTGCTTGCTTTGGTTAACTGAAATGAAATGAAAGCAGGACTGGCCCAACTGAGCCTCCCGGCCACAAGGAACCACCAAACTCAAGCTCCACTGCCAGTTCCAGTTCCAACTACATTAAGGCTCATGCTTCAGCGCCTAGAGTTAGCAGGCTAACCAAACCCGCCGCAGGATCAAGCAAGCAAGCAGCAGAGACCAGGGCGCCATCCCCGCTCCACAATGCCGCCCGCCAATCAGCTCGATAAGTCCGTCGACGCCGCTGCACCAAAGACTTCACCGGCAGACCGACGGCCGTTCAAGGCCTCGCCGCCCGGACCTCAACTACCCCCGACGTAAGACAACGAACCACATGCATAAATCATCCCATTTCATTGTATTCGTGCGCCAGATCATGACTGGTCTTCTTGCGTGTTTCCAGAGGCAACCGAGGATCGGCAAGGCGTCGAGCTGCAGGCGCAGCTGAACGTCGTGCAGGAGGACCTCAAGAACGCGAGGGAGCACCTGGCTTCCATCGACAGGGACAGAGCCAAGGTCCATGGCGACCTGGCGCTCACCAAGAAGCTGGCCGACGAGGCCTACCAGAAACTCGAGGAGTCCTTCGCCGCGCAGCGGAGAGCTGAAGAGCGCTGGAGCTCGAGAGGTTCAAGACCGTCGAGCGGGAGCAGGCGAGCATCGAGCTTGCCCGGAGGAAGGAGGAAGAGTGGCAGCGGAAGCTCGCCGACGTAACAAAGCGCCATGCCCAAGACGTCGCTTCACACGCTAAGGTGACCAAGGAACTTGAGAATGCCAAGGGTGAACTGGCTGTGACCGCGCAGGCCAAGAACTCGGCTATCAGCCGTGCCGATGAGGCTGAGAAGACCGCGGAGGCCAATGCAAGGAAGACGGAGATCCTCATGGCTGAGGTGACACAGCTCAAGTCTGAGATGGAGAGAGAGCAAAAGGAGCTGAAGAGATCATCACAAGCTGCGATCTGAAGCGTTGGAGCTACGAGCTGAGCTCCAGAGAGCAATGGCGACCGCAGAGGCCAATGAAGAAGACGATATCCTGATGGCTGAGCTGACCCAGCTCAAGTCTGAATGGAGAGCAGAGAAAAAGGAGCTGAAGAGATCATCGACAAGCTGCGGTCTGAAGCATCTGAGCTACACGTTGAGCTCCAGAGAGCAAGGGCGTTTCAGGAGAAGCTGACCAGAGCAGAGGAAGTGGTCGAGGGCTCAAGGTCGACATTGCATACGCCAAGAGGGCGAGATGGATGCAGACCAGTCGGTGCAACGGTGGAAGACGAAGGCCACGGCGCTGGAGGATCGCCTAGTGGCGATCACCTCACTGAACAAATCTAACGAGGAGGCATTGCGTCCGTGACAAAGAGCTTCGAGGACACGCAGTCGCAGCTCCTCCAGCTGACAGAGAAGGCAGCGGCATCAGAGGGCGAGCGAGCGAGTACAAGGAAGGATTCCTGGAGATGAACAGCGCCTCAACATCGCAATGAAGAGGCGTCTAACTGCAGGCCACGGTTGACAGCCTGAGTCTGAACACGAGCTACTGAATGTGGCACATCGACAGGTCGTCAGCAACGAGAAGATGGCAAGCTCGCAGGTTGGCGTGCTCGGCGGAGAGAAGTTGAGCTTCAGCGGGAGTTTGATGAATCAGGGAGGAGAGGGATAAGGCCAAGAAGGCCATTGAGGATTTAGCAGCTACTCTACGTCAGGTGTCATCAGGCGAGAGAAGCCAAGGAGAGGTCCTGACGAAGCAGACTGAGCTGGAAATGCACAGCTTCAGATATCTGAGCTGAAGACGGCTACAAAGAATGCAGAAGACAAGTACCAGTTGATGCTTCATGAATCCAACCACCTGAATAAAACAGTTGAGAGGCTGAATCAGAGGCCAAAATGCAGAAGAGAAGTACAGGTTGATGCTTGATGAATCCAGCTGCCTTAAGAAAACAATCGATAGCTTGGGTTCAGAAGCCAAGATTTTACAGGATGACCGGGTGTCGAAGGAGGCTGGGTTTGCTGAAACTCTGAGGAGATCAGAGGAGGAAGCAAGCTATATCAGGTCAGAGATGAGCAAGCTCATGAGTCGCTTGGAGCTGCAGAGAAGGAAATGCAGAAGCTCAAGGCAGAGAGAACCAGGTGGTTCGTCAGCCGGAAGAAGGATTTGCCCGTAGCACGATGGATGATGCAGGTTCGAGTGCAGAACAATCAATGGTGGCCCAGTGCTCACACCTCAAGGATCTGCTGTCAACCAAGGAGAAGGAGGTGCTTGCTTTGGATCATCAAGTCACTGAACTCGGCTCAAAGAGACGGCGGCTCTGGCAAAAGGAGACGAGCTCTCGAAATTGCTGGCGAGAGCTCAGACCTCAAGGATCTGCTGTCAACCAAGGAGAAGGAGGTGCTTGCTTTGGATCATCAAGTCACTGACCTGCGGCTCAGAGAGATGGTGGCTCTGGCGAAAGCAGACGAGCTCTCGAAATTGCTGGCCGAGAGCACACACCTCAAGGATCTGCTGTCAACAAGGAGGAGGACGTGCTTGCTTTGGATCATCAAGTCACTGACCTGCGGCTGAGAGAGACGGCGCTCTGGCGAAAGCAGACGAGCTCTCGAAATTGCTGGCGGAGGCAACCACGAGGAAAGCCGGAGAGGAAGATGCGAGGAGCGCCGACAAGTCCAAGGCACTGCTTGAAAGATGGAGATGGACACGGTACTCGAATCGCTGAGAACCGCAGAGCGCGAGGCGAAGGATGCCAAGGATGGCATGGCGCAGCTGCAGAGCAAACTTAGGCTGTCGAGTCGAAGATCACTGAGGCCAACCTGACGGCAGAGGAAGAGAAGATCACCAGCCTGAGGCTGAAGGAGACGCTGGCCGAGAAGGAGGAGGAGCTCCTGAGCATTGCACGGGAGAACGATAGCCTGCGAACAAGGGAAGCTGCTACACGAGCCAAGGCCGATGAGCTGGCTGCAATGCTCCAAGAGGCCACCACCATGAAAAGGGGAGATCAGTCAGCTAGTCGGAGCCCCGAGAAGCAGCCGAATGTGTTCCGGAAGATGATGTGCTCGCCGATGGACAACGTTGTGCGAGGCGATCATGAAGGTCGCCGCAACAGCGATAGGATAGTCCAAGTGCTCGAGGAGATCAAGCATGTCGAAGTGGAAACAGTCAAGCAGGTGAAGCATGAAAGAGCAGTGTCAGTGGAGGCTAACTCCTTGGAGAACAGCAAGATCATAGAAGATGACATTTCCAAAGGGATGATGAGCAATAGCATCGACAGCGAGTCAAGCGACGACGATGATGAAATCGACTCGCAAGGAGAAGAAGGAGCTACAGATCAAACCGGTGGTCTTCTGTTGCATGGACCGACATCCTCTTTCAAGCAGGAGCAGCACAGCCACAAGAAAAAGAAGGCATTGCTGAGGAAATTCGGAAGCATGCTGAAGAAGAAAGCTCACTTCACCAAGTTGAACAATCATCCCTAGCCAGCAGCCTACCAAACTCAAACTCGTACGGTGGCTTTAAAATGTTGACTATATTCCTGACGGATCTGTGAACAACTCTACTACAGTGGTAGTACCAGGTGCAGGTGTGAACCATGTGAGTAGGTGTCTCTATTATGTTGAGGAAGCCACTTGTATTGTATCCCTCTTATTTAGCTATTTCTGTACCTTGACAGCGCATTCAGGATTCAGTAACTATTATTTCTGTTGCAAAATGCCAAACCCAAAGTCATTTTCAGAGCGGTATCGTCCCCTCCTTCATGTTCTGCATTGCAGCCATGAGCATGCTGAAGAAGAAAGCTCACTACACCAGGTTGTTGAGCAATCACTCCCAGGCTGCTAGCTTACCTAACTCAAACCTTGACTTCACAAAATTTCATTCTTTTCCTGTTTAAATCTTTAACAACTTTAAACTACTGCTATCGTAGTAGCAAGTGCAGGTGTGAACCCTAAAAGGACACATGCCATAAGCATCTGTGTCCACTAGCCAAAGATAGATAGAAGAAGCCATGAGTATTGTGTTTGTATCCCTGTCATTTAGTTACCTTTTCTGTATATTGACAGCACATCCAGGGTTCGGTAACCATTCTTTAAGATGCTGCATGCCAAACTCAAAATTCCCTTTTCAGAGCTTGTAGTATCATGCATGTTCTGGATTGTAGCACAAGAATATCTAGCAGGATTCATTTTTCTGATGAAAAGTTTTCCCTCAATTTTCATACAGAAAACCACGAATATATAGCAGGATATGCTGTGGATAATCATGTCCATTTTTCATCGTCCGGAGAACCTAATTGTGGTGGTTTTTTGCAATTAATTCCCTATGCCAAACAAATGGAAAACTAGCTCATGGAAGGGAACTTTAAGGTAGCAGAGAAGGAGGTTTAGTTTAAGTTGCGCAAGAAAGCAAAAACTGGAATTAAGACTAGAAAGTGTTACCACTGGATGCTGGAGGTTCAGCATCTAGGCTCCAACCCAGGTCAAAGATCTCTGCACCACCCAGGATGGATGGCATGTCCCTGTCCAAGTGTCCAGTGTCCACACCAGCTGCATAAACATCTCAAGGGATTAGGATAGACGTGCCCCTTCGGCTCATCCAATGGGTCACTAGTTTAGTTTATGGATGTCTGCCCGTGGTTTTGTCCTGCTGTTCATATTTTCTTTTTCAGTAATTCGATCTTTGCTGAAAAATACCTGGGCCAGCTAGTAGCACTGGTAAATATTGTTGGCTGTCAATCAAACAACAGCAAGCAATCAGATGGATAGATAAACATGTCAGTGTGCGGACCAAAGCACATCACCATCATCATCTCTGAGCCTTTTCCATATTCTTCGTTCTCTTTTGGAGGTGCACGATGGTTTCAGCACAAGAGCGAGATTAAAGTGAACCCAAGAAAAAATACATGATGATGAGACCATGACAGCCACTTCACTTTGTTAAGTTTAGTCAGGTTAGTGCCAGGTCAACAGAATTGCTTGCAACACACAGTTTAGGTCTGCTGTCCATCCATGCGTACACACACAAGGAACAAGATTGCTCATTTCAGAAGTCAACTGTTATTGAGAAAGATACATATAGATGATCTAACTGAAGCTTACTGGAATGTTCCCTTGCTCATGTGACTAGAGAAATGTCTGCATAATTGCCGGAATTCACGGTTGATTGGACGGTCTAAGATATGATCAAACAATTTGTTCTCCACAGGGACACGCCATGACCTGTTCGGCTATTATATGACCTCTGTTTTTTAGTCGAGCGACTAGTCGCGACTAGTCGATGAGTCGCAATACAAAGTCTGACTCGGCATCTCGACTCGACTCATTGGTTGAGTCGAGCGACTCAATCGACTAGTCTCGACTAGTCCATGTTTTTGAGTCGAACTCGACTCGTGTTGTTTCTATCTGCCATTCATGTGGTGTTGAAGTGTTGAACTTATTTACTTTCATTTGGATATGGTTGCATGTAACTTAACGTTGGACCTGAACTGTTGTGTCTTAATTTCATTGTAGTACTTCTTTATTTGCTACCATATTCTTGATGTGTTTCATATTTGATCATTGGGCTGGACTGAGTGTTGAATTTCATTCTTAGTTTCCTATTTTTTATGCAAATCTGATTGCTTTTAGTGTTTGACTTGGACACTATATGGAGATGCCCAGGTTTGTATTTTAGACTATTAATAAGTATATAATTATATGCATGCATATAATATGGTAATTTCATGAGTCGAACATGAGTCTCGACTAGTCACGACTAGTCAAAAACCATGTATATGACTGAGCAAAGATAGTTCAGCCTAAATTTTTTAGCAAAGCTTTTCCCTGTTATCATCTTAAACTTCACAAGAAACGTAGTGACATATCCATAAAAGGAGGTGTTATTGTCCCAGTGCTTTCAGGACAGAAAGCACAAACTTGAATGAAGCTATAACGGATCGTTACACTAATCTGGAGGTAACTTCAAGCAAGTCCTCAGCCAAAAAACTAATGTAACACATCTACCAGCAGCTCTTTACGGTTACAACAACATATATGAAAATTTTGAACACTTCTAAGCTAACTAACATGAAGTGCATGGTTGCTACCAATAAAAACACTTGAAAATTATGTACAGATAAGGACTGACAGATTGTATACTTATTTCTTTCAAGACAACTGAGAGATTGTTGCTCTACTACCAGCTATAATAACTAAGTATTCACCATAAGCACATTTTAACATTCCAAATGGGAGAATGGTGAAGTAGTTGCGACACCAAACTTTGCATCTTTTACGATTGATGTCTGCACCAAATTACTAGTGTGAAAATCTGGACAAGGGTTTGACTGATAAACAGTAAGCTATGGGAAGATCATCTTTGTCAAGAAATTTCTTTGGATGCATACCATGCACACAGAGGCCTAAGAGAGGAAGTCTAGTTTTCTATATACAGACCAATAAAACAAAGGGATATGTGAACAAAGTTGTCAAGCTACCTATCTGCTTCAAAACACTTAAGAGATGCATATGCTACTACCATGCAGATTATGCTACCCTATCACAATGTTACATTGCATAACACACTGGAAGTCAATGAACATTCAGACCACATAAACAAACTTAGCCAATTATCTCATATATGAGCACGGATAGCACAAGATAACATGATGCTCTCGAGAAGAAATAGCCATACCATTGATGCCTTAAACCTTAACCCTTCCCTGATAGTTGATTACCGGATTAGCCGGTCTACAAGTTATGTTCCCTATAAAAAATATAAGTACAGGGAAGAAAAAAGAAAATATGTTCCCTGAACAGGTATACCAACAGCAATCATGAACAAAATATTTGTCAGAAAGAGCTAATCTTTCTTGAACAAAAATTACAATCACATGTTTCAAGCCTATCCACTGAAGAATCTAAACTACAGCATTCCCAGTTCGTCCTGTCCTGTCCTGTCCTGCTATTGCAACTTAGAAAGTGAATAAATTGAAAATTTCCCCAGTTATACAATTACAAATATGCAACCAGCAGCCTTTACCGAAGCCTTACAGATTGATGCTCATCGTGGCAGCAGCAGCAATAACAGCAACAAATTTGTGGTGTCGAGAGCTAAAACCCACCTGTTTTTGCACCTCCAGCCGACGAACCAACTGACATCACCGTAGCTACCTCCCTACCGTCAAATGTTACACGGCCGCCTTCACAGGACGACTGCTGACCCATGCTACATATCTCTCCACCGTGGGCTCAGCAAGGGAAAGAATCCGGACGGCGAGAGCAGCCCTGACGGCGACTGCGGGAACCATAGCCCTGGCGAAGGCGGCGGCATGGGCCCTGGTCCCAGGATCCCCGATCCTGGCAGCGGCGACAACATGGGGAAGTTTGGCGAGGGTTGCTGGAACCCCGGCGACAGGAGCGGGTAGGGCGACCTGGGCGTCGGCGAGAGCAAATTGAGAAATCCGGTCGGCGAAGGGAGTATCCCGGGAGACGGCAACGGCGGCGGAGGCGGGGGGTAAGGGTGCTGCGGAGGCCCCCGTCCTGCAGCAGCTGCTGCAGCCGCGGCATGAGCATGAGCGGCAGCCGCCGCGGCGGCGGCAGCGCCTGGAGGAGTGGCGCTGAAGAGGGAGTTCTCGAGGATGCGCATGTAGGCGGAGACCGGGGAGTCGGCCCAGGCGGGGCCGGGCGGAGGCATGGGCATGTGGTGCGGCGGCGGGGGACGGTGGAAGACGGGGTTGTGGTTAGGGTTGGGCATCTGGTGGTGGTTGTGGACAGGAGGGGGCCGGGCGACGGGGGTGGCGATGGGGGGCGGGCGGATCTTCTGGAGGCGCATGGAGGCGGGCTTGGGCTGCTGGTGCTGCTGCTGGAGCGGCGGCGGGGGGCGGTGCGCGTACTGCTGCTGCTGGGGCGGCGGAGGGGAAGGGGTGCCGGCGGTGAGCTGCTGGACCATGTCGCGGAACTGGTTCTTGCTGATGTTGTAGACCTGCGGCTGGGGGTGCGGCGGGCGGGCGGGCTGAGCCTGCTGCTGCTGCTGCTGAGGAGGAGGCGGCGGCGTGGCCTTGCGGATGTTCCGGCCGAGCTTGTTGACGCCGAGGTGCGGGTTGTGGCCGCCGCCGCTGCTATTGCTGCTGCTGCGGTCCATCACGGCAGATCGGCGGTGGATTTGCCGTGGGCGGAGGAGCGTGGAGCGGAGCGGAGGTCGTGGGATGGGGAAGGGGAGGAGGACGGGAGGCGCACGCAATGGAATTCGTTAGCAAGTTGCAGCGTGGTTTCTTTGACTTTGGGGGGCACTCACCGCTCAGAATGGAGAAGCAGGCCGACACAGACTCATCAGTGCGCTTCGATTTCCTGTTTACTGCGCAAATCTCTGCCAGCCATTGGTCTGCTCTAGCTTGGCTACTGGCGTGAGAGGTGGGGAACGTCAGCAAGTTGCCACTTTTCATTTTTGAAGGACAGCTAGATTTTCTTAGATAAATAGAAAGTGAAGAAACAACTATCTGCACATTAAACATAAAGCTTTCTGTACAATCAGTCTTTCAAAACCGACTTCACTACCGGAACAGAAGACTCCTCGGAGGCGAGAGCATAAAGTGGTTGATTATAACTAGAACTGACCATATGCACGAAATTTCAGCTCGGCAAGCCCGTGGCACGACACGTGGATAAAACGGTGGGGACACGGGTTAAAGCTAATCGTCAAATCGAGACCTTAAGGCCGGCACAGTGTCCTTTTATTCGTAGGCCAGCCTGGCACGACATAGGCCGGCACGACCCAACATGGCTTGTGGCGGCAAGTGGGAGTAGTGGTGGGACGAGAGGTCGTGCCCGACACGGGGGTAGGCTCTCGAATGGCTCAAATCAGCCTACTCGAGAATAAATGGCCTGTTTTGGTCATCTAGAAATTGTTTGCTATAAACTAGTAAGTTTGCACGTGCACGCATCGTATATCAACTAATATATATTCATCCATACATATTACAAACACTACAATTTAAATTGTTGGATGTCGCAAAGCAACAAAGATCAATGGAAGCTTCAGAAGTTAAGAAAATGTTCGTTCATACATTTTAAGGGGATACAAACTACTCTCCTAGATATTAAATGCCACAATGGAAAGCTTCAGAAGCTCAATAGCTTCACTTGTTTGTCCACCCTGAATTGCAATCATTTGGCAACTATTCTGCTATATGATTATATCCAACATGAACCTTTGTGGTGCACAATACAGTTAAGTCTGTGAAAGCTACAAATCAAGACTCTTATTGACATAGCTTGAGCTCCTTAAGATTACATTAATCCAAAAGTAAACAGAAGATATTTTTAACCTGAAACGCAAAATATGTCAATAGCCTGAAAGCCGCGAAAAGGTAAAAGCTCACCTGAGTTTAATTGTTCATTGCCGAGTACGAATGTGCAGTATAAAAAGAATATATTTCTTAAGAACTTGCAGGTTTAAGATTTATGTGATAATTACTATTGATGTTTGCAATTATTTGCCTCCTTATTTCTCAAGTCTAAGATAGTTTCATTGAGCATGTACCTGATCTTGTATTCGAATTTCACATATAAGGGCACGAAACTGCTTCTGGATTAATTACTGAGCATGGCATGATGCTTCAATAAAAAAAGAGGAACAAATAATTATGTTATTTGGATGGTTCAATACTGAACATCTGAGCAACAATCTCCTTGCCTTGCACCCAATGTAAAAAAGTACACTCTTCAATTTCTCAAAAATTATGAAGAGTTGAATAAATTCACGTCGAATGCAAGCTTCAGATTCAAATTGGATGTAAAAGATCTCCTCTTACCGAAAGCTGTGAAGTCTCAAGTGTGCTTCTAAACAAAACTGAAGAATTTTTTTGATAATTTTAATGACATCAGTAGACTTACTGGTTGTCCCTGGCTTTCACAACAATCACATAGTCATTCGGTCCTGATTAAAAATATCAAAAATGAGTCATGAAGTAAAGAACAGAAAACTTCAGAGTTACTGGTTGTCCGGAAGAAGCATAATAAGCCGATCTTTCTCAATGCCCATACGGCCATACTCACCAACCCCTACTGCATCAATCATCGGTAGGCCTCCAGTGTGTGGAGCAGACATGTGCGAGGTGCCGTGCAGCGGCGGGCGATTAGGTCACGGAGGTGGTCGATCTCGGCGGCGTCGATGTCCATCTTCTCGCCGGCGAGGCGGTAGAACTGACAAAACTTCATTTGGACCTCGGTCTTCTTCCTGTGCAGTCGCAGTACCATAGTCATGGCCTCGCTGATGGCACTGGTCACGGTGAGGCTCTCCTCTTCCACCTCACACTGTAGAGAAAGCAGCCTGCTCATGCCTCGGCCTCCACCCGTGCCAGCCCCATCATCCCCTAACCCTCATCTCGGCCCTCCTCTCCTCATCAAGCTTCAGCTCGGAGCGCCGTCACGTGAACATGGCAGATGGCGAGAAGCAGCTTGGAGGAATCGCGATGAAGTTGATCAAGCCTACTGGACCAATCTCTAGAGCAAGATATGTGGAAAGTTTGGAGAGGGAGTAAATCCCAGAGAATTAGCCGTGATTAGTGGGTACGGCGGAGGATGGAGGCCTGCGCGGAAGGCAGAGTTTTCGTCCGCCGTTGGAAATTGCTAGACGTACTCTCCGTGAGGGTTAGTACTTATTTGGACGGTTAAATCTAATTAAGCGAGGCTGATCTTGAGGTGCAAATTGGTTTTCAGTCATCTGTGTACATGTGTTGGGGTGTACTTAGGGAAGAATATGTTTGCTCTTTTAATAATAGTAGAGATAAGCCCCCGTCCCCTCCCCCACCCCACCCACAACACACACAAACTTCCCACACCCTTTTTCTATGTTTGATCCCAACCAGTCACCTGCCGTCGTTCCACAAGATTTTGGGATTGTGGTAAAGCACGATGACGATCTACTAAATCTTACTCCTCTCACCGACAATACACAACATTCTTATACTCATTCCTATTCCGCTAGTGTCAGCATTGCCTCCACCAACTGTGCAAACAGTGTTCATCTTACTATTAAATGGGAGTTGGTCGTTCGTACGTCGCGAGCGAACCATCTCTCCCCGCGCGATCTGGCTCGCCAGTGGCTCGCTCGATCGCCCCTCCCCTTCGCGACCAAATGGGCCTAAGCCCAACAAAATCCAGCGTCCTCTCGACGCCCTCTCCCTCTTTGATCCATTTTGAAAGGACACGGATGTCGCCTAGAGGGGGGGTGAATAGGCGATTTAAAATTCTTTACGGTTTAGGCTTGAATAAATGCGGAATAAAACTAGCGTTTAATTTATCAAGCACAAAACCTAAACAAGCTAGGTTTACCTATGTGCACCAACAACTTATGCTAAACAAGATATACAACTATGTGATAGCAAGATATATTACTTCAAGCTCGATGGCTATCACAAAGTAAATTGCATAAGTAAGAAGCTCGGGTATAAAAATACCGAGGCACTTGGAGACGATGATTTATCCCGAAGTTCACTTCCCAATGGAAGCTACGTCTCCGTTGGAGCGGTGCGGAGTCACAAAGTGATCCCCGAATAGCCGTCAAATGGCACACCGTAATCTCCTTCGTGCCTCTACCAATGTAGAGTGTCACGAACCACTATGGGACACTCGAGGGTGGTCACCGAACCCGTACAAGGATGAGGCACACTCCACAACTTAATTGGAGGCTCTCACCGAATTTCCGCGGCTCCCAAAGCCACAAGAAACACAAGGTTGGGGCGCGACTCCACAACTTAATTGGAGGCCCCCAACTATCCCGCGAGCCACCAAAACTCCGAGATCAACAAGGACCGTCTAGGGCACTCCAAGTACCCAAGAGGACAAGCTCTAGGGCACCCCAAGTACCCAAGAGTAACAAGCTTCTCAACTTCGATTTCCATGTATCACCGTGGAGAACTCAAACCGATGCAACCGATGCAATGGGCAAGAACACAAGAAGTGCTCAAAATCCTTCACTCTCAAATCCCACCAAAGCAACTAATGCTATTGGGGGGAGAAGAGAGGAAGAACAAAGAGGAACACCAAATCCCTCCAAGATCTAGATCAAAAGGCTTCCCCTCACTTAGAGGAGAGATTGATTGGTGGAATGATAGATCTAGATCTCCTCTCTCTTTTCCCTCTAATTGGAGGCAAGAATCATGGAGGGATAGAGAGATAGCAAAGCTCAACAAGGTCAACAATGGTGGCAAATTTCGAGCTCAAGGGTTGAGGTCTATTTGGAGAAGAAGACCCCTTAAATAGGTGGGGAGAAATCTGCCCGTTTGGCCAGAAAAAGCACGGGTCGGATAATCCGACCCACACTTGAATCGGATAATCCGAAATACATCAGAGAGCTGCAAATTGGCAGTTTTCGCGACCAGCAGAAATCCGGGTCGGATATTCCGATTCATTTTGAATCGGATTATCCGATAGTCTGAAAACTGACAGAAACAGCAAAACGAAAACTGCAATATCTTTTTCATCCGAACTCCGATTTCGATGTTCTTGGTCTCGTTGGAATCACCACAACGAGCACGACAAGATGATGCAAGAAAACATCATAGTCCAACAAGGGAGTATAAAACCAAATGTAGAAAGGTGAAACCTCTCTATAGAAGATGAACCGGGAGAAACTCCAAAACCGAAAACGCAACAAGTTTTTCATACGAAATCCGTTTTCGGTGAACTTGAGCTTGTTATGAAGGTCACAACAAGCTCCAAAACCACATAGAGAGATAAGCCAAATAAGAACCAAGAAAGATGATGAAGGCAAGTATGCAAAGGTTTGAGCTCTCTCCAACTGATACGCTAAAGCTCAAGCGAGAGCCCCTCTTGATAGTACGGTGTCTATCCAATAACCCGGTCTCCCGACTAACAACCTGAGACCGGTAAACTAGAAACCCTATCAACATCATACCTTTGCCTTGCGCATTCCACTTGAGCTAGATGACATCGATCTTGATCTCTTCAAGTGGACCACCTTTCTTGATTGCGCTTCGCTTGTGTGAAGACTCAAACATTGCTCACCCATAATCCACTATGGGAGAGCCTCTCTTAGGCATATCTTCACATGAACATTATCTCTAAATGGGTGGCAAGCTTCAAGCCTAGGATTTCTTCGAGATGCTCCTCTTGAACTTGCGCTTCACAACATTGATGACGATCACCACTTGACGTCATCGTTCATGGGCTATATGAAATCTTCATTTGATGCAAGCCCATAGAAAGATACCTAACCACACATAGAAATGCTACACACATATCATGGGTTAGTTCACAAAGCTATATGGACAATTGCTTACCATACCAAGAGATACATGATCCCACTTGGTACATCTTGTAGCTTTGTGTTGATCAATATCTTGATCAACCTTGTATCTTTTCTTCTCTTTTCAATAGATGATGTCTTGAAGAAAACCATGAATGATCACATAATCCTTTTCTTCAAGACATACTTGCGATATGCTCAACTCACATATGACCAATCATCGGATAACTCCTCGAATACCAACTTGGTCAACACATACTCTTCTTCTTGATCTTGATGCCAAATACTTCATTATATCAATATATTCATGGCATCAACCTTGAATCCAACATATGGAGTTCAAGCATGGTCTATGGACAAACACTACAAGTACAACTCAATGCAACCATTAGTCCATAGGGATTGTCATTAATTACCAAAACCACACATGGGGTCGCCATGCCCTTTCACATTTCTCTCCCTAGCGGCCGCCCCCGCCCTCCTCCACCACACCAGCGTCGCCGCCACCGTGGGAGCAGAAGGATTTTTCCTCACCTAGCCCTCCTCTCATCCTACCTTTCGGCTGTGTCCATGACTGCAGCACACAGCAAGCGAGGGCGTCAAGGCCGTGGCGCCACAGCACGTCGTCTTCGGAAGTCTAGAACGGGGGTGCTGATCCATCGGAACGACGGTGTTAGCCGCCCTGTGCCGAGCGGCAACAGGCCACCACCACCACCGGCCGCATCGGGGTCGCAGATTAGGAATCAGCAGCAGCGCCACAAGCTGGAGGGGTGCCCGGAGGTGCCAATTCGTCCCCACAATGCCTTGCTGCATGGATCTGATTCCACCGCTAACCTCCTTGATAACCCACAAGTATAGGGGATCGCGTGTAGCCTTTTCGATAAGTAAGAGTGTCGAACCCAACGAGGAGCTAAAGGTAGGATAAGTATTCTCTCAAGTTCTATCAACCACTGATACAACTCTACGCACACTAAACGTTTACTTTATCTAGGAAATAATACTAGACTATAATACGGGTATGAGAGATAGCTTTGCGAGATAATAAATGCAAGAAAGTAAAAGTTAGTGCTGCAGCAATAAAGTACACTAAGTAACCATATACTAACAGTACCATGAGTGTGGAAAAGTGGTGGTAATTGTGGTGGCTTTGTCCAAGATTAATTAGTGAAGGTACTTGGTTCATTGTCCTCGATGCAGTTTTCTATGTGGGAGAGGCTAAATATACATGCACTCCACTACTTGGGATTACAAGTACTATATGATTGGATTGTTAGCAAGCATCCGCAAATACTAACAATGCATTAAGGTTTCCCCAACCATAGCCTTAAGTTCATGGTCCTCTTACTCCCATACGTGCAACTAATCGGTTCGCGTTCTCAGGTTTCTGTCACTCCGGCAGAACTTCCCCCGCTTCGTTTACAAATACTACCAACCCTAGGGTGTTTGATCCATGCGCGCACAAATATAATGGACACCAAAGGACAGTACCATATAGACATACAACTCTAATGAACCTCATGCATTCAATTAAGCAATTAAAAGACAAATAAACTACGGAAACATGATGTAAATCATAGGATAAATATTATAGCATCAAACACCATGTTTACATAGGACGGTACAGAGGTTTATGGGAGGATGAACCACTGAATACAAGGAGGAGATGGTGATGGAGATGGCGGTGAAGACGGCGGAGAGGGCAGCGAGGAGCGCAGGGCGGCGGCGGCGGCGCCGGCGGCGCGGGGAACTCCTTCCCCGCCGCCGGCATCATGGGGGAGCGCCGCCCCTTAGCCTCCCTCCTTCATGGCTTCTTGGGAGCCCTCCCCCATGGAGATGGGATCCATGGGGGAGACAAAAACGTGGCTTTTGGTGGCTGAAATTCGTGGGTGGAGGAGTCCTCCACGAGTTAGGTTTCCTCCCTTTATATATCTTCTCGGATTTCCGTCACCCCTTTGAGGGTTCCACCAAAACGGGCCTACAGGCCGCGTCCGAACTCCGATTGAGCTGATCTCCGGCTTAAAATCTTCGTATGGAAAATTGTGACAACTTTCGTAACAGCCAGGTCTCCATTTGACGTCATCTTCGAGGGTCAAACTGGCAAACTCCGAAAACAGATCTCAGACAGATTTCAGGAAAGTTCCAATTCGACTCCAACAAGGTTTCCTCTTGTATTCTTGATAATTTCTACACATCAAATAGTAAAACAAGAACATTGTGCACTTTTGCAACTATTAGTAGGTTAGTCCAAATAAATAATAAACTTAATATAAAAACAAGTGCTAAAAGCATAAAAATGGCATGAAACAATCAAAAATTATAGATACGTTTTGGACGTATCACTCCTTCACTGTGTGGCCACCGCCCTACAGCGGCTTGCGCTCCGACTCCACCAGCGGCAGGAACGCGGCCTGCTCATCCAGGCCACAGCGACCAACACGGACCCATTGCCGCCGACATCGGGTCACCCCCACCATGCGCGGCATCACGGCCACTCTTGTGCGATCTCTGTCAGGTAAAATAATTAGGATATGCCCCCAATGTTAGTTGACAATCTGATTGTAGTGCACTTAGCAATACTGAATTACTTCCATCACTGGGATGCAGTCTGCACAATTCTAATGTTAGTGGGATGCAGTCTGCACAATTCTAATGTTTGTGGGATGCACTCTGCCGATAGTTGTGGTGTTCCTGTTCTGTACATTCCATCGAGTGGGAATCCATGTAGTGACATGAACTGGGGTAGAGAAAAATGCTTGTAGAAACTTGAAAGTCTACTGGATGCTGTAGAGATTTACTAGCCTTGTGGTCATGGTCATGAAATTTTTTTGTTTGCCATGCACTCTGCAGTTTGCAGTAGCACATTTTATTGTATAACATTGTAATGTGATTCTTTCAGGAGTTTATTCAAGCTGGGTTGCTCGCGAACTCAAAGAAATATCATACATTGGCCTACAAAGCTGTATGAGTATTAGCAGATGATTTTTTTGGATGTGGTTTCCTTGCTTTTGTTACTGCAACATTTACCATTCATGTAGGGCATTTAGAAAATATGGTACCTATTGGTTATTCAAATCGGAAATAGTACTTTGTGTCATGCCTTTGTTGTCTTGACATGGTAAGTGTGTAAAAGCACGATACCTTCAGTTCTGTACCTTCCAAGGTTTACCATTAACTTTAAGCATGCCCAGCCTGCTGATTTAGCTTAGTTGGCTGCTCTTTTGCGCCTCTTGGTGTTTTTTCTGATACAAGTGACACAAATATCGATGCTTGTTAGAGAAAAAAGATTTAGGTTTAAGCTTAAACCGGTTAAACTAATTTGCGCCTCTACTCTCACAACCAAAGTGAATGTTGTGTACAAACAGAAAACTGATGTGCTTTACCAACTCTCGCCAATTCATCTAATGCACGATGCTTATGTAAAATAACCACTGACAATGCTAGGTTTAACACCTCTTGCAAAGGATATCTTCTGCAACCTTTGTTCAACCATTGACTTCAGACTCACTTTCAAGTTCTGTACCAGGTGTGACATCTTCTTGACAAGGCTGGAGATAGTGTTGTGGCTGTGGACACATTTGTACAGCATAATCTGTACCCTCTTCTGCTCTACAGTTTGAATTGGGGGTATTCTTATCATCACAAACAACATCTGACAAGCCATGCCCCATGACATGCACTATGCTTGGATATATTGTTTATAATTTGTGTTTGCTTTCATCAATTACTTTGGATGCCATAAAGCATCAAGTATAATATTTGTTCATATGTTCCTCTAAATGTGGATAGGGGGTGCTAAAATAATACTTTTCTTTCAGGATATCACATTTCCACCAGATGGTAAAGGATCTTTGCAACTCGACAAAGTGTTAGCTCACACATCATCAATGGTATGATTTCCAATTCCGCCGTAATTAGGTCAATTTTGTGGAACAATCGATTCCTGACCTCTTTGGCCAATGTCACTCTACATGCATCATGTAGTAATGACTAAATTAATTTCACAGAATTGTGTTGTTAATACTGACAGACTACAGTTACACTGCGGTCAGCCTGCTGGCTACAGTGGGCACCAGTGGAGCGATGGCGAGAGCAAAGAGGGGGTCGGCGCGGGACCGATGGCAACGGTGCCAGCTGATGACGTGGGACACACGTTCGTTGGGAGACCCCAAGAGGAAGGTATGAAGCAGTGTAGCAGCAAGTTTCCCTCAGTAAGATACCAAGGTTATCAGATCCAGTAGGAGCAAGAAGCACTTCTGAAGGTTGTCAACGGTGCCAGAAAAGTACTTGCGTGTGGAAGGGAGTTCGGCTGTTGACGTGGAACCTGCACACAACACAATCAAACTACTTTGCCCCAACGAAACAGGAAGGGTGTCAATCTTCCTGCCTTGCTGAAAACAAAGGATTAAACGTATGGTGTGGAAAATAGTGTTTAATTGCAGAGAATGAAAAGGAACAATGATTGCAGTTGGTTGTATTATCAGTGTAAAAGAATGGACCGGGGTCCACAGTTCACTAGTGGTGTCTCTCCATAAAAGATAACTAACATGCTGGGTGAACAAATTACAGTTGGGCAATTGACAAAATATTGAGCGCATGACAATGCATATATATGACATGATGATTACTATGATATTCATGTGGGCATTACGACAAAATGCATAGACCGTTATCCAACAGCGTCTATGACTAATAATCCACCTCCAGTTTGTCATACCGAGTTCCCCGTTGGTATTAAGTTGCAAGCAACGGATAATCGCATTAAGTAATGTGCGTAATGTAAACAAATGCATTAGACCTAACGGCGCACCCTTAAGCTAAGCATCGGTTATTTTATCCCTAGTGGCAACAGCACATCCACAATCTTAGAAGTTGTTGTCACTCTCCCAGATTACCGGAGGCATGAACCCACTATCTAGCATAAATACTAACTCTTGGAGTTACAAGCATCTACTTGGCCAAAGCATCTACTAGTAACGGAAAGCATGCAAGATCATAAATAACATATAAGATAGATTGATAATCAACTTGACATAGTATTCAATATTCATCGGATCCCAGCAAACACAACATGTAGCATTACAATAAGATGATCTTGATCATGATAGGCAGCTCACAAGATCTAAACATGATAGCATAAAGTGGAGAGACAACCATCTAGCTACTGGTATGGACCCGTAGTCCAAAGATGAACTACTCACGCATCACTCCGGAGGCAGGCATGGTGATGTAGAGCCCTCCGGTGATGATTCCCCTCTCCGGCAGGGTGCCGGGATGAGCTTCAGAACCCTCCCGAGCTAGGGTTGACGACGGCGGCGGCTACGGAACTTTTCGTGGATGGAGGCTCGGGTGTCTAGGGTTTTCCCGTGAAGATGAATAAATAGGCGAAACGGCGGCGGCTGGAGCGACCCGAGGGGCCCACACCCCACCATGGCACGGATGGAGGGGGGGCCGCGCCGCCCTAGGGTGTGGCGCCCTCCTCGGTCGCCTCCGTCTCTCCTTCGAACTTCGTGTACGTGTTGGAAAAATAGGAGGTCCTGTCCAGGTTTCGTCAATTCCGAGAATATTTCCAGAACAGCTTTTCTGAAATACAAAAACAGCAGAAAACAGGAACTGGCACTGTGGCATCTTGTTAATAGGTTAGTCCCAGAAAATTCATAAAAATGCTATGAAGTGTATGTAAAACATGTAACAATTGGTATAATATCAACATGGAACTTCAGGAATTATAGATACGTTTGAGATATCACCAGCGCAACAAAGTAAGACGAGCAGGAGCAAGACTCCTTGGGTGGATAGAGTTGGGTGGATATGGTTTCCAAATTCTGCCGTCTCTTCATTGTCTCTCGCCGTTGTCGGGGCCTTCGTCGCCTCTTCAGGGTCCTTAGCTTCAGATTTCAGCTACAAAGAGTCGATTAACGTTGACAATTCAAGTGAATGGTTCTGCTTGTATGTGTAGCATGCAAGAAACTGATGGTCCTCATCTCAGCGTTAGTTAATACAATAGGACCTTGCTCGCATGTTTGTTGTATGAATTTCCAGTAGTATTATGGACTTAATGGTTTTCAATATTTGTTCTTGCCTAGCACTAATTTGTGGACCCAGCTTCTTCAGGAAAGGGTCTATGAGATATTTCCATCTAATATCTAATAGCTTCTTCGGCAACTTACACGTCTCTACCCAGCTCAGTGCTTCTCCACGCAGATGGATATATTCTGCATCATCATCATGTTTGGGGTTCTTCAATTCAACTCCTTTTGTTTTCAATCTCGAAGAAAAATGGTAAGCAATAAATTAAGGAAATATGGTTTAAGTGAAAATCGGATACATGATGTGGATAGAGGCACTGACCAAGTTTTGTTGTTTCCATGTTGTACTCGCAGTTAAATTGAAGCTTTAGTTATTTCCTCTACTTCATCTGCAATTTCAGGAAGAAAAAAAAGGTGTGTGATTTATGGTTAACAGAGTGCTTCTGGTATGTTAGGTTTATCATAACTGCAAATAATACAAGTAATCTGGTGAGTTAGTTAGGTCTGGCCAAAACTTCAATAAATCAGTAAGTCTATTCTTTCCAGACTTCACTACAAGAATATACGTTAGGAAAATGTATCTGCTGGTAAATTAAAGAGACAAAAATTGTAATTCATGGGGAGATCATTTCTGAGACTGGCTCGCAAAGTTAAAGAAAATATGAAATGCATTCCGCAAACATTAAATTTTCCTGCAAAAGTAGGATACAATGGACATGGCAGCCATTTATTTAGTTTAGTTTATTACCAATTCTTTATCTTAAACATGAAATTCCTTTGAAGTTACTCTAGATCTCTGCAAATACTGTCCCTATGGTTATTAGCAGTGTCATTATTAATATATATGCAACTTCATGACCTCATCATATGATATATTCCAGGACCAGATTATACTAGATTTAAATGAGTCTTCGCTGGTTGTTGTCATGGCGGTGCTGGTACGTCCTCCTTCCTACCAAACACCGCTTGCGAACATTGATTTTGGCTGCACTTCTGACTCATTAGTTAGTATGCAGTGTGTTAATCAAGCCAAACGTATGAAGAAAGTGTTTCAACCATTGGTGATTTTCTTTATTCATGTATATTTCGTTGGTAATCTGCTTTTTGTGGCTCTAACTTGAAAGGAGCTAATGTGACATGAACTGAATATGCTTGCTCTAATCAGGTAGTTGTGGAGTCTTTGCTGGAGGCAGGGTGGAGCGAGAAATGAAGCCAACCATCGTTCAAATTTCCAAGCGGGCGTTTCCATTTGGCAAATGCCGTCCGGGTTTCTTATTGCTGGTGAGAGTTAGTTGACTGAAGGGAGGGCAGGGAGAGAGACGTGACTGAAGAAAGGTACACAACCTGCACATGGGGTATTCTTTGCAGGATAGGGATAACGAAGGAGAGAGGGTGTACAATACATGGTGACAGGATAGAATAACTTTATATATAAAGATAGATGATGGTTCATATTACAGCTTTCGAAATGAGATGTATGATCAATTCTATCTTCCAACACTTATGGTACGGTATGCAGTTTACTCCTGAGGCTTGTATGTAGTTGGACGAGGCTCAGATAAGCGTATATTTTTATTGTCTTCGTCTTTAGGACCAATTTGTACGAGGGAAATCGTCAATGCGTATTGTATACTATTGTAACTACTTGACCTAAATGTGATTCAATGCATCGTGTGACTTTACTCTCAAAATTGAAATGTGTTCTTCTGATATCTTGTTTAAGAGGGAGATATGTGATGATGCAGCAGGACAGGGGAGGAAGACAAGACATTCGCTTCTTGCAAAAATGAGGAATGAGATAAAAGCTAAATAGAATTCTAAAATAAGACGTCAAATGATATATTTATATGTCCGTAGCAACGCATGGGCATTCAACTAGTCGCCATAACTTAGGTGTGTGGAATTAGTTCGATCAAGACCATACATGAAAGATGATGTTCATACGTGGAAGGCTATCTGCAAAAGATGCAGCAATGTGTTGACCATGGAGTCCGAATAAGGAACCGGCCGCCTGCAGAGGCACCTCAATAGCCACTTGAAGAAGGGGTGAGACATACCCAGATCCGGTACAACCCGACGGTTCGATAAGTAATTGGGACTATGATCTTGCTTTACCATTAAAAAAACATGAGACTTTTTTTTTACATCGTACGCCCACAGTCATATATTACTTGAATTGAAAATAGTACAGATATAGAGATGACACAAATTCAAGCAACACAAATTTAGGAGAAAACAAGCGAATAAACTATTGCAAACCATCGTCGCCGTAACTACCAAACATCCATGTTTTCCGCCATCGACGGAGAAGAAAAATACCAGCAGTTGGTCCACACCTTGACGGTGAAAAACCCCCTTACCATTCCGAGTCTCTTCAACGTCGGACTCCGACAGCGGACGGCCCCGCCCGACCTGCTCCTCCAGGACCTCCACTGCCCCGCCACCTCTATCCGACGTCGGAGCCGGACCTCCATGGACCACGGCCCAGCCCGGCATGCTTCTCCACGGCCCCGCCCGACCTTCTCCTCCACGGCTCCACGACCAGGTACCAGAGTACCAGTCCACACCCCTCCTTAATTTCATTTTTTTTCGATTTGGTTTGATTCACGGGTTCGATTACTGAATTGCTGCGCCCAGACAGCAAGTTCTAATTTAGTGTTTTTTTCCTTGTTTTCTTCCGTTTTGTTTTGTTCATGTATTGAAAAATTGCCGTACTGATTTGTTCATTTATTGCATTTAGAGCAAAAAAAAAAATTCATTTATTGCTTTAATTTGGTGGTGATGCTAGCTGGAGACCATATACTTCTCTGTTATATCCTCAAAACAAATCCTTTTTCAACTAAACTAATGTTTGGGATTTATATTATTTTTCTCAATTGACGCTAGAGATGTTCAAAAAAAAGAGTGATGTTCTGTTATCTCATATATCTCAATCGTAGCATAATTGAAAAGTAGCTATTTGATAGACACTTCTGTTCATGCTTGAGTATTGGCTACAATTTTTCCGCGGGCATTTACCATGAAAGAATGACCTGCAAATCTTGCTTGAAGTCAGAGTACTTCCTCTGTTCTGAGAGTGCCAAGCAAGAGTTATTTTTATTTCTGACGTCAAATAGGAATAACATGCAAAAATCTTCAAACCTCCTTTGTCTTGGCAACAATTGTTCAGTAGGCATTTAGCATGGAAGGGTGTTTGGCAATTTTTTCTGGTATTGAGAATACTTCTTGTGCTATGAGAGTGTCAAGCAATAGTTACTTTTTATTTCTGACATTAACTATGATTTACATGCACAAAGCTTTAAACCTGGTCAGATATTTTCATGTTATAGTGATAACAAGTGATTTACCACTTCGCTATTCAACTAGAATGTAATTCATCCAAACTGACATTCTTCCCTGTAACAAGATATATTCTCTTGCATTCTATGAAAACAATGGAAGAGTGGGTTGATCTGGAAAATAATCTTTTGCAACTTACGTAGGTTGCTGTAAACTTAGGCGCTAACTCATATTATATGAATACATATTGTTTTATATACGCTTAATTTGGGCATTGCATCAAACGTGCATGTGCACCTGCTTGATTACTAGTTCCTGGAAGTGCCGTATGGTCGTAGCCCAAATCTGAAGCAGCAGCCATGTCCGTCACGCCGGGCCTCGTCGTCACCGCCACCGATCCCATCCGCTCCTTCCTCTCCCCGTCCCGCCTCCCCCGATCTCGCGCGACCTCCGGGACCTCGCCTCCGCCCTCTCCTCGGAGCCGGCCGTCCCCTACCGCTCCATCCGCGCCATCTGGTGCGCCGACTCCTCCCACGGCCGCCCGCCTCTCAGGCAGCTCCTGCAAGGCGCCCAATTCGTGCTCTCCAGCCCCAAGCCCCGCGAGAAGGTGAGTCACAGCCATGGAGGCGCTCGTGGTTAGACTTGGTGTGGTGTTAGCCAAAGATAGGCTTCTTATTTGACTGTGTTCCTGCAGAGCGATGAGCTCAAGGCGAGGCTGGAGAAGTTCCGAGAGATGCAGGAGAGGAGGGAGTACGCTGAGCTCGTCAAGGACGTCGCGCCCAAGAAGGACGACACCGAACCTTTTTCCTCTTACAAGGATCAGCTTGGATTCGGTACCAACCATCATATTCATGCTCTTCTCGCTAATTCGTTGTTGCGATCATCAGAAAATTTCATGAAAATAAATAAGATCATCATAAAATTTCATGAAAATAAATAAGAGCTTTCTTCAGCTCCTAAATTGTATGTGCATTGTTGGTAGCACTAGCCTCTCATATAAGCTTTATTACTAATACAAGGATACGGTGATTGCAATTTCAGAACTGGAAAGTTGCAAATTACAGGATTAATTCGTTGTTGCAATCATTAGAAGATTTCATAAAAGCAGTTAACAGCTTTCTTCAGCTCCTAAACTGAATGTGCACATTGTTCGTGGAAACAATACTTATTTCTCATATAAGCTTGATTGCACTTTCAATTGGAAACCTTCAAATGTACATGTTTAACTTGTAACCAGTCAGGTACAAAAACCAGCTTTACATGTTCGAATAAAACTTAGATTAGTCGCTAGTGTTAACCACAAGCATACTTTAAAAAATATGAACACACACCAGTAGTTGATAAAGCATACAAATAGTTTGACTGAATTTAGGTGTTAGTTGCTACACAAATGACAAACTTGTTGACTCACAAAGTCACAGTTTAGTTGTTATACTATTCGATCACTTCAATTGCCCATGACTTGCATTGCATGCATACATGTATGCACTGCAACTGTAAGGTTGAACTTGGTCGATCAGTTACAGTAAGTCAGATAAAATTTAATTCTACCTAGTATCTGTTACTCAATCTTCCAAGCACAACGAATATTGGGATTTTATTTATTTTATTCCTGGTTGGCAGGACCAGTGCGTTACCGATGATGTCTTTATTTGTGAAGTTTGATCCAATTTGAAATTTTGGAGTGAACAACGCCTGGATGTAGTTTTATAGTTAGAAGTACACCTATTCTCTCAGCATGCTATGCTGTTTACTTATATGCTTAATTATTTGTGAAGTTTGATTCAAGTTGAAATTTTGGAGTGAACAACGCCTGGATGTAGTTTTATAGTTAGAAGTACACCTATTCTCTTAGCATACTATGCTGTTTATTTATATGCTTAAACTGCTAGGAGTTGGTGTTATGTTTCACTGTTTCATCGTAGTTCCTCTATTTCAGGGCTGCATGTTGTGGTCATAATGTTCACGGGTTATTTGGTCGGATTCGCTGCTTTCAGAGCTCTGTTCAGTAACAGCCCTGTAATGGTAAGTCCATCAGAACGTTACCTAGTTGCTGGTGCTTCCATCATCTCATCATAGAGAGTAGTTTCTCTTTCTTAATGTAGTTATTGTACTCTTACTGCATTTGACCCATCCTGCAAGACACTGTGAAGGAGATCAGGAGGGTTGCATGCCTGCATTACATCGATTTGCTATTCGCATGTAAATCTATCAACATAGTGACATGTAATTCACTGGTATGATTTTTCAGAATGCTGCTGGAGGCATCTTAGGAGTGGTGGGTGGCATGCTGATGGAAACAGTTCTTTTCATCATCAGATCATCCAGCAAAGAGTTGTCGTCTTCGGTTCCAAGATCCAAGAAACTTCAGTAGACACTGGTGCGCTTTGATCTTTCATTGTGGTGAGAATGAGGTTGGGATCTTTGCATTACGAAGTACAGTAGCATGTGAAGTTTTTAATCACTCAGATGTATGTAACCTATTCAAGGAAATAAAGTTTATTATCATAATTATTAAATGGAAGATTCTGTTTACAAGGCTTGCAGTTAAGCTGATATAACTTCATGTTCATCTTTGTATATCAGCGTCCATCAGGGCGTTCTTATGTGATGATGAATCTGTAAATTAATGATCAGGAGTGGTTTGGAACCTGTGTCACTCCCAATTTGTGTGCACTTTGCGCTCTCAACTATCCCGCTTGCCCAGGGTTGTCGCGCGCGCGTGACCATCAATTGCCATTGGCTTGCACATGTACATGTAAAATTTCAATGGCTCGGGTAGTTGGTAAAGCATAGAGATCTGACTCGATTATAGGTGCTGCTTGCTACACACATGACAAACTAATGGGTTGCAATCGAGTGATGGGACTAATTGGCTACTTCAGTTACCAGTGGCTTGCATACATACGTTTATGCAGTATGCAGTTTTAGGATTACATTGATAGATCAATTAGCATGGGTCAAGGACCCCTTCTTATACTATATAAGGAGTAGCGCTACTCGATCTTTCCGAGCACAGTGAAATATTCGAATTTTGTTTGTCTTCGTCTTGGTAGTGCCTGAGTGTTACCAATTATTATTCCTGAAATTTGATCCAACTTGGAACTTTTGAGTGAGAACGCCTGAATATAATTCAGTACTTGGAAATACAGTGTGATGTCTGCTTCTAAGCTTTAGACTGCTAGGAGTTAATGTTATGTTTCACTTGTTCATCTCGTGGCTATAATGGTAACTGATTATTTGGTCGGTTTCTGCTGCTTTCAAAGCTTCATTCATCAACAGGCATGCAACTGTAACCGGTAAATTAGATTAGCACGATACCTAGTTGCTGCTGGTTCCGTATTGTAGAGAGTAGTTTTCCTGTTGACATTTTTGTTTTCTCATACTGCATTGCCACATCCTGCAAGACATTATGGCCAAGAAAATTAGGAAGGCCGCATTACAAAAGAGTTGCTGTTGCGTATGTGTAAATTACCTGTGAACATATCTCTCGGCTGATATTTAAGAATGCTGATGGAGACATCTTAGGAGTAATCGGTGGCATGCTGATGGATACAGCTCTTCGCAACATCATATCATCCAGTAAAGAACTGTCCTCTTCGTTTTCAAGATCCAAGAAACTCCAGTAGACACCGTGATGCGCTTCTCTCATGTGTGGTGAGAATCGATCAGGCTGAGATCTTTAATTACAAATACTAGTAGTCCAGTAGTATGTGAAGTTTTGGATTACGCTTATGTATTTAACCTATCCATGGAAATTCAGTTGATTTATCAGAAGTTTTAAATGAGATCGAGATTATGCTTTGCAACGGTTGCTCAGTTTACTGCTCGTTTTCATGTGTTGAATCTGCGTCCAGTTTACCATATGATCGTGAAATGGAAGTCTGCGTCCCCTGTCTTGATGGTCAATCTTTTTATTCTGCAAACCGCTCGAAAATGTAATAACCGGTCCATTTGCAAATTGATTTTGGGTGGTACTTACTTGTGCGGTGCTGCGATCCGTGTGTCAGGTGCACTGCTTAATTGGCAGCGTAGTAAGCCAACGGCGCCTTGTAGCTCGTTAGTCTGCACTTCTTCTTCTTTGATTATATGACAGAATTCTGCGACCGTACCCCTTCGCCTCCAAGAGCCAGGCGAGGCGATTAGGGTTCTTCGTCTCCTGTCAGCGTCGTCGATCTGCCCCGCCTCTGTGGCCTGCAGGCCATGGAGACGTGGTAGATCTCACCCCTCGTCGGCGGGAGGGTTCTATTTTTTGGTTTTAGTGTCTAGGTTTGCTGGGGTGGCGTTTTGGTGGTGACGTCGGCGCTTTTTACAATAATGTCTCCCGGCTTTAGCCCCATCTCGGCGGTGACGTCGAGAAAATTGTGTGAGTGGTGTGAATCTCAAGAACTTCTTTTGGCGGTGGCGTTCTGCAGTCGTCATGGAGCTTTATCGGCGGTTCATCGTTCTTTTTCGGCTCCGGGACGGATGTGGTTTTTTGACCCATTTGGCGACTTTCTGTCCGCAGCCAACAACGTCAGGCCGGTTCTGGGAGGAGCGGCAGCAGCGGCGCGTGTCAACATGAATCTCGTTGTAAATTTTCGTTGTAAATTTTCTTTTTGTTGACATGTTTTCTATTGTTCATTTTTTAAATGGCAGTGTCCTTTAAAAAATAACACTTACAGGATACAAATCTCAGATTGGGGAGATGTTGGTTAGACTGCAAAGAGCTGGGAATCGGGGAGACAGCAAATAGAGAGAATCAGGTTGAGATGAACTCGTCTTGACGCACTTGCAGGCCAGCTGCGTCACCAGCCCAACCCAGCACATCTTTCGTCCGGTCCATGTCCGAGTCCAGGACAACGTGCCAATGTCAACCTTGGAACATTACGCTTTCGTTGAGGGAATACATAATCCCTAGTCACTAATGGAATAGCAATTTCATGTAGATCTGTTGCGTTTTTTTTTTTCTCCTGACTTCCTCGATGCTTCTCTGATTTTATTTTTTGCCACTAGGTGTGGAAATAAAACTCGAAACTCGTGAGTTTAACGAGTACTCGAAAACTCGGCTCAAACTCGGGCACATATGAGTTGAGCCAAGATGACATTTCTAGCTCATTAAGAAAACGAGCTTAATGAGTCGAGTTACTAGTACTCATTAAACTCGTGTAACTCGTAATATGTCTAATATCATAAGGATATTTTTTTGAAACCTATCATAAGAATACTTAGGCCATACCTACGTGGGAGCATAGCCACTAGAGTCATGTAGACCATATATAGCAATTATGTTCTATCATGTTGTTGATTTTTAAGGTATGGACAATGATTTGTTAAGAAATGTTTGAATATTTAAGTTTATGCTTTAATATGAACTACGCACGCTATACATGCTTATGTTATTAACGTTTATTACCGAGCTTAATGAGTTTAACGAGCCAGCTCGAGTTTTTATTGAGTCGAGCCAAGTTGGGATCTGGAGCTTGTTTAGTTGACGAGTTGAGTTGAGTTGAGTTGGCTCGTTAACTAACAAGTATTTACGAGTTGAGTCGAGTTGGCTTGATATCCACCCTAGTGGGAACCAGTCATTTTGATTATACTACTACTCGTTACAGGTATACTCAATGTGCTGAAGTCACGCTTCTTTGAATGGAAAACCACACTCCGTGGCCAGCGTATACAAATTTTGGTTTCTGCGAATAATACAAAAGGCAAGTCGATTGGAAAGGATTAAGCTACACAAATCCGATAAATGCTTGTGTTTCAAACAGACCTACACCGTATGTATTTCCCTTCCTGGTAGGCTAGAGACTTTTGCCTCCCGAGGTCCAGTGCTCCATCCAGTTTAAAATTCGAAAATCATATTTATGTACTTCAAAAAAATCTGAAAAAAAAATCTGGGTGTAGCCAGTAGTATATCCTAGGAACGTGTAAAATATCAAGTTCAAATCCTTTTATTTTGAGCTACACAAAAATGACATATTGTGGATCTAAATATGCTTATTTTCAAATCTCTAAATTTAAACAGATTTTGTTACTTTTATGTAGCTCATAATATAAACTATTTCAAATTGAATTTTTGCACTTTTATGTGCTACACCCGTGATTTGTTTCGGAATTTTTTAAACACAAATATAATTTTTAATTTTTTTAAGTGGAGGGAGCACTAGAGCTCGGGAGAAAATAACACTTTCCGTCCTAGGGGTGGCTACACTGTACTGTATATAGGAACTATGAAGATTTTGACTTCTTGGCTATCATCAGCTTCTCAGGTACAAACCTAGCTCACAGGCACCTTGGACACGACCCTCTCCCCCACTACAGTAAGGAGAGCGAACTTTTTCCCCCACCGCTTGATCCAGCTCGCCGGCGACAATCTGCTGGTTTCCCCTCCCTCCGCCGGCCGCTTCGGCGGCGGGAGGGTGGGGAAACCCCGGATCTCGCTTGTACATAGTCTAGGGTCGAGGGGTTTGCCTGCCGGCGGCGTTGAGGAGAGGATGGCGCGGCCGGTCCGGCGTTTTGTCGAGGCGGAGATCCTCTCCGATAGTGGTGCTCCGCGGAGCGCGGCCATGGATCTGCCTCTTCCGGGGTGCTCGCAGCTCCGGGGAGCTGTGCTGTGCCTCTTCCCCGAGCCGAAGGTCGTGGTGCGGCGGCTTCGGATCGAACGACATGGTGGTGAAGGTGACGACGACCAGGGTGAGGGCGGCGGCGACGACGCGAGGTGGAGGCTCTTTCGAGCCGAGTTCTGTCGACTTCCCGTCCGCCTGGGGACTCCTGCTGATCCAAGGTTTCTGAGGAGGAGCGGCGGCGGCGCGCCGCGGTACATCTTCTTCGACGACGGCGTCCTCGACGGCTTGCAGGACTTCTGTACTTTTCTCTTTGATCCTTCGTTTGTTCTGTAAGTTCCTGGTGTTGTTACTGGATCTATCTCGAAAAAAAAAAAAGTACAAACCTAGCTCAGATAAAGTGAGAAACGGACAAATGACACAGCTCATCGCTCGGGATAAGGAGATGTGCACGACAATTCATGCAGGAGTATAGTGTGCATTATCATCAGTGCTTGTCCGCTGCAGGCGGAGAGCCGGAGACTACGTAGCACGGGACACCTACCTACGTACGTGTCCTGCATGCACGTTTTTTTCTTTAAGAAATTCAGAAGCTTTATTGATGTCTCCAGCTGACAGTTGAGTGAGATCTATACTGGAGCTCCATATTATTTGCAGCTCCATATGTGTCTGCTTCTGGCTGTATCAACAATTCATGCTTATCCAGGCTAGGGAATTCACTGTTTTTCAAACATAGATATGGGGCAAACGAAGAACACGAAGAGGACAAACGAAATATAGGTCGGAGCTAAACTCCAGTCTGAAAATAATCTTTTTCATATTTTTATCCGGTTCTGATGTTTTTCATACCGTCAAACAGGCCGGCGTGTCGTCAAAACCCTTGGCGGTAGCTTATTCGTTCCTAGCAAAAATTGTGAGATATGATTATTCTCGTAAGCTTAATAAAGAAGCGCGCAGATCTCCTGCGGGTTCTCTAAAAAATATATGATTATTCTGCCTTGATATTTTCAAAAATGTTAGCTTATCATAATGACCACCAATATACAAACCTACGAGAGCAAGAAGAAATGAAATTGTGGGATCAACTGCCCGAACATTTCCTATAATGTAGAGAAAATAAGGTAGTTCTTTGCAAGTTGAAGAAATGAAAGCAATCAATTGTGACTGAACTGCAATAATTGACACGACTCCTATCAAAATAACAATTGATTCATTTAAAACATCAACCAATCCGAAGTTTGCAAACACGAAACGGAGAGAACATAAACTGAGCCTATACCGAGGTATAGGAGATGCGATGCAATCTACCAGTGGTGGGGGGTGGGGGGGCATGTTGGGCCATGGGGCAAATAGGCAAAATATTACTGATTTTGGGCCACAATGGGCCAAATAGTACTTTTTTGCTAAATTTTCTTAGGCTGGGAGAGGGGGGCGACGTCCCCTGGCTTACTCATAGCTCAGTTGTTGCAATCTAGGGTTCCCGTCTCCCTCGGCGGAACCGCCGATGGTCCGCCATGCCTCCAGAAGCCATTGGGACCTTGGAAGTGTGGCGGACCACAACCCCTCGCCGGCTAGAGGGGTTTTGTTCTTTCATATGTGGTTTTAGTGTCTTTTTAGGAATCATGAGCAGCATGACATATCAAAATTAGAATAAATTTCTCTCTCCTTTGTTCCCGATCCAGCGTGCACCTAGCGCCGATGAAGGGCGTGTGAAATTGTATGTCCGGCGGATCTCATGGGACCCCGTCGGTTTCCGTGTTTGTTGTTGTGGTTGTAGGTTTAACTGGTCTATGGTGCATGGTTGTTACTCTGGTGCTTCTGATCCTTTGAGCTCTTAGCACAAAGACTTCATATATGCCTAATACAACAAACCCTATTACATCAAGTTTTGTCCCACTCCAATGAAGGAGGGACGAGGACGGTGGCGTGCCTTCGGATCACTTGAGTGCTTGTAGTCTTCTCGTACAATGTGCTATTTATAATTTTTACTCTTTATAGTGTTGTTAATGATTATTAATAAATTAGTAAGCCTTTTGCAAAAAAATAAGAGAACATAAGCATTTTGGTTAAAAAAAAACGAGCATTTTTGGATACGGAAAAAAATAGAGCATGGGCGGCGTGAATGAACAATTGGCCGCGCCTCAACTAGCACTAGGTCAATCAATCCATACCCTAAGGTTCCAACTTGCATTTGTTGCATGACCAGCTACTATCTTGGACTCTCGATCGATCCATGGATGCAGCATATGGGTCCCTTATTTTGAACTTTTCGTCATGCGGCCGGGCCGGAAGCTGATAGCTACTCAACAAACTCGATTTGGACGTTTGTGCGCCGCAATCACAACCGTTCTGGGCCGTCGATCTTCATTCTCTCCCTCAAATTCGAGAGAGAGAGAGAGTCATGGACTGACGGACATCGTAACAATCAGGATCGTGTGTTCGTATGTGAGTCGTGACCGTGAAATCGTGAAGTGAAAGGCGCGTCAAACCATGCGTCAGCCACCGGAAAACCAGCAGCGTCGGCCGTGGGTTGCCGGTCCGGCCACATGCATGCACGTACACATCCGCGCGCGCCGCCGTCCGCACCTCCGAGCTCCGACCTTCACGTGCTCCTCTCCTCTCTGTCTCTTCCTTCTCCTTCACGGACGGATGCACCGCACACTTGAGCGAGCGAGTGACGCCGTCAATCTCGCCGTCGCACGCCCGCCCCCTCGTCGTCTTCTACCTCTCGCTATAAAACAGAACGATCAGGTTTCCTCGCTGTAACACTCGATCGAGCCGAGGCAAGCAGGCAGGCACACACCATGGAAGCCACCTCATCCCTCACGCGCTCCCTCTCCCTCGCCCCCCGCCCGCGGCGCTCCCGGGGCGCGAAATCCCCGCGCATGCCAACCCTCTCCACCACCGCGCCCCGCGTCCTCCCGCTCCGCCGCGCCAGATCCGACGCCGACCTTCTCGGGCCCGTCTCCGCCGCCGCAGCATCCCCCGCGTCCGTCCTGCTCCGTCCGCCCCGCCCAAGGACCCTCGAGGTAGGAGACGATGACGCGCCGATGGAGGGCTGCTTCGACGGCGCCGGCGCCGGCAAGGGCAACAACAGCTCCGGCCGCGGCGGGGGCAACGGCGGGGGGGCGGCAGCGGGAGCCAGAGGGCCGGCATGGGCGAGCACTACCGGAGGGTGCTGCGGCTGGAGCCGGACAACCCGCTGCTGCTGCGCAACTACGGCAAGTACCTGCACGAGGTGGAGCGCGACCTGGCGGGCGCCGAGGAGTACTACGGCCGCGCCCTGCTCGCCTGCCCCGGCGACGCCGACCTGCTCAGCCTCTACGGCCGCGTCCTCTGGGAGGCGGACCAGGACAAGGACCGCGCCGACGGGTACTTCCAGCGTGCCGTCCAGGCCGCGCCCGATGACTGGTACGTACGCGCGCGCGCATGTCGATCACTCGCGCTATTTTTTTTCTAATTATCTTGGTTTCTGCGTGATCGATCGAATTGCTTTTGTTAACTAGTGATGTTTAATTACAGCTACGTGCTGGGATCGTACGCGAGCTTCCTGTGGGACGCCGAGGAGGACGACGACAACGAGGAAGCGAGCACGGCCGTGGCCTGTGGCTCCCCGGCGTCGGTGCCGGCTTGCTGACCCTGGCCGTCGACCTGGGATCATCGGTGGCGGTCTGTTGTACTGTACTGTACGTATGAGGAAGGCCGGGATGGCGGCTGGCCGCTGGCCGGCGACCTCTTCGACCGTGTAAATTGGCGGCCGGATCGGGATCGATCTAGGAACAATAAGAGAAACAGATCGATGCTGCATCGGCAAGCCATTGCCGGCAACAAGTCGACGGACGTGAACGGATTCCGATCGCCTGAGCCAACTGCTACTCCTTAATTACTGTAGCTCCTTGATGCTACTGTCAACAATCGCCTACAGCTACTTAATTAACCTTGTTCTTTGTACTAATTAACAGTAGTAGATGTTATAGAGTGAGCATGTTATTTGTTTAATTACTGTACTGCTTGAGCTCGACTGGTGTTTCCTTAATGTGTACTTTTTATCAGTATTGCAGATATTTGGCTAATCTTTGCTTTGATCTATGATCTATCTGGTCGTGTACCCAAGAGTAACAATAATCAAGTTATGGTTTTTTTTTTGTTTTTTGAAGGGAGTTCGTGATCCTCAGAGATACAACTCACACGCACACACGAACAGAGACGGGGAAGAACTCACACCCCAGCGAAGCCAGGAACCACCACACCGCAAACCTGATCCAAACGCCATCAGCACGCCGCCGGGAAGGAAGAAGGAGAGCACACCACGCACCGAAGCCAGCAGCCCGACCAACCTTGTTGAGATGCCGCAAAATCCATCCGACGCAGGCGCCGGAATCTGGACGATAAACGAGCCTCGGCTCCGGGCCACCGCCAGCTCGCCCTCGCCGTCTCCCGCCGGAGACGAGCACGAAGGCGCCACCCTTCTTCCACAGAACCAACCCAGCTCGCCGGCGGAGAAGAACCTCCCGTCTGCAAGCTCCCACGATGTTGTCTTCATCCTCGCCGGCCTGCAAAGAGGACAAAGGACCACAAAAAGCTGCGGAATCCAAAGATCCGCAGCCACCAAAAGTCGCCCGCGCCGCGACAGAGCTCCGAGGAACGCCGCCGCAGAAGGGGAAGCGCGCCGACCCCCACCTAGCCACCGACACCATCGCCACCTCCACGACGCCGTCGGCGGGTCCCTATCACGACCTACACTATGTACAGGCCGGGATCCGGGGATCCCCCACCCTCCCGCCGCCGGAGCGGCCGACGGAGGGGAGGAATCCCGCGGATCGCCGGCGAGCGAGGTGGCCGGACGGAGGTTGTTCATGTACCAGCTTAGTTTCCTATGTTTGTATTGGGTATCATTCTCGTGTGGACTGTGAGGATATGATCATTTGTAAACTTTTGCGCGCCCAAACAGGTGTACAAGACCACTACCCAAAAGTTTGTGTATCATTATCATTTTGGTTTTTGTACATGAAATAGGGATCTTCTTACAAAAACATGAAGTAAGGGAATGTTAAGTCTCTCACCGTCACCGGTCACCCCAAGGTAGAGAGACGGAAATTTCAGATTAATCTTCATTGGAAAAAAAAAACAAAGGAAGTGGAAGGAAAAGGTTTAGATCAAGCAGCATACTATTTGTTTCCCACAAGGTTGTAAAGTCCATGTCCACTAACTTGTCTCCTTCAATTTGTGTTTCAGTCATTTTTGTCCAAATTATTCTAATACGTTGCTATTGTGTCCTAAATTTTGTTATTGCATCCAACATCTGTAATATTTTGATGTATAAAATACTCTAGGGCTATCTAGAGAAGAATTTGTTGTACCTACCTTAATAATTGTGGAAAAAAGATTTAGCTGAGTTCGGTCCGTGGGTTTTCCCTAAATTTGAACTTTTTCACGTAAAAAAGATTGGTGTCCCTACATGTTCATTTTCCGAACTTTTTTGAAACGTTTTTAAAATCCTTGTGATTATTTAAAACTCAAAGAATGTTTTTCTTCAAATATATGATCTTTTTAATCTGATTTATATAAACATAAACTTGTTTCGAAAAAAGAAACAAAAAAAAATGAAAGTCAAACATAAAGAAAAAGAAATAGAAAAGTAAGGATGGGCCAGCCTATGGTGGTCTGCTTCAGGCACTAGGGGCGATATGTGACGCAAATGGGGGCAATCCCTAACTGACGCCCGTTGCGTCGGTTAGCGGCGAAACGTGTACCCCGCCAGTGCACGTCATGCTCCTCACTCGCGATGATTGGGCCGGCCCACCAGATGAGATGGAGGCGGCGGTCGGAGAGGAGCAGAGGATGGGGATCAGGGGCGACGGAGATGAGGAAGGTGACACGCACGGCCGCGAAGACCTCGCTGGAGACGCGGACGACGCGACTGGCCGCGACGTCGCCGGCGAGGGGAGGCCAGGACCTCACCGGAGACGGGGACGACGCGGCTGGCCGCGGCGTCGTCGGTGGAGGAGAGGAAGTAACTTAACGATGAGGGGTGCGGTGCGGTGTGGTTCGTCGTCACCGGAAAAGAGGGAGGTTTAGAGGGAAGGCCGAGGCGGCGGCGGCGGGCCGACGGTGGGCTGCGGTTGGAGGAGGGCGGGGCGGCGAGACACCGCGGGAACGGTGCCGGCCGCGGGTGGCGGCCTGGCCGGCGTAGGAGACGGGAGGATTGGCGGCCAGGATGGCGCCGGCGGAGGAGGCTGGGCGGCGGAGGCTGCACGTTTCTTCACGAAACGACGCAATCGAGCGTTGACTAGGGGCTCCCCGCAAACGGGGGCAAATAGAAATTGCGATTCCTCCTTGTTACGGGTGTGGGCCTCGGGTTGTGCTCGGTCTCCATACCTCAAGGCCCTTGAGCTAGTACGGGCTGCCTAGCAGTGACCCTAACAGTCCATTACTGCATTATCTACTGTACATGGTGGGTCTAGCCTGGTACATGCGAGTGCAGTCCCGTAGCCCACTGGGCTTTCCAAGTGTGAAAATAGATCAGACAAACCTATTCTTGGGCAGCCAGGGACGCGATCCACTTGCCACCAAGATTCCCTAAAACCGCTCAAAAAAAAAATCCCAAAGAACTGCCAGGAAGAAGCGAGTGAAATTTGACAAAAATAACCCTTTTTTGAAACTTCAGCAAAAAAAACCCTTTTTTGAAAAAAAATCTGAAACTAACCCTTTTTTGTGGCTCCCGCAACGGCGGCGCCACACCTACATGTGCAACGCCCCAAGCTGGGTTTACGTGCAACACACCCAGCTTGGGGCGTTGCACATGAGCTTGGGGCGTTGCACATGTAGGTGTGGCGCCGCCGTTGCGGGAGCCACAAAAAAGGGTTAGTTTCAGATTTTTTTTCAAAAAAGGGTTATTTTTGTCAAATTTCACAAGAAGCGACGCCTGCAGTGATCCAATAGCCATTTGCATGCTTCTCACAAAAACAATGAGAGCCATTTGCACAGATGCTGCTACAGCAAAGCACGTTGAGGTTTAAAAAGACATGGAGAAAGAATAATATAAAAGCCCAGTTGGTTTTCATAAAGAAATGGGAAAAGAATAAAGCGCAGTGGGTACCAGGGCAGATAGATATTCCTGGTCCCTATCTACCAGATTCGATCTTCTCGTGACAAGTTCTATAGAGTAGAAGCAAGTTGCAACCATGAACCATGAGCGTTAAACTTAAGCAGCCAAGAAAGCCAAGAATTTGTATGGAGCATCAAGTCGTTTGGCAGGGAAGAAAGAAAAGATGAGGCCTGGCTGAAGATTCTCTGCCCAACTGGACGACACCGTGTGCTTCTTCTACTCTGAAAACGATCCGGTTTTCTTTATTTGTTTTTGGATAGATAACTGGAGCACGATCGATTTGACACACAAACGGGAAGATTCAGAGTGAGCTTGCTCAGCTAGCTTGCAAGATTCAGTAACCCAGAGTGGAAATGCTGAAACAAATTATGTTTTAGTACCACGACTAAATCGCAATACGTGTAGACCGTCGCTTTCGTGGGAATAAAGAAGACAACCGAACGTGATCTGCTGCTCACAAGTGGAGATTTTTGCCTCCCGAGATTCAATGACCCCGTTATTTCAATAATTTAGAAAATATATTTAAAAGTTTCAAAAAATCTGGAAAAAAAACCGTGTGTTTTCAGTGATGTATCTTGCAAGCGTATTAAATCATAATGTGAAGTACTTTATATTCTATGGTACACAAAAATGACAAATATATTGGTCTAAGTATAGCTTTTTTAGTATAGTTAACAATGCATAATTTTAAATCTTCAATTTTTGTCCTTTTTATGTAGCCCATAATATAAAATAATTACATTATGATTGCACACTTATAGTACTGTATACATTATTAAGAACAAACCAGATTTTTATCTTTTAAATATACTTTTAATTTAAAAAAAATAAATTTATCACTCGAGTTCCGGAGCCATATCGACTTTTGAGCTGCTCTACGCCTCTACCCTCTATTTTTACTCGCAGCTGTAGATCACTGGACCACTGAATCTGCAATATGGATTCCTGTGGGCCATGCCAGGCAGGGAGCGCATGTGGTCTCGCTGTGTGATCTGGAGCGTGGGCTTTTGTGTCCACCGTACGCGTGGCCTGGTTCCCGTCCCTCCGTGGCCATCTGGACGGCTGCTGTGCCAGCGCAAGCGACGAGGTCGGAAAATGTCAAACACTGAGGTGACGTGGACCGGTGGACCCAGCGACGCGTGTCACCCGACGCGTCCCGCATCTCCCAACGACCTCGATCTGCCAGTCTGGCACGCATCGAAGCTCAGGTGGAGCAGGTTCACGGCTCCACGAGCGCCGGCCGGCTCTACTACATTTGTGTGCTTGCATCGGCTCCGTGCATCACAGCACCAGTCCCCCACTCCACGTGGTTAATTAGTTCCACTCACCTTGGTTGACTTATCAAACTTTAGCTACTCCAATGGCAGATCCATTGTGGATTCGTTAGCAATTCATCATCGCGCTGAGAAAGGTGACCAACTAATCCGGACGTCTTCTCTGGCACATTTACCACTCCTAGGGCGAAGCTGATTATTTTCCATTCTTTTTTCGAGGGATTATTTTCCATTCTCTGCACTCATGGAATTTCAAGGCAATGTACATTCGACATAACTTCCCTCTGTCTCAATATATAAAATGTTTTGGCAAGCTAAAACAGCTAGCCAAAAACGTTTTATATATTGGCACATAGGGAGTAAGGTTATACAGTAGTATTTACATTGCAGATTTGCAACATGAGAGTTTGGATAATTAAAGTACGACCGAAGGCCGACACACCTTGTCATGGTAGGCAGTACTCAGCATGGCATATATTACATAAGACTCAGGAAAAATATATCAAGCACATATTGTTCCATATGTGTGCATCCTTTTAAGTATCCGGTAATTATCATAGGAAAGAATAGCTAATGTTGCATATACAAACTAGAAAATGGAATTTTATGAAGGGTGCAATCATGTCATTTCAACATAAAATACTTTTAAAATATAATTCATCAAAATTTTGTTAGAAGAAAGTATGTTGAGAGAGTTCTATTGCGGAAGAGTCTAGAACAAAGAATCCTGAGATAACTTTTAGATATAGCATGGACTTTTGTTGTTCATTTCTGTTTTAGTTTATTCTATCCTGTTTACTCTATTAGCAAATCAGTAAAGTCCATGTTCGTTAAAAAAACTGGAGTTTACATTTGTATATTTGGTCTAAGTTCTTGCAACCGATACCATGAAATTGAATGAGATTGACGTAACGCGTTGGATGTTATCTCGGGATAAGATTGGAGAGCAAGAAGTCCCCTAGAGATAATACTGGAAACAATTCCTACCTAATTCCATAATCTTCCTTACTATCAAATGTATCTCTAACAATAGCGATCCTGCGTCAAAGTTGCATCAACGAAAACCCTTCTTAAGTTTTGAGAGAGGACTTGCGCTATGTCTATGTCATTTCATATACTACCTCCGATCCACAAAAACTGTCGTGGAGGAACCACTGTGATAGTACAAATTCTTGTACAGCTCACGACACTAATTAAGGATCGGAGGGAGTATTAATCTTCATGTTGTTAGGCCTAGTGTTGCATCATTATTTTAGTGCGAAATGTGCTCCATGCTTTTCTGGATTAAATTATTAAATCTATAAAGAGAAATCTAAAGAGCGGGCATACTTAACCAGGGAAAACCGAATATCCAATGCATTGGTACCGTGTTAGCAATATATGCTACTCTCTTTGTTTTGATTTATAAGATGTTTTTCTTTCTAAAATGAATATATCTAGACGCGTTTCAGTATGTAGGTTTACTCATTCAAGTCCGTATTTTATAATTCAGAACAAAGGGAGAATATATTTATCAATATCTCCATGTATCTCTACATGGTTAATCAACACCGAAAAAGAGAACTTGCCTCTGGCAAGATGGTTAGGAGGGTGGTTGTACCCCCAGCCCACCAGAGTTCAAATCCTAGATTTGACATTGGTGTTTCTCATTTAGGTGGAATATTCTTCAGTGGGAGGCGACGTTCCCGTCGACAGCGAGGCGCCTGTGATGACTTCGTCAATCTCAAGACCCAACCGCCGGCTCAGTCTTTCGGAGGTGCTCATAGGGATAGGGTGTGCGTGCGTGCGTTCATAGGGATGAGTGTGTGCACGTGTATGTGAGCGTCTGCATTGTACTGTGTTTCGCAAAAAAAAAACACCGAAAACACAAAATCTGATGGTACGATGAGAACTAATATATCCAGGCAGCCCAGGCCCGTAGGTAGACCTGGTTCACGAAGGCAGAGAGGGGAGAAGAGAAAGAGGGGATTCTTTCACCCTGGGAATTAGATCGAGCGATCCGGTTATAAAAGGCAGGGCATCACATCCCACCCCAACTTTTATCCACCCACCCAAAATCCCCGAATCCTCCCCTCCTCCCCGACGCAATGGCCGCCGCCGCCGAGCCCTCCTCCGCCGACACCCGCCGCTATGTCGTCGGCTACGCGCTCGCGCCCAAGAAGCAGCAGAGCTTCATCCAGCCCTCGCTCCTCTCCCGCGCCGCGGCCCGCGGGGTGGACCTCGTCCGCATCGACGAGGCGCGGCCCCTCGCGGACCAGGGCCCCTTCGACCTCGTAATCCACAAGCTCTACGGCCACGACTGGCGCGCTCAGCTCCAGGCCTTCTCCGCCCGCTACCCGTTCGCCCCCGTCATCGACCCGCCCCACGCCATCGACCGCCTCCACAACCGCATCTCCATGCTCCAGGTCGTCTCCGAGCTCGACGCCCCGCTCACCGACGGCCGCCACACCTTCGGCATCCCCAGCCAGGTCGTCGTCTACGACGCCGCCGCGCTCGCCGACTCTGGCCTCCTCGCCGCGCTCCGCTTCCCGCTCATCGCCAAGCCCCTCGTCGCCGACGGCAGCGCCAAGTCGCACAAGATGTCCCTCGTCTACCACAGCGAGGGGCTCCGCAAGCTCCGCCCTCCGCTCGTCCTGCAGGAGTTCGTCAACCACGGCGGCGTCATCTTCAAGGTCTACGTCGTCGGCGGCCACGTCACCTGCGTCAAGCGCCGCAGCCTACCGGACGTCTCCAAGGAGATCCTCGAGGACACCGCCGCGGAGGGCACCGTCTCCTTCTCGCAGGTATCCAATCTACCTACTGCGCGCAACGCCGAGGAGTACTACGAGGACTTGCGGCTCGAGGACGCCGTCATGCCGCCCACCGATTTCGTGAACGAGATCGCTGGCGGGCTCCGCCGCGCTTTGGGTCTGCAGCTCTTCAACTTCGACATGATCAGGGATGTCCGTGCTGGGGACCGGTACCTCGTCATTGACATCAACTACTTCCCAGGTTACGCCAAGATGCCAGGCTACGAGATTGCCCTCTCTGATTTCTTCTGGGAGATGGTTCACAAGGACGATGCGGCCCTGAAGGAGGAGGACAAGAGCAATCACGCTGTTGTGAAATGAGGTGGATTTGAGCTGGCATGGTCGCAGACTTGCAATTCTTGGATGTCTGGGTAATGTGAGGTGACAGGATGGTTACAAGACTCCAGGGAATAATGAGCAACAAGTAGGATGGGGGGATTGGGATTAACAGGTCCTGAATTTACTTGGGTTTCAGCCTGTGGCGCGCGGAGGCCCTGCGGTGTAAATCCTTTCTCCTGGCTCCTTTCTTAGCAGTTGTTTAGGTAACTTTCTGTTCTTCGTAGTTTGCTTCACCCAGTTTAGTTAGAACAAAAGCCAGGGATTGAAATCCAAAATTTCTAAAGAAAATTTGTTCTAGATGGGCAAACCTCTTGTTCTTGATACTGGATGAATGGCAAGCCAATCTTAGTGGTACTGCAGTGATGAATATGTTTTCAATTGGTACCTGAGCTCTGAAACTTTTATCACACCGCCTCTTTGAATGAAAGCGATGATGCAGTTGTTTGTCCTTTTAGAATCTGCTTGCAAAGTTGAGTCTCTTCTGTTTATAACACTGTGATGCTATCATCAGAAGTGTTTTTTATATCGGTCACGGCAGAGTTGAATAGTATACACAAACAATAATGTCATGCACCATATGTTTGTCTACCTGTATATGAATATCAGTAACCTATTTATGAAATTCAGTAGACCAGAAAAGTTATGATTTCCACATTTGATATTTTGTGTGAACATGGTTAATTCCTGCTAAATGGAAGAATTTGAAGCATTTGAAAGTTGCAAGACTACAAATTCTCTGCTTATTCCTTCAGAAATGTTTGAAGCGACTAAGCGAGTATACTTCCATGTTCTTTTAGCTTGCACTTGAGTGGAACATAAAGTTATTCTCAAAGGCATCATGTCCTTTATATCAAGGTCAAGCTTGCACGCTGCATGTTTTCTTTGTACTGAGGTTGTGATTGAGTGTTTTCATCTTTCTTTAGTGGATGTCAAAATTATCATGAAGATCATATAAAAAAATTGTGGTGAAGATTCTGGCTGTTATCTTCACCCCCTTCAGTTGGAGAAGTGAATAGAATTGGCGTGGAATCATTCAAGGTTCCTTTGGCTCAAACTTGGTATTGTAGATAATTACCATCGTCTATGAATTCCGTACAACTCCATATTCTGGTTCTTAATTGTACTTGTTCCCTACTTGATTTATTCTACTGTTGCTCTATGTTGGAATAGGGGTGTTCATGGTTTCTTAGTAGAGGAGGGTGCATTCTTTTTTGACATGAGGAGGGTGCATTCTTGTTTTGTGGTTAATAGTTAGAGCGCATGTGATGCGGTAGCACGATTTGAGGTTACAGATTATTCAAGTTTTACTAGGACAAACAAATTCAGAAGTTGCAACCGAAGCATTAGGACTTGTGCAATGTTGTGGACGTATGGTATGGAAATGCCCTTTGCGAGTTATTGCTATGAAGCACAAGTTGTGATAAAACGGCTTCAGCATCCACCAATATACTGACCTGAAATCGTTATATCTGCCATCCACCTACTTGTGAGTTGTGACAAGCAGAATCTACTTACTCCTATTTATATCAGATTCAGTACCAGTTAATCAGAATCATTATAGCATGGTCATGATTCTTCTGTTTTGGAAGCTCTAATGTTTGTTTATACCAAGGCGGCAAGGCACCTAAATCCTTGTTGCTCCCCTAGTATTTCTTTGCATGAACTCTGTTTCCAGCCCTCCACTGTCGTATTTCTCGTGCGACAGCCTGTTTCCATATTCATGTTGGGCGTGAAGATCGTGAGTCTCTAATGACTACAGTGAAGATATGCCTATAAGTGCAGTCGTATCAGATTTTCCAAGTAACAAAATTTCTGCCCTGTACTTTCTACGTCCAACTGATTCAGCTTGATTTTTCATTACTCACGTGATGTTAAAATTATTAGCCTGGCAGAAGTTCATTCAGCTTGATTTTTCATTACTCACGTGATGTTAAAATTATTAGCCTGGCAGAAGTTCATCATCAATGAAGTGTAGTGGTATCAGATTTCTCGAGAAACAAATTTCTTCCCTGAACTTTCTACTTCCAACTGATTCAGCTTGATTTTTCATCAATCACGTGATGGTAATATTACTAGCCTGACAGAAGTTCATCCTTAATCAAGTCTGGTTCTACTGATGAAAACAGGCCAGGAGCTTCAGCCCCTTGCGTAGAAAATTTGCAATGATAAATTAGAACGAACTTGTAGAGCACAGCAAGAGCTGCATTCCAAACTTAAAAGATCAAGATAAACACCGTTTGTATGAACGAAATTGGAAACAAGGGAGGAAAATCCGAGCAACAATTTGCTCAACTCCTTGAGGTGACAACAAAGATTACAGAGACAACACACCAATGTTTCCTTAGACATCATTTATTAAAGGTCTATCAGCAACTCCAGAGAATGAGAAGGGCTGCACCGGTTCAGGTTACTCCTTTAATTCCAAGGGAAAGATCACCTGCACGCAAAAAAGCAGAAGGCAATATTATGGTCTACAATAATATCCATTCGGCTCTACTTTATTCCAGCATAGCCAAGTCTATGAAACATTTGAAATTTCAAAAGTATAGTGCTAGAAGCCCAGGAGATGTTCTATGAAGCAACAATAAAAAAAACGTGTGCAACTAAATTCTTGCACTCTGCTGGTAACAAACTTATATTTAGACAAAAGAGACTCCAGAATCTCTATCAATTCATGCATGATATTATAGAGGTTTGAGTAGTGCAACATGTTGTTCGCAGTAAAAAAAAGTCAGATATCTCCTCAAACATTGATTTTAAGAATCTGTAGAAGATGAAGTCAGGACATACAAAGAGCTTCAACGAATTTTGACAATCTGATAATGCATGGGCACTTTTGTGCTAAACTAAGTTTCCAGATTTTACAAATTATAGACAGTGGGATAACGTGTGGACATACAAAGTGTTTTCAGACATGGATGTCCAGTGTCCTTAGCCTTAGCTCACTTGCCTAAAAGGGATGATCTGACGACAAGTGCCTAGCAATATCAAGATACCCATAGTATAACTCAACTTTGAAAGTACATCGCCATCGTGAGTTCACTGTGCGTGTTTACCTGGACCGAGTAGCACAACCTCAGACATTCAGGCTACCAACAATTATGGTCAACGCTGAGTTATGACTACAACTAGGCCACAGCATTGATGTGTGAATCATTACATCCTTTATGGGTTAGGCCAAATAAGGTGATGGCAGCTGATGAATTATGAATCTATCATGATTCGATCCAGTGGAAATCAATTTAAGTACAAGCTGGAAAGAACAGTTGCCCATACAGTCAATATGTCAGATAGACACCCTTCCAGTTGTTCAAATCCCTTAGAAACCTCGACATCCTCTTACATTGACTTTTAAGTATGTGTATAAGATGAAATCAGGACATAAAAAGAGGTTCTAAAAAAAAGACAGTCCGATAATGTGAGGGCAGTGTCGTGCTAAACTAAGCATCCCAGAATTTTCAACTATTTAAACGCAAAGTGTTTTCAGACATGGGTGACAGTGTCCTTAGCCTTGATGATCCGTCGACGATTTCTTAGCAATATCAAGATAGCATAGATGTGTGAGGACAGTTGTCCATACAGTCAAGATAGACACCCTTCCAGTTGTTCAAACCCCTAAGAAACCAAAATATCCTATGGTTTGTTTTTCCGCTACACCATTCCCAAGTCCCAACTATCTACCCATGGTCATCCCAGATAGAAATCTGAAGTGAGTGCACTAAATTTGTTACCAACATCCTCTCATTCTAAGGTCAACTAGCATGGAATGATGAACATTTAAGATAAAAACATGCTGCCGTTCATTATAAGCTGCATAGCGCATACAGAATAACTAGGATTCCTAGCAGAACAAGAAGCAGCCTGACCTCTCCATTTCAGGAACAGCAGGGGAAGCAGCTGTTTTACTCCTCGACTTCGACCACCTTCTTGGGCCCTGCGCACGACCAAACAACCAACCATATCATACACAAACGAAACTATAGCCTGAAGGCGGACGAGGATTCGGATGGAATCAGTACCGTGCAGGTCCTCCGGGCGATGGTCCTTGCCCCAGCCGACGCCGCGGGTGGACTCGAGGTACTGGTCGACGAGGTGGCGGCACTTCACGTGGTGGTTGACGCCCTCGATGCGGTAGCACCACCGGAGGCGTTCTCGGATGATCTTGGCGGTCTCGATCTGGATCCATTTCTCCCGCACCAGGTGCTCCCTGTACTCGAGCATCGCCACAGGGTCCCCGTACGGGTTCTTGGGGTCGAAGTCATCCGGCGGCCTCTCGTCGAACTCGACCTTCGCCTTGCGCACCATCTCCGATTGCCGCCGCCGACGACCTCTCTCTCTCCTCCCTTCGCTTTGCTCGGGCTGGGTCTGGTGGTGGTGTGGTGGGGAACTGTGGAATGGGGTGAGACGAAGACCTCCTCTTGCAGTAGCAGCCCGACCCATTACCACGGCCCGTTTACTAGGCCCATTAAACGGCCCACTTGACTGTCCTAGGATACACAGACCACAGTGACCACGCAAGGGTCACGTTTCAAACGAGGGCGATCTCCGATGAGCTCTCCGGCGAGGTCGACCGTGTCGGTGACGAGCGCGGGAGTCGGGATCGCGATCTCCGGCGCCGACGACCTCGCCAACTCCGTAGACGCGCTCTACCGAAAGGACGAGGCCATGGCCGGTAGGTCCATACCCTCGACCCCTTGCAAGCAGTGGCGGAGCTAGGACTACCAGCTAGTGATGTCAAAGCTTTAAAAAAACTGTAGTGAGGTCAAGAAGTAGGATATTGGGTGTCAATTATGGTGTATCCATAGCTGAACTTTCTTTGCTTATCAATTTTTTGTGTTGTCAACTGACCACATAATTACAGTGCAGCTCCGCCACTGCTTGCAAGCCCTAGCTTCCTTCCTTTTTTTCCCCCTCCTTTGCCACTCAATTAAGCAGTCTGACTTGGGTTGGTTGATTCCCCCGCAGAGCTCCGTTCGGACGTGATGGAGGCGCTGCAAAAAGAGGTCAGATCGCTCGACGACAACAGCTGGATGTTCGCCGCGCCGCGCTCCCGCATCAACCTCGTCTCCAGGCCAGGTAACATCAGAAACACCATAAATCTCACTCGATTGCAAAATGAGCATCAGATTTTGGTGGTGGTTAGGGTTGTACTGTTCCCCTCTAAGAATTTGAGGTACTCGATATGATCACAAGAGTTAATGTTTGTTTCGGGTTGGCATGTTCTTCTCAGGTAGTTACCTGCCCAAGCAACAGGGGAAAATTACGGAGCTGTCTGGATGTTCTGAAGGCTCCTCCGTGCGTTAAGTATGGATTTTCCATCCAGGCTCTGCTTTCAGGGGCTGTCATCTGGTTTCAGTCCCCTGTAGTTGCATCTTGCTAAATCATTTTCTAGTACATGCTAGGATATGCAAGTGAACCATGTGTGATGGTGCTGTTCATGACTTGTTTAAGCCATTTTCAGGTAAATGCTAGGATTTATATTTAAGTAGCCCAATGGTGATAGTGATGTTTATTACTTCTGCCTTTTGCCACAAAATCCTTGCAAATCCATCAGTCATTTTCTTTGGTCTTCAGTCTTGACCAGCAGTACATCATAAATGTGAAATATCTGTTTTTACCAACTGTGTGTTGAACTGTAGCAAATAGGTTAACAGTTCACAGCTGCATTTTCTCCTGGAATGCAATAGCCTGGTTCTATAAAGAAATACAATGGTATATTTTCTGCTTGTTCGACTTGGTTATCCTTTATATGGCATTGTTCCGTAGCTGTTTGTGATCTGTTGAATGCAAGTTGGCCTCCTCTTATGTAACTAAAACTCTAAAAGGTGATTCCATTCAAATTTCTTACTCTTTGCTCATACCTGCCTTCCCCACAAACAAGAGAATGTCATAACGAAAGCACTACTACCTGAATACTTCTGAGCTGGCCCTTTAGCTGAAAGACCAACGTCCTACTGTTAGATTAGGGGTGTGTATCATGGCTTCAGAATAACTATTTACCCAAATCAACTAAGTCACTGACGATCTACAAGTAGAGGCGACAGCCTGATTGGTGGCATGAAGAACGAGGACATTTCAAAATACTTTCCCAACACTGCTCATTCCAAGATAGTGAACTTGTGCCTATGCTTAATAATCATGTCTTTTGTCTATAGAGCAAGATCCTACCTGTTGATCAACTCAAAGAAAACATGATATTTCCTAGAAGTAAGAATGCCGATAGAGCACAATGTATATAGTTGTAGTGATAGTTTTGAAAGTAGTTCAGCACGGTTGGACTAAAACTAAAATGTTAAATTTGACGGAAGCCTCAGACCATGTGAAAATATAAATGTACATGGAGGGAAAGAAGTGCTTGTTGAGAACATGTAAATATTGATGTACTTGGTAGATGAAACTATTTAGGTCCCTGTCAAACAACTACCTGCATTTAATCATAGAGTCGAGTACACGATTGGAACTCAAAGCCCCTTTCACAGAAAGCACCTTGAGGTCCAAATTGTACAGAAGGAACCTTTCTAAGAAAAAAGTATAAAAGGATGAATCTACTAGGGACACGGAAGTGCTCCACCGCTAAGGTGATAGGCATGCGTTGACTCTCAGTGCCAAGATCATTTCTTGAATCCGAAGAACCAAAGAGAATACTGCCACCTCCACTGGCCGGGCTTGACGTCGCTGGCTGCCACCAACAGTGAGACGGTGTGAGGTGTCACCAAATCCCTTCGCCACTCAAGATCGACCCCTCGTGGCCACCAATGCCAGAAGAGATTACTGCGCCTTCCTTCTTCGAACCTTTTGGTATGATGTAGGACAATTTCTTACTCAAAGCTAGACGCCTGACAACTATCTTTGTAAGTGGGATACTTTTGAGGTTTTGATGTACTAATATTTGAATGCTTCTGTTTTTCTCCAAAATATTAACAAATGTCCAGTGTTATGAATTTCACCACCGCTCTACCTTGCCCATTTGCCTCTGTATTGTCTTTTTTGCCATGTTGAACATAGACCCACAGTGCTATCGAAAAAAATACGCCAGAGGGGGAAGAGTCCCTCGGCATCGCATTAAGAAGAAAGGTGCGTACGACACCGGGTTGCGAGTGCGGAGACTCGAACCCAGGCGGGCTAGGATGCATCAGCCGGACCTAGCCACCAGGCTAAACCTCGGTCCACTTCAAAAAATTAGACTGGAGGGGGGAGAGCCCTCGGCATTGAATTCAGAAGAAAGGTGCGTACGACACCGGGTTGCCGGAGACTCGAACCTGGGCGGGCCAGGACGTTTAAGCCCGTCCCAGCCACCGGGCTAAGCCTCGGTCCACGATCCACATTAAGAAGAAAGGTGCGTACGACAAGTATTAGCTATTATGTGTCCCACAACTTACAAATGTGAGGGGAAGGATATAATTGCCTTGATAATAGATTGCCAAGCATGATATCAGAATGTACGGTCTGATTATAATTTTCTTCTAAGGTAATGATTTGAAAGCTGAAACTTTAGAAGATAATGTTTCTGCTTAGCCCACAAAAGATCTTGGTTTTGTGCCGGTCTTACTTTTCCACTGGTGATATTCAGCGTTAGTGAACCCAAAAGTGCGTTTGCGAACATGTTGTCATTATGAGTAAACATCAGTTATGGATGTGCTTGGAACTGAAGTTAATAGCAGCCCGCACTAAAACGTCAGGCAAGGTGTGTTCTGCTCATTTCAGTCAAGTAGTACAATGATTAGGGAGTAGTCAATTCAGGTTGTACTTTAAATTACCGCAAACTATCAAGTGAATTTTATGTGAACCTCTTTCTTGAAGAAAAATCCAGCGTGTATCTAAAATGATTGGCTATAATCACAAATAAAATCGAAATTTATCCTGGAAGATAGACTAAATGTTGTTGTTGGTTTTACTAATTGGCGTGACTGAATTTTCCTGTGGACACCATGCAGGCATAAATATTTGTTGTAACCAAAGAAGGAAATAAAACAAAATCCATATTTTCAATCTATGATATACAGATGATTAAACATCTCATGCATGTTTTTTAATCATTTGTCTACTGTTTAAGGTATCTTAACATCAAAACGGATAGATCAAAATCTTCACCTATTTTTTTTACATGAATCTTCATCTCTTTTACTTTTGTGCAAACTGTTGTATCGGTGAACGGACACACTGTTGGCTCTCCCTTATGTTGGTGCTTGGTAGGCACTGGCTGTTTCTTAATTGTGGTGTATCATTGAGCTCCATCGGCATCGCCGCAAAGATATCTTATGCTATTCTTTTTATGAGTGGAGTTTAATTTTCCCTGCAGTTAGATTTCAGGCTAAACTCTTGAACTGTATCACTGAATTCTGTTGTATATTGCGGATGACTCACAACTCACTCACGAGTGACAACTGGTAATGTATGCTTTGCTACTACTAGTATGTTTAAGTATTCCACTGTACACGTGAAGGATATCCCAGAAGGGATCCCTTTTTTACACCTGGAAGTAAGCTGTTGTTTACCTGAGCAACCGGCAGCAGGCATTCAGTGTTAAAGCTCCTTGTCGGTGGATATGACTTGCTGGAGACTGGAGTAATGGGCTGCTGTATTAGAGTTGCAGCACTCTGTGTGGTGGTCTGTGATGGATCTCGTGATGTTGCTACTGCTCAGTTTGCCTGTGCTCCCCAGCACCGACGATGGCACTTAAATTTCTCCTTGTGCTGCTTGATATTTCAATTTCTGTTTCATGGACCCGTGACTGTCCGCCATCGATCTGTGATCTGCAAATGGATGTAGTTGTAGCTGTGACCGGGAAGATGTCAAACATACGGGAGTGTACGTGTGAATCGCAGAGCTGGGCCGTGCAGCGTCCCGCGTTGTTGTTGTTCAGTGGCACGTACAGGCTTGGTTGGATACCGTTGCACAGTGTCGTGGCGCACATGTGTTCAGTGGCAATAGCTCAGGTATCTGGGCCGCTGCACATGCGTTCAGTGGGATCGTAGTAGGTACATGGATGACCACCTGATGAAGGTTTCAGTTGTGTGCCTCTTGAGTTTGAGCAAGTGATGAAATTTGACATATTTGACTCTTTTATGAAATTTGAGCACAAAACGAACCAACTCTGCACAAAAATCACAATCTGACTTTTTGTTGCATGACGCATTGAGGTAGGTCGCCATGGTAAACTGCACGATGCCGGATACCCCAACGCGGCAACGCTGCCAATCTTCGTACGTCAAGGCGCCAGGCGCCCTACTTCGGGGTGCCATCCAATGTACCATGACGACGGGAGTCGTGAAAAAGGGTCAGATCGTGATTTTTTTCCAAATCCGGCTTATATTGTGTTAAAGTTATAAAGGGTCAGTGCAGTCAAATTTCACGAGCCAGTGAGTCCAATTCAAGCCGAGTCAGACAAGGCTAGTTATACTAAGCAGTATTAACGTGCATCATGCTGTCGCCTCGGCCACTTGACTGCTGTCACCAGTGCTATACTATGGAGCAATAAAATTTCTTGTGACCTCCACCTGCAGCAAGAGCAGCGGCCGCTCATATATCCGTTTACCCGCCCACATCCCATTCATACTATCCAGAAGATAAAAACAAGAAAAAGCTTCACAAACAATCGATAGCCTGACCTGAATCAGAATGTTATCTATCGAAAGCGACTGGGGTAAAAAATTACAGAATCAATCAATAGCAGGTGAACAGAAGGGCAAACAAAATGAAATGAATGACGATGGAGTATGAACACACGTGGACGATGATTGCGATTGTTTTGCTGATCTAATCCGATTCTGGAGGCCACGGGAAGACGAACATTCGCGGCCACTCACTCAAGTTCTACCAACGCAGCGGGCACGGGGGTAAAGGGAAAGTGATGTGCGCCGATGACGCGTCGTTCCAACGGCTAGCTGCTTCCGCGGACGTGGGCCAGCCTTAGCCTTTCCGTTCCCCCAATTCCGCACCGTCGCCGTCACTTCCGCGGCCTCCGCCCGCGGCGCAGCATCGGGTCCTCCTTGAGCCGCCGGTACGCGCCGCCGCGTGCCACCGACGCCGTCGTGTCCTCTGCAGGTGCGAACAGAGAGAGAGAGAGAGAGAGAGAGGAACAGAAGATGTAAGAGATAGCGAGCAGGAAACAGTCGAGACGGGAACTGTTGTGTCGGGATGTTAGAGAGGCTTACCTGTGGCCTCGAGGGAGTGGGCGGCAACGGCCAGGACGGGGGCGAATCTGCACGGACACGCAAGCAGCGGTGAGAGCAGGGCCGGCGAGGGAGAGACGGTAGAGCGGAGATTCAGTTAGCTACTTACCGGCGATGGTGGAGGAGGGGTCGTGGGAGAAGAGGAAGAGGACGAGGAGGCAGAGGAGCGTGAGGAGGGGGACGAGGTGGATGGACTTGTCCGGCGCGGCCGCCCTGGCCGCCTTCCCCGTCGCCTTCTCGTCCGCCTCCTCCGCCCCCGCGGCGGGGGCGGCGTCCAAGCTGGGTCTCGAGCCCGGCGATCCGATGGAGAGGCGCTGCATTGTGGCGGCGGCTGCGGAGGAGGAGGAGGAGGAGATTTTGTTCTGTTGCTACGGCGCGGGGATTGGTGCGGTGGGTTTTATCGGAGGACAGGGTGGGCGACTAGTACGCGGGCGTATTTATCTGAAGGGAACGGGGGGATGTTTACTGCTGTGGAAATGACAGCCGGCCTCTTTCCCGTTTACTTGATTCTGCGTTCGAATTTGCTAGAGTGGGGCTAAAAATCCGTTAAACTTTGGTCCTTCTTTTATTTGCTCTCCGATTTTTTTTTTAAACTGATTGCTCTCCATTTTGTGAAGGCTCGTGCGCCTCCTCTTCGGATCCCACAAAAATGAACTCGTCGGAACCACTATGTGGGGCCGTCTTCAGTTGATGAGAAAACATCCGTGTTTGTGTTTACTTCGAATCGCACCTACAAGCAAAATTCTTACCTCCGTGTTGAACCCTACGTAATTTAGCTCGAGGCAAAATTTAGTATAATACGAATATGTAGTGTCTATTGGCGTTTTAGGGCACGAGCAGCGGTGGCTACCGAAACCTGCCGCCCCATGTAAAAAAGATGTCAAAGGCATCACTGTAAATTTTATTTCTCCAATGGAGGCCACACCTAGCACTCACGTCAAGCAGAAAAAAGAATCAAGCCGAGGACAGCATATGCATGTGGTGTATCTCTTCCTCTCTCCACTATTTGTACCAGGACCATGTCTTTTTATCTGTGGAGCAGCAGTTCTGACTATCCGAGCTTACGTGGCCTGTGGGGCAGTAGGTTGAGGCTATGCGTTGGGCATGCCCTTAGAGGGCTGAAAAGATGATGGAGCATAGGGAAAACTCCGCTATACACGTATCACATTCCACCGAAAACCAGAGCATATTACAAAGATCATCTGTAACATCAGCATGCAATTACAGTAGAGATAAACACACTTTCAATTTACAACCTTTTATTTTAGACAATATATGCCACGTGCCTCATATTGGGAGGATAGAAAACTTGAGCACATCACTCTTTCTTCATCGCATTCACATCATGAATCCTAGGTGGTTAGAATCAAGGAATCTCACCTCATATCCCAAAAGATGAACAACGTCACAGGGGTTCTAGACTTCTACAGTGTGTACCAGTCAGGTAGTTATCCATGTCATGCTCTTAGCTTCATCATTAAAAGTACAAGCTGAAAATCAAATCCCAAGTGCAGTGGCGGTGCCAGCTGATTAATGTTGTGTAGTCAATTGGAGCCTGTGTAGTCAAATCAATGTATTTATACCAATTTTTAATTATTTTTTGCATGATTTCTGCTTGTATACATAAAAAACAGTGGAGTCAAGTGACTACACAGCTTGTACAATAAAAGGTTAAGCTTCTCACAAATCTTCAACACGCCCTCAAAATATTTGGGATTATACTAAACATGCAGAATGTCAATGGACTTAATATTCGTATTGTTGGCCTCAATCACATCTTGCGAATATTTCGGTGCATTGTACAATTTGCCATATCCGCTCGCGACTCCTCATAGGGTTTATAATTCCTATTTTGAAGTACATAGGCTTGGCGGCCTTACTACATTCGCCATAATTTGGAATCGTGGGTTATATAGGAGGAATGGTTGGCTTGGTCCATTGCTTCTTGGATATTAATGTTTTGCCTTTCTTGGTCCCACTCACTTCACCAACCTTCTTAGTACGGGTGGGATTATTCCTTGATGATTGGCCTTCGCCAACAACCTTAGGGAACACCCCTTTCAAAATATGTGAACAATTATAGGTACGAAGAAGGGATAAGTGCACAAGCACGAGATGGAAATCAAATACGAATGCATATTGTGGAAGGCGCTGTGAGCAAACTGGTGAGCTCGTACCCATTCTTGAAGGCTCTGGGCCTAATTCGAGCTCCCAACACCAGGAAAGCACCAAATTTCTCACGTAATCATTCACGAGGTGGATGAATGGAATTGGTGTGCTATGTTTACAAAGGAAGTGCACATGAACATTTCTTTGCCCTAATGTATCCCTCACAACAACGATCCAAATTGAGCAAGGGATTGTAGAGGATGAAAAGACAAAATCATACTCTATCAGGACTCCATCCTTGCCCTAACTCCAGAGGATGGACACTTGTTGCTCGTCTTGGTAGGTAGAAGCCGAAAATCACCCAAATCAACGAAAGTTAGGAGGAGGAGATGGTGAAGAGCCTTCAAATATAACGAGGTACATGAATCTAATGCCAATCCATCGTCGCTGAGGCTCAAAATACCATGTGGCAGTGGAGGCAAAACATTAGGGAGTAGAGACAAAGTAAGGAGATGTTGAGAATAAGGTCAAGCAGTTCCCCTTACTGACCACTTAAAGCCTAGTTCGCAGTAGGGTTCGGGTTGCCCGGAATAGTCTGAGCATCTCAGATAAATATCAACTTTTTCGAGCTACACAAAAAGTTCACTCAGGATATCGAAATGAGGGATAGCCGGCTCCAAGCATGATGCCACAAATAACACCTAAAAACTCAATTTTCTCCGATATCAGCGGACTTGTGCACATAGGAGACAACTGAAAGGAAAAGGATATCGCCTAGAGGGGGGTGAATAGGCGATTAAAACTTTTCCGGTTTAGGCTTGATAAATGCGGAATAAAACTAGGCGTTTTAATTTAACAAGAAAACAACCTAAATATACTAGGCTCACCTATGTACACCAACAACTTATGCTAAGCAAGACAAACAACAAGGTGATAGCCAGATATAAGACTTCAAGCACGAAGGCTATCGCAATGTAAAGTGCATAAGTAAAGAGCTCGGGTATAGAGATAACCGAGGCACGCGGAGACGATGATGTATTCCTGAGTTCCTCCTTTTGAGGGGAGTACGTCTCGTTGGAGGGGTGTGATTGCGTGGATCACACGTTCGTTGGGAGACCCCAAGAGGAAGGTATGATGTAGTGTAGCAGCAGTTTTCCCTCAGTATGAAATCAAGGTTTAATCGAACCAGTGGGAGCAAGAAATCACTTCTAAAGGTTGTTGGTGGCGGAATATGGCACGACGCAACACCAGGGAATCCGGCGCCGACGTGAATCTGCACACAACACAATCAAACTACTTTGACCCAACGAAACAGTGAGGTTGTCAATCTCACCGGCTTGCTGAAAACAAAGGATTAAACATATGGTGTGGAAAACAGTAGTAAATTGCAGAGAATGAAAAGGAACAGTGTTTGCAGTTGGTTGTATTATCAGTGTAAAAGAACGGACCGGGGTCCACAGTTCACTAGTGGTGTCTCTCCATAAAAGATAACTAACATGTTGGGTGAACAAATTACAGCTGGGCAATTGATAAAATATTGAGCGCATGACAATGCATATATATGACATGATGATTACTATGATATTCATGTGGGCATTACGACAAAATACATAGACCGTTATCCAACAGCGTCTATGACTAATAATCCACCGCCAGGTTGTCATACCGAGTTCCCCGTTGGTATTAAGTTGCAAGCAACGGATAATTGCATTAAGTAATGTGCGTAATGTAAACAAATGCATTAGACCTAACGGCGCACCCTTAAGCTAAGCATAGATTATTTTATCCCTAGTGGCAACAGCACATCCACAATCTTAGAAGTTATTGTCACTCTTCCAGATTACCGGAGGCATGAACCCACTATCTAGCATAAATACTCACTCTTGGAGTTACAAGCATCTACTTGGCCAAAGCATCTACGAGTAACGGAAAGCATGCAAGATCTTAAATAACATATAAGATAAATTGATAATCAACTTGACATAGTATTCAATATTCATCGGATCCCACCAAACACAACATGTAGCATTACAATAATATGATCTTGATCATGTAGGGCAGCTCACAAGATCTAAACATGATGGCACAAAGTGGAGAGGCAACCATCTAGCTACTGCTATGGACCCGTAGTCCAAGGATGAACTACTCACGCATCACTCCGGAGGCAGGCATGGCGATGTAGAAGCCTCCGGTGACGATTCCCCTCTCCGGCAGGGTGCCGGGAAGAGGTTCTGAACCCTCCCGAGTTAGGGTTGACGGCGGCGGCATCTCTGGACCTTTTCGTGGATATTTGCTCAGGCACTTAGGGTTTTCGCGTCGGGGGGAATAAGTAGGCGAAAGGGCGGCGGCTGGAGACCCCCGAGGGGCCCACACCACCCTAGGGCGCGACAGAGGGGGGCCCCGCGCCCTAGGTGCGTGTGGCCACCTGGTGGTCCTCCTCTGTTGCTCCTTCGCTCCGTCAGGCGTGTTCTGGAAAAATAGGGACCCCCGTGTAGTTTCGTCCAATTCCGAGAATATTTCCAGACTAGCTTTTCTGGAATACAAAAACAGCAGAAAACAGGAACTGGCACTTCGGCATCTTGTTAATAGGTTAGTCCCAAAAAATGTATAAAAGTGATATAAAGTAGATGCAAAACATGTAGCAATTGGTATAAAACAAACATGGAACATCAAAAATTATAGATACGTTTGAGACGTATCATAGACTCAAACCGTCTAGGGTCCAACGACCCAAGAGTAACAAGCTCACGAACTTTCACTTCCATGAATCCTCGTGGAGAGAGCAAACCGATGCACCAAATGCAAATGGCAAGAGCACAAGTGCTCAAATCCTTCACTCTTAAATTCCAACAAAGCAACAAATGCTTATGGGAAAATAAGAGAGGAAGAACAATGAAGAACTCAACAAATGAACTCCAAGATCTAAATCCACTAGGTTCCCCTCACTTAGAGGAGAGATGGATTGGTGGAATTATAGATCTAGATCTTCTCTCACTTTTTTCTCAAAGATATGCAAGAATCATGGGAGGGATTGAGAGAAGGGCAAGCTTTACAAGGTCAACAATGGAGGAGAGAGAGGGGAAAAACGAGCAGCCCAAGGTTGAAGAAGGGGAGGGGTATTTATAGCCCCTCCCACGAAAATAGCCGTTGCAGCCACGCTTAGATCGGAATATCCGGTCCCTGACCCAAATATCCGGCCCAAAAATTCGGCCGAGTACAGAGGCTCGCGCCGTGGAGTCCTTAGCCGATTTTCTGGACAGGACCGGATATTCCGGTCCCAACTTAACCCGGAATATCCGGTTTGCTGAAAACTGACAGAAACAGCAAAACGAAAACTGCAATATCTTTTTCATCCGGACTCCGATTTCGATGATCTTGGGCTCGTTGGAATCGCAACGAAGAGGTCTACAAGATCATGCAGAGAAACATCCTAGTACAACAAGAGAGGATAAACCTAAATGTAGAAAGGTAAACCTCTCTAAAAAGGAACAACCGGTAAATCCTCCAACAACAAAAATGCAAGAAGATATTCACATGAAATCCGTTTTTTATGAACTAGAACTTGGTATGGAGATGAACAGAAGCTCTAAATTCACACATGGATAAAAGACAAATAAAAACCAAGAAAGATGATATGCCAAGAATGCAAATGTTTGATCTCGCCACAAAGATGCGATCAAGTTACTCACTTGAGAGCCCTCTTGATAGTACGGCGTCTATCCTATAACCCGGTCTCCCACTAAAACCATGAGACCGGTAAAATAGAAACCCTATTAAGATCATACCTTTGCCTTGCGCATTCCACTTGAGCTAGATGATGACGATCTTGATCTCTTCAAGTGAACCACCTTTCTTGATTGCGCTTTGCTCGGTGAAGACTCACATATCGCTCCCGCATACACCAAGATGGGAGTGTCTCTCTTAGGCACATCTCCACTTGACCATTATCTCCAAATAGGTCGCAAGCTTCAAGCATATGATATCTTCTAGATGCCAATCTTTAACTTGCACAACTCAATCTTGATGACGATCACCACTTGACGTCATCCTCCATGAGCTATAAGAAATCTTTCTTTTGATGCAAGCCCATGGAGAGATACCTAACCCAACAAAGGAATTCCACACACACACATAATGGGTTAGTTCATAAAGCTATATGGACAATTTCTTACCATACCATTGGATCACATGATCCCACATGATATATCATTTTGCTTTGTGTGTTGATCAACTTGAATCCACTATTTGCACTTAGTCTTGATCAACCTTGTATCTTTTCTCCTTCTTGATCATATCAAATATGCCCATTATAATCAATGATCTTGATGGCATACAACCTTGAATCCAACACATGGAGTTCAAGCGATGCCAATGGACAACCTATAAGAATATCTCAATACAAACATTAGTCCATAAGGATTGTCATTAGTTACCAAAACCACACATGGAGGCACCATGCACTTTCAACAACACAAGATCAAAATTAAGATAGTGGGGCACTACAGAGAGAGAGAAAACTTAATTTATTCCCACATCCATCGATCAAATCGCAGAAGAACAGATGCAAGGGACATGATTAAAAAACCAAATAAATCCTGAACTACATCTAGCTTCACATAAGAATCATGTTGAAACATATTGACTTAGAACGCATGGTCTATAACTAAAGAGGTGTAAATGTTTTACAAGTTATAGAGGACCATCACATTCATACATTATGGGCCTCTTCTTTCTTGGGCCTTCTATTTTGTGTTTTTGACTTCTCTTTTGACTTTTTGATTATTGGGTTTAGGTTGACTATGTGTGGTGCCGTGTAGGATTTTTTGACCATTACGCATTAAAAAATGATTGGCACTCATCCGATTAAAAAATTGGCATACATTAACCCCATTAATCATCATAAAGATTTATAGACATGAAATTAATATATACTACCAATAACACCAAGAGATAACCCATTCCGCAACACATTTTTATCGTTATTTCTCTATCACGATGACCTGGATGGATAAAAAATCCCAAATTCCTTACCAGGTAGGCCATACCGCCATAATTTTTAGTAAGTCATTTATTCGCCTCTATATTTGATATAATAATATATTATCTCCTTTATAATTGGAAACAATTAAATGTATAAACTGTGGTGCGACTTGAATCGTCCACTTTGCGCCTTCTATTTCCTCGCATGGTGTTATATATACCCCTGGGTATTTCAGCTCTCGGATCACGTTCTAAGTTCTACCCAAATGGCGTCCACCCCTTCATGATCAGGGAGATCATCTATGATCGAGTTCGTCTTCACCGACCAGCCTTTTTAGGATGCCACCTTCCTCCTAGCTAGCCCCCTCGCCTTTCACCTGCACCACCCAAAATTCTCATGGCCCAACAACTTTGAACGTTGGTGATCAACTCATCTTTCTCTTTCTCCTCCCAACCTCCCGATCGAATCCCGCATAATGAGTGAGGCACCCGCCACCACCGAAGACGACCCTGATGCCACCGCCGCCGTCACCAACAACAACAATCAGCAACAACAACAAGCAACGCCTGAGATGTTGAACGAAGCGGACCAACTGTCGGAGCTGCGACAGATCTTCCGGTCCTTCGACCGCAACAAGGATGGCAACCTGACGTAGTTGGAGTTGTGCTCCCTCCTCCGCTCCCTCGGCCTCAAGCCCAACACCGACGAGCTCGACGCCCTCCTCTAGCACGCCGACAGCAACTCCAGCGGCCTCGTTGAGTTCTCAGAGTTCATCACCCTCGTCGCCCCCGAGCTCATCGACGATCGCTCCCCTTATTCAGAGGACCAGATCCACAGGATCTTCAAGATCTTCGACCGCGACGGCAACGGGTTCATCACCGCCGACGAGCTCGTGCACTCCATGGCCAAGCTCGGCCACACCCTCACCGCCAAGGAGCTCACCGAGATGATCGAGGAGGCCGACACTGACGGCGACGACCAGATCGACTTTCGGGAGTTCTCACGCATCATTACCGCCGCCGCCGCCTCCGAAAACGTCTTCCCCTGACTCCTAAGTCCTAACTCCTAAGACCCATCCATCCACCATGCCTTCGTCGATCTCATGTGTCATTGATCTGCTGCTCCACTGGGCTTTGTATGCTTCTAGATCTATTGTTTTCTTCTCGAGGGAGGTCAGTGATCAGATAAATTTTAGGCTGCTAGTGTTGGTGAGATGAGCTGATGTCTGTTGCAAATAACAAACAAATTAAACAACCCAACGAAATGTCGATGGCAATATCAGTTTAGGGAGGATTTATCTATGCAACAACATTGTGTTCGTTGATTAGTTTGTTCATATCCACCGATCGTCCTATATGTTGTCTTGCTTGATGGTCACAAAGATGATTTTTTCTGTGTTCAACATTACTGAGGAGAATTTCCCATGAATGGTTACGTTCATTATTCGTACTTGTCCAAGGACGAGGAACCCAATCATCCCAATGTACACTGACCCACGGAACTAAACACAAAAAATGGTTACCACTAACTAACCAAGTGGTTGAGGGTACCCTCAACCAGCTTTCCATATCCACCAACCAAACATGCCTTTCTAGATTACAGGGTCAAAATCGCAGGAATAGGAAACACATAAAATCCCACAATTCTATCTATGCAAAACAGAGAATTGTAAAGCACATAAACACTGTAAATAGTCGTTTGGATGAAACGCAGTAAAAACACAGAAAAGTGTCTCGTTCCTACGCATTTGAGTCTAAAAAAGAGGTTGTATTGGATGTTCAAAATCCTATAAAATGAGGCATACCAATCCAATCCATAGGAATTTAGGTAATACCATTCCTTTGATCCAAATGCGATCCGTAGGAAAAAATCATAAGGATTGGAATCCTACTAAATTCCTGTGAAAATCCCAAAGAGGCCCTTAATTTGCTACTGCGTACAAATTCGTGGCAAAGTTAATGAATTTCAGCAAATTTAGCTCTTCGTACCGGTTCCTCGTCTTCTCCGGCTCCGCCTCCAGAAAAACCCCCGACGACGTCTCGGTCCCTCGGACCAACCTAGAACCCTCTCCCCGTCTCCCGTCCCTCTCCATCTCCCCCCGAGCAGCGACCGGGAGCGCACACGCCTCAGTTCACCGCCCCTTTCGGCACCGCCCAAGGAGCGCTTCCACAACGTCGGCGCCCGCCGGGATGGAGGCCGCGGCGGCGGCCTCCGACGAAACCCTAGCCGCCGTATTCGCCCAGCTCAAGCCCCACACTATCGCCCTCCTCGACGTCCTCCGCAGCCGCGGCCCCGCCTCCAACTCCGCCGCCGCCTCCTCCCTCCGCGCCATGGCCGCCTTCCTCCGCTCCGCCCCCGCCCCCGCCTTGCAGCTCTGCTTCGAGTATGTACACACCCACTGCTCCTCCCTCCTCCTCTCCGCTGCTTAACGGAAGATGATATTCTTTTTTTTTTGTGCGCCTTTGGTTTGTGATTTAATCTGGGTGCCCTGTGCTTTTCTCTAGCTATACGGCGTTTCCATTGCTCATGCTCCTGGATGCAGCGGTGCTGTGCAGGAAGGAAGGCCAGGCAGGAGGGCAGGGCGTCGGGGAGGCTGACATCACTGATGCCATCGCTGAAGGCGGGCTCGCCTGCCTCGAGACGCTCCTCACCAAATGCCGCCTCACCTCGGTCAATCAGGTGTTAATTCTGCTAAATTGTGATTCTACACTGCAGTCTAGTCTCTAGGATCCTAACTAGAACCTCTTAACTAGCTGCTTACTGAGACTTGGGTCTGGAATTGATTTTCGGACAACTATGGACTGTAGGGAACAAACCATCTTTGCTCTTTAAGCGCATATTGGGTAGATCATGTGGGTTCCTTTTCGTTGTTGAATCCACCAAGTTTTCCACATATGTTATATAGTTTTGTTTGCTGTGCTAGATGGTTGCGTTACTGAAAAAGTTGACATCTGGGGCAATGCTTTCACCTTCGGAGGCTTCAGAGGAATTCCGCCTTGGCATCATAAGATGTTTCAGAGCCATGATTCTGCAGTTACAGTCATGCTCGGATAAGTCCTGTTCGTGTAAGCAAGCAACTGTATTGTCAACAAAACCGACAATTCTAAGTTCGGAAGTTGGTAGTGTGGTTCACCCAAAGCACTCTGCAAAATCAGATGAGTGCCTGCTTGCATTCCTCCAATCCCAAAATGCTTCAGCTGCTGTGGGGCACTGGCTTTCGCTTCTTCTTCAGGTATATTATTTGTTACTGAATTTTTGTACGCACACCTTCTCTTGCTACGTCACTTGTTCTTTTGTTGATACAATACCTTTGCTATTCAGTCATTCTGTTATTTATGCACACATGTTCGTTTAGATGTAATCATGTGTTAGTAAGATGGTGCTCTAATTTGGTTCCTTTCGTATGGAAGTCATCAGAACATGAGGCATCAAGAGGTCACCGTGGCAGTGGAGGTGTTAGAAAGGAGTCATTGCTTGCATTACGTGTTCTTATTGCCAAGGTGAGATGTTCTGTGTTACATCAGTTTTTTGCTAGATGAGAAACTTCTAATGTGTTCAGTCAGAAATGATTAATCATTTACTGACTAGAACCCTACCTGGCTAGTATTTCTTCCCAAAGAACCCCACGACAAAACCATTACTTTTGATGAAAAGATGAATGTACAAGAACTGAGGCAATGTTACATGTTTAGAATTGACATAGGAGTCAGTCAGGGTAACAACTTTTACTCGTTTGAAGCAAAAAGGAATGAGGTATATTGAATAGTGTAACTGTGTAAGACATACCTAATTTTCAGAGATGATTTAAATGCCCAGGATACTCTGATTGCAACAGTAGGAGTCAGCATCACGTTCGTGTTTGGCATATCTGTATCTTTTCTGTGGGCATGGTTTCTCTCTGCATAGAAGTCTGGTTGAGTTTTTTTTTTAGCATGGCTCCCGCTGAGATTTTTGAATTATGCGCATAATTTACTAAAAATTGTCTTTCTTGTTTAGGTAGGTTCTGCCGACGCACTCGCCTTTTTCCTGCCGGGTATTGTCAGCCGTCTTGGAAAGCTTCTCTACACGTCTAAGACTATGATTAGTGGTGCTGCCGGGAGTGCTTTGAGCATTGAGCAAGCCATTCTTGGATTGACTGAGGCTTTGATGATAGTCCTATGTGACAAGGAAAATTTGGGCGCACTTGATATGCCCAGTGACAATAGTTCTAATCATTTTTCTGGTGGCGGTTCAAGTGACCATGTATTGCAGAAACTTCGCCAACTGCCAACGGATAATTTATCTAAACAAATAGACAATGCTGAAACTACAGAAGACGCTATCTCTGATTTCAGTAATAACTCTGCTGATAGAAGAGCATTGCATGTAAAACGTACTAGAAAATGGCTCGAGGAAACAGTTACTAATATTGATAAGTTGTTTTCAGCCACATTTCCACATGTATGTTTACCCCTGCCCGACCACCACCTCCACGGATTATTTGTTAATCACCCTTCTAAGTCAGTTTAATATTGTATCATCTTGCAGCTTTCTATTCATCCATCTGAGAAAGTAAGGAGGTCGGTGGTTAATGGTGTAAGGGGGCTTTTGTCTAGTTGCAGCTACACATTAATGAGAAGCAAGATGTTATTGGTGGTAAGTTTGTAAATTCTAATTTTCCCTTCACGTGTGAAAAACATAATAAAATGTGGTGACTTTGCCATCAATATGCAGCATGTCTTTTGAAGTTCATACACCATGCATTCATATCTTTGGCTCACCAGCATTATCCACATACTTGACTGGAAGCTATATTATTTAACTTCATAAAGATAATTGCAGGAGTGCTTATGTGTTCTAGCATGCGATGATGCGGCAACTGTGTCTGAGGCTGCGCAAGATTCTCTTGATTATCTTTTTATGAAGGGTCAGAGCTTTCTATCAGAAAATGAGGTTTCTGATATATTTACCAGGTTTGTATTATTTATTTATTTGCTAGAAACAACACAGATTACAGTGGAAGCAAAGTTCTCAACTTTTTTGCATGTAAAATAGGCTTCTTGAAAAGTTACCACAACTGGTGCTTGGAAGCGAGGAGATCACTGCACTTTCACATGCTAGGAAACTATTGGCTCTAACTTTCTATGCTGGCCCTCAGTTTCTGATAAATCACCTTCATCGTTCTCCTGTAAGTTCCTTACATTCCTTTCTTTAGATCAATGACTCTTCGATTGACTTTTGACTTGATTTTAATTGCACTGGCAGGTTGCTGCTGCTCGCTTCTTTGATTGTTTGGGTTTATGCATTAGTCATAGCTCACAGTTTTCTGGTTCCATGGACAAGCTAATTGTATCAAAGCCACTATCTGTTGGGTATCTGTATTCAGTTGCTGAGTTAAAGAGTGGTGCCTATCTTAAAGATAGAAGTCATAGTTCTCAGTATGCCACATCTTCATCCATAGCCCCAAAAATATCTGTTATCCAAGATGATGGTTTGTTAAATGCAATGCATGGTACAGTTGAATATGAGCTCCCCCATGTACCTCCATGGTTTGTTCATGCGAGTAGCCAGAGGCTATACTTTGCTCTGGCTGGAATAGTTAGGCTTGTTGGTCTATCAACAGTTTCAGGTATTTTGTCAACTACTTTGAATGTTTGCCATACTTATGATTTAGGAGCTGTCCTGCTTGTTGGCTTCTACAGTGATGCAATTTATTACACTGGAGTGTTGACTTGCCATGTTTTGTTGCTTGTGATGATGCTAGGGCAAGGAACCAGTGCGGCTTTATCTGTTTTTGTTGATATTCTACTCAATCAATTCCGGAGGTTGAGCGCTGAGCTGCGCGCCAAAGACACTCAGAGATACGGTGTGCAGAGGTGGTACATGAAGAGTGATTCTGGACAGCTACTACGCCAGGCAAGCTCTGCTGTTTGCATGCTCAATGAGCTCATATATGGTCTATCAGATCAGTCTCTCTGTATATGTTTGCAATTATTCAACAAGAGTTCAGTACGAGTGGCAAGGGTACCTGGTCAAGATGATAACTTAACTTCATGTGCTGAACATAGCAAAGTTACTGGTATCAGAGAAGCTTGGAAGATAAGTGAGCAAATGGGAATTAAAGAGGACATTATTCAATGTATTGGCAGTATTCTACATGAGTATATATCTCCAGAAGTCTGGGATCTTCCAACAGAACAGAACTCTGAGCTATGCCAAGGGGAAACTAATCTTCCATTGCATTTATTCCGTGATACCTCTGCCCTGCAACAAGTAATTATGCATCACTGCAATTCGTCAATATTTTTGTTAAAGTTCTTCCTCTGCTTGTTCCAATTTCAACTGTATTTCATGCTTTGTTCTGCATCAGGTAATGCTTGATGGGATTGGAGTCTTCGGTATCATTCTCGGTCAAGATTTTGCACGTAGTGGGTTTATGCACTCTTCACTTTATCTTCTACTCCGGAAACTCATCAGCTCAAGTCCGCAGATTAGAATCGCATCAGATGCTGTCTTAAGAACACTTGCTGCTGCTGGTGGTTACTCTACGGTAATTGATTGCCTTATTTCATGCAAGATTCTTTACCATCATTGTAAGAATTCCAATTTATGTTTTTCTTCCTGTGCAGGTTGGCCAATTCGTTGTGGCGAATGCAGATTACATTGTTGACTCTCTTTGCAGACAACTGCGCCACCTAGACCTCAACCCCCATGTTCCTGATATTCTTGCGTCCATGCTCTGTTATATCGGTGCTTCTCGTGACATTTTACCATTTTTGGAAGAACCGGTATGATAAGGATGGTTATGAATCTTTCCCATTTTTTTCTGCCTTGTAAAGCATTTGTAGCTGCTGATCAGCCAAATCAATTGGCACTTAAATGCTTTCGAAGTCGGTCCGCTTATCCTTTCGGGAGCACTTTCAGTTTTGATTGTACTAAGAGAATCTGATGCTCCATGGGGAAGTAAAGGAAAATGTTGGCAATTTAATTAAAACAAAACATGATTATTTTCTAATAATTGAAGCAAATTCCACTTTTGCTTTTCATTGCAATACATGTAATTCTTACAGATGCGGGCAGTTTCTTCAGAGCTGGAGGTTCTTGGTAGGCATGATCACCCACATCTAACTGTTCCATTTCTGAAGGTATTATGATATACAATTACAAATTTTGATATCATATGATGGCTGCTTCATTATTTTACTAAAAGGCACATGCATTTCAGTTCATGTATATGGTGTTGGCTGGGGTTTCAAATTTTAATTATTGTTTTCCCCATTTTAACTATCGCATGCTTATGGCAAGGTTTTAAGTCTATTATAAGGCTGTTCATCAACAGTTCTTAAAACCCATTAAGCAGTGCAGGGAAGTGTGTGCAGCTGTTCTGTGTAGGGGTGTCTTTAGGCACTGGCATAGTTTGCACTGGTTCGATCCAACAGGTTGATGAATGGTTCTAGTTTTCATGTCTTCTCGTGTCATGTATGAGTGTTTGATTGATAGTCTTCTATGGTTTGTGCTATCTCGATTATTGAGCCTGCAAGTTAGAGTACGGCAATACTAGTACATACCACATGGAATTATGTCAACTATAATTGGCCTACCATCTAATGTGTAGGAGGTGATGATTGCTAAATGGTCAAACGAACAGTGGAACAAAGCGACTGTTAAGTGCTAGTATTTTCTCTGTACTGGCATCCAAGTGGTGAAATTATTGGAACACAGTATCTCCCTCTGACCATTTTTTTCTTCTGATGAAGTATACAAATATGTATTTGAACTGTGAAGTGTACAGTTTTTGTACAAAATTCCATATAAATTAAAGTCCATGTTGATTTAGCGATTGTCTTCATCTCTTGTATTACTGTTGTGCGCATGGTGCTTTCAGAATTTAGGACCAACTGTTACCTGTGTTTCATCTCTTTCTTTGGTCATGTTTTGCTTCTACATGTTTCGCTGAGCAAGTTCTTTCTTTTTGGGTTTCCCTAGGCAGTTTCTGAGATCGCGAAGGCATGTAGTCATGAATCTATTAGTTTACCAGATGAGGTGCGATCATTTTGTGTGAAGGTCAGATCAGAAGGTCAAGAAGTTCAAAATTTGATAGAGAAGAGAAGAGGAATTAGTGTAATGACTGGTAATAGCTTGACAAGATCCAATTTTGTTTGTTTACATCTTCTACAGCAGTAGGTTTCGGTCCAGTTCATCACAGTAATGGATAACATAAGTAATATCAAAGCATGCTAAGTAATTGTTTCATTCAATGTACCATCATAGTCATGATCCCCAGAAAACAATAGGTTTAGATGGTTACTTTATTTATGAATCCTATTCGTGTAGTTGCTGTCTCATAAGTCATAATCTGTTTTTGTGGCTGCATCAGAAGCAACAGATGTTGATGCTCAACCTGAATTTATGATAGTGGAGTATTGGGATGATTTACTTTGCAAGCTAAATGATATGAGAAGATACAGGAGAATAGTTGGATCTCTTGTTGGGTCTTGCTTATCAGCCTCCACCCCACTTCTTTCCTCGACCAAGGAATCAGCATGTCTTGCGGCCCTTGACATCGTGGAGGTATATTTTTATTTCTTTCTTCTGATTATGACAGTGATTGGGATAAGTGTAGTTTCTGATTCAGTTTCATGGGATATCTCAATTGCGGGGACATTTATAGGTTTCTTTGTTTTGCCATGTTTTGTTGACCATTTTGTTTGGCAATATCTTTTGGCCATCTTCTGTTTGGTACAATAACTAGAGCTAGCTGCTGTATTCTTTATCTTAAGGAATGGAAAATTCTACTGTATACAATATGTTGTGCACTTATATGTCGCATATGACTGTTTTCATTTGTACCTTACACTAGCAACATAGTTCTTAGATGTCATTTCCGTTGTCATGTATTACATCGAGTAAAAGTAAAACAAATATACTAGTAGTGCATGGAGCTATTCATCGTCAAACAACAGTTGCTTGAAGACTTCTTTCGCTTCATCCTTACAATGAAGGTTTCTCTGGAATTTCTTGTCACGGTAAAATTACTCTTTGCCATCTGCAGAACGCTGTTGTATCTATTGCCAAGGTTGAGGAGGCTTATAAGTGCGAAATTGAAAGCAAAGCTGCTATTAAGGAGGTTGTCCAGATTTTGTCGTTGGATGAACTTCTTGATGATATGGACGCTGCTGAAGATGTTGACGAGAATAGACTACTGCCAGCTATGAACAAACTATGGCCATACTTGGTTATCTGCCTTAAGAACAAGATCTCAGTGGTGCAGTTTCTTCCCATCTGATATTCTTTGCTTCGTGTAAATAATTGTTCTCTTAGTACTTGCTTCTTTAGTTTTCTGGATCAAAGCTTACATGGAAATATTAACTTCTTAGCTTCCTAAGTTTTACCATTCATCAATGTTAATGTCTCATTGCTCACTATCATGAAATCATGGTTGAGGGCTTAGAATACACAAGAGCATTTGACATTATCCAATCAATGAGCCACACATTCTTTTGACCAGAATCAGATATAGGGCCTTATAGTTTCCTGTGTCGTATCTAAGTTCATCATTTTCATTTGCCATTTGCGTACTTCGATCCAAGGGATTCCTATAGCTACTTTGGAATCCGGCTATTATGTCAGACTGGTGAAACTCAAATACCATTCCAGTAGCCTGTGACACGTTACTTGTCCTAGTCGAGGAGCACTCCTCTTAAGTGACACCTGCTCTTTTATGTATCTTGTTTGATGACCCGTCATGTTCGGTTGATCATTGCCTCTATAACCCTGCTCCTTTATGAGATCAAATTTGTATGAGAATTCTGAAGTTAACTTGACCAGAACTATATTCTGAAAAACATGTGCCACCATATTTCTGTCCATACTCCAAAAGATTGGTGTTGATTATTAATGTAGATGGGTTGAGTTCATATTGTTGACGTAACAATATGCCCCAAACATGACCTCAGTTCAATTAGTGATGTCACACTTGCACTTTTGTAACTTAGCCCAACGCTCTTGGTTATTCATATCACCTTATATGTTTGTTGCTGTCATGAAATGCTAGATTCGTTTATAATTTCAGTCATGGAACATATGCTTTCCAACAGACCAAAACTTTGAATTCGAATTTACCGCACGAATTATTTGCAATATTGGTTTGTACTCCCTCCGTTCCTAAATAAGATGTTTTAGTTGTTACACATGTTGTCTACATGCATACTAAAGTGAGTGAACCTACATATGGAATATGTCTAGATACACTTGTGTGCATGTGAATGTGGACAAAAGCTAAAACATCTTATATTTGGGAACGGAGGGAGTACATGAAGTAGACCTATTAGTACAGTTTCTTTTCGTTGGATCTAGAATTTCCAGTGACCTACATGGGATTTCAAATGTACTCTGGACATGATAATATTAAATCTATGAGTTACTAGACTGGTTAAGTTTCAGTTACCTGTTTCTGTATTTCCAGTCATACTGTAACTGTGAGTTCTATATGATGTCTTCTCTTACTGGAATATGATTTCTGCAGCCTGTTGTCAGAAGATGCACAGAAGTGTTAAGCAGAACTATTCAGGTATCCGGTGGTGATTTTTTTGTGCGCCGGTTTCATAAGGATGGATATATTATTTGGAGGTTGTTAGCCTTGTCTCCATTCCGACGGAAAACACTGTCATTGATGGAGAGCAAGCAATTATTTTACCATATAGGAATACCTCACTTACCTCAGAGGAACCTATGGCTGAGATCTCCAGCCAAAAGATTCAGATTGCAGTCCTGGACATGATCAGTGAAATATCTTCCAATAAAAGAAGTGCAATTGCATTGGAAAGTGTGTTGAAGAAAATATGTGGCCTTGTGGTAGGGATTGCTTATGGTGGGTTGACAGGTTTGCGAGAAGCTGCTATAAGGGCATTGACAGGACTTGCCTGTATGGATGCTGACCTCGTGTGGCTTCTTCTGGCAGATGTGTATCATTCACTGAACCAAAGGGACATGCCCTTACCACCTATCGAAGATCTGGTGGAGCTATGTGACCTTTTGCCCCCTCCAATGTCTTCAAGAGAGTACCTCTTTGTGCAGTATGGTGGTGAGGGTGTTACATATGATATAGACCCTTCGGCCGTACACGAGGTGTTCAAAAGGATGGAGGATACGGTCTTCAAATGATATCCTGTAACCACACAGCTTTGTCAACTAATTATGGTCTTGTGGATCTGCTGTTGGCACAGTCAACGCCTTGGAGAGGACATTGTGCCTCACTGTCTCATGCTGAGGTCAGCCATGAAACTTCACCCTCCCCCCTCCGTTATTGCTTGTAAATCAGTGTTTCTTAGACGAGTAAGTTTGGAAAGCTCCTACATGAACAAGAGAACAGCATAGCAAAGACGAACACTCGCAATATGTTTCTGTATTAGGAAACTGTTCCTCTGTGAAACCTGGGAACCTTCTTTTTACCAAAAAAAAAGGTATCATGGAAACTGTTTGAGAACTAGATTATATTTTCCGATGGGTTTTAACTTGAATTTGGAGTCGTGGATTAGTGCTTTAGTGATATTATTTAATCTCTACTAAGCATCTTGTTGGTTTACTGCTGCCACACATAGTTTCGGGCTAAACATCAATTCATCAATGTTAGAGGAATATGATGTATTCATACAACCCAGTTCCACATTATTACCACACGTGGATGGTACCATTATGGTTTTTAAATAGTTGGAATTTAGTTCAAGAATTTTATTAAGGTGCAAGATGGCATGCTTTCTGTATAATCGAATCAACAATATTTTATCTAAGACATCTTATGTACTATTGCCTAAACTTCCCTCTGTTCTAGACATGAACAATGAATTGAATTATGAATGGTCACTTCCTCTTAGCCAAAAAAAAAATGAATGAGCATTTTAGCCATATCAATGGAACTGCATATAGGAGTATATATTAGGATGGCCATAATATGTTAGTTATGTTTTTTATGCAGAAATCAGAGTGAATGGTAACTGTAACCATAAGGGAACTTTCTTGCTGTGAGCAGACGAAAAATGGGATTCAAGTTACATATGTGATGCTGTCTGCCATCTGTATGTGTATCTTCAAGTCAACCTACAAAGGGGGCGCAATCACTTGCGACATGGAATTGTTGTACCATAACACAACTGTAGAAGATAACACCATTTGTGTCCACATTTTCTTTTTTCAAAGCGAAACGCTTCTGTAATTATGTAGTCTAAAGAAAAGCAGTGGAGATGGGATATGGGAGTATTCAACATTTTAGGATGTTCTCTAGGAAGTAGTTATATCTGGCTGTTACACTTCAGTTTTGTCGAGACTTGAAACGTTGTGTTGCTGTCATATATTCAGTATCATTTGTATCTGAAGCATGACACATGTCAGTTATTAATGTAGATGCAAACCTGTAGCGAGTTCTCATAACAGTCATCACGCTGAGTTGATTCCCTTGCGTTTGTGTATGCAAATTATAATTCCAAACACGGTTCTTTCGATGCACAGCCTCCAGAGTTATGTGTACTGTATCCAGATTATCTGACATGTAATTCATGTCGTGTTGCTTGGGTAATTTTTGTTTAGTTCTGCGATTATCTGACAGATGTCAGTCATTAATGTAGATGCAATGCTTTAGCGAGTTCTCATAATAGTCATCGCGCTGAGTTGATTCCTTTGCATTTTTATAATGTGAATTCAAATTCTAGACACAGTTCTTTTGATACACAGGCTCCAGAGTTATGTGCATTGTATCCAGGTTATCTGACATGTAATTCATGTCGTTGCTCGGGTAATTTTGGTTTAGTTGCGTGAGCAATGTGGATAAAAAGGTACCTATGACCAAGTAACATGCCCATTGCCTCTCTTTAGTAACATCAAAATGTGCACTAGTTATCAAAGAGAAGACTTGAGATACCGAAGGCTAGTTAATTCAGTATTGGTGTGTGCCAGACTTTGCAAAGCCATCAGAATTTTGCGTATAACAAGACGTGAAAGAATTCTGCATCGTAGTCGTGGCTGTGATTTTCAGCCATGCAGATATGAATAATGACACCTATTACATATGTACAGTCAATCTAGTAAAGAGCTCCCCTCTTTGGCAAGAACAAATAGGCCGCCTCCATCACCTCTTGAAATCCTCAAGTCTTTGTCCAGGTAAGTTGTCAAAAGCCAGGACTTGGCCCTGTTGTTGCCAGGAATAGGTACCTTGAGGGGTGGCTGCCCAGAGATCGACCCGGCAATGCTAGCAAAGGCTTGCTGCAGAGGGTTCAACAGCTGCTGGACAGGCCCCAGGCTGATCTTCTGCCCAAATATGGCGATTTGGTTAGGTAGATTGACGGATGATGATATCTCCGGTGGCTCGAAGCTCCCCTCTTTGAATTGGACCTTCATAAAAACAATTAATAAACGTGTCAGTTCCGTGCATCTATCATAGGATGGCTTTATATACGGTGAAGGGCAGAACATGGAACTGATGTAAGATCGTAAGAAATCTTAATAACCATGATGTGTACACCCTAACTAGGACAAAGACAGGTAGGCGGCAATACTGACATCAAATGCGTCTTCTGAGCACTTGAGTTGTAAGCTTGTAACTATGCATGATTACATCTGTCAATCTATGGCAGCAGAAATGGGCCTCTCCCTAATTCGCTAATTTGACATTCCACATTTTTTTAATAGCAGGTAGACGTAACTAGCAAAATAGTTTGAAGGGCAACACAATAAATCTAATAATACGGGACATTTTTTTTGCCAAATCTAATACAGTAATACATTATGATGCTTCAAGATACTGAAGAAGCAATTAGCACTTACATAAGAGATATCTGAAAAGCTGAATAACCAATGAAGTAATAAAAGAGACTAGCACAATTGTGTAATATTCATGAGAAGCAAGCCTGTACCTCTATCCTTGATGGACTTTGGGCCTCAAAAGAAGCAGTTGCGCTGAATGAAAACGAAGCGAACGGGGTTGAAATAGTTGAAGCGTTGACTATCTTCAAGCTTCTCGAGTCAATTTCTTGGGATATCTTGTCAACTTTGGAGAATGGTGTTGCCCCAGCCAGCAGAATGGGTAAAAGCTCGGAATATGCCGTATACCTGAAAGTTGGTGATCATGCACAATTAAGTAGGTACAAGCAACTGACTGGAGTCCCACATTGCAGTGATTGAATAAAATCGGTAATGAGAACTCTTTTGAGCACCAGTATTGAGAATTCTAGTAGGAGAATTCGGTCCGCCGCTTCGTCAGAGCAAGAGCAGTATATGAAAGTAGACCGCTTACGCAGTAGAATCTAGAACACCCTTTGGTGACAGTTGCAATCAACTAATCAGTGGCTATAATTGAAATGAAGTCTTTCGCTGACATCTGGTACTAACCCACGAAGTGACGATCGAAGTAGTGCCTACTAGCTAGAACTAACTGACAGCAAGAGTGAGAAGGCTCACACGAGGATCCAGTTTCCGTCGAGGAGGTCGGGCGCCTGGACGGGGGCGGTGGTGGGATTGGCGGCCTCGAGCTGGGCCACGAGCTCCACGACCTCACCCCTGACCTCCGCGGACGCCTGGAGGCCCAGGCCGGAGCCGTACACCGTGTCCACCAAGCACCGCTTCAGCTCCTCCCGCCCGTCGTCCTCCTCCGTAGCCGGAGCCTCCTCCGCCTTGGCCGGCGCGGGCTTGGGCTCCCCGCCCCACTCGTCGTCGTTGGTAGGGGTGTCGGCGCCGGAGGGCTGCTCGGGCTCGGGCACACCTGGCTCGCCCCACTCGTCCGTGACGGCGGGGCGCGAGTTCCCCGAAGCGGAGGCGGTGGGCTCGCGGCCCCACTCGTCATCGTCGACCGTGGGGTCGGGGATCCCGGCGTTGGGGGGGCTGCCCCCCGCAGCGAGGCGGACGGGGAGGCGGAGGCAGCGGGGCCGCCTGACCCGGAGACCGCCGACGGGGAGACGCGCCGCGGCGGTGGGGTTGGAGGTGAGGAGTAGGAGGGACGCGTTGGCCGCGTGTGAGGAGGCGAAGAGGGGAGCCATGGGCGAACGAAGTGATTCCACCTGTCTCCTCTACGCCTCTAGTCACTTGTGTGGGCGGGCGAGGAGAGGGCACGGCTCAAACACCGATTTTCTTCCTTGAATTTACTGGAGCATTTTCGGAGAAAAAAAAACTAAAATCCCTACTTGATCAACCTATACCTTATTTGCATCTTCATGTGGATGGTATCTTGAAAGCAATAATCGATACATAAATAATCTTCATTGCTCTAAGATATGTTCATTGAAGACTCAACTCTTCTCATGTCCATTCGTCGGATTATTGAAAATCATTTTACTTACCAATTGAATTATTGAATTAGCATGTTCTATCACAACATTTTAAGATATACAATGATTTTTTTCACTTGATTGCACACTTCGAGACTTGATAAATCATTGCTCACATATGAGCTCGACATGATCTTGACTTGAACCCATAACTCACGATTTTCTCTTCACTCCGTTATGTCAAGATCTTGATCCTCTATGGATTGACACATAGCACAAAGCATGATAACATTTTGGTTCAACACATAACTCCATATTCACTGAATTTCGTATTAATACTTCAAAATTATCTCACTTTCTTCCTCTTGATAAGATTATGTTCATCTCTTTCATTTCACTGATCTTGATGCCAATACTGAATGTATATCCTTATCTTCATGACACTCAACAATTAATTTAACACATGAATTTAATTTCAAGATCACATGTTGGAATATTGCTTCATAAAACAACTCAATGAAACCATTACTCCATATATGTCGACATTAGTTAACAAAATTCACCTTATGGAAGAAAAGCTTGTACAACGAGTTCTACTTACATGGTCAAGTATCACATAGCTACTTGACGTCAAAACCATTTGCACTAACATCAAACACTAGAAAAACATGTGTTGTTTGTAGACCAAAAAAATATATATGCACGTGTGAATGAACTTGAATTTCAAGACATATACCACCAACATGACCTTCGGTGGAGTTTTCTCTATATGCACAACCATACAAAACATCAAAAAAAGATTGATATGCATGAAATGAAAACACTTAAGCACAAACCAAAAAGCTACCCATTTTTGCTAAACCCTCTCGACTTCTCCTCCAGTGGCAACAATTGTTGAAGTGGACAAAAAAAAAGGTTTAGAAGCCAATATAAATGAGTTCCACCGTGATTTATGCATTTCTCATAATACGAGTGAAATTAAATGCATGTATCTAATTAAGAATAATATAAATTCAAACTATATTGAGGATCCATAGATTTTTAACGATATGACATGATAAAAGTATCAGCATATGAAGTAAGCAATAAATAAATAAATCCAAATACCATATTTTGGACAAGATAAATATAAAATCTTAAACTTATCATCAAGAAAAGCTTGAGTCCAAAATGCGTCCAAAATATATGAGTGCACGAAGAGATGTGAAATAAACAACACAAGTACACACAATATAAATCTTTTTTTTTTTTTTTGAAAGGAATGCGGTGGGGAAGCCCCCACAGCGAGTTTTTTTTTTTTAAAATCATAAGAACCCAAATTCGCGCCCGTGAGGACTTGAACCTGGGTGGCTGGGTTGTACATCCACTCCACTAGCCAAGTGAGCTAGGCTCACTTCTTCACACAATATAAATCTTACCAGAGCCACCAAATAATCAGACATATAAAAATGATGGTCGGAAAAAATGAGAGTATAAAAAAGTAGACAAAATCTTAGAAAAATCCACAAAGAAACGTGTACAAGAGAGAAGTCATAGTTTACACGATTGATCTTTGCACATAAGCATATAGCATGACATAATGTGATCTCATTTGCGTAATTATGAAACTTTCAAAAAAGAAAATCTCGAATACATTACAACTACCAATAGAAGAAAACAAATATAGTTAGGATCCTTTGAGATAAGCAAGAAGTATCACAAGAAAAAGATAAATTTTGTAATTTCATCGATGTTGCACATAAGAGCACTTTGAGAAACTGATATATAATAACATTTCCAAATTGACATATTTGGGAATGATGAGCCATGAACATGGTTTTGTATACGTCCCATGATATGCAACATCTCGAATTACTCATATTTGCAACAAAAAATCTTTAAGAAATTTACAAAGCACAAAATTTGTGCAAAATAAATTTCATGTCATGATGCAACCTACACAAAGCTGAAAGATTTATATGGATGCATGAAGTAGATACGTGTTAATATGAAAGATCGAAAGCATTGGTATGATGTATTAGACAATGTCCTTCTTAGATTGGCCCCAATTTGTGCATGGTGTCACCACCTTAATTATATATGATTTAAGCATCCAATAATTCCCTAACTGTCTAAAACTCATTAAAGTATAAATGGTCCCAAACTCATTGGATCCAAAGTAATTAGAACAAACATACTCCCTCCGTACCAAAAGTATAAGATGTTTTAGATATTCAATACGAACTACATACGGATTGAATATCTAAACATATTATATTTGGTACGGAGGGAGTAGTACATGATGAAACTTCACATAAACACGTGAATATGTAAGTGAACCTGAATTCATTGGGTCCATAGCCTGCTTTTTGTAGTTTGAACAAAGTCGATTGTGAAGTATGGTTTGTATTGTAAAAGTTTGAATGGTCTGATTTACTTGACTCAATCCACCGTCACCCCCTTACATTTATATGGGCAGCTCGACTTGCCTTGCAAGCCATGGACTACATTTCCACGTGTTCACGATGCTTGATTCCAGATCCAACTCCAGCTCTAAACTAGGCATGCTCCCGACCCTCATATTAAATAGTCGTATAAAAAGTTGACCAGTCTCCACGTATGGTTAAACTCGATCATTCTTTGAGAGTCATAATCAAACTCACTTGGTTTATGTCCAGTAGCTAGCTTCTTCTATCTCTAGCCTTGTCTAGTTAGGTGGAGGAGAGAGGAACAAATCTGGATCTGAATCGAAAACCGGCGAAGGAGGTGTTCTTCTGTGCTTTGTAAAATAAATCGCATCTTGCGCATGTAGTATACATGTGAGTCGAAGGGTGACACTGTGGAAAGCAATTGGGTCAAAGCGCCACCTACGCGTGGCTCCAACCACTTGGCATGTGGGCCCATCGTCGAGTCTCTGCTAGTCTCCCTTCGACTGGTGGTCACTTCTTCACGTAATGTTCCCATGTATTTTTCCTTTTATTTAATCAAATACGTTTGCTGCATGAAAATGCGACAACGAAGAAGATAGTGCCATTCCAGCAATTTTAATCCAATTTGGCAAGAATCCAGCTAGAATCTAAAAGCAATAGTGATGAGAAAATTTTGATAGTTTTGGACATATGAAGCGCCAGACACCAAACCACATGATCAAGTGTCGAGAATCAGTGGGACCAAAACAACACCCGCTCTCGCTCCTCGGTGTCGACAACGTCGGTCACACCAAGATAAGGACATAGCCATGAGACTCTTATTCCACACAAAGTCATCTCTGCTGTTGAGGCGTTATCCTTGGGACACTTAAATTTAACATATAAGGAAATTAGGCTAGTACACTCCATTACGATGATCTAAGGTTTCCCGCCTTTGTGTGACGAACTAGCAGGAGGAAGAGGGGAATCAACGTCCAAACTGATCGGTGATTATGTTTTTTCTTGTCTCTGCCTTGTGCCACATTGATATCTTTTTTTTTAGAACCGCCAACATTGATATCTGAATCAGATAATCTGATAGGCCTTCATGTGTTAGCATAGAAGGGCCTTTGTGAATGGGCTTTTTGTAAGCATTTGAGGAAGTTAGGCTGCCAATGTTGGGCCGTGTAGGGCTGAAAAGAATATCCGCAAAAGTACTCTGGATGGCAATTTGTGCCAGGGGTGTGCCGAATGGCCCACAGCCGGGCCAATAACTCGTTAGTGGCAACTGCACATAATCTTCCATGAACATAACACATGAGCAGCTCATCAAGGAAACCGCATCCGCATGTGTGTAATATTAAGTCCGCAGCTAATTACTGGATCTCTACTACTATTAAACAAGCAAACATATTCATCGCTAAACCCACCCAGAATATGTACACAGGACAACCAAGATCAAATACCACCTCACGATCAGGCCCACCCAATTAGATCTAACCGTCCACATAAAAAATAACCTGCACCTGTGTACGTTTAGCAATTTATAGGAGCGGACGAAACTCTGCCGCGGACGAAAGGTTCCGCGCCCCCTAGCGGCTAGAAGCGAAATTGTCGCCAGCGTCCTCGCCCTCGCCCTGCCCTGATTTCACGCGGCAATTCCTCTCATCCTTCTCGATCCACCACGAGTCCAAGATCCTACTGCTTCGCTGTCCCACGCGACTCCCCATCCCGGAACCTCCCCACGCGACTCCTCATCCCGACGACTCCCCACGTGACGCCACCCCGACCCGCGATCCTGGTGCCTCAGGCTCCTCCACGGCAGCGGATGTGGAGCCATCTGGATCCGGTGAGACGGAGAGCGTACGCCGTCGAGTCCATGGTCTCCTCGCTAGGGTTCAGAAATCGGGAGGGGCAGGGAGAGGGGGGAGGCTAGAGCGGATATGGTGGTGCTTGAGTGAAAGTGCATGGTGTCCCATGTATGGTTTTGGTAATTAATGACAATCCTTATGGACTAATGTTTGTGTTGAGTTATTCTTGTAGGTTTGTCCATTGACATCGCTTGAACTCCATGTGTTGGATTCAAGGTTGTATGCCATCAAGATCACTGATTATAATTGACATATTTGATATGATCAAGAACATGAAAAGATACAAGATTGATCAAGACTAAGTGCAAAGAATAGATTCAAGTTGATCAAGACACAAAGCTAAATGATATACCATGTGGGATCATGTGATCCAATGGTATGGTAAGAATTTGTCCATATAGCTTTGTGAACTAACTCATTATGTGTGTGTGGCATTCCTTTGTTGGGGTTAGGTATCTCTCCATGGGCTTGCATCAAAAGCAAGATTTCTTATAGCTCATGGAGGATGACGTCAAGTGGTGATCGTCATCAAGATTGAGGGTGCAAGTTCAAGATGGGCATCTAGAAGATTTCATGCTTGAAGCTTGCAACCCATTTGGAGATAATAGTCAAGTGAAGGTGTTCCTAAGAGAGGCACTCCCATCTTGGTGTATGGGGGAGCGATATGTGAGCCTTCACCAAGCAAAGCGCAATCAAGAAAGGTGGTCCACTTGAAGAGATCAAGATCGTCATCATCTAGCTCAAGTGGAATGCGTAAGGCAAAGGTATGATCTTGATAGGGTTTCTATTTTACCGGTCTCATGGTGTTAGTGGGAGACCGGGTTATAGGATAGTTGTCGTACTATCAAGAGTGGCTCTCAAGTGAGTAACTTGATCGCATCTTTGTGGAGAGCTCAAACCTTTGCATACTTGGCATATCATCTTTCTTGGCTCTTACTTGGTTTTTATCCTTGTTGGGTTTTGGTGCTTGTTGTGATCTTCATGACAAGCCCAAGTTCTCCGAAAACGGATTTTGTATGGAAAACTTGTTGCGTTTTCGGGTTGGAAATATTATCGGTTTATCCTTGAGGAAAGTTCCACACCTCCATGTGTGTCAACTTAACTCTATTTATGGTTCTTAATATTTCCAACAAAATTGGTTTCACCTCATTTGGATTTCATACGTGAAAGTTATTGGGTTTGCAGTTTTCGTTCTGGTGGTTGTCGGATAATCCGGTCCAGTTGACTCGGAATATCCGGCCCCCAAGGTTGCTCGTTTTTGGCTAAGTACTTAAAGAAACCTGTGTTGTGGCTCTCTGTTAGTTGTCGGATAATCCGATCCAGAGTTGACTCGAAATATCCGACTCTCAAGGTTTCTCTCGAAATCGGCTAAGGACTTCAAGCAACCAGTTTTGTGGCCCTCTGGAGGTTGTCGGAATATCCGATACAGGTTGACTCGGATTATCCGATCCATCAGATTATCCGATCCTAACTTGTGTCGGAATATCCGACTCCCTGTCTGCAACGACTACATTTCTGGGAGGGGTATAAAAACCCCTCCACCTACCTCCAGCCAGCTAGCTTTGCCCATCACGTTTTTCTCTCTCTCCCCCACCTTTGTTGACCTTGGAAAGCTTGCCCCTCTCTCAATTCCTCCCATGATTCTTGCATATCTTTGAGGGAAAAGAGAGAGGAGATCTAGATCTACATTTCCGCCAATCCATCTCTCCTCTAAGTGAGGGGAACCCTTTCGATCTAGTTCTTGAAGTTCCATTTGTTGAGTTCTTCTTTGTTCTTCCTCTTTTTTCCCCCCCATAAGCATTAGTTGCTTTTGGTGGGATTTGAGAGTGAAGGATTTGAGCAGTTGTGCTCTTGCCATTGCTTTTGTGCATCGGTTTTTCTCTCTCCACACGAGGATTCGTGGAAGTGAAAGTTCGTGAGCTTGTTACTCTTGGGTCGTTGGACCCTAGACGGTGATTGAGACCTTTTGTGATCACTTGGGAGCTCCCAATCCTTTTGTGGGTTGTGTCTCAAGATTGTTGTAAGGGACTCGATTTTCGCCCAAAAGGAAATCAATAGTGGAAAGTGAACCGAGCTTTTGTGCGAGGTTCATCGGAGAAAAGGGTGAGGCCATTTGTGGCGTCTTGAGTTTGAAACTCACACCCCTCCAACGAGACGTACTCCCCTCAAAAGGAGGAACTCAGGAATACATCATCATCTCCGCGTGCCTCGGTTATTTCTATACCCGACCCTTTACTTATGCAATTTACATTGTGATAGCCTTCGTGCTTGAAGTCTTTATCTTGCTATCACCTTGTTACTTGTCTTGCTTAGCATAGTTGTTGGTGTGCATAGGTGAACCTAGTATATTTAGGTTGTGTGCTTGTTAAATTAAAACACCTAATTTATTCCGCATTTATCAAGGCTAAACCGGAAAGTTTTAAATCGCCTATTAACCCCCCCTCTAGGCGACATCCTTGTGCTTTCACACGAGGACTCTCCGCAAGGGCAGAGGAAGGCAGCCGGGAGGGGACACGTACAACAACCTGCAAGGCATCCGCCAGCGCCTCTATTTGGCACTTCTTGCAATTGAATTTTGCATGGCCTCTAATCCTCATCGTCTTCTAATTTATTTCTTGTTCTTGTTTCGCCTTGGCCTAAAACTATGGTGCCGTACTCAAAATGGGCCCAGCACCTGCGCCTACACGAAAGGACCTGCTCTGATGCTGCCCTGTGGTTGTTGTTCAACGTCATCAACATAACCTACTCCATTTCTATAGCTGAGCTCAAGTTCATATCAGTTTCTCAGGTAAGTGTCATGGGTGATAGTAGTGCCCAACAACTGCTTGTGCTAATGCCCAATGAGAACTGTTTCTTATAGAGATATGATTTTTGTTCAACAAAGTGATTTTTTTAATTATCAGTATCTCTTTGTCTAATGTGTTGCTGTTTTCTTTACTTATACATGTCATGGTGATGATATACACAATGCAGCCCACATGCGGACTGCCCTACCCCCGCCGTAAAGCAGGTATTCATTTGGTGACAGCCCCTTATGTAGGGAATTATCTCACGGTACTCTGATGTTAGCCGATGTCAGTTTATTGATTTCATGAAAAACTAAGTCTTTGTGTTGACAGTGTACCATTTTTTCTTTGTACTGTATGCAGCACCATGGTGTTCTGTGCTAATTCTGTTGCAGCTCCTCTGAGGGCATCTTGCTTGATGCAACCCTTACCCACATGGCTTTGGTGTCTAGGTCATAGGTCAACTTGTCTATTTTGTACAAGCTAACAACCAGCTTCTGCTCTATTTCTGCATATTGGTTTTCAGTTTAAGATTTTCCCTTCCCGGATATTTTTCATGTAACTGGACAAGGCCTTTATTGGGTTATTGCAGTTGTACTATCTTTGCATTCAAGAAAAGAAAAAACGGGGTCGTCTGAGGTGTGAAACCAGGTGGATATGTATATGTTGATGCATCAAACTATTTGAACATAGTGCCATCTAGATGACCGCATGCATAGCATATTTGTACGTTCTGTAGGTGGAGTTTGGAAAATTATTACAAGAAACACAAAGTACTTTGTCCAGCAACACACTATCCATGCCGAGGTGAGAAATTTCTGCCAAATACAAGTATTTATCACACATGTAGGTGAAAGGACAAGGATGTCGCCTAGAGGGGGGGTGAATAGGCAATTTAAAACTTTTTCGTTTTAGGCTTGATAAATGCGGAATAAAACTAGGTGTTTTAATTTAACAAGCATACAACCTAAATATACTAGGTTCACCTATGTGCACCAACAACTTATGCTAAGCAAGATAAGTAACAAGGTGATAGCAAGATATAGACTTCAAGTACGAAGGCTATCACAATGTAAATTGCATAAGTAAAGAGCTCGGGTATAGAAATAACCGAGGCACGCGGAGACGATGATGTATTCCCGAGTTTCTCCTTTTTAGGGGAGTACATTTTCTTGGAGGGTTGTTAGTTTCAAACTCAAGACACCACAAATGGCCTCACCATATTCTCCGACGAACCTCGCACAAAAGCTCGGTTCACCTTCCACTATTGATTTCCTTTTGGACGAAAATCGAGTCGAGTCCCTTACAACAATCTTGAGGCACAACCCGCAAAAGGATTGGGAGCTCCCAAGTGACCACAAAATGTCTCAATCACCGTCTAGGGTCCAACGACCCAAGAGTAGCAAGCTCACGAACTTTCACTTTCACGAATCCTCGTGGAGAGAGCAAACCAACGCACAAAAGCAATGGCAAGAGCACAAGTGTTCAAATCCTTCACTCTCAAATCCCACCAAGAGCAACTAATGCTTATGTGGGGAGAAGAGAGGAAGAACAAAGAAGAATTCAACAAATGGAACTCCAAGATCTAGATTCAAAGGGTTCCCCTCACTTAGAGGAGAGATGGATTGGTGAAAATGTAGATCTAGATCTCCTCTCACTTTTCCCTCAAAGATATGCAAGATTCATGGTAGGAATTGAGAGAGGGGCAAGCTTTCCAAGGTCAACAATGGTGGGAGAGAGAGAGAGAGAGAAAACCAGCAGCTCAAGGTTGAAGAAGGGGAGGGGTATTTATAGAGTCCATAAGGATATCTCAATGCAAACATTAGTCCATAAGGATTGTCATTAGTTACCAAAACCACGCATGGGGGCAACATGCACTTTCAGTAGGTATGCCTATAAGGGATTTGTTTGCAAATGAGTCTCTTAGAAGCTCTAATTAACTATAATATTTTACTTACGGTTCATGGTTAACTTATGGAAGTGAATTTTTCAATTGCTTAATGTACTGGAGTAGCTTTGGATAGTGTTTCATGCTTTGCACCTTTGATCTAATTCTTGGTTCAGTTCGGATAGTTCTGGAGATGATTTGAGTTGCTTGGTTTTGGTTATGTGCCAACTTCAGTTCAGGGTTTCAAACTTTCAGTAACTCCAAAATCTGAAATATTTATAATATTCGATGAAAAAATAAAATTTAAGTATGATATATTGGAGCCGGTTTAATCGGGAAAATGGTTATTATGACTGAATTTCAGCTGTGAACTTCTGTACTACACTCATCATTTACTTTACCCATTTTGAATTTTAATATTCAAGCAGATAACTTTATTACACAATGATCTATTTATTTTTAGACTTATTTTTAGTTGAGAATCAGTTTCTGTTGTAAAAAACTCCAATATATGTTGCATTCTCCTTTTATTTAGGTAATTCGGGTGATTTCATCTGTATGAAAATTTGATTAGCCCAAGGCAACTAGGAAACTCACATCTGGATTTTTAGGAGAGTTGTGGCCTGCAGCTAACTTCCTTTGTGGTGTACACAAGGCGGAAGGCAACATCCTGGAGGTGATGTCTTCATAGTGCATCTTCAGTACTTCACAGGGAACTCTAGAAAGCATAAATCAATAAGCTGATTTATTTTTCCTGGTTAACAAATTGCACAATTTTTAGGTGGGGCATTCATAGACTTCTCCTTACTTCATGTCTAACCATATGGTGGTGATATCAGTTTAATATGGATCAATTCTGCTAGCAACCTTCCTGCATATTAGCTATAGCCTGAATGTACACACAAAATAGGTACAAAGATATAGAACATGATATCCAAGAGGAAGTCATAAATACATCAATAAGATCTTTGCTTAAAAGCATAGCGCAAAGCTCAATTTATCTTAAAGGGATATAGATGAACTTCCACCACACACTCATCATAGCATCAAAAATATCCAAAAGGGATAAAGTGATAAATGGGATGCTCCGAGAAAGATAACAAGTATCGCAAAAGGCAAATGACTTTGAAAAAACATCAATATTGCATATGCGAGACATAGAGTAGAAAGTGCTAGATTAACATATTTGGGATTGGTGAATCACGAAAATGATTATTATATACCCCTTGATATGTAATTGATGACGTGAAAGCACACGTTCGTTGGGAGACCCCAAGAGGAGGTATGAAGCAGTGCAATAGCAAGTTTTCCCTCAGTAAGATACCAAGGTTGTCAGATCCAGTAGGAGTAAAAGGCACCTCTGAAGGTTGTTGGTGGCGCGTTTACTGATCACCAACGTGGAACCTGCACACAACACAATCAAACTACTTTGCCCCAACGAAACAGTGAGGTTGTCAATCTCACCGGCTTGCTGAAACAAAGGATTAAACGTATGGTGTGGAAAATAGTGTTTAATTGCAGAGAATGAAAAGGAACAATGATTGCAGTTGGTTGTATTATCAGTGTAAAAGAATGGACCGGGGTCCACAGTTCACTAGTGGTGTCTCTCCATAAAAGATAACTAACATGCTGGGTAACAAATTACAGCTGGGCAATTGATGAATAGAGAGCGCATGACAATGCATATATATGACAAGATGACTACTATGATATTCAATTGGGCATTACACAAATACATAGACCGTTATCCAACAGCATCTATGACTAATAATCCACCTCAGGTTGACATCCGTGTTCCCCGTTGGTATTAAGTTGCAAGCAACAGATTATTGCATTAAGTAATGTGCATAATGTAAACAATACAATTATCCTTAGACAAAGCATTGCTGTTTTACCCCTAGTGGCAACAGCACATCCACAACCTTAGATTGCTGTCACTCCCCAGATTACCGGAGGCATGAACCCACTATCTAGCATAAATACTCCTCTTGGAGTTACAAGCATCTACTTGGCCAAAGCATCTACTAGTAACGGAAAGCATGCAAGATCATAAATAACATATAAGATAGATTGATAATCAACTTGACATAGTATTCAATATTCATCGGATCCCAGCAAACACAACATGTAGCATTACAATAAGATGATCTTGATCATGATAGGCAGCTCACAAGATCTAAACATGATAGCACAAGGAGGAGAGACAACCATCTAGCTACTGCTATGGACCCGTAGTCCAAGGATGAACTACTCACGCATCACTCCGGAGGCAGGCATGGTGATGTAGAGCCCTCCGGTGATGATTCCCCTCTCGGCAGGGTGCCGGGAAGAGCTTCTGAACCCTCCCGAAGCTAGGGTTGACGACGGCGGCGTCTCGGAACTTTTCGTGGATAGGCTCGGGTATTTAGGGTTTTCTGGACGAAGGCATTATATAGGCGAAAGGGCGGCGCTGGAGGCACCCGAGGGGCACCCACCCCCCCACGGCAGGAGGTGGGGCCGCGCCGGCCCCTGGTGGCTGCCTCCTCGGTCGCCCCGTCTCTCCTTTGGACTCCGTGTACGTGTTGGAAAAAAAGGTTCTGTCCAAGTTTCGTCCAATTCCGAGAATATTTCCAGAACAGCTTTTCTGGAATACAAAAACAGCAGAAAACAGGAACTGGCACTGTGGCATCTTGTTAATAGGTTAGTCCCAGAAAATGCATAAAAATGCTATGAAGTGTATATAAAACATGTAACAATTGGTATAATATCAACATGGAACATCAGAAATTATAGATACGTTTGAGACGTATCAAGCATCCCCAAGCTTAGTTCTACTCGTCCTCGAGTAGGTAAAACGATAAAAACAAAATAATTTCTGAGGTGACATGCTACATCATAATCTTGATCAAATAGTATTGTAAAGCACATGTTATGAATGAAGTGATCCAGGTCAATGGTCTATAGTTTGCTAACAAGTAGATAATGAGCAAACAACTGAATCATATAAGCAAAAACTTTTCATGAATAGTACTTTCGAGACAAGCATCAAAGTTTTGCATAAGAGTTAACTCATAAAGCAATAGATTCTAAGTAAAAGGTATTTAACCAACACAAAGGAAGATTTAAGTTCAGCAATTGCTTTCAACTTTCAACATATATATCTCATGGATATTTGTCAACACAAAGCAATATAATAAGTACAATATACAAGCATATAAAAATTGTTGCACCAAAGTTGACACTAGTGTTTGCTTCTGAGATAGAAAGAAGTAGGAAAACTGACTCAACATAAAAGTAAAAGAAAGGCCCTTCGCAGAGGGAAGCAGGGATTAAATCATGTGCTAGAGCTTTTTAAGTTTTTGAAATCATATAGAGAGTAAAAATATAAGTTTTGAGAGGTGTTTGTTAATTGTCAACGAATCAGAAAATGGAAAGTACAATATGACCCCTGCCAACCAGACTTTTAAGAGCGGCTCCCATGAAGGACGTTATTTCTACCAGCAAGGCAGATCATCCCTCTTTCTCTTTTGTTTACACATGCAGATATTTCACTGTTTGTCATTGCTTGACTGATAAATCAGGGCAAAAATGTGAAGAGAATTAAGCGGTTAAAGTTGTAATTAATTGGGACTGGGCACCCCATTTGCCAGCTCTTTTTGCAAAATTAATGGATAAGCGGATGTATATGCCTAGTCCGGTGGTAAAGTCTGTTTGACAGTTGACATAAAGACATCCACCCCGTCCTCATGAGCTTGGTAAACATTGACACAAAAAGGAAATAAAGTTTTGAATAGTTTAAAGGTAGCACATGAAAAATTTACTTGGAATGGCAAGGAAATACCACATATAGGTAGTTATGGTGGACACAAATGGCATGGATTTTGGCTCAAGGTTTTGGATGCACGAGAAGCATTCCCTCTCAGTACAGAGTTTAGGCTAGCAAGGTTATTTGAAGCAAACACAGGATATCAACCGACAACAAGACTTATATGAAAACATATTGCAAGCATTATAAGACTCTACACTGTCTTCCTTGTTAACCAAACCCTTTTACTAGAAAATATCTAGACCTTAGAGATACCAATCATGCAAACCAAATTTCAACAGCTTTACGGTAGTTCTTCATAATAGGTTTTAACTACATGATACAAAAGCTTAAACATGAACTACTTGATAACTCAAAACAATTGACAAGTATCAAATTATCCAACAGTGATCTACAAGAATATGTAAGCTTTTCCATTATACCATCTACCACATGCAACATTTTCTGTTCCAACCAAACACCAATCAATTTATTTCAACACAAACTCTCCAAACAATTATAAGTGAAGCAAGAGAGTACTTTCTAAAAGAACTAACAGCTCTGAATAAGAGATGCATGAAAAACAGGAGCTAAAAGCATAGCAGTAGCTAGATAAAGAATACTCAACAAGTATAAGTGAAGAATAGGAGTATTCATGAAAAAGCGGAGCGTGTCTCTCTCCCAAACAAGATTGCTAGGATCCAATCAAGTTGATCTCAAAAATAAAATAACAATGCGAAAATAAAAGCACACAGACGCTCCAAGTAAAGCACATATGATGTGAAAGAATTAAAATATAGTTTCACTAGAGATGACCTGATAAGTTGATGAAGAAGGGGATGCCTTGGGCATCCCCAAGCTTAGACGCTTGAGTCTTCTTGAAATATGCTGGGGTGATCCATGGGAGCATCCCCAAGCTTAAGCTCTTCACTCTTCTTGATCACATTATATCATCCTCCTCTCTTGACCCTTGAAAACTTCCGCCACACCAAACTCAGAGTAATTCTCATTAGAGGGTTAGTGCACAATCAAAAACTCACATGTTCTATAAGGACACAAACATGACCGTTACTTTTAAATTAACTACTGCCACTGATGTTATGTGAAGCTCTTCACCCAAAAAAGAATTCCACTCAACACTAGTAAAAGAGAGAATGCAAAATAAAAGACAGAATCTGTCTAAAACAGAACAGTCCGTAAAGACGAATTTTTTCGAGGCACTTACGTTGCTCAGATCGAAAAACTCAAAACTAACGAAAGATGCGTACATATCTGAGGATCACACAAAAATTTGCAGATTTTTAAATTTTTCTGGCATTTTAAGAAGAAACGGTGAACAGCAAAATCTGTTCCTGCGCAGAAATCCAAATCTAGCATCATCTTTTATTAGAGGCTCTACTTGGCACAACAATGAAAAAGTAAAGATACAAAGGAGTTATACAGAAGTAAACAAGTCCTTGACTCAAAAAAGAAAAATTGCAGAAATAAAATAATGGGTTGCCTCCCATAAGCGCTTTTCTTTAAGCCTTTTAGCTAGGCATAGTGATTTTTATGATGCTCACATAAAGATGAGAGTTGAAACGTAAAAGAGAGCATCAAGAAGCATATAAAACATGTTTAAATCTAACACTCTTCCTATGCATAGGAGCCTTATAAGAAAACAAGTCAATGAAGCACAAAGTGACTAGCATAGGAAGGCAAAACAAGTGCAACTTCAAAATTTAACATAAAGAGAGGAGACTTAATATTATTGAGATATATGAAACCGTGTCTCCCTCTATCATACTGACCATTAGGTCTTAAACAAACAGCATATAAAAGAAACAAAAAGAAAGCTCAAAACTTTCATCATAAAGAGAGAAATTTAATAACATGAAGATTTCTATAACCACATTTTCCCTCTTTCAAAATAATTTTCAGTAGCATCATGAATAGACTCAAAATATACCTATCACATAAAGCATTCTTATCATGATCCACATGCATAAAAGTATCATTACTCTCCACACAAGCATAATCAATTTCATTAGTAATAGTGGGAGTAAAACTAGCACATCCATCATTGTAATCATCAGAAATTGGAGGCAAAGTATCATCAAAGCGAATTTCCTCCTCCAAAGCTAGGGGACTGAAAATAATATTTTCATCAAAACCAGCTTCCCCAAGCTTAGATCTTTCCATGAATTAGCAATAATGGTGTTCAAAGAATGTATGCTAATAACATTGCTACTATCATGATTGTTATGCAAATAAAGTTCCATAGGCTTTTTAATTTTCTCTTCAAACACCATGTCCCAACTCAAGATAAATTTCATAAAGCTCTCTCATGTTTTTTCAGCCATAGGACTAGTTTCAAGGAAAGTAACCATTGATAGCAAGTAAAGAGCTAGACATAAAATGAACCGAAATAAACTAGATGCAGGAAACTAAATTTTTTGTGTTTTTGATTTTAAAAGCAAACAAGATAAAATAAAATAAACTAAGCAAAAAAACAAAGTAAAGAGAGATTGGAAGCGTGAGAATCCCCTTGCAGAAATCCCTTACTCCCCCGGCAACGGCGCCAGAAAAAGTTGCTTGATGACGTGAAAGCACACGTTCGTTGGGAGACCCCAAGAGGAAGGTATGAAGCAGTGCAGCAGCAAGTTTTCCCTCAGTAAGATACCAAGGTTGTCAGATCTAGTAGGAGTAAAAGACACCTCTGAAGGTTGTTGGTGGCGTCATTTACTTGATCACCAACGTGGAACCTGCACACAACACAATCAAACTACTTTGCCCCAACGAAACAGTGAGGTTGTCAATCTCACCGGCTTGCTGTAAACAAAGGATTAAACGTATGGTGTGGAAAATAGTGTTTAATTGCAGAGAATGAAAAGGAACAATGATTGCAGTTGGTTGTATTATCAGTGTAAAAGAATGGACCGGGGTCCACAGTTCACTAGTGGTGTCTCTCCATAAAAGATAACTAACATGCTGGGTAAACAAATTACAGCTGGGCAATTGATGAATAGAGAGCGCATGACAATGCATATATATGACAAGATGACTACTATGATATTCAATTGGGCATTACAACAAGATACATAGACCGTTGTCCAACAACATCTATGACTAATAATCCACCTTCAGGTTGACATCCGTGTTCCCCGTTGGTATTAAGTTGCAAGCAACAGATTATTGCATTAAGTAAAGTGCATAATGTAAACAATACAATTATCCTTAGACAAAGCATTGTTGTTTTGCCCCTAGTGGCAACAACACATCCACAACCTTAGACTTGATGTCACTCGCCCAGATTACCGAGGCATGAACCCACTATCTAGCATAAATACTCCCTCTTGGAGTTACAAGCATCTGCTTGGCCAAAGCATCTACTAGTAACGGAAAGCATGCAAGATCATAAATAACATATAAGATAGATTGATAATCAACTTGATCATAGTATCAATATTCATCGGATCCCAGCAAACACAACGTGTAGCATTGAAATAAGATGATCTTGATCATGATAGGCAGCTCACAAGATCTAAACATGATAGCACAAGGAGGAGAGACAACCATCTAGCTACTGCTATGGACCCGTAGTCCAAGGATGAACTACTCACACATCACTCCGGAGGCAGGCATGGTGATGTTGAGCCCTCCGGTGATGATTCCCCTCTCCGACAGGGTGCCGAGAGAGCTTCAGAACCCTCCCGAACTAGGGTTGATGACGGCGGCGGCTACGGAACTTTTCATGGATGGAGGCTCGGTATTTAGGGTTTTCTGGACGAAGGCATTATATAGGCGAAAGGGCGGTGTCTGGAGGCACCCGAGGGGGTCACGCCACCCCCCGGCACGGCAGGAGGGGGGCCGCGCGGCCCCTGGCGTGGCTGCCTCCTCGGTCGCCTCCGTCTCTCCTTTGGACTCCGTGTACGTGTCGGGAAAATAGAAGGTTCTGTCCAAGTTTCGTCCAATTCCGAGAATATTTCCAGAACAGCTTTTCTGGAATACAAAAACAGCAGAAAACAGGAACTGACACTGTGGCATCTTGTTAATAGGTTAGTCCCAGAAAATGCATAAAAATGCTATGAAGTGTATGTAAAACATGTAACAATTGGTATAATATCAACATGAAACATCAGAAATTATAGATACGTTTGAGACGTATCAGTAATCATCCCGGCTTGCCCACATTTACAATAAACTTGTTTTGCAAGAACCAAATGAATTGCAACAAAGAGATTCATGCCATGAAACAACCTACACAAGGTTGAAACTAGAAATGGATGCATGAGGTAGATACTTGTTACCGGGGTAGCATTGGGTGATGTAGAAGATAAGAATTCACGATCATCCGAGCTTGGCTCCAATAAGCACATGGTGAGAACACCTTCCTTATAAATGAGACAAGCTTGCAATGCATCTCGAGTGTACCTAAAAAACATTCAAGTACAACATGGTACCCAAACTCATTGGGTCCAAAGTAGTTAGAGCAACTACAATACATAGGACAAACTCCACAAAAAAATATGTGCATATTGATATGAAATTGAATTTCATACACATCATTTGATGGAGTTTATCCTTTATATTGGATCAACAAAAGTTAGCATGCCATAAGATATACATATTAAATATGCATGCACAAGACTTTAAAGAACCAAACGAGATACAACTTGGACAAAACACCACTTAAACCAAGAGATCACACATAAGTGTGACAAGAAAAAGACTTGTCCAATTTATATCAAATACCCAAATCAACACATGATTGAACGTACCAAGTTGAAAAACATACCAAATGAAATTAGGTTAAAGGAATGAATCAAACCCTCTACACTTTTCATGATGGCACAAAGTACCAAGACGAAAAATGTTTGTCTTCCAAAGAGACATATCATCGGGATCAAAAACAATTGAAAACAAATAGTGTTCTAAAACATATAGGATAGCTCCCCCCAAGATTTGTGCATTATTTATGATCTTGCGTTTGAATACAAAATACACACAAATGGGGTCATCACTCTCCATATATTTTATCCAACACTAGTCATGTTCAAGAAAAGCCATAAGATACAAAACCAATTTAAAGAATGGTGTTCTACTCAATGTTGGATAGCTTCCCCGGGAATAGTGAATTATCTAGAAGTATGACTTTGAGTGTCAATGCATAAGAATGGGATCATTGCTTTTCCTATCTAAAGAAAGCATAAAACAAATTTGAGTAGAGCACAAGGGATCCAAAAAGATAGAAGGAAGACAAAAAAAGAGTTAGATCAAAACAAAGCATGGGCAATAAATAAGGCAATTTTTTTTTTGAAACTGGAAAACATATCAACTATTAAGCATGGTGCACAGCAATATCGCTGGCAACCACATCATGCAAAAAGTCGGGGATAAAACCCTCCCAACCCACACACTCGACATCGGCACGCTGGCCATACTGGGCAGGACAATGAGCAACCTGGTTACAGGTACGGGGAGCAAAGCAGAACTCAGTAGACTCGAAAGAGCTCAAACAGTTGGCACGAATTTCTTGCATCAGAACCCCAATCGGTGCAAGATCATAGCTTTTGTTCTTCAGAGCAGAAACCAACGTCTTGGAGTCAGACTCAAAAACCACTCTGTGAAGACCAAGAGCAGTTGCACCTTCAGTCGCAGCGACACACGCCTCCGCCTCCGCTTGGAGGGCGTCCTTCAGATAATGAAGCTTTCCGCAGCAGCCGCGATGAACTCGCCAGTGTTAGACCTTGCAACGAAACCCCAAGCACCTTCACCACTCTCCACATGGAAAGCAGCATCTAAATTGACTTTTACATGATCGTGTGCTGGTTTCGTCCAGCGAGCAGGGGCACCAACACAGATTGCATTTGCATCCCCTGCTTGTGTTTGCACTACCACCTGATTGAAATCAAGGATATGCCGCTGGATGTATGGCAGACCTCCTGGATGGATCGTTCATTCTCCCCGGCATTAACCTTGTTGCAGGTTGTCCACCAATCCCAAAGGAGGATGACAGCTGCAGTTCGTCGATCTTCCTCGAGTGACCAGATCAACTCGAACATGATGTTCGCAGTCGGTGCTATTAACAGCAACAGTCGCACATCTTCCATCATCAAGTTGCGCCACACTTGCTTCACCTTTTGCACTTCAAAAATAGATGGCCACCATCCTCATCCACCCTATTACACATAGGGCATCTGGTGTCCAAAACCACTTTCTTCCGCTTGATATTCAATCTAGTCGGCAAACTATTATGACATAATCTCCAACTAAAATTTTTTCACCTTTCCCGGCACTTTCAGACTTCAAATCTTATTCCAAATAGGATTAGTCGCAGAAGGCGTGTTTGATGAGCTTGCATCTTGGTGTAGCCTCGCCTCCCGGAGGCTCACTCCAAGCCTGTACGCTGATTTCACCGAAAACACACCCTTTTTATCATAATGCCAGGCTACCCAGTCCTCTGTACCTGACCGTACTGGGATTGAAAGTATTTCCTTGGCGTCATCTGCGCTGAACATAAACTGAATTATCTCATGGTCCCATTGCGAGCCACTGGCATCCAGAAGATCACTCACTCTAATCGTCTCATCAAGCTCATTATGCCTACTAGGCCTTCTTGTAGTTCCGCGAGGTATCCATGGATCCTTGAAAACATCTATAGATTCTCCAGACCCTACCCTCCAGATAATCCCATGCTTTAGTAATTCCAAACCTTTTAAAATACTCCTCCATGTATATGACATTCCCGGCTTAGCCGTCGCCTCTAATATGGATGTACTGGGGAAATACAAGGCCTTCAGTACCTGACAACACAAAGAATCTGGGTTTTGTAGCATCCGCCAACTTTGCCGAGACAACATTGCAATATTGAATATGTGTAGGTCCCGAAAACCCATGCCACCTTCTTCCTTCGATTTAGTCATCTTATCCCAACTCAGCCAGTGACAACGATTTATCTCATCCTGCTGATTCCACCAGTATCTGCATATCATCATGCTAATCTCCTCACACAAGGTCTTCGTCAAATCAAAGCAGGACATGGCATACGTAGGTATAGCTTGAGCTATTGCTTTTATCATAATCTCCTACCCGCCTTCGACAAGAGCCTCTCCTTCCAGCCTTGTATTCGCTGCCATATTTTGTCCTTTAAGTACGCAAACTCTTTAGCCTTAGACGCTCCCAGATGCACAGGCAGCCCCAAATATCGTTCATTACGAGATTCCCTGGGAATGCCAAGAGCTTGTAGCACAGTTTGTTTTGCCGCTGGTTTGGTTCCCTTGCTAAACATAGCAGAGGATTTATCTGCATTGATCATCTAACCCGACTGTCCCTCATATAGCTCAAGAATTTGCTTTAATTTCTGCGCACTCTGCCCATTAGCTTTCATCACAATCAAAGAATCATCCGCAAAAAACAGGTGATTGATTTTTGGTGCGCCTTGGCATAATTCAACTCCCTGCAGCGTGCCCTCTTCCTCAGCATTCCGCAACAACGCTGAAAACCCTTCCGCGCAGAGGATAAATAAGTAGGGAGATAGGGGATCCCCGTGTCTTAAACCGCGCTCAGGAGTGAAACTATCCAACAATTTTCTGTTCATCCGCACACGGTATGTCACTGATTTGACACAGTTCATCACGAGCTCTATCCAACTCGCCGCAAACCCCATCTTTCCCATGATTCTTTCCAGGAATAACCATTCTACACGATCATAGGCCTTACTCATGTCCAATTTAACCGCAACCAACCCATCTCTTCCCCCTTTCTTCCTATGCATCATATGTGTGATCTCGTAAGCTAGAAGAACATTATCTGTAATCATACGGCCAGGTACAAAGGCCGATTGAGTGGGAGAGATAATGTGTGGGAGAATCATCTTCAGTCGATTTGCCAAGACTTTAGATATCAACTTATAAAGGACGTTGCAAAGGCTAATCGGCCGAAATTCAGTAATCCGTTCTGGGGTCTTTACCTTTGGTATAAGCACAATGGTGGTCTCATTCCACCCCTCTGGCATTGGGTTCCCATTCAGCACACTCAAAACCTCTTCTTGAATCTTTGGTCCAATCATATGCCAAAACTTTTTATAGAAGATTGCTGGCATACCATCAGGCCCAGGTGCTTTGATATCACCAATACAATCCAGACCCTCCTTCACCTCCTCACCCGTGAAAGTACGGGTTAAAGACTCATTCATATCCGCAGTCACCGAAGTGGGAACGTGTTGAAGGAGGGCATCATCTACAACACCTGCAGCGGACGTGAACAACCTTTTGTAGTGGTTAGTTATAAAAGATCCTATCTCACGTTCATTCTCCACAATTCCTCCTCCATCACGTTTTAACCTCTTAATCGTATTCATTCTTTTCCTTTCAGAGGCAAAGGCATGAAAATAAGTGGAGTTTCGGTCGCCATACTTGAGCCAGTTTGCACGCGCCCGCTGCTGCCAGTACAAGTTATGCTGATCTTGCAGCCTACTCAACTTAAACTTCAAGATATGCTCACGAGAGACGTTCTCCTGCGAGATCGGGCTCCTCCGACAACGTTCAAGGTCTTTCTTCGCCTTCTTAATACGAGTTTTTAGCTCTCCCAGAACCTCTTTGTCCCACACCCACAAACTCCTCCCCACATTCTTCACTCCCTCCAGCACCGATACATCCCCATTCTCAAACGCTGAATTCCAAGCCTCCTCCACCACCCTCGCACAATCGTCCTCCTGGAGCCAAGCAGCCTCAAACCGGAAAGAGGGAGCCTCCCGTCCCCCATCTCTCAAAGTTGCCTGCTCATTTAAAACTGCAATCACTGGTCGATGATCGGAGTGACGCGGGTCACCGTTAATGATCTTAAACAAGGGGAAGAGACAGCGCCATTCCACATTTGCCACAGCACGATCAAGCCTCTCTCGGACATATCCATCAGCAACATGCCAATTATTCCTCCAAGTGAAAGCATCACCCACAAACCCCAGGTCGTCTAATTTTGTATCCTCTAGAGCCTTCTGAAATTCTTCTATACACCTTGGGGACCGAGCCGCTCCCCCCTCTTTCTCATGAGCAAATAGGATTTCATTAAAATCCCCCATACACAACCACGGAAGATCTGACTGACCATGCAGAGTACGTAAAAGTCTCCATGTGTTCGCCTTCTCTGAAGATTTTGGTTCCCCATAAATTCCCGTGAAGCGCCACTTCACCCCATTCTCCTCCACCACATCTACATCGATGTGATATCTCCCCTTCCACCGCAACTGGACATTCACCCCCTTACGCCAAAACAAAGCCAAACCTCCACTTCGCCCCTTACTGTCCACCACGATCATATGAGGCATTTCCAACTTCCATCTCAACCAATCAATCTCTTTCTCTATTAATTTTGTTTCCGATAGGAACAGGATGTCAGGCTGTTCCGCCTTCTGTAAATCCACAATGCCATTGATCGCCCTCTGGTTCCCAAGGCCCCGGCCGTTTTGAGACACGACCTTCATTGGGTTTCGCAGAACTATACCGACAAACTCACGATCTTCTTATTAACAAAGGAACTCCCAGTACAAATCGTCACACAAAACTTCTCTGCTTCCCAGAAATTCAGACTAGGCATCAGTTCCTCCACGAACTTCCTCTTCCTCAGCAAAGACCCTCAAAAACCAGAAAAATTGATCCTGGTAACGGTGGTGTACGACCAGATGCCCTAGACAAACATCTGGAAGGCTTTTGTGTGGGTGGGTGAAGGAAAAAACGGAATAGCTACCTGCATTGGGATGTTGAGATTGGTAGGGATCCGAAACAACAAACCAGAGATAGGGAGCGAGGCCGGTGTGCGCGGGAGCAGCAAGACCCAGCGGCAAGGAACAAGGCTGGCGAGTGGTGAGAGCGCACCCACACGCTAGAACGGACGGTGAAGCAGGACAACCACCGGCGGCCGCCTACACGAACGGCGACGAGGGGAAACCCCAATCGCCCACCAGATCGCCTAACCAGAACGCCAACCGTCACCCCCTGGGACGGACTAACGTAGCCACTGACTGTTTCCAATAAGGCAAATTTTGAGCAAGAGCCAATGTAAATATGATCAATATATTTACCACAAATATGATTATCACTATTCAAAAGACAAGTAATGTATGGAGATATTTCTCGGTGGTGGATTGAAAAGATATATTCAAGATCATATTCACAAAACATAAGCAAGAGGCAAAAGATAGGAATTGAAAAACATGCTTAGATAGAGATTCTTGATGGCTTCAATTAATCAACGATCATGCAAAGCACCAAGAAACTCTCTCACAAACAAGATACCAAAAGATGGGAGACAAGAAGCAATTAAACAAATATGGAACTTGTTTGAGCAACATGCCACATAGGAACAAGATAAATAACAATATCAATTCTAGGTGGCAAAACCTCACATGTTCACATTTTCTAGGCTTGTAATATGCACAAAGCTTATTACTCCCCCATAATGTGATAATCCATTTCTTTCAAACAAGAGGCAAAGAAAACAACTAGAGATAATTAATGGACATATAGAATTTGAATTTCTCATGAGCATGACATACCACATAGAGAATAGATAATATTGATATATCATCACTAAGTGGTATTCCTCATGTACACACATTTTTAGGATTGTGAAGTGCACGAAGCATATCACTCTCCCAAAAAGATAGTCCATTAATCTCTCAAAGAGAGCCAACAAGATAAGATATCAAATAAAAGCAATAAGGCTCAAAACAAGTATGGTGTGCAAGCCAACATACACATACTTGATTACTCAAGATAAGTAAGTAGAGAGCACAACACATACAAACACTAGCAAGGTACAAAACCAAACACATGCAAGGGTGCAAGCAACTTTCAATGTATATGATATAAGCACAAGTTACCGCAAGGAGGAACATTGGATATGAGATAGAACAATATAATCCAAATGACTTGGCTTGAGAGAATATAATTGATGAAGATCCCTTAATTCTTCATGATGTAGCCAAGTCTCCAATGCCCTCCAACACCACCTATTGATCAAGTTTTAGCTTGTTGGTCCCCAACCAAGTTGGGTCCTAAGAGGTTAGTCACAATAGGCTTGGCAACCCAAATGGTTCTTTTCTTGACACCACTTTGAGTACCAACATATTTGGCAAACACATTGCCAACCTTATCCTTCCGAAGAGAATAAACATCATCAATAATAATGGGGTTGGATAAGGTACCATTAGTGCATGAAGAAGCAAAGTGGCCCTTCTCACGGCATATGTAGCAACATTGCTTCCTCCTTTCTTCTTAGTTGGAATCTCGACTTGAGGAGGGGTAGCTTGATTCTTCTTGGGAAGAGCCGTTCTTCAACTTGGGAACTTGAGTTTGAACTTGAGGCTTCTTCCCTTGTTGCTTCTCACTAAGAGGCTTCTTCTTCAAAGGGCAAGATCTAACATGGTGCCCTTCAACTTTGCACTTGAAGCAAACAATCTTGGCCGAATCTTTAACTTGTTCTTGGCCCTTTTCTTCTTGTTATACTTGGACTTGTTCTTGTTATTGGAGTTGAATCCAAGTCCACTCTTGTCATTGGGGCGTCTTTGAACACTCAACATATTGTCAAGTGTAGACCCCAACATGACGCTTTTCCAAGTCTTTCTTCAAAGAAGTGACTTGGGCCTTGAGCTCTTTTAATTCCTCTACATGGTTAGTATCAACACAAATACTAGAGGAAGTAGATGCTTCATTGTTAGAGCAACAAGGCATGGAAAGTAATTCATCACAAGATTTAGCAATAGTATGTGATGTAGAATTACTAGGACTAGCACAAGGCAATATAGCATTTATAGAAGTTGTGCCTTTGTCCACATGAGGCTCACAAGATGTTACCTTTGTAGTGATAGCCTCATGAGCTAACTTTAGCCTAGCATGGGATGCTAGAAGATCCTCATTAGAGCTAGAGAGCTTTTCATGACTTTCTTCCAATTTCCCATACTTGCTAGTTAGCAACTCAAGTTGAGCCTTAGCTCAACATTCTCCTTCAAAATAGATGCTTCACGAGAAGTGGAGTTAGTAGCACAAGCATCATTAACATTAGAAATGGAAGAAGACAACTTGGCAAGCTCATCATTCAACCTAGCATTTTCCTCAATAATATTAGCATGATACAAGAGGAAGTAGAAGAGCTAGGCATAACAATTTTAGATAGTTGAGTTTGGAGTTGATCATGAGACTTGGTAAGGAGAGAGTGTTCACTTTCCAAAGCCTTATGAGCTTTGTCAAGTCTCTCTATTCCTCAATTAGTCTAGCATTGCCAACACCAAATTCAACTTTTCCTTTTTAAGCACTTTATTTAGCAAGAGCATGATCTCTTTCCTTAATGATTTTAGCAATAATTAGATCATTTGTTTCATCAAGAGATTCAAGTTTCTCCTCAAGAGACACTCGAAGCTCATGTTCTTCCTCAAGAGCATTTTCTAAGGATGCTTTTTCCATAGCATCCTCTCTTTCAATCCTTCCCTTTTCTTCAATGATTTCCTTGCACTTAATAGAAAAGTCACAATATCACACAAATAAGAGCAAGTATACTACCTTTAGGGAGAGCACAAATAATATCACTCTTCTTTTTAAGGAGTCAATATCATTATCTTTTAATCCATAATAATCTTCATCCTCATCATCACAAGATGTAGTGGGTTCCAAAGGTGAAGATACCTTTGAATCCCTAGCCATAAGGCAAAAGTGAGAAATGGAAGATGATGATGAAGAATTACTTGAAGCACCATTGAGGTCCATGTCTTGTTTCCAACAAATGTTGGGTTTCCTCTACATTGTTAGCACACAAAATAGAGGATATGGAAATATTATTTTCATGACAACAAGACATATGAAGCATATCATCATGAGATTTAGTTAAACAACTATTACATGATATGCAAGGACTATCAACACTAGCATGAAGACATTTGAGGTGCTAGAAGTGTTTAAGTCCAAAGATAGAATATTGCAATGAGATAGAGATGACGTATAGTCAATAGTGGATTCAATATCAACAATGCAATTTCTATCACGACTCACCATGACATTACCTTGTGACAAATCACATGTTGGTGAAGTGGAAGAATAAGTGAGCTCATCACGCCGGAGGTGGAGGGACAACAATCATCCTCAATAATGTTGGACACTTCATATTTATCTTGAAGCTTGGTCCAAAGCTCATGAGCGTTCCGAAAGGCATGATTGATGCAAGAACTACATCACTCAAAACACATATAAGACCATTAGATACTAGAGTATCGAGATGTGAGTTTTCCTCATCCACTATAGATAATTCTTGGGAATCCTTTGGAGGAGAAAAACCATATCTACAATACTCTTTATATAATTTGGACCCATGGACTAAAAAGATTAAGCATGCGAATTTTCCAATCATCATAATTTGTGCCATCGAATATAAAAGTGGGATCGTGCACTAATTCTCTAAACGACATCTTTACTCTCTAGGCGGTAAAGCCTAATAAAGAGAGCCTAGGCTCTGATACCAATTGAAAGGACAAGGATGTCGCCTAGAGGGGGGGGGGTGTGAATAGGCAATTTAAAACTTTTCCGGTTTAGGCTTGATAAATGCGGAATAAAACTAGGTGTTTTAATTTAACAAGCATACAACCTAAATATACTAGGTTCACCTATGTGCACCAACAACTTATGCTAAGCAAGATAAGTAACAAGGTGATAGCAAGATATAGACTTCAAGCACGAAGGCTATCACAATGTAAATTGCATAAGTAAAGAGCTCGGGTATAGAAATAACCGAGGCACGCGGAGACGATGATGTATTCCCGAGTTCCTCCTTTTTAGGGGAGTACATTTTCTTGGAGGGGTGTTAGTTTCAAACTCAAGACACCACAAATGGCCTCACCATTCTCCGACGAACCTCGCACAAAAGCTCGGTTCACCTTCCACTATTGATTTCCTTTTGGACGGAAATCGAGTCCCTTACAACAATCTTGAGGCACAACCCGCAAAAGGATTGGGAGCTCCCAAGTGACCACAAAATGTCTCAATCACCGTCTAGGGTCCAACGACCCAAGAGTAGCAAGCTCACGAACTTTCACTTTCACGAATCCTCATGGAGAGAGCAAACCGACGCACAAAAGCAATGGCAAGAGCACAAGTGCTCAAATCCTTCACTCTCAAATCCCACCAAGAGCAACTAATGCTTATGGGGGAGAAGAGAGGAAGAACAAAGAAGAATTCAACAAATGGAACTCCAAGATCTAGATTCAAAGGGTTCCCCTCACTTAGAGGAGAGATGGATTGGTGAAAATGTAGATCTAGATCTCCTCTCACTTTTCCCTCAAAGATATGCAAGATTCATGGTAGGAATTGAGAGAGGGGCAAGCTTTCCAAGGTCAACAATGGTGGGAGAGAGAGAGAGAGAAAACCAGCAGCTCAAGGTTGAAGAAGGGGAGGGGTATTTATAGCCCCTCCCACGAAAATAGCCGTTGCAGCCACACTTAGGCCGGAACTTCCGGTCCCACGAGCACGATAAGATCATGCAGAGAAACATCATAGTTCAACAAGGGAGGATAAAACCAAATGTAGAAAGTTAAAACCTCTCTAGAGAATGCAAATCGGCAAAACCTCCAAAACCGAAAACGCAACAAGTTTTCCATACGAAATCCATTTTCGGTGAACTTGGGCTTGTCATGAAGATCACAACAAGCACCAAAACCCAACAAGGAGAAAAACCAAGTAAGAATTAAGAAAGATGATATGCCAAGAATGCAAAGGTTTGAGCTCTCCATAAAGATGCGATCAAGTTACTCACTTGAGAGCCCCTCTTGATAGTACGGTATCTATCCTATAACCCGGTCTCCCACTAACACCATGAGACCGGTAAAATAGAAACCCTATCAAGATCATACCTTTGCCTTGCGCATTCCACTTGAGCTAGATGATGACGATCTTGACTCTCTCAAGTTGGAACACCTTTCTTGATCTTGCTTGCAAGCACATGCTTGATGAAGACTACTCCAAATGCTCCCCCATACTCCATTATGGGAGGGCCTTGCTTAGCTCCGTCTTCATGTCTCCATTGCAAGTTTCAAACAAATGATATCTTCCGAGATGGATCATATTGAACTTGCACTTCATCTTCTTCTCTTGACATATAGGATGGCTTGGAGATAAACATGAATGTTCCCTCAATCTTCTTTTCCAAGCCTTCTTTACCATGTAAGCTTATAGAGTCCAACACATGAACTCTTTTCTTTTCCTATGGACAAGATCTACAAGGATATCTCAATGCAAACATTAGTCCATAAGGATTGTCATTAATTACCAAAACCACGCATGGGGCAACATGCACTTTCAGTAGGTATTTCTCTATAAGGGATTTGTTTGCAAATGAGTCACTTAGAAGCTCTAATTAACTATAATATTTTACTTACGGTTCATGGTTAACTTATGGAAGTGAATTTTTCAATTGCTTAATGTACTGGAGTAGTCTTTGGATAGTGTTTCATGCTTTGCACCTTTGATCTAATTCTTGGTTCAGTTCGGATAGTTCTAGAGACGATTTGAGTTGCTTCGTTTAGGTTATGTGCCAACTTCAGTTCAGGGTTTCAAACTTTCAGTAACTCCAAAATCTGAAATATTTATAATATTCGATGAAAAAATAAAATTTAAGTATGATATATTGGAGCCAGTTTAATCGGGAAAATGGTTATTATGACTGAATTTCAGCTGTGAACTTCTGTACTACACTCATCATTTACTTTACCCATTTTGAATTTTAATATTCAAGCAGATAACTTTATTACACAATGATCTATTTATTTTTAGACTTATTTTTAGTTGAGAATCAGTTTCTGTTGTAAGAAAACTCCAATATATGTTGCATTCTCCTTTTATTTAGGAAATTCTGGTGATTTCATCTGTACCAAAATTTGATTAGCCCAAGGCAACTAGGAAACTCACATCTGGATTTTTAGGAGAGTTGTGGCCTGCAGCTAACTTCCTTTGTGGTGTACACAAGGCGGAAGGCAACATCCTGGAGGTGATGTCTTCATAGTGCATCTTCAGTACTTCACAGGGAACTCTAGAAAGCATAAATCAATAAGCTGATTTATTTTTTCTGGTTAACAAATTGCAAAAAATTTAGGTGGGAGATTCATAGACTTCTCCTTACTTAATGTCTAACCATATGGTGGTGATATCAGTTTAATATGGATCAATTATGTTAGCAACCTTCCTGCATATTAGCTATAGCCTGAATGTAAGGGAGAGCACATAGCAGTTAGTTTGAGTGATGTGCATCGTGAGAAGATGACACACTATAGTCTGAAAGCATCGGGACCTGTATACTTAGTTTTTCTCTAGCTATCCTATGTTTATTTGTGTTCTAATTTGCCAGGGAGAAAGAGGAATCTTTGGCATCTAAAGTGGATCACTAATCTGATTATCTGTAGAAGATACTAGCAGCACGACAAGGTTGGAAGAAGCACTACATGGTCAGTAATGTAAATTATAAAACCCCTGCTTACTATCATCACAATTTCAGCGGGCAACTGAAGTTGATAGATGGTTATTGCCTTATTGGTTTTCTTACCAATCTAATATTCCTCCCAGTAATTATATGGTTTTGAAAAATAGTACTATATCGGTATTTTTGTCTACCTATTGGCTTTGTCTGCATAAGGAAGTCTAAAACGAACGAGTAGAGAATGATGCACAACAGGCTTGGATGGGAGAACAGAGCTACTCAAGAGAAAAAATGGTCAGTTTTTCCTTTGGTTTGGAGGAGATTGTAGTACAGAGATGAATATGTGCATGTACATAGATTGGGGTGAAACTAAACATGTTTCCAGTGGTATAAATTGCATTTGATTACCTTTTTGAGGTTTGGGATTTCGTGTATGTATTAGTTAATGATCTATTGCAATGCTGACACTCTTATCAGTACCATGTGATTTAGAGAAGTTATATATTTTGTCTTGAAAACTTCGATGTCTTTACTGATCCATATAATCATTTTATCTTTCTTGCTATATTTTTGTGTTAATTCATCCAAGATTCTTTTTCCTTGCATACTTGACAAAATGTTTTATGAGAAAATCATAACAGCTCATCACTAACCACATAATATTCAGAGTTTTAGCTAAGCTGTTGTTTCTCCTCTACCACCAGGTGGTACGGTCGAAATCTTGGAAAATGACCCAAAACGCATGGGGGGAGAAGGATGCTAAAATTGTGGAACAAGTTCTTTCTTAGACTTCTATATGCTACCTGATTTATGAAATAGATGGGTTAAGTAAGGTGTAATATAGTTGTGTGCTCAAGCGTTTTAATATTCCTGCTATTTAGTTCAAGTTGTTTTCCTTTCCACTGGTGACATTCTCAAAATACAACATGAGGAATGTGTTTTCTCCTTGCAAATTAAAACTCTGTAATTTTCAGAAAAATGTGCAGCGGACGATCAAATGTGATATTTGTACTTACTATTTAGACAAAAGTATATTGTTGAGCAGGAGAATTGTGAGATCAACGTGCTTAGTTCTTTTAGAGTCTCTTTAAATAAATAGTTCATTATTTTATTTATAACAAATAATAAATCTACAATAGATTTACCTGCTTGATGTAGTTGTATTTTTTTCACTCACCAATTTAAAGACAAATTTAATTTTTGAAAACCAAAATATGTACGGTTTTGTTTTACTTTTGGCATATATAATATTGAAAATATTTAGCACTGAAACACGCATGTATAAATGTTAAGACTACTATACCTGGAACAGTTACCCACCAGCTATAAATTTTCCAATATTGAGCCTCCTGTTTCCATGAGATTTTGATCAAATTGCAGTTTCGTACCTGTCAGTTATAGCGTCAGCTGGTGAACGCCTCATATTATCCGTTGAGTTCCCATGTCGCACGACTGCCCCTAAATAAATACTTCATCTCGTGCATCATCTTTTGTTTCATTTTACTTGGCCGTAGCTCAACTCTTAATTTTATTATTTCTATTTACTTGACCCTAGCTCAGCTCTTCTGCATCATCTTCTGTTTCATTTTACTTGGCCCTAGCTCAGCTCTTCTGCATCATCTTCTCTGCCATTACACAAGACATTGAGCCTACATCATGAGTAGGTTCATAAATTGTTTTGCTCATGAGAGACCTAATATATTTTCATTTAGTAGTAATGTATCCTCATAAGAGGTGGAGAGTATTAATTCTGAGAATGGAACAAGAATTAGATTTACCTTTCACGCCAGAACATTATCTTGGAATTTTGTAGAAAAGAATCTGACTGATGTTATGATCTATGACTGATTTAATCTTTGTTCTGTTGTAGATACACGACAACGATCTATGGTTACGGCATTATAATGCTACTTTATACGACACATTTGTGAACGCGTTTCTTTCATATGAATTTTAAGGTATTAAACATGTATGAGTGAACTTGGTGGGTGTTGCTCGCTGAGTACTTCGGAATATAGAAAAGAATGACATGTCCACAAAATTTAGTTGAGACGTGCGTGCACGTGCAATGCGCTATTTTTTTAAATAATACATTTTTGTTATTAAATTCGATTAATTCACGTTTTAGCACATTTTGAAAAATATTGTGACCTAATTCACGCCGCGGAGGTTACGTACTTATCGTTTGCGCCATGGACGACTAGGCCCTATCATCGACGGCGTGAACGATTAGCGAGACCGACAGGCCGTCGGCCACGGCGCAAACGTTAAGTCCTTGCATGCATGCTAGCTTTCTCATGCGTGCTAGCTACTGATCAATCAATCGAGTGCTAGCTAGCTCTCGTCGGCCGTGCGTGCTAAGCTGTCCGCGCGGTCTCGGCGGAACGCTGCCGCGCTCGCCCAGCAGCCCAGGAACGACGCCCTGGTCGGCCAGCCGAACGGGAACGACGTCCAGCTGCCCGGGAACGCCGCCACGCTCGCCCGGCAGCCCGAGAACGACGCCGCGCTCGCCCAGCAGCCCGAGAACGACGCCCAGCTGCCCGGATGGCACTAGCTAGAGCTAGCTAGTGCCATGCGTGCATGGATGGCACTAGCTAGAGCTAGCTTGCTCGCCGATGACAGCTAGCTAGCTCGTCGTGGTGGCGGGGCGCGTTGAGCGCCAGGAAGCGGCGGAGGAGCTCGCGGAGCTCGTCGCCTGCCATGATCCCGTTCTCCACGATCATGTTCAGCATCGACCGCCGGAAGTCGCCCAGCGGGTCTTCCGACTTCTTCACCACCGCCACGCTCCCGTCCAGCCGGTTCCCGACGACGCCAAAGCCGCCGTTGTTGGTGTTGTTGGTGTCGCAGCTCTTGGCTTTCCGGTGGTGTGGTGTCGGTGTCGGCGTCGGCGAGCGCTTGGAATCTTGGAGGAGCGGCTCCAGCGGCGGCGGCGGCGGGAGCGGGCGAGGTGGGAGTGGCGTAAAGTGCGGGTCTCCTCCTTATCTGTTGACTTTGTCGACGCTCTTCACCCTCCGATGCTGCTGCTGGGTCGTCTGAACCTACAGAGATGGCGGACATGGTCGCGACGGCGAGAAGTCCCCGTGGCCTTCTTCTTTGCTGCTCGAGGTCGCGGAGCTCGCGCAGCAGGCCGGAGAAGCTGGGCGTGGTGGCGGAGCTCGCCCGCTTGCACTCGACCTCCTCGCCGTCGGCCTCGGCGTCCTCCCACAGGAAGGAGGAGGAGGCGGAGGGCACGGTGAGCGTGCCGGTGGACGCGGACCCGGACAGCCGCGCCCTCGCCCCGCGCGACGTCGCCGTGGTCGCGGTGGACGCCTCCGTGCCGGAGCGCGGCGAAGAGGCGGCGGCACGACGGCCTTGGGGTCCTTGCAGCCGCAGCCGAGCGAGAAGCCGACGCCGCCGAACCGCTTCCTCGCCGCCACGGCGGGGCTCATCCCCTCCCTCGCCTCGCGCGCGTATGCCACTCAGTCGGTGTAGTCGATCTTGGACGGTGGCCTGAGCTCACAGGAATCTTGGACGGTGGCCAGCTCGGGGCGGCCTTATATTGCAGAGGCGTTCGTCTCACTTCAGGGCAAAGTCTTCTTATGAAGCGGACGACGAAGCCAGTGAGCGAAACTCCGTCGCCTGTACATGCACACACACACACACTAATACAGTACAGTGTAACGTAGGTATACGTGAGTGACGACGTACACCGTCCGTTCTCCCTTTCGCTTGAAGATGGGTGGCAGCTATGCATGGCACTAGCTAGAGTTAGCTAGCTCGCGATGGCATGCATTGAGTTGCTCTCTCAGGCACACATGCATGGACTAGCTGACTCACGATGGCATGCAGAGGCTTATCGTCTGTACCGTAGCCGAGCAGGTCCGGTCGGCTGCTGCGCTGCGGACGACCATCTCTAATCGTCCACACCGCGGCGTCAACCATAGGTACCTATCGTTGACGGCGTGAATTAGGCCGCAATATTTTTCAAAATGTGGCAAAACGCGTATTATTAATCGAATTTAATAAAAAAATGTATTATTTAAAAAAAATTAGCCGTGCAATGCTACTATGAAGGTAAGAAGAAGAAGAGGAAGTGGAAGTTTGTTTCTGCATGGTAATGTGGATGCACCGGAGATTGGTGGTACTTGCGAAGCTAGAGTACCCTCACATGTTTGTAGTTAATGTGTTTTGCAGTTCAATAAAGGTGAATGTGTGCGGGTACTCCCCAACAGGCCAACAGAGGCAAGGCCTAGCTATCGCCATCTCTCTCCTAGTGTTACTGTGTGTCAACATTGCGGGCATTCATTGGAGATCAGCATGTCCTGCACTCGCCCGATCCGCACCCCCTCCTGTCATTCATTAATTTCCAATCCGTCCATCCATACATACCACCCCTCCCATGCATATACCAATCCATCTTCTTGTGTTCTTGCTTGCTCGCTCTCATGGATATATATGCAGCATGGGAGCCAATTCGTTGCAGTTTACGGGCTCCTTTGATTCAAAAGAATTGTATAGGGTTTTGGAGGTCTGATTTTCCTAAGAAATCATTTTTAGGGCTTCTATGGATCACCGGATTTCAAAACATAGGAATAGAGAACACTCGGGAATTCCATAAGGTTGCATATGCAAAACAGAGAAAAACTACACGAACAGTAATTTGGATGGAACATGGGAAAAACACAGGATAAGGTCTCGATCCTACGCGAGTGAGTCTAAAAAAGAGATTAGAGTTGATGTTGAAATTCCTATAGGACTGAGGCGTAGGAATGCAATCCACAGAAATTCCAAAGGTGTGATTCCTTTGATCCAAAGAGCTTCCTTAGGAAAATTTCTATGGATTAGAATCATCCAAAATTTCTCCAAATTTCCTACAATCCAAAGGTGCCTTACTACTTTTCAGAATTCTAGCATCCACTCCAACCTCTATTTACAATTCCAATCAAACAAATTTTGATACATACCAAATCCTATAAGATTGGAGAGTGCATGACATTGTAATCCTAAACTTTTCCTATTCCTACGTTTTTCTTTACTATGAATTAAAGAGGCCCTACATGCAGTGGCAGAGCTCGAAACAAATTCTTGGGCGGGCCAGGAGATGAGAAAACACAAAATTGTTCAGATTGTCACTAATGTCATCTTCTTTCTTTTCAAGAAAAAATCAATTCTTTTCTCAGTTACCTTTCCCATCGCCGTGCAATCTTCCATGCTATCAAATTGCCAACTAAAAATTTAGAGGAAAGAAGGAAGAAGCAGCTAGCCAGGGGAATTGGAGAAAAATAGGGCTCGATTCGTGGGAATCGGTTGCCGGCTGTTTGGACTTGCTGCCGGCCCGATGCGCCGTGCCCGTGCAGCGATGCCCAGTGGCCGGATCCTGGCTGCAAATCATTTGCAGCAAATGGCAGCTAGCGCTGCTGCCTGCTGATGCCCTCCACCGATTCCCCTTTTTCCCCTTATTTTCTTATCTAAATCATGTCCAAATCTCTAGACCTAGCCATCTCAATGGCCATGGTTTTGTCGCGAGCAGAGACTGGTCGTGAGTAGTCTGGGACTCTGGGAGAGGATAGGGGAGTCGAGCGAAGAAGCAAATTGTTGATGGGCTGGGCCGCCTTACATGATACTACTAGTTAATAATTATTTTGCAAAAAACCTGGGCGGGCCGTGACCCAGGTCGGCCCTAACGTAGCTCCGCCAGTGCCTACATGCCCAAAGAAATGGGCCGGGAAATATAAGTATGCAAAGAACGAAAACACAAGACTAGTGGCGCCAAAGGACGGGAATAGTTTGGGATATGGCAAACTCTACAAAAATGATGCAAAGATCAAAATGGCCCAGGACACTAATATTATATATGATTCTAACATAATAATTTAGTACATATAAATATAAACATATTTGAATATAAGTTTAAACCTAATGACACACAAATAATTAAAATTTATTAACATACATAAATCCTAGACAATCCAAAGCTCTATTGAAGAAATCTTCTGTAAGTATTTTTATTGATGAAGACTTTTCAATATCCTTTGATTGATATATTAAGTTATCAAGTCACGAAGAAGGCACGCCGGACCTCTGGTTGCACAACTCGGTCTTGATAATCTTCATCGATGAGAAAGTCGTTTCAACTATTGTCGTCGCCACGACTAACCCGATGCCATCTCACTGAGTCGGTAAATGTAGGAAAACATGATGTGCCCTTTAAATATCAAGACAATATCTAAAGTTTACAATTCTCCACGTATGACTAGCTCAAGATTATCTTGTATATCTCATGCTCATAATTAGGGTAATCCCCATGATAAATATCTATAAGACGAGCAACTTTATTCAATTAAACATAAAAAATTAGTCTGTCAAGTCAAGACAAGAGATGTTCTCAAACAATTGTGAAGATAACTCATTTGAAGGTGATCAAAATCTGTGGTAATTGAATCTAACTATCATAGAAGGTGTTCGTACTGTAAAAAAAATCCGAAGTGACCTGATATCTTGGCATTTTCTTGATTTCGCTCATTTAGCTACCATTTCACCCATACTTAAGTTTCTCATGTCATTTTGTTCATTAGTTGACATCTTCCTCTCAATCACGTTTTCTCTAGTTCAGCAAACATGTCCTCACATCATCAACCAAAGACATGACATGACTAATACATCTATACTTTTATAACCAATAAAATACACAAAGTCGAAGCATGAAATATTATCATCTTATATACCCCGAGTTGGTTTTGGTCACCACCATAGATGGCCAAAATAGAGTCAACAAATCTTGCTTAAATGCCCCATCTACGTCGTTTAGAGCCGGGTTTTTTAGATTGTAAAGAGAAGGAGTTGGTTTTCGACTAGACTAGACCTTGCCATTGTTTTCGGTTTAGATTCGGTTTTGCGCCGTGCTCAATAAAACAATCATGGATTTCTCATACGGAGTCCGCTTTTGATTTACGAGCAGTCAGACTGTTGAGAGAAAAAAAACACGCGCATCAAAATATATCAACGCAGGGCATGATAATGAAATGCAAACCATTTATGCATGCATGATTTATATACGGCGATCTGGAGGGCACTGCCGAGGGAGAAGATACTACCAGCGTGTTTGGCAATTAACGGGAAGAGGAATGGGAGTTCCCAATCCTCCATTTGCCACGGGACGAGAGTTGTCGTTGGGCTTTAGATCGAAACGTTTTCTTTTCACCAATCTCACGAATTAACAGGTTACCCCAGGGAAGAGATCCGTGGGAATTCGAGAACCCAACTCCCCTTCCCCAGAACCGTCCCCCATCTGAGCGACGCGTTTTCTCCTCTCCCCTCTACAGTTCCTGAGAGCGGCGACAAGGGAGAAAAGGAAGGCGGCCAAATTTCCGGCGCTGGTTCCGGCGGCGCCCCTGCCCCGAGGGCCTCGTGCTCGTCGGTGGTGGAGGTGTCGTCGGAGCCGACGCTCGGACATGTATAGCTCTAGTCTAGTTGGCTTAGTAGCTAGGTTCTGGCCAGTCCCGTCCTCGTTCTCGATGGCGGTGACTTTGGTCTCCAATAAAAGCTCGTCAGATCTCGGCTCAGCTTCACGTCCTTCGGCGAGTTGGGTGTCAGATTTGCGAGCTCTGGTTCCTGGGGTGCTTGTCGCGGCGGCGGTGGCGGCACTCGTGTGGATTTTGTTCTCCGGCTTCGTCGACGTGGCGGCGTGCGCTCCGGTTCCGGCGACGCCACGAAGTTTGCGAGAAGTTGTGCAGGAGCGGGGCTGGCGATTGGATTCCTTCCCGAAGCAGTCGTCAGCGAGCTCGACGCGCTGGTGTTCCGGTGCAGGGTTCGTGGTTGAAGGTGGGCGGTGCTGTCTGCCTCAGTCGAACTTCGACTGGCTCAGGCGGTGCGGCGACCCGGAGGAGCTCGGGGTCTTCCCCGGCCGATGTTCCACAAAGCATGTGACTCCGTCGTTCGCGGCGGGTCCCTGTAGAGGTCCACAAAAGCAGTCTGACTGCAAGGAAGCTGTTCCGGGTCTTCGTGTTGTGGTTTTCGCCTTCGTCTCCGGCGGCGGTGGGTTCGACAGTTGCGATGCTGCTGGTCTGTGCAAAGCCTCCCAAGGACTTGGTTGTCTTTTCCTATTTTCTGGGGGTGTTTTGTGTTTTTTGCACCGGTGTGCTGGTGTTTCTCGAGCGTTCTCAACGCTGCGACGTGTTGTATGCTGTAATCGCCATGCTTGTTGAATGAACACGTAGCTTTTCAAAAAAAAAAACTCCCCCTTGCCCATCCTATCTAAATTCCCAAAACCCTCAACCAAACATGAGACTTAATAGCCTCAGCCATCCAAACTCCCATTCCCTCGTCGTAACTCCCCTGAACCAAACAGGCTGTACGGCGATCGTGGAGCAGCAGCGCGCGGGCAGTACGCCTTTGTTTTTTTTTTTTAGTACGCCTTTGTTTTTGCCCTGGGGAAACGCGTGCGATCGAGCATTGATTCACTCTCGTCCATGGCCCAAAACCTCACTCCCCCCTGCGACCCTGCGTACGTTACAGCCACAACAGTAACGTACGACGACCACGGAGACGCACGGTGCAGCCCAGCACAAACACAACACATGGGCGCCATGCCCGAGGAGGCGACGGACGGCCGTGATCGAGCGCCCAGGCTTAGCTGTAAGCCTGTAACGCACGCTGCGCATGCCGCACGCTGTGATCGTGCTCCAATCCACACCGCTGGCCCGTTACCACTGTGGCCAGAGACCGACGCGTGGGCCGTGGCGGGCAAGGAAGCGGATTCACGGCGAGCGCCCGGCTCGCCCGTTACTGTGCATGCGCAGTTAAGGCGAGCATTTACTCCTCACCCCCGCTGTAATCCGCTCCTAATTACCCGCATTAAATCCCTCCCTATTTTTTCACCTCCCTCAACAACGTGACTGGCTCGCGGGCCCCGCAAGCTCCGCGTGGGAATCGCTCGCCTTCACGAGGCGCGCGGGAGGGCGAGGGTCGCCGCCACGTGGGGCCCAGCGCCCGCGGATTCAACGGCGGGGCAGCGCTGTCAGCGAGCGAGAACGCGCCTGGGACCCCGGCCAGCTGGCCCGCTGTCGTCACGTCACCGCGCGAGTCTCTCTCTTAGGTCAAAGCGGGAAGTCGCAGCGGACAGTGTGCTCTCCCCCAGTCTTCTTCCATATCGCCCTCCTCGTCCCTGCTCTCCTTTCAATAAGAAGAGGAGCGACGGGAGGGAGTCCATCGAGTTCGTTGTCCGTTCGTCTTCTCCGTCTCCGTCGCCGTCGTCGCGGAACTCCAAGTCGAGAGTGAGGAGGAGGAGGAGACAGGCGCGCAGGCGAGGCACAGAACAACCGACAGGGTATTTACTCCCGCCATTTACTTCTCCTTGTCCCTCGCTCCTCTCCTCTTTCACCGACCCACCCGCCCATCCATCCATCCCCACTCTCCTCTCCTCCTCCAAATCTTTTCCCATTACTACACCCCTGCCTAAATCCCCCTCCCTTCTCCCCGTCCTCCCTCCCCCTCACCGGCCGCCTCTACCATGCCGCTCCGTCCTCCTCACCTTGGTTTTACTCCATCTTAGGGTGAAGCAGGAAGGGGCGTTCGCTGCTGCGCTGCCGCCAGGTGTTTTAATTTGTTTCTTCTTGGTCGGTCGGTAGGGCGAGGGATTTAAGGAGAGGAAGACGCGAGATGTTCGGGGACTGCCAGGTTCTCTCGTCGATGGCGGCCATGGCTGGGGCCTCCTCCTCCGCCGACGCGCTCTTCTCCTCGCCGCTCATGCAGCCCAGCCATGCCGGCGCGCTCGCCGGATTCATGGCCTCCTCTTCCGGCGCCATGCCCTTCCACCACCACCACTTCTCTACGAACCTCATACCTGTAAGTGCTTCTCCTTCTTCGTCGTATCTGCATGCACTTCTCCTTGCTTTGCTTCTGTTGCGCTTGCGCGGATGAAAAAGGAAGATAATGTGCATGTCTGGGTTTTGCAGAAGGAGGAGGGCATCATGGGAGGCCTTCACATGGCCAAGGACGAGGAGCTGGACCTCGACATGGAGATGGAGCTCAGCGGCGGCTCCGGCAGCGGCCACCTCGACGGTCTACTCAGCTTCGTCGACGACGACAGGGACCACAAGCCGCAGCACAGCGAGCCGGACGCCGGCCACCACAACTCCTCCTCCGCGGCCGCGGCGGCGCCCGCTGGCAATGGCAAGAAGAAGCGGTACCACCGCCACACCGCGCACCAGATCCAGCAGATGGAGGCGTAAGAACCAAGAACTGCACCTTCTGTAGCGCCGCCATTACTGTTAAAAATCTTGTTCTTTAGTAAATCTGATGGCGCTTGGCACGCAGGCTGTTCAAGGAGTGCCCGCACCCGGACGACAAGCAGCGGCTGAAGCTGAGCCAGGAGCTGGGCCTGAAGCCCCGGCAGGTCAAGTTCTGGTTCCAGAACCGGCGCACCCAGATGAAGGCGCAGCAGGACCGCGCCGACAACGTCGTCCTCCGCGCCGAGAACGAGTCACTCAAGACTGACAACTACCGCCTCCAGGCCGCCATCCGCAACGTCGTCTGCCCCAGCTGTGGCCAGGCCGCCGTCATCGGTGACATGTCCTACGAGGAGCAGAACCTCCGCATCGAGAATGCAAGGCTCAAGGACGAGGTCCGTTCGTGTTTGCAGCATAAACCCTAAGCCAGATTATTATTGTTTAATACTTGTGTACTGTGCGAGCTGTTTGTTTATTATCCGGCCGGCTAATTGTGTGTGCGCATCTGGATATGATGCAGCTGGACCGCTTAGCGTGCATCGCCACCCGGTACGGTGGCGGGCGCCAGTCGAGCATGTCGTCGGCGCTGAGCTGCATGTCGACCCCGCCTTCAGTTCTCATGCCGCCGCTCGACCTCGACATGAACGTCTACTCGAGGCACTTCGGAGAGCAGCAGCACGGCTCCATGGACTTCATGGTCATGCCACAACACATCACCGCCGGCGGGCATGGCGCCGCCCCTTCATACATGCATGACGCGATGGCGCCCGTCGTTGTCCAGGAGCAGGACAGGCAGCTGGTGCTGGAGCTCGCCTCAACGGCCGCCGACCACCTCGTCAGGATGTGCCGTGCCGGCGAGCCGCTCTGGGCAGCACGCCGCCGAGCCTCAGGCGATGTCATGGACGCCGACGAGCATGCGCGGATGTTCAGCTGGCCTGGCGACGCCGCGAAGCAGCAGCACGGCGACGCCGCTGCAGCTAGGACGGAAGGGACGCGCGACAGTGCCGTCGTCATCATGAACAGCATCACGTTGGTCGACGCCTTCCTGGATGCTGTGAGTGTTCGATCGATCCTAAATTAATTCTTGTTCAATGCGCGCGTATCAGATTAACTTGATCACTTACGTTTCGAGCTCACGCAGAACAAGTGGATGGAGCTGTTCCCTTCGATCGTGTGCAAGGCAAGAACCATTCAGGTGATACACAATGGAGCTGCTTCTGGCCATCTCGGCAGTGGATCTCTTATCTTGGTAATTAGCCGGCCCTATGTCCACTAAATCGTTGATAGAGTTAACTGAATCGATCGATGGATCGAATTGGTCGTTGATTGATTGGATTTGCATACAGATGCAAGCGGAGGTGCAGTTCCTGTCTCCTCTGGTGCCGGCGCGGGAGGTGGTCTTCTTCCGATACTGCGTGCACAACGCTGAAGAGGGGAGCTGGTCCATCGTCGATTTCCCAGCGGACGGCTTCCAGGAGGAGCTTCTCCAGCAGCAGCAGACCTGCTCGATGGTCCGGTGCCGGCGGCGGCCGTCCGGCTGCATCATCCAGGACGCGCCCAATGGCTACTCCAGGGTACGCAAAGCGATCACATGATCTGGTTCTAACGCATGCATCATGCATGGCTGACGTGGCATAGAAGATTGTGGTGCATGCGTGTACCCAGATTTGACACGTGGATTAATTGACAGGTGGTCTGGGTGGAGCACATGGAGGTGGTTGGGGAGGAGAAGCCGCTGCAGCCGGTGTTCAGGGGTCACGTCGCCGGCGGCGCCGCGTTCGGAGCTACGAGGTGGGCCTCCGTCCTCCAGCGCCAGTGCGAGCGCCTCGCCAGCGAGCTCGCCCGCAACATCGCCGACCAAGGAGGTAATCACCGTTGCCTGCATCACATCGCCTCTGCTGTCTCCACATATGTAGTACATCTGGGATATCTGATCGATGCTCATCCTGCTCGCTGTGCGTGCTTGGGAATTGTTCTGTCTGTTCTTGCTTGCCTGCATATCAACCCGCCAGCTGTTCGACATTTTGTCTCACCGGCCAAAGGCTTAGTGTCGTCATCGTACAATCTGGAGGGCATTCCGTAGCTACATATGCGTATGCAGTTGTTTTACTTGGTGCCGCAATTTCGATCAATCTTCGGCCTACTTGTATCATACACATGTTCTTCAGCAAAATACTTGAGAATAACCTAACTGTCTCTATTTCTTATTTCAAGTTATCCGCACACCTGAGGCGAGGACAAATATGATGAAACTGTCTCAGAGGATGATCACTGCCTTCTGTGCTAACATCAGTGCATCCGGTAGCCAAAATTGGACGGCGCTATCTGATTCTACAGAGGACACAATCAGGGTCACAACAAGAAAGAACACTGAGCCGGGGCAACCCAGCGGTGTCATCCTCACGGCTGTCTCCAAGCTGGCTTCCTTACAGCCAACAGCAGGTGTTTGAGCTTCTTGCAGATGAGCAACAGCGCTGTCAGGTAGCACATATTTATATTATTTCCTCAAATATTGCTATCCTTGTCATTTTTAGTTACTAATGGATGTTATGCTTTTGCAGCTCGAGATTTTGTCAAATGGGGGCTCACTGCATGAGGTGGCACATATTGCAAATGGGTCGCACCCAAGGAATTGTATTTCTCTTCTGCGTATAAATGTAAGTATGCTGCTGGAGTTCCTTACTAGTATTTCTTGTATTTGGAACAAAGAGCTATGTACACTATGCTGTGGCAAGTGTTCTCCTTCAAGGGCATAAGCACAATAATTTAGCTCTTGCATTTACTTAGTAATTATTCTGAATATCATAATTGATTGCTACTGAGTAGGTATCGATTGTAAGTTAGAGAATTATGAAAATACACAATATAAAATCTTTATACGTTTTCTACAGGAAAAATGCCAAAAAGTTTTCAACAGCTCAGTGATATTTACTTACTGCAGTTACTGTAGGCTGGTGAAGTACTACTGTTCATGTTGATATGCTTCAAAACACTCACTATTTGCTACCAATACCAAGGACAAGAAATTAACTCTAGCTACTCAAGATACCACAATAAATGAGATTTGAGTGATGTAGGCTGAGATTGGGTACATACATCACTGAAATTTGAGTGGTGTAGCTTTTAGATTCGTTTTATTTGTTCGGTTCTGCCATTACCATCACAATGATCTATGTGAAATGAGGCAAATCCATTTTAGAAATATTATGTTGAAGCATGTACATATTGTATGTCTAATGAATTGTTCTAAATTAGCATCGGTATACTACCATTCCGTGTTTACAATCTAAATGGGCCATCTCGTTTGACGTCTCATATATATGGAAACATACAGTTATTTATCCAGGAGGATTTAATTTTCCTACTTTTTTCTGAAAGACTCCCTGTGCGCATAGTACCATTGATCACAGGCTTATAATTCAGCAAATGGTTGAGAGCTAACATTTTGCAACCTTTTCAACACAGGCTGCAAGCAACTCATCACAGAATGTGGAGCTCCTGCTGCAGGAGAGCAGCACCCACTCTGATGGTGGAAGCCTTGTGGTGTTTGCAACCGTGGATGTCGATGCGATCCAGGTGACAATGAGCGGGGAGGACCCTTCTTACATCCCTCTCCTCCCCATGGGCTTTGCCATCTTCCCAGCGACCAACCCGTCACCTGCAACCACTAGCGCAAACACCGGCGATGGCGAAAGTACTCCAGGTATCTCAGATGAGCCCGCCAATGGCTGCCTCCTCACCGTCGGCATGCAGGTGCTAGCGAGCGCCGTACCTTCAGCCAAGCTCAACCTCTCAAGTGTCACTGCAATCAACAGCCATATCTGCAACACCATTCACCAGATTACAACAGCACTTAAGGGTGGAGGAGCTAGCCGGGCTGAGCCTGCATCTGCTGGTTCTGACCAGTAGCAAGAAGCGCTGGGTGGGATTGGAAGGGGAGCACATGACGCCGACCAAAATGCCTCTCAAATCCAACTGTTTTGCTACCTGCCAACATCTCAATTATGCCTGCTAGCTCAGCTGCAACTGCAAGGGAGGATTTGACAAGAACCCAAGACTAACAACATCGCAGACTTCAAAACTCCCCCTCTTCCCGCCATGGGCCTCTCAAAATGACAAAAATACCCCAAAGTGAACACTGGGGGCATTTTGATCATTTTGGGAAGGTAATGTTATCTCCAACCAGAAAGGGTCTTGTCAAGCTCTCACTTGCACCAACCAACTGAATCCAGCCAAGGCATTTTGGTCATGCAGTTGTTGCTACGCTCCCTCTTTCTATTCCCTTGCTCGAAAGTCAAAGACTGAAGGTTAGCTCTGGTATCTTAGTTTTGATTTTGTAATAATGAGGATACTTAGTTTGGGCGTGTGAGTGATTTGCGGTAGAACTTGTTCCAAGACTTATTAAGCAGATTGTATAATTGAGAAGATAAAGGAGAGGAGAGGAGGAGTCAAGAGCGAACCATTTGTGATCCTTCCCACTAGCAAAGAAGGGTCTCCTGGTTCGGGAATTGACTTGTTTCCTCTCTTCGCTGCCTTTGCCTTGTCTGTAAACCTTTGGCTTGTTTTTATTATTACTGTTGTGTCGCTCACTCCAGTTCTTGGAATCATGGTACACTACACTGTAGTTTTTGTTTTGCAAATTTATCTCCCCTCTCTGTGTGGTTGTTGAATGGTAGTGAACGTGGATGCTGGCTCTTGTTTTTTGTGGCGACCTAATCTGCGCCAGGCTTTGAATGCCCTGCTCTCTTCTGCTGTATTTTTGCACATCGGATCCCTTGTCTTCCTTGGTGCCTCACCAGGCTTCCCTTGGCTTGAAATATTCTGACAGCCTACAAGTGTTGTGGAGGACCAATTTTTGAGCTGCAACTGCAAGGCAATGCTATTGTAAGCTTGTGCTTATTTATTCCCCTGTACTATACCACCACACATGGAGATGCTGTGTTATATAATGCTGGGTAGGTGGCAGGACGCCCCTCATAAATAACACTATGAAAGGGTTCTGCTTCCTTGCTTGCATGGTGCAGCATGCTACCATAGATCTCCATGTCTAGTATCTATCCATACCACCCCATGCCCATGCTGGACGTGTTTGATGCTTTGACTTGCGCCATCTATGCAATGTAGCTGCATGCTTGCTCCTCCAGCCGGATCAGGCAGGGGCCTCCCACTACCTCTTCAGCTTGGTTTTGGAGTTCTGACAGTGACAACACCAGAGGTTGGAGGTGTCCTTGCATTCATGTTTTGAGCATCCCGCCTTAAATAAAATGGTCCCCTGTGCCTGTGTATTTGCTATGTGCTGTGCTGTTGAGGGATACAACTGGTGGTGGTGGCGGTGGTGTGTGTGCTATCGGTGCCAAGGCAAGAATAAGAAGAGTACCCCTCCAAATAACCGGAGGTTCAGATCTTTCCAGTGAATCTATCTATTCCTGTGCCTTACGTGTATGTTTGGCATGCTGCCCTGCTGGTGCTGGTGACTTGTCTCTGCTAAGTCAATGGAGTTTCTGTACCTGGCACAGTGAGGTGACAAACATGTACTCATATAGACAGCTCAGGCTTTCCATGCCACACTCATGCCGTTGCCATTGCTCTGCCCTGGCATTAGCTCTGGTTCCTGATTACCATACAGACAGCTTGCCAAGACAAGCGTGAGGTCATCCATCAAATGCAAAGAGAGAAGAAGCCAACAGCCAACTGCATAATCTCCTGGACACTTTCTTGAGTTTGTGATTGTTTCTCATGAAATGATAAAGAAGCGAGGTACTAAAATTCAGAGCTGACTGTTTCATCTTCTAGTCTTCTGAAGCAAATGATTAAATTGTCTGGAATACATTCTTGATCTCCTTCAACTTTGGGGGTTCCCAAGTAGAATTCAGGATTGGATTTCCGCCCTCTTCGCTACATCCACATCCCGTGTACTTCTCAATAGGATGGCCGGCCACCCTCTTGTGCACGCACGCGGTCTTCGGCAAGGCGACCCCCTCTCGCCGCTCCTCTTCGTCCTCGCAATCGACGCAGTCACACAAATTTTGGACACTGCTACCCGCCACGAGTCATGACCTTCTTCATAAGCTTCGTGGCCGCATCACCAACTTGAGAACCTCTCTATATGAGGACGATGCGGCAATTATTTTGGCACCAATTAAAGAAGACATTGCAAACCTCTCCAAGATTCTCGACAGATTCAGTGAGGTCACCGGCCTTTGTACAAATTTCAAAAAAATACACCATTGTTCCTATCCGTTGCGAGTATATTGACCTTGTACAATGTGGTGACGTCAGCCTTCTCTTACCGTTGACACGTATGATATTCGTCTACTTGTAGGAGAGAATAAAGAAAGTGGAGGTTTCCTTCCCTTAGCTAAGAGATGATCTCTTACGAAATAAGAGAAGGCTAATTTCACCATTGTATCATTTGTCTTTCTTAGAAATACAATTCATACTAAAATATAATTAATTCTCATTAATTACTAGGGATGACAACAAGAGATAATGCATTGTACAACTTATAATTTTACCTTCTCTAAATGATATGGATGGCTAAGAGAAGGCGCGCCTTCTGCCTTCTCTACCACTGTACATGCCCTGAGGGGCTACCGACAATGCACAGCACCTTCCCATCAGGTATATTGCTGCCACTATCGGTATGGAGGCTTCAGCCGTTCAACGTGTGGACAAAATTCCAACTTGGAACTGGAACTTCATCACGGCCGGCCGCACTTCACTTGTCAAGTCGGTCCTTGTGTCCCAAGTGATTTATCACTTGACACCCCTTGTGGTCGGCCAAGGACAAAACTTCGGGCGCTAGTTGCAAGGTCAATTGGGAGACGGTGTGTCGGCCTAAGGATCTTGGAGGACTTGGTGTCCTACACATTGATGATTCGCTAGAGCCCTTCGGTTGAGATGGCCGTGGCTTGAATGGCATGACAAAGGAAAAATTTCGGTTGGCTCCAGCAACCCTTGCACCGTTTAGGACATGAACCTATTCTATGCTTCCACTTCTATCATGGTGGGGGACGGTCAAGTGACCCTGTTTTGAGAGGCCCCATGGCTTGATGGGAGAAAGCCTAAAGATATCGCTCCTCTCATCTTTCCGATATCCAAGTCTAAAAAATGGTGTGTGAAGAAAGCTTTGGCAATCATTGCATGGGTCGGCAAGATTAATTTGCAAGCGATTAAAATGAAAAATAGGCAAAGACGGACCGATTAAAATGACATAATTGCAGTTTGTGCCCTCTTTGCAAGCAAGCGCCGGAATCCATTAGCCACCTTCTTGTCCATTGCCGTTTCTCTATTCGCCTTTGGGGCTTCATCAAAGATTGGATGGGCCTTACCGATTTGGACTTCAACCAATGACCAACTCTCACGCTTCTCCTTTGACACTTCTCGCCAACATCAAGAGAGAGGCACGCCTTTGGGCAATCGTGGGAGCTAAGCATTTGAGTAATTTGATGTCGGAAGAGTAGTCACATTTGTATCCTCCTTTTATTTTCATGGAAAACTCCTCCTTCATTAATAGATTGGGCAAAGCTTTTGTCCCCCTTTCAAAAAAAAAAAAAAACCGGTAAGAGACCAAAGATCATCAATGGAACGTCAAGTCAAAAGCAAACATGCGTATTTGAATGACAAATCAGGTGTACTACATGGAGAGCACTTTACAAATTGCATTGACCAACTGATATTCAGAAGTGCTACGGAATTCTGGAGAATTTACAGAAAGTTTCTGAAGTTTGTATGTATGTAATATCTCTGCTGTACAAGAAAATTTCTGCTTACCAGGTCTGAACCAAAACTTGTTCCGGTCACAGTTTCTGAACTGTAATGCAAATCCTAGTGTACAGAAAGTTTCTGCTAACAATTCAGAACCAAAATTTGTTCCTGCCACAGTTTCTGAACTGCAATGCTAATCCTACTGTATCGCGGTCGCCAAAGCTGCTCGATGACAGATGCATCATCATTCATCCTATGGATCATCAGACTCGGTGCATTGCAGACAAAGGGGATATGATCATGGTGTGCGACTCGCTCCTAGTATGCACAATGTCCCTGAAGTGCCTTGCAATGCTCCAGCAGGAATGGGTTGAACTCTGCGCATGCCCGGCGCCACGGGGCGCCACGTCCGAGGGGCATGTCGTCGTCGATCTCTAGCTTCGGTGTCCTCGGGCTCAGGAAGCCTTCGATGGCCTCTAGCTGCGGTGTGCTCTGGCTCGGGAAGCCCTTGCCTGCCTCTGGATGCGGCGAGCTCTGGCTCAGGATGCCCTCATCGGCCTCTAGCTGCGGCGTGCTCTGGCTCGCATCTAACTGTACCGTGCTCCGGCTCAGGAATCCGTCTGTCTCCTTGCGGTCCGCCTCGAATGTCGCCCCGGATCGCTGTCCCGCATCTCCAGATTGGCTGAATTTTGTTCAGGTTTCAGGGTTCTTGTCAGAAAATGTAGATTGTGTTGCAACTGAATTACTCCAATCAAAGAATACTGATGAATTAAAAAAAAAACGAGAGACAGAGACAGATACAAATTTAGTCCACTGTATATCAAGAGTCAGTAAACCATTGCACTTTTGTTGAACATTCAATACAAAAACAGTATGTGAACATATACAGCTATCTTTGATCATGTTTCAGGTTCTTGTCTGGAAACAAGAATTGTGTTGCAACATCAGCACTCGAATCAAAGACAACTGAAGAATTCTTAAACAGAGTCAGTTTGAACTAAAAAGTAAGGATACCAAGTTAAACCCACTGTTCCACCCAGCTTTCTTGAACTGTTAACCATGTCCAACTACACAAACTCAAACAGCTACTTCACTTGCATTTGCAGATACAGAAAATCCATTTTCTTAGCTGGACTGTCGATATTTTGCAGTTCATTGTCAGAAATTTAAATTTCGTGTCGCAGCTGCATCACTAATCAAATCAAAGGCTACTGAAGAACCAACCAACTCCTAGTTTTGAAGTTTCCATGGAATTCTACAGATGTATGTAATCAAATTTTCCGTTTGGTGTGGTTGAACCAGGTGAGTTTTGGCAATTTTCCTGGCCAAGCCCAATCCTATAACCAGTACTGCACTTGCATTTCAGATACAAATAATTCAGTTTCTTGTCAGCCGAAAATTACTAAACATGCCCAGACCAACTAGCTATAATAAAAATAATTTCTACACCATCCCGATCAAAATTTACTGGTAAAGTAACATCCAATGCTCTGAAACCAAGTTTGTGTTGCAATATCATTACCAATCAAATCAAATACTATTGTTTCCCAAAAAGAAAAATCAAAGACTATTGAAGAATCAAACAGGTCCTACTAGTTTTGAAATTTCCATGTAACTCTGCCGATGCCCAATTATAACCAATAAAATTCATCTACATACGTTGAATTATTGTGACTTCCTCAATTTATCTTGGCCATGCCCATTATAACCAGCTACTATCTACTGCACTCGCATTTCAGATGCTACACAGAATAGTAATTCATCTACTCGCATCTCTGGTAGTATAAGCAATTCAGTTTCTTCTCAGGAACAAATTTACTGAACGTGCCTAGAGATGAACAATTAGCTACCACAGAGAGAAGTTTCAACATGTTTCTCATTTACCGATACAGTAATCTGAAACCAAAAGATGTGGGGGAATTAACCAACTACACATTTCCGTCCAGATTCAGTAACTAACTGTCAAATCGACTTTGTACCTAGCCTAACTTCCGTCCAGGTTCAGTAGTGAGCAATCAGTTGGTGCACGCACGCACACGCACCCGCGACGGGAGGAGGGAAGAGGAGGAGGTGCTTACCGTCGGGACGGTCGTGCGGCCACGCGAAGTACTCCCAGTCCCACCTCTCGAAGTCGAACTTGGGGCGCTTCAGCCTCACCAGCGGCTCTCGCACGGCGGCGGCGAACCCCAGCTCCGGGCTCCTGCATTCCAATTCGCGAATCAGACACCAAGAATCAGCCGGAAACAGAGACAGATCGAGCAAGAAACCGGGAAATTCTTGAATTGACAGAGAAAAACGGATGAAATGATGAGAAGATGGAAGGAGAGGAAGAAGAGCTCGGAGGTGCAGTAATGGCGGCGACCGCAAGAACGGACACGAACCCACCAAGCATCGGCGCGCGGAAGAAGCAGAGCAAAGAGGCAACATTGGAGGGGGGAACCAAGAAGAAGAAGAAGAATCGAGGGAAGGAGTACTCGCCTGGAAAGGGCGATGCCTCTGTCCATCTCGATCTCCGCCCTGAACCGGCCGCCGCCGCTCCTGTGCTCCCCTCTCGTGGCCGACCTCGCCATCACCGGCGACGCGCCGCTGCAGCTGCTCATTTCTCGAAATCGCGCCCTCTCTGCGTCTGTCTCGTGCGTGGTCCGCGCGCGCTCTCTCTCGCTCTCTCCGGGAGGCGGGAGTCGTGGCGGGCGGAAGTTCGTTGGTTCCGGCCGTTATATACGCTGGGACCCCTCCCTGCGGCCTTTCTCGTGTGACCACTCTGTGTCCGTCCCCAATTTCACACGTGCCGTTCGTATGGTAACGCCACGTCAGTCAGATCAGTCAACAGATTCAACTCGGGTTGGTTCCGAGTCGATCGAATCGGGGAAGCCGCACGCGCCACCCGGTTTATACGGCTGTTTGGCTGGGCTTTTACTGTAACTTTTTAGACTTTGTTTTACAGTTTTGTTATCTTTCATCCATCTGATTTCACAATTCGCCATCAGAGGAATCTATGTCCGTCCGTCCCCTCCGAGCGCGAATCTTGGAGCGTCGTGGATCATTCGCGTTATCCGGTTTTTTGCAGCTTCGGTCGGCCCGGTTTGTTCCGTGGCCCCGGGTTTTTTCTTTTTGAATTCCGTGCCCAGGCGGTGCCGTGTAAGTTCAAGGGCTCTTCACTTTGTCTCAATCTCAGAGAGGGGACGGGGGAGAGGCGACGGGGTAGCCGATTGAGTGCGGGGCGGCGCTCGTCGCCGGAGATTCGCGCCCCTCGAGCTCGTAGCTTCTCAGCCGGCACCTTGTTGGACCTCGCGTCGACGTCCTTCGCATCTCGTCGGTCGAAGCAGAGCTTTGGAGGGGATTTCGATGGGTACCGAAGGTGGTCGAGGCTCGAGGTTTTCTCACGGCGCAGTTTTTGTCTCCTGTATCAATATTTGATTTGATCTCGGTCGGCGATGTCGTCCTCGTAGTGTGGGGATTCATTTAGTTTGCTTTGATTCATTGTGTTCTAGTGTTTCTGGTCGCCGATGTCGTGCTCGTAGTGTGGGATTCATCTAGTTTTGCTTCGATTCGTTGTGTTCCAGTGTTCTGGTCGCCGAACTGGTGCTCGTAGTGTGTGGATTCATCTTGTTTTGCTTCGATTCGTTGTGTTCCAGTGTTCTGGTCGCCGACCTCGTGCTCGTAGTGTGGGTAATCATCTAGATTACTTCGATTTTCGTTGTGTTCTAGTGTTTTAACCGATTTGATTTTAGGTGGTGGTGGTACTCTGCCTGTCTCAGTCCTAGCATCTCATCTCTCATCAGATTCGATTCGTTGTTAGGGTTCAGATATATAGCTTTTCGTATGGCATCAGATTGGCTGGCGAGGTTAGGTTTTTTGTTATGGTTCAGAAACCTATCTAAGTATTTTGTATCGTATCAGGGTCTGTCTTGGATGGAGCTGCTCAGCTTAAGGTGTAGCTCTAATTGAACAGTTAGCTTTTCTAGTGCCAGCTAGTTGTTTTTATCAGTATGAGATGTTTATGGTGTTGTTTTATCAGTATGAGTATCAATTTTTTTGTAATTGTTATGTAGTATTTTTCATCTAGCTAGAACTCACAGTTGAAATAACCGGAGCTATCCTTCCCTCGTCGTTATGCTCATTCGTTGTCTACAATTATATCTCATGTGTTTTGTAACATGGGTGTTTTCACTGCAGGGCAGCACGCTCGCACGCTCACTGGGGTGATGTCTCTGACGTTGCATCATCTGGATTTGATAGTGCTGAAGAAAGAACCTCATCCAGCGATGATGTAGTTTATTTTGCTGATATCCTTGATTTCTTCTGCCTCTTCTTGTACTATGCATAGTGGATGACTGTTTTTTCGGTTGTTGTTTGTGTGTGTTTACAGGGTATTGACAATCATAAAAGGAAGAGAGCGTTAGACAATGTTGTGTTTCATTATTTCAGTAAGCAGGTATTTACGTTTTTTTGGATTTGTGCTTCCTCAGATAATTTCACGAGGAGTGTAATGATTATTTTCTGTGGTCTACCTCAGATAATTTCATCTTATCTAACTTTTCTGTTTACAGGCTATCAAGAGCTTGTAGAGGGATTTGTCCCATTTGTGTCGTGAATCTGATTTGTTTAGAGAGGTAGCAGTTACCCCAGATAAAGGGATTTTTAATGTTGTCAATTTTCTTTTGTGATGCTATTTTTTGGGTCTGATCTATGATTTTGCGTTTCTCTTTGTCATTTCATTTCCAGTACAAAAGGCCCAGAACACACATAGTTGGGAAGGATTCATACTCAGTGTACCATGCCAAGTACTTTTCGCAGTTTTGAGCCGGCTAACCTTGGAGCAGAAAGCAATTATTCAGAGATTCGGGTTTGGATGCCTTCTTTTCTTATGCAAGACACACTTGCCTTCATCTTTTGTTCGCTGGCTTGCTTTGAGCGTTGACACGGTTTGCTGTGAAATTATTGTTGGCGACAAGACAATTTGTCTTCCGAAAGACGCGTTCCATTTCGTTCTTGGGTTGCCAAATTCTGGGTCTCGATTGGTCGAAGATAGTGCTGGTGGTTTGGAGTTCATCAAGTCCTTATTCAACTTGTCATAGACACCTCACATCACTTTCTTTGGTAACAACTTGATTTCTAAAGATGCACTGACTGACAAGCAAGTCTTCGCTTGTTTTATGCAAGTTGCTGTTTGTTGTTTCCTTTGCCCGTCCAAGTCTGATACTATAGATACCAAGTTCATTGCTCAGCTTGGTGATCCCGAACGAGCAAGGCGTTTTGATCTCGGTGCGCAAGTTCACAACCACACGATGACTGGTGTGGCAAATACTGTGCAGTATATTCAGTCGAAAGGATGGAAACCAAAAGCTTTTGAATTCTGTTCTTATGGTCTCGCGGTAGGTTTTTTTGCATTGTAATTTCCTTTTCTGTTTTTTTGCATCAGTCATTTTTTATGCCTTATCCCATCTCATCCTTTTGACTCATCTTTTCTTGCCTTACTATTGTAGGTCTACTATCTAGACTGTTTGGACTTCGGGGTACACGTTGCTGGATCTGGAGTCCCAAGGTCAGTCTCTTGGCGCGGTGATATGATCAAGATGTACTTTGATATCGATCGCAAAGGCAGGAAAGGTTTTGGAAGGAGGCGGATGAGGAATGATCTTGCTGGCTGCTGTTTACATGTACACCATCACTCTCTTTTTTGACTTAGGGGGTTACCTTTTTGCATTTAGACGAGAAACCTTTTTGTTGCCTAATTGTTGATTATCATTTTTCTTTTCTATCTTTTTTGTTTGCAGGTTGCCCCTACATTGACCAAATGCTGTGCTCATTGCGGGTCACGTGATGAGCTCATGTCCGCACGTCTTAAGGAATCTATGCATGAGAAATTTGCATCCGTCCTCCCCGAGAAGGTTTCTCGTCTTTTGTTTTCAGTTTTGAGTTTTTGTGTGTGTGTTACATTAGCATCATTTTGCTCAGACGGTATTTTTTTCTTTTTTCCTTGGTGCGGTGCAGATCATTGATGGTGTTTTTGATTCTGTACACCACTTTTATTCATCTTCCTGGGTCAACAACAATAATCCGGGCGTGTTGGCTCATAATATTATCAAAGGTTTAGCAGACGCTCGGCATTGTTTTCAGAGTAGCAGTGACATTCAGAAAGATCATGTTAGTTCGAAACTTGCAAAACTGCCAGTCTCCCCACCACCGGTAACACCATCTGATGTTGTCAATAAGGTTGTTGATAAAAATTCTAGCATTTTAGGTAGTTCACTTTTCACACGTTCGGTTTTTCCCTTCATGCATTTTTAGCTGCTTCCCCTTTATCTAATGATGTGGCTCCCCTCCTGAAACAACACCACAGGCACCCCCTGTTAAGAAGGTCTTCTCAAGGTTGATTGTTCGGGCTCCAGTTGGCTTTCAAAAGGATGGCATATGTCAATCTTCTATTTTATCACCTGTTGGCCGTATTAATTTTACCCCCTTGTCTGGTAGTAAGGTCAGTCTGAAAGTCGCTTTTTCTCCTAGGGTTTTTATGTTAATTGTCTTCTATGTTTCTTTTTCTCTCAACTTTTTTAACCAGTGTTGCATATCCCAGGTTGTCAGCAAGACAGGCATGAACACTGCAGTGAATACCTTGGGTGTGAATAATGCTGGGGAAGCAAGCAAGCTCCTATAGAGGTATGGGAAATCAAACCAAACTGCACCAATGCAGCTTGATTTTAGTCTGTTTTCATTGATTTTTACCAAGGGGTTTTTATTTTGTCTGTTCGCTCTTTTATTAAGCTTGAGAAGTCTCCAGAGGTCACCATAACTGGCACATCAAGTTTCAAGCAGCTGCAGGACAAGCTTGCCATGGACACGGACGCATTGTATAATAAATCTTTGCAAGGAAGCAAGTTTTCTTATCCAGCTCGGAAGTATGTGCCCACTGCAACTGGTCAGCCAAGCGTCATCCACATCAGAGATGACAACCAAGAAGCTGGTCCAGGCTTGCAGAAGCCATCAAAGGATTCATCATCATCTAATCGTCTCATCATCATTCAGCCAAAGAATACATTAGCCTTACCTTTACCACAAAATCCGAGGTTTCCTGTGTCGGACGATGAGATCATGCATTATTGCGCCATGATTGAAGTTGCATACACCGAGAACATCCAGAAGTAAGTTCTTTTTTTAGTGTTGGTACCTTTTATATCATTTGTATTTTGTCAGTCTTTTTTTGTTAAATTATGATGTTTGTGGTTTTGCTATCGGGATTTTGCTATCCAATACTATGGAGTTCAATGTAGCTATGTCTCTTTGGGCCAGACACTTATGCCTGATGGGCACATCGAAAATTTCTTGATCCCTTGTTTCTGTCGTAAACTCTTTGAGGAGAATCACCCTAGCAAGAGTGGCAGACATTACTTTTTCTCCTACGTGGGGGAATGTTTGTTTTGATTCATGGCTCTGACGTTAGTTTATACACATGCAACTACATTTTTTTGCGAGCCATTGCCTAGTTGTTAATTTTGTTGTGTTGATGATCAGGAAAGCATTTTGAATTATAACAACGAAAATGAAATTGCTGCTATGGTGCGTACTTCTTTTCTCGGAGCAGGCACTGCTAGCAAGGGGAAGAGGCTCCATCATTCCGACAGAGTAAGTAACGAGTAGCAGAATTTTGATCTTTTTTTGGGTGCCATAACCTTTATTTATAGTTGTATCTCTACGTATAATTTTCTACGTGTTTGCAGTTATTCTTCCCGATTTGCCATGAAGAGCATTGGTTCACGTTTTCTGTTGATTTCAAGTGGAAGCTGTTCGTGTTTATTGATTCATATTACAGTCCAGAGTCATCGTATCAGCGTTATGTCCAGGGCCGCCTGGCAAGTGTTCTATATCAACCGCATTTCCGTTTTTTAATCATATGTTGTGCACACTTTAATTTTTCGAACACATTTTAAACAAACACCCTCCTTTTCTTTTAATAATTTTCAGATGAACAATTTTGTGACTCTTTGGAATCAAATTTTTCACACGAACGAGGTTGATTTCAATGCTTTTAACGTTCTGAATGGCAAAATCCCGCTGCAAAGAAACGCGTAAGCTTATTATCCCTAGCATTTTTAATAAAATGTTGTATTTTTGTTGTTTGTATACTATTATTTTTCAGCATTAATAATTATTTCGCTGTTTCTCTTTCTCAGTCATGATTGCGGCATCATGACAATGATGGCTATGGAGTACTTTGATCCAGAACAAGACCTAACTCAGTTCTTCAGTAGGGCTGACATCCCTCAGATTCGTATCCAGTATGCAAATCGTCTCTATTTTCACTACAACAACAAAACTGATACTAGCACGGTAACAAAAAATTTCAACAAGGTATGCACATTGTCTTTTTCTGTTTGTTACCTCTTCCCTTTTGCCAAATCATCTGTTTAATCTCCTATTATTTCCCAGGATGATTTCATGCGCTGCCTTCGTTGATCATCAAGATTGGCTTAGAATTTAGCTTATGCTATTTTCTGCGTGTCATGTGTCACTTTATGTATTTTTGTCTATATATGAAGACCTATTACGTATATAATATGCGTGACCTATTACGTTCAGTACTCTATCTTATTGATTCAGTCTCAATTATGATTTAATTAATTATTGTTTTAACTCAGTTCTGTGACTCAGTTTCATTCCTCTATCTCATTTATGTGTCTCAGTTTTTCAGTCTTTTATGTCATATCATTGTCTCATTGTTTCAGTATTATTGTCTCAGATCAGTGTCTCAGGCTTTTTGTCTTATTTCTTCATTGTCAGTAGATCATTGTCTCAGTTCTCTATTTCTCATTTTCAGTCTCTCATTTTCAGTCTTCTATCTCAGTCCTCTATCTCATTTCTTCAGTTTCAGTAGATCAGTGTCTCAGTCCTCTATCTCATTTCTTCAGTTTCAGTAGATCAGTGTCTAAGTCTTGTCACATTATTTCTTCACTCTCAGTCATATATCACATTGCTTCATTCCTCTATCTAATTGTTTCAGTCTCAGTCATATATCTCATTGCTTCATTCCTCTATCTAATTGTTTCAGTCTCAGTCATATATCTCATTGCTTCATTCCTCTATCTCATTGCTTTAGTGTCGGTCATATATCTCGGTGTTTCAGTCATATATCTCATTGCTTCATTTTTTGTTTATCATTATTCAGTTATTTTAGTTACGTTTTTCTGTCATTATTTCTGTCACTGTCTAAGTATCTCAGTGCCTCTCTCAGTGTTTTAGTATTTCTGTCAGTGTTTTTCAGTCTTGGTTTTTTGTCTTATTTATTGTTTCTTTTTTCATTTTGATTTTGGGGTTGTTTGTGGGGTGGGGGGTAACTCCGCCTACCATATTTTTCAAGTTGGTAGCCGGTTCCAAGCCCGGATAAAGGAGGAGGATCCCCTTTCTGTGGTGATGCCTTTTTTAACAGAAACGTAGCCTGTAAATGGAAACACACCTCTTTCCCTCTTGTTTCTTGTCATTCGTCTCACAGCTCACAATCGACCACAGTGGTAGTCATAGACAACAAGTTATTTATTTTCTTAAACAGTTTTTGCAATCCCAAATAAATGTTACATATTTTTGATGGCAGCCTCGCCCTTATGAAAAGAGAAGTACAAACATACAATTTCTACTACAGTAGTTGTTTCCATCACTTCTAATTTTTTACATTCAGCATTCTTGCTGGTTCACCGACGAAAGCGTCTGTTGTTCATTCATTGGCACTGCTTCATTTTGTTGCTTTTTCTTGCGTGGTGCTCTCTTCTTCTTGGCGACGGCAGCTGTACCACCTGATAGCGAGTGAGTCAAGAGTAAGTCCATGACAAACGTGGGATTTTTTATTTGCACATAAGTAAAAAAGTTTTTTCATGCACTTAGTTTCATACCATCAACTCCCTCTCCCTGGTTCATACCAACATTTTTTTCCTTCCTTCTAATGGGTGCTTTCTTTTTCTCACTGATAGCTTCATCCCCTGCTAGGAAGTATTAAGTTGTAAGAAAGTATTCAATATTTTTTACATGGTTTTTTATAGCTTCATACCTTGCTGCTTCTTCTTTTTATTGGGCAAGTCGAACACCTCGTCCTTCCTGTCACAGTTTTTAAAGGTGTGACTGCCTGACCCACAGTGACTGCACTTGTAGAAAAGGTTCTGCTTGATTTGCTCTTTTATAGTTAGCAATCTTGGGCGTCCTTTGGTGTCAACCACATCTGGGTCTTGAAGCACTAGTGTGGATGCACCTTCTTTGGTACGATCCAAGTTGACAATTGTTGTAGTCGAATTGTTTTTTCCCTTTGCCAATTCGTCTTCAGTTTCATTGTCAATCATGGCCAGTTGTTCATCCACCATTGGTATCACTCCTAGCATGAACTGGTACTTCCTTTTGTTTTTGGAAGCATTAGAAGCTGTGTGACCCAGCATCCTAGATAGGACATTAAACCTTAGGACTGTGCTATCCTCATCTCCAGGCAGAGCAATATGTCGTGTCTGGATTAATTTCTTTTCCTTCTTACACCATCTGTCAATTAATACTTATCTGGAATCTGTGGGACTTGCAGGTGCAGCATCACTTTCAAGATATGGGAGCATAGAAGACCATCTTTTTCAAACCTGCAGCAGATGCATGAGTACTCCATGGTTGCTTCATTTACTTGAACAAGGTATCTTCTTGGACGGTGCTCTTTAACTGGATAATTTGCTGGCTGAAATAGCCAGTACTGCCTTCCTTTTTCTTCCTCATCTATGTTCACTCTTGTAATATCTTTTAGCACATGTTGAAACTTCCTGAAGATTGAAAGGTTGTACAGCTCGTGTGCCTGCCTTTCAATGTAGTAATGAGTGAGGAACTTTTTTGGTCAAACTTTTTTGTTCATTGCGTTGTGGTCACACTCATCCTCTTTTGCATGTATTGTATCCATGATTCTTTGGTATTCTCGTAGGAAGCTGGTCATGCTAAATTGTGCTCAACCCCTCTCTTGAACAATGCATTAGTCCCCTCACTCCTAGCTGTTGTTTGAATGAATGGGAAAAATTTGGACTTGAAGAAACCGGAACCCATCTTCCCCTGGTTTTCCACAAGTCTTGAAAAACCTTTACATTCCAAACATCATATTCAGTTATCATTGCTTGCCACAGCGTTTCAAACTCAGTCACTGTCAGTGATTTATCTATGATGTCATTCAGCTCTTCATACAGCCCTTCATTTGCTTTAAATACTGTTCCACCTTTGTCGTCAATTTTCTTCTTGACATGGAACAAACAGCCTTTATGAGTTGCATTTGGGAAAACTTCTGGTATTGCATTTTCCATTGCTCTATCTACATCTGTTATGATTGATATTGGGTGCTTAGCCCCCATTGCATGCGGGAACTGCTCAAACAACCACTTGAAGGTTCCAGATTGCTCATTAACTATGAATGCGCAACCAAAGAGGTATGTGTTACCATGCGGCGACACACCAACAAATGGAGCAAACGGGAGGTTATACTTATTTGTTAGGAAAGTAGTGTCAAAACTTATGCAGTCCCCACATATGTCATAGTACAACCTTGCCATAGCATCTGCCCAAAAGACACACCTGACCTTCTTGTCTTTATCGTACTGAATGGAGTAATAGAATCCCAGGTTTTCAGTCCTCTTTTTGCAAAACCATTCCCAAACCTCCATCATATCACTGTTTGTTACATCTCTGTTAATACTTGCGCTGTAGTTGCTCACTTTTCGTTTGTTGTATGGCAGCTGGGTCATGCCCCCTCTTATGTATGCCAGTACCGCAACCATGTCACGCGTAGGCATATTGCAATTCTTCATTGTTCTTATCATTTCTTTTTCTCCGTCAGACATGTATATGTGGGGCCTGAAGAACCTGCTCTGGGGGCAAAGCTCGTGGTTGTGTGAAAGGTTCAGCCCAGTGATCCTCCAAGCACCATTTTTCTCAGCAGCTACCATTTCAGCCTTGCAGTTCGTTTTCGCGATAACTGTGCTTTGTCTTTGCGGAACAGGCTGCTCATTTTCAGGTTCAATATTTTTTCCATACTTGTTACACTTCATAGTAAACCTTATAACCTCATTGTTCCTTTTCTTGCTTACAGTTCGGGCAACTGATGTGCAGGTCACCGAGAAGCCAGCCACGTACGAATACATGTTGAAGAACTTCTGCACTTCTTCTCGCGTCTTGAACTGCATCCCAACTTCAGGTTTCAAGTCTGCCAAATCCTCATTGGTTGTACTCTCTCTTTGCTCACCAGTTAACTTTCCATTTGACAGAAAGTTCTCCACATCTTGTTCACTAATCTTCTGGCCGTCAGCACTTGAACCATCATGCTCAATTGTGTCATCATTTCTTGCGCTTGAAGTTTGTTCATTGCCTTGTGAATTTTCTGTACCATTTGCATTACTACCTTCCTTACTGTTGCTTGTAGCTCCCTCATCATAAACCTTGTCAAGTTGGATGTCATTGAAAATGTTTACATCCCATGGATTATCAGTAGTGTCTTCTAGGAAAGTAAACGGGGGGCCTCCATTGTTTTCTTGTTTTCAGTTTTGGTCAGGACATTTTTGCACATGAAGATTTTGCATTCTTCCCTAGGGAGATTGATTTAACTAATTCTTCATTTTCATAACACAAAGTAACTTACCTGGTAATCACTTGAACTGTTTGTCTTAAACCCCTCATTTCTCTTAGCATCCATGAGTACTGTATGTTCAACACCATCTGTTGGTTTGTATAATTGTGAGGTTTAGCCTGCAGATTATTCCATTGAATAGTTTGATCATTAGTTTTTTATTTCTCTTTTTTCAGATTCATAAAACCTGGAGGGTTCTAGGCATACATACCTGATCATCGCTTCGCCCATAGTGCTGAGGATTTTCGAGTCCACCCATGAGGAAACCAGTGTATGAGAAACCATCCTGCATATTTGTATCAATTCTCAGCCTTCAGTTTAATTTTTCAAAAAGGAAATAGTTGATAGTAGAATTTTTGTTTGTCCTTTTTTCATGTTCTTGCATGTATGAAAGTATAGAAAAACTCGAAACTGCATACCTGTGCGAAGTACTCGTCATTCACATCAAGTTCTCCAGGATAAATATGCGAGTGCACTCCTGAACCAAGCTGCTGTTTTTATTCAGGCAACGGTCAAGTTTGATTCAGTATCACATCGCATGTGTAGGTTTCTTAGAAATGTCAGTTATAACATCACATCCCTATAACATTGTCTACCATTTGGGTTTGGAATTTTAGAATGTGTAAAACATTGTGAAGAATAACTATTTCTTTTTTCAGCTGGTCATGACACACTTGTTCAGTTTGGTACTTTTTCAGAATAATTGCATGATCCAAATTATTTCCAGTTAGCACATGTCGTTCCAAGATTGGAGCTATATATGATACCTGAGCAAAGTAGTCGTCGTCAATACCAAGTGTTCCAGGATAACCTTGTAAGTGTACTCCATAACCAAGTTCTGTGTCATCTGTGCAAATCATTGTCAGTTAGCACATGGCATGTGTAGGTTTCAAACATGTTATGCTGAGTTTAATTCTCTCTATAAGTTACAGAATGATCTCAGTTCATTTTTCTGTTTTAGGTTCTCAAACATGTGGTGGACGATTCTAGTTTGGGGGGGAGTGGGAGTAGGCGTTGAGATCAAGCTTCATTGCATGAACTGGTAGATGCTTATCTAGTACAACATATCGAAGGGACAGTGAGGGGGTGTAGATCGTACCTGGGAATTTTGCCTTCGAGATCCAGAAGTTATATCACCTTGTTCCTTCACCACTTCTCTGCTTTCACCTTCCTCATTGCCCTCCATCAGTCTCGAGATTAGCTGTTTTGAGGTCTTCTTTTCTAGATTATCACGTCTGCCTCTGATCTGATCCCTTGTGTTCTTGTTTCTTTTCGATCCACGGTGTACACGACGTCTGCAGCGTCGGGGGGTGGGGCTGGTTCTGGAACTGGGGGTTTTGCGTGGGGAGGAAGAAGATGCGTGTGTGGGATTTTGGTGGGCTACCAATCATGTGTTAGGTAAGCCCATGTTTTCTCTGTGCCTGTATGTTCGAATGAATAGCCTCGAGCCCATAACCAGCTAGCGCTTCTTTTCGACCTTTTTCCACATCTGTACGTGGGCTAAAAAAACCAGGACCAGGAAAAAACCGGACTGAAAGATGGGCTACCATCGGGTTTTTTTTTCTCTGTGCAGATTGAGCTGGGCTACCTGTGGTTTGTTAGGTGGTGCTGATCGAGGTACTGAAAGGAACGGGCCAAATGACGTTAATGAGTATAATGACCTGAAAAACTGTCTGAGGCCGAATTGCAATTTCAGACATCTGTTCGTTAGACAGTCCCTTGTTTTAACTGTATAAGGTACATACTCTATGTGCTATTGGTTTTGAATTTTGGCTTTTGAGTGAAGAATTCTACACAACGGTACATAAACCAAAATGCAAAATCAAAAGCACCTACTTAGGTGGTTTTGTGCCTTACAAAGCAAAAGGCAGAATCCAAAAATAAGTCTAACAAAACACCCCGTATTTCCAATTTCTTCCCGAAACTTTCCAAAAAAAAAATCCTGAATTGAATTCAAAACTGACGGATTACGTCGGATGATATTGTTAAGGAAAACGTCATTATAGTGGTATAAGTATTTGGACGGAGAACAAACTTTTGTGAGTACGATGGATAGTAAGAATAGGTTTTAGAGCATCTCCACCGGGGCCCTCCAAATTCGTGTCCGGCACCCCCCCAATCGAGGCCCAATTGGGGGGTGCCGGACATGTGTCCGCCCATGTTTTCGACCCCGCCCACAGTGGCGCACCCCAAAGGTCCACCCCCCAAAGGCGAGCAAAGGCTCGAACACCTTGCGGACGGCTTTCAATACGAATTGATGTAATAAATATTACAACACAAGTTCAAATTCGAAATAGGATGTTTAAATACGAATTCAAGTTTAAACCATGACCTATCAAACAGCCGCCTGCTGAGTCGCTTTGATGGTCCACAGGTGATGCACGAGATCATCGTGCAGCTGTTTATGCATTGTTCCATCACGAATTTCCCGATGTATGGCAAGAAATTCTGCATACTGCGTCGGCACGCCCGGATGTGGATGGGCCATAGGCCCCTGGAAATCAAACACTTCGCCGACCAGTTGCTTCCTCGTATCACGCTCGTCTTCAATGATCATGTTGTGCATGATAACACAAGCATTCATGATCTCACACATTTCATCTTGCGACCATGAAAGACAAGGGTAGCGAACAACGGCAAACCTGCCCTGGAGCACACCAAAAGCCCGCTCCACATCTTTGCGAACTGACTCTTGCCTCTTTGCAAAATGACAATCTGCCTCGCCGTGAGGGTTGCGGATGGTCTTCACAAATGTAGACCAAGTGGGATAGATGCCGTCAGCAAGATAGTACCCCTTATCGTACTCATGGCCATTGATCACATAGTTGCATGGTGGAGTTAGGCCATCACAAAGTTTTTTGAACACATTGGATTTGTGGAGCACGTTGATGTCATTGGAGGCACCGGCGGTGCCGAAATATGCATGCCATATCCAAAGATCGTAATCTGCCACGGCCTCAAGTATAACACTGTATTTTCCGTGGTGCCCTGACTTGTCCATCCCTTGCAAGGAAAACGGACAGTTCTTCCAGTTCCAATGCATCAATCGATGCTTCCAATCATCCCTGGAAATCCTCTTGCTTCGCCTTGTGCCAAGAGACGAGCCGTGTCTGCCTCATTTGGTGTCCTCAGATATTGCTTTCCGAACACCTTCACAACTGCCTTACAGAATCTGTAGGTGGCTTCGACGGCGGTGGACTCAGACATGCGGAGATAGCCATTCAACACATCGGCGGGATGCCCGTAAGCAAGGCACCGTATGGCCGCCGTGCATTTCTGAAGTGATGAAAACCCAAGGAGGCCGGTGCAGTCTCTCTTCAGCGCGAAGTAGTCGTCGTATTCCCGAACGCCATGCACAATCGTCCTGAACAATGACCTGCTCATCCTAAAGCGCCGGCGAAATTCATGAGGCAAGTTCGTCGGATTGTCGGCAAAGTAATCTTGGTACAAGAGCATGTGCCCAGTTGCTCTGTTGCGTTCCTTGTTGGGCCTCCGCCCCTTCTCTGATCCTCCAAACTTCGGCGCCGCGTACGTCTTCCTCGATCGCGGCCTGTAGAAGTGCGGCCATGACCATCTCATTCTCCTCGATGTCGGCCACAAGGGCGGCATCCTCCTTCATCATTTCAAAAAACATGACCTCGTCGTCGCTGTCCATGGCCTATTGGACGAAAGAAAGCAATGGAACAAAGCCACAAATGAACAATCAACCAAATGAGCCTACAGACGAATGGTCGAACAGGTTGCGGGCGGGGTGGGAGGAAAGAAGAGGCATACCCGGCTTAGAAACTAGCTACGCCGGCGCTGGACTGGTCGCAGATAGGCGGGGAACGGCGGCACGTGGGTCTGCGTTGCCGCTCCGGCTAGGTGCCCGAGGTGCGAATCAAGCAGGCGGCGACGAGAGTGGCGACGATGGTGCGAATCGCCGGCGAGAGGAAAAGAGAAGGAGGGCGTGGGAGCGAATGATTCAGGTCACGCCACGCTGTCTCTATGACGGGCGGGCCTCCCCGTCAGACGCATGTCCGTCCCCATGTCCGGCACCCTCGAAGAGGCCTCCAAATTTGGAGGCCTCTTCGGGGGTGCCGGACATGTTTTTGCTCGGGGTGAGCCTTTGGGGGGTGCCGCTGGTGGCGTTTTTGGCCGTCCAGACCCCAATGGGTCTTTGGGGGGGCACTTGGAGGCCCCCGGTGGAGATGCTCTTAGGGACCCTAAAGAGAAAAAAGTTTTAGGGAGGGACGATTGCTCTCATTCTTATCATCTCTTTCTCTCTTCTCCAGTTCGCTAGAGAGACGCTCAGCCAACACGGCCTGATCCCATGCCTGGTGGCTGCAGATGAGAGGATCACAACATCTCCATGTACATTGCCGCTCGCTTTGGGCCGCCATGGTGAATGGAGACGGGTGTAGAGGAAGCAAGATCCATATCCGATGGGCTTGCAACTATAGTGTGATCCCAGAGCTCATAAGCACGTGTGCTTGTGGTGGAGCTGCAACGCCCATAGTTGGTCATTTCTTCTAATCGATGGTTGGCCCCTGCTACCGCTACCCTGCTTCTTCTGGTCGAAGGGAACCTGCTCTTTGGCTCCGTTCATACCCCCCCCCCCCTCCCCCCCCCCCCCGACGCGGGGAAAAGGGGAGGCGGTCCAGCATCAGCCAAGCGTATGTGGTGGTTTCGTTCGTCACCAAATAAGTTGAGATGGATGCTGGTTACCTTGGTCTTTGGTTGGTTCTGTTTAGCACGACATAATTGCAATTTTGTTTCCTAGTTTGAGGTTCTCACTATAATATGTAAGGATAGGATATATTTTTTCTTTCGTCAAAGGTCCTTGTGTAAGTTATGACAGTGTGATGTTTTCAGAAATATCTAATGCAATTGGAGGGTCCTTCTAGATCCCTTCCTCTTTTAATAGAAGAAGAAGAATTTGTTTTGAGGATCACTGGTGTACGAGCATATGAATTTTAGAAAGACCATCATAATTCATGTGGTGCCGTTGCCGACCTAGTGCTCATCACGATGTAATGAGTTGGTCTAAACTCTTGTAGTGCTTAAGTGAGATGCGCGATAGGTGTGGGGCGTTGGATGTTGATCCAGTGGCTATTACTGACCGATAGTTTTTTGGAATTTAGGAAAATACTATAAAATGGTACTTTAATTATATACTTTGTACACAAAATAATTTGGAAAATGATTATGATTTTTCTACAAATACCAAAGCTTTGGTTGTGCTCATCCATTTGACAATTATTGTGAAGTTACACAAGCAACAAAACATGTTAGAGAGTCAATTGGAGTGGAAAACCCGATCGAACCGATCTTTGTGAGGCACGACGAGCATCTTCACTCGTGGACCCCATAGCCCTCCCCATCGGTTTAAGGGGATCCGGACACAAAAATGTCCCGCTGATGCCCCCATCCGTCCACATGGGCTGAAAAACTATACAACAACCCCGCATCTGCCCCGACTTTTGGAGCCTGCTCACGTAGGACTCTGACACGCGGGCCAATCCTATCATCAACACAATGGCTGGTCACCGTTGTTTATGGCGCCACCCACCTCGCCGGTTTCCCTTTGGACGCTTAATTCAAAAGGTATCTTGTTTTGATTTTTTATCAAAATAAATGACAAACAAGGGTCAATCTAATGTATCCCTCTTTCTCATCCTCATCGTCACTTCTCTTCGTCTTGTGACAAGTGGCGAGCAGTGTGGTACCACATGAGCCTTTATCATATATTTATAGACGTCAAATACGCATATCCGCAGACGAGGGAGGCGATTCCCGCCTTCGTAGAGGTCAATGCTTGATCTATGGTTACGAGGGTGCACCGCGGGAGACCAGTTTCTGTATACCATCCCGTAGACGATGTGGTTAATTAAGCGACACAATGATGTTGACATCAGCACCGTGTGAGCAGGGTGCGCGTCGGCGTCGGATCGCCGGCCGACAGGGTCGTACGTTGAATGGAGGCGAGCGGGCAGAGGCTCCTCTGGCTCGCGCGGATGCCAAGCCTGGAGGTCGCCCTTGCGACTGGCAATGGCGGAGGCGATACCAGCACATTGGCGAAGCTCGGAGAGGACGAGGTGCAGGGGCCTGGCCATGGCGTCATAGTCGCGATAGCCTCAGGTGCGTGTTCTGTCTCACCCGGTGAAAGTGCATGTGTTGCCTCATCGTGGTTTTGGTAATTAATGACAATCCTTATGGACTAATGTTTGCATTGAGATATACTTGTAGATCTTGTCCATAGGAAATGCTTGGAGTTCATGTGTTGGACTCTAGAAGACGACATGATGACCAATGCTCTATTCAAGGGTTTATATGAAGAATGGTCATGAGTATAGAAGATGAAGTGCAAGCTCAATATGATACATCTCGAAAGATATCATTTGATTGATGCTTGCAAAGGAGTCATGAAGACGGAGCTTAGCGAGGCCCTCCCATAATGGAGTATGGGGGAGCATTTGGAGAAGTCTTCATCAAGCATGTGCTAGCAAGCACAATCAAGAAAGGTGTTCCAACTTGAGAGAGCAAGATCGTCATCATCGAGCTCAAGTGGAATGCGCAAGGCAAAGGTATGATCTTGATAGGTTTTCTATTTTACCGGTCTCATGTTGTTAGTGGGAGACCGGGTTTTAGGATAGACGGCGTACTATCAAGAGGGGTTCTCAAGTGAGTAACTTGATCGCATCTTTGTGGAGAGCTTATACCTTTGCATACTTGGCATATCATCTTTCTTGGTTCTTATTTGGCTTTTCTCCTTCTTGGGTTTTGGTGCTTGTCGTGATCTTCATGACAAGCCCAAGTTCTTCGAAAACGGATTTCTTATGGAAAACTTGTTGCGTTTTCGTGTTGGAAATATTATCGGTCCACCTTCGAGATAGGGTCCACACCTCTCCATGTGTGGTATCCCCTCTATATTTGTGACCCTTAATATGCAAAGCTCTTGTTGCTACCTTTCCAACCTCGTTGGTTTCACCTCTTTCGGAGTTCGTATGAGAAAGTTCTTGCAGTTTTTGTACCAGGCAGAATTCCCATCTGGCGGTAGTACCGCCCGCACAACGGTAGTACCGCTTCTCCCAGGAGCAGTACTGCTGTGGTACTCCAGGTGCTTCCCTCGGGCGGTAGTACCGCGGGAGTTACCGCTAGAAAGTTTTTCGCCTCTGTACTCCTTGCGGTACCCGGCGGTAGCGACCACGTAGTACCGCTGGAATATCTCGAATTTATTCGAGGCTTGTCCAGCGGTAGTACCGGCCGTCCACCGGTAGTACCGCCCCCTGGCTGCGACGGTTGTACCGTAAGGTACCGCTACGCCTGGGAGCAGTACTCACCTGAGTACCGCCAGGAGTCCTGCAGCGGTAGTACCGCTGTCCCAGCGGTAGTACCGCTGGGCACGAAAACTGGACATAACGGTCAGATTTCCAGGGAACCTATTTAAGGGGTCCTCTTCCCCAATGGTTCCCTAGCTTTGCCCAGCACATTTTTCTATCTCTCCCTCACCATTGTTGACCTTGCAAAGCTTGCCTCTCTCTCTCAATTCCTCCCATGATTCTTGCATATCTTTGAGGGAATAGAGAGAGGAGATCTAAATCTACATTTCCACCAATCCATCTCTCCTCTAAGTGAGGGGAACCCTTTCGATCTAGTTCTTGAAGTTCCATTTGTTGTGTTCTTCGTTGTTCTTCCTCTCTTCTACCCCCATAAGCATTAGTTGCTTGTGGTGGGATTCGAGAGTGAAGGATTTGAGCCTTGTGCTCTTGCCTTTTGCATTTGGTGCATCGGTGTGCTCTCCACGAGGATTCGTGGAAGTTGAAAGCTTGTGAACTTGTTACTCTTGGGTCCTTGGACCCTAGACGCCTTTGTGGTGGTTGGACCCTTGTGTGGTCACTTGAAGCCGTTCGGGAGCCCCCAATCCCATTGTGGGTTGTGCCTCGGATTGTTGTTGAGAGCCGTTCGGGAGCCCCCAATCCCATTGTGGGTTGTGCCCCGGATTGTTGTTGAAAGGCTCCGGATTCCGCCTCGAAGGAATACCGATAGTGGAAGGTGAACCAAACCTTTGTGGTGCGGTTCATCGGAGAAGAGGGTGAAACCTTTGTGGTTGTTGAACCGTTGTGTCGGTTCACGCCTCTCCAACGAGACGTACTCCCTTTCAAGGAGGAACTCAGGAATACATCCTCGTCTCCGCGTGCTTCGGTTATTTCTATACCCGAGCTTTTTACTTATGCACTTTACATTGTGATAGCCTTCGTGCTTGAAGTATTCTACATTGCTATCACCTTGTTGCTTGTCTTGCTTAGCATAAGTTGTTGGTGCACATAGGTGAGCCTAGTTTATTTAGGTTGTTGGCTTGGTAATTTAAACACCTAGTTTTATTCCGCAATTAGCAAGCCTAAACCGGAAAAGTTTTAATCGCCTATTCACCCCCCCCCCCTCTAGGCGACATCCTTGTCCTTTCACCGGCCACGGCGGCATTCGTCTCGCACTTGTGGATGGAACTCGATGCTGGAGAGCGCACAGTCCGACGTGGTGATGCTCGCGTGGCCGCTGTATGCAGAGTAGGGGATGAACGCCCTTCTTTGGCTGGGGTGGCGCTCAGGTTGGGCGCGCGGGATGAGGACGGCGTGGTGGCGCGCGAGGAGATAGCAACCGCCGTGAAGGATCTCATGGAGGAGGGGAAGCAGCTATGTTACATGGTACGGGGATACAAGTACGGGGATACGCATACGGCGATCCGGGAAACGGCAATTTTTTAAACCCAAATGATCAAGAGCAAAGCTGCGCTATTTGACCAGTTATGGCACACACCCAGAAACGGAAAGAAAATACGTATTCTCACCCGACCGGCTAAAAATATTAGTACCGTGTGAGAGCAGACCAACCTTTCGTATTTTGTCTGCATTCCCACTAGGAATCTATGCATGTTAGATATAATGCACCACGTATTATTCCATTTGAATGAAATTCAAAAAGTGATATCTCATGAACGAAGAGTCGAAATTATGATCCGTTTTTGCCGTTGGCTCTGTCGTGACGAGCTTTTCAAAACTAGACCCCATTTATATATGTTTCGACAAATATTTTTGAGAAGTAACTTTAATACATAAGGAAACAGCTTACGTGTCTCTTGTTGCAACTTTCGTCACAAAGTTGCCATTACTATGGGGTTTCTATAACAACTTCATTTTATTTAGCAGCAACACATGTACCCTATATTGCAACTTTTATGGCAAAGTTTCCAAGAGTCAGAAGCAAGCGACCAACAACACTGACACCTCGAGTAACCTAAGCGGTTCCTACCATCAATTGCTGCAAGTTCTGTAACAAAATTTCCAGGTGGTAGGAGCAACCAACCAGGAATACTGGCACCTCTAGCAATGTGACGTAACAGCAACTTCAGTGACCTCAGTAACAACTTATGTAACCTCTGCCGCAAATATTGTATCAAAGTTGCAGGGGTATGGGCAACCACCAACAAAACTGGCACATCCCGCAACCAATGTGACTTATAACAGCAACTTCAGTGCCTCCATAAGCAACTTATGTACCCTCTGCTACAATCTTTGTAGCAAAGCAACCGGCCAACATTTTTCGCAACACATTGTCCTCTGCACCAACTTCACCATGTTTAGTTGCAACTTCATCACAATGTAGTGCAACTTTAACACAACCTGATACAACATATTTATTGTAGCAACAAATTGATCATCTTACACCACAGTCTATATCCATTTAGAAGCAACTTCAATAGTTGCACTAGATTGTGTGCCAACTTGCTTATTCCAACACAAAAATTGCTTGTTCTAACACAACAGTTGCATCTCAAAAAATATGCCCAATACCTAGTTAAACGAGATCTAGTTTCCAAGATCTCGTCGCGAGAAAGCTAAGCGTGAAAACATATCATAATTTCGACAATCTGGTCAAAAGTTATAACATTTTGAACATTTCAAAAGAAAAATTAAATGCGCATGTTGTTGTCAATTAAGTGCATACGGAGGAACCGTGCATGGAGTAGTACATGGGACCAACGAGAACGTGGAAATTTTTGTCCTTTCCTTTTCTACCATGTGGGAGACAAAATCTTCCCTTTTTTGATCGGCCGCTCGTGGCTGCGTTTGAGCAAACGTTTGTCAGCTAGACGCGTCCTTAACTTTTTTAAAATAGACTTACGGGGATACGGCAAGTATATGTACAAATGAATAAAAATCAGCATAAATAAATGTTAAACAACAATTTTGAGAATGCGAAAATTGACGTCAATGAAGTAACCTAATCATCGATTGTATAATAGGAGGGCAAATCCTCGGCCTGAGAGAGCCCCGAGCTACTGTTACTGTAGCTTTCTACAGTGTGCTACAGTAGTGGTGGCCCCGCGCGTCAGCCTCACATCCCGCTGCGGGTTTTTGCGGAGAAGCACGCGGGCGGGCGAAAATTCCATACTCTTCTCAGAAAATTCGCCGCGAGGGGCCTCTTTGCAATTTCGCGAAAGTCCGGGTTGTTTTTCGTAAAACGGCCGCAGAACACCCCCTCCCCTCTCTCTCCTCCCGCGCGTCGCTCCGGCCGCCGCCGGCGCCGCCGCTTCGCCCCGCCGTTCTGCTCCTCCCGTCCACATCCACGCACATGGCGCGCTCCGCCGTCGCCGCCCCTCCATCCTCGCCGTCTTTCGCGTGTCGGGCCGCCGCCACCTCGCCGCAATCGTCGCCGGCGCCTTCGGTGTCCTCCGCCGCATTTACGGGCCGCCGGCGCCGTTCCGGTGAGCCAGAAGGGGCGGCGCCGCCACCATCAGGCACCCCGCGGCCGTGCGCTCCCGACGCGCCCGCGCGCGCGTCCCGGCTCGCGCAGACGCGGCGCCGCCGTGGACGACGCTGCTGCGGTCGAGCGACGCTGCCGTGGCCACTGCCGACGTCACGCCGACGTCGCAGTGGGCCCGGACTCTTTTTTTTTTTAGAATTTTTCAGGAAATTCAAAAAATCCTATCAACACCCCTCCGAAAAATATGGAAAATATATTTAAAATATTCAGAAAAATAACTGCTGAAACTACGTCTAAGCCCTCCCACGTGTACGTGTCGGTTTCCCACCTCTCCCACCGCTTTCGTCCCCGACCCTCTTTTCCTCCCGACCATGCGTTATCCCCGCCGCTTCCTTTCTCCTCTTCGTTTCTGCTCGACGCCGCCGTCCATCCTCTTCTTCGATGCGGCCCCCTCGACGCCGCCCTGCTCGGCTCTCTTCTTTGCCAGATGCGTCCGCGGCTTCTTCTCCGCCTGATTCTGTTGCCAGCCTTGCGGATTCTTCTGGATTGGAGGTTCCCCTCGCTGCTCATTCCGTCGGCTCCGGTGGTGCCTTACTCCTTGCTGCCCCCTCTCAATCTACTGCTGCGACAAATTTGGACGTACTCCGATTCAGTAAATATTAATGCAAAACAAAATCAGATTCGCACATTCAAAATTGCTAAACAGTTGACCATTCTTCACAATACTTAAACATGCTCACAACCATGTTTAAATATTTCGAATTGTCCAGTATTTGAAGGTACTCTAATTCAGTAAATGTTCATGAAAATCATGAACAAATTTTTCAATTTGCCAACAATTTGAATATACTGAAGACAAAAAATCCAGCGAATTTCAGGAATTCGAATTACAACAAATCACCTCCCCCATAAAATATTACACATTTTCTACAAGTACAAAACAATTTTCGCACATGATTTGTTACAAATTTTTTCCAACAGGTATTTATTCCCACCGAACATTGAACAACACAGAAAACAATTTCCCCAACAATATTAGATAATATTCATAGCAAATTTCAAATATATTTCATGCATTTTTTCCTATTTTTCCTTTTCGCACATAGGTTCTGCTGCATTCGTCCGATTCCCCTCCCGCGACGCCGCGCCGAGCTCGCCGCGTACGCCGACGCCTGGCGCCGCCGCCTCGCGCCTCTCCGGCCAAATCGGACGCCACGGGAGCCACCGCCGCGCCGCCCTCCACCTCCTTCCCGACCGACGCGTCCCGGGACGCCCGCGTGGCGCCGGAATCCCCGCCGCCGTGCCGCGCCTCCCGCCGCCGCGTCCACTGCCCACCGGCGCCGCTCCGGCGACCTAAAAGGAGCGGCGCCGCCACCTCCCGGCTCCCCACTTCCGTGCGCATTCGCGGCAGCCAAGCGCGCATCCCAGGTCGCCGTCAGGCGCCGCCGGCGAGGTCAGCGCCGCCGCGCCGGATCCACCCACTGGCGACGTCATGATGACGTCACGGGTTTTTTTTTCCGCTCTTTCCAGCCGGGCTGGTTCATGGGCTGGGCCGCCTGCTGTGTGCCCGGTTTTTCTTTTCGTTTTTCCATTTTCCTGTTTTCTAAAAAGATTACAACTTTTAAAATATCAAAATGAAAAAAAAGCACAAATGTAAATATCGACAAATAGTACTTATCCATTTTGTACACTTCTATAGCTTTTCAAAAGAAATTACAAACATCTTTAAATATTCTAATTCAGCAAAAATGAATTAAAAAAAACATTCACTCCAACTATTAGGACAATTGTATAGATTTGGATTTTAAAAAAAACAAGTATGGAATTCACCTAAATATATGTGCATATCCATTCATATAGACTTAGAAAAAGGAGACATCTTAAAACGTTCCAACTTACTTAAAAATTGAAAGTGTTCTACACTATATGAACAAGACATTTCAATTTAACCAAAACTTCAAAAAAACAACAACAATATATCTGCTCCAATTATGTGATTAATTATACAAAGTTGAATTTCAGAAAACGAACTTCCTAATTATGGCATTTCAGTTGAATAAATGTGCTTTCGCACTCATTATGGACTTATAAATTAGAAATAGAAAAACAAATAGACACATTTTTAAACATTCCAATTTTCGTAAAAATTGGACATACTGTAAAATGTATCATATTTTTTCCTTCACAGAAATAATTTCAGAAACCGTTAAATTTCTTACATGTTGGTGTGCCCTATTTAACTAAAACAGAAAAAAAATTGTAAATGTAACCTTCACCTACCAAATTTCAAAATATTTAAACATAAATTACTTTTGCATTTGCACCTTCACAAATTTAAAATTTTCCTACCAAGCATTCATCAATATGACAAATATGTCAACATTCACCAAAAAAAAAAAACAAAGACACCTACTATTTACAGCACTTGATCAAATTTCAAGTTTGAAACCTTCAAAATTCCGAATGCCCTTTAAATCTAAGCATTCAAAAACCACAAGAAAATAATTCACATGAGAAAAGCTTTTACCAATTTTCGAATTTTAAAAATTTGTAAATGCAAACTTCTTCTTTTTTATTCCAACACATTCAAATCGAAACGACTTTTCTATGTGCACATCTTCAAATTTGAATTTCACCCGCCAACGTATTCACAAATATGACAAATATGTCGACATTAGCACACAAAAATAGACGCTTACTACTTATGCCGTACGACTAAATTCCATGTTTGAAAACTCCAAATTTTCCAATGACTTCCAAATTTGAGCATTTAAAAGACGGAAAAAAAATGCAAATAGCTTCCCACTTTCACCAATTTTTGAATTTCAAACAAAATAAAAAAATATCCCTGCATATATCAGTTGGAAAATATGAATGATATATCAAAACAATCAGAAAAAATATACAAAATACTTATGCTAACATTTTTTCCTGACTATCCAAATTTTGCCATAATTTTGAGGGAATACAAATGCATTTTTCCTAATTTCAGTTAAATGTTCACGACGAAAGACACAAATTAAAATCACCTCACACCAAATTCAAATCAGGTCTTCCCAAAAAAAAATCTTACAAATTCCAAATAGTGATATTTAAGCAAGTTTTAAATTTCGAATTAAAACTTAATCAGAACAACTATTTCTCACAAAGACACGACAGTAATTAACAACAACAAAATCATCACTCCAAAAAATAAAACCCCCAAATATTTGAAGTGTTATTTCAGCAAAAGAAATGGGATAAAAGAAATGTGAAATATGAACTAGACCAATATCTTTAAACCTAACTGTTGGGGAAAAAAAATATCAACATGACCACATAAAATATATACATTTACTATTTATGCCATATGTCCGAAATTTCAAAATTGAAAACTTCAAAATTTCCAATATCTTCTAAACCTGATAATTTGCAACAAAAAAAAAGAAACATACACATATCTTCCCACTTTCATCAACTTTACAATTCAAACAAAATGTAAATGAACATCTCTAAATATATCCACTGAAAAATACAAGTACATATCAAAACAATTAGAAAAAAATATGATGAAAAATACTTACGCTGATTTTTCTCCCCAAAATATTCAAATTTTGTCACCATATAGAAATAATACATATTCATTCTTCTCCTAATTTCAATTAAATATAAACACCAACATACAAACATGTTTGAACATTTCTAACTCAGATACATTTTTTTAATTACATTTAAAAGTTCATGCCAACAAAGAAACGTATTTAAATACTTCCATTTACTATATATTTGGATATTCACTAAACTATATAACGAATGCTCATAAAAACCAACACTAACCATCTATGGCAAAACACAAAACATATTTACAGAATTCAAAATAGTCAATATTTAGATGCAATATAAATGAACTTTCCCGAATTGTGGACTCGAATTCAAAAAAAAAAATACATTACTGCTAACAATGTACTTACATTAAATATTATTTGGAAGATAGAAGTATATTTGCATATTACAACTTCCTACAATATTAAAGGTACTACAGAATATATCTACATGCTCACCAAAATAAATAATACTTATTAATGCCAAAATACGAACTTATTTACACATTTCAAAATTAAAAAAAAATCACACAAGCGCAGATGGGGTCTACTTAATGATAGAATATAAAATCTGTTTATATTTCATTTGAACGAATCTTTTCTTATGGTCTACAAAAAATAAAAGAAATATGAAATATTCGGAGTTTTGTTTAAACAAAAGAAATAGATAAAAAAGAAAAGACTTTTTATGCAATGTTCCAAATTCTTAAACAAATGATAATGGAATCATTTTTTTTACAACACTCCAAATGCTTCATGTCTCACTTAATAATGGCGTCATTTATCTAAGAACTACATGTATTGTTCAACTTTACAATAACAAAATAGAAAACATGCTCTCAAGTTGCAATTTGTCTAACATTTGAGCGAATATTCCGATATTCCGTAAAATAAAAACCAAAATGCTCATAAAAAATAACCGAAGTGCACTCAAAACAAATACCAAATTTGTTTCAACATTTCAATTTGGCTAGCAGTTCAACTCGACACGAGCAAACTTTCCCCAAATATGGAATCAAATTCAAATGGATTGTTCTGATTTTAATTAAATATTGACGTCCAAAGAAAACATGTTTGAGCATTTCATGCCTTCTACTATTTGAATATTGTACACAACATATCGCAAATGCATGCAAAAAATGCTACTTATTCATAACAAAACAAACAAATGTTCCAACACACCAATTTAGCCAACATTTTGGTTAACAAAAAAAAATATAGCACAAAAAAAAACCAAGGACATGGCGTGACGGCACGCTAAAAAAAAGTGAAAATACAAATTTTGTTAACATTTAGAGATGATCCACATTCCTTTTTCCTGATTCCAATTAAAAAAAAATTACCAGCATTTGGAGATAGTTCATGTGCACTTCTCCTAATCTCGATTAAATGTTCACGACGAAATACAAACATGTTTGGACTTTTCAAACTACTAAACATTTGAATATTGTACAGAACATATAAAAAAATGATCGTCAAAATTGCTACATAATCACACAAAAATAAAAACATGTTTGAATATTCTAATTTGGCCAAAATTTACGCGAATATTCCGACATTCCATAAAATATAAAAAAAAAGCTATAGAAAAACCGTTATCTACATATATCAAAAATGTAAATATATTAATTCATCAAGAATTTCCTATTCAAACAAACTCATCAAAAAAAAAAAATGAAGACATAACAACATAACAACACACAAAAAATGCTAACATTACGTGCCACATTGCCGAAAATCAAATTCAAAGATTCCAAAAAAAATGCCTTACAAAAGACTCACACATTTTGTCTTCATTTCAAACAATTTAAATCTGAACATTTCTCTTTTAAAAAAAAAAATCCAAACCATCATCAAAATCTAACATCAAGGGCGCGGCGTGCGCCGCGCCAAATACCACTAGTCGTTTTTCATTCATGGTCATGTGAAGAAGTTGCTGCCTTTTCAAGTCCCTCCCTATGTGCGATTATGTTTTATCTCCATCGAGTAGGCCTTCTGATGGGCTGTAGATTGAGTCGTAACAATCCCGTATGTATCCCTAAGGTATCCAGTGCGTGTCCCAGCCGTATTCTGATTTAATTTATTTATTTTAATTCGAAAAAATGAGATACGTTGGGATACATGTATCCCGCACGTATTCGGGAGTATCCCCGTCCTAGTGCAGTATCCTGCACTGATACGACACCCTGCAACCAACGGCGAGTTCAGGAATTTTTTGCAGGGCGGGCTCAAACTTGACGATGACTAACTAAACAACTACTAAACGACGAAAATAAGCCAATATACAAGACATAAAATTATGTAAGATAAAATACCACAAATTTTCAAGTTAAAAACATACAATACCACAAAATAGGCCAATATCTGTAAGATAATTCCAGCAAACAAATTTTCAAGTTAAAAGCACAGAATCTAATAAAACTAGTAAACAGACATGTACCTCTAAGAAATCACATCATACTCGCGCAGCAGATGTCCTCTACGATCTCTCAATTTCTGGAACTGTATAATGATCTGATCATCATGAATGCTTCTGAATATCTCTTTTTCACAGTAGCACACCATTAGATCATTTAGCCATTCATCGGACACCTTATTGCGCAAATCTGTTTTAATAATCTTCATTGCTGAAAATATGCGTTCAACTGATGTCGTTGCCACAGGAAGAATGAGAGGCAACTCAATGAGACGATACACCAATGGGAAAGATGTGTGTTTTGTTGTTTGAACCATCAACTCGGCAAGTTTGGACAGATTTTGACATCCATTAAATTCTTCACTTCTCCTAATGTTCATAAGAAATCTTGGGAGGTCAGTTCTTAGCAACAACCTGTCAGCTTCTGTGAAGTCCTCAGCATAAATTTCAGCAAGCCGAATAAGTTTGTCAACATTGAACTTGGAGAAGTTGTTTGCTGGACTAAGATAGGCCATACAATCAAGTAACTCGGTGGAAACTTCATTGAATCGATGATTCATTTCAGCAAGAATTGCATCAAGGGCAACATTGAATATGCTAACCTTGTAATAGTGGAGTCGAGTCGGTGTGTTCTTGGTGGTGCGAACAGTTTGACCCAAAACTCCAACATGATCATCCATATTTGGCACTTCAATCTCATGTGTCTCACAAAAGCTCTTGGCTTGGCTGAATAAAGAATCCAACCCATTGTCCCTCGTCCCTTGCAAACTTTCTTTCACATCCAAGACAAGATGCATGGCTTCAACAATATTCTGATTCTTCCTTTGCAAAGCTAGTGAGAGCTGATTTGTGGTGTTTAACATGTTTATTAAGAGCAACATGATGAACACAAATTCGAAGCATTGCATCTTAATAAGCAAACCAAAAGCCCCACCTTGACATGTGTGTTCCCGAGCATCAATCACTATAATTCCTAGAACACCCACCATAGCCTTCCACATTGTGAATATGCGAAGCAAGGTTCTCAAGTGTGAGCCCCACCGAGTGTCTCCTGGTCTTGTTATGCTAGACTCTTGATGCAGCCCGGTTCCAGCTGAAATCATCCCATTCTCCAACAACTCTAACAATTCATCCTGGTGTTTTGCAAGTAATGCATCTTTTCTCTTGCAAGATGAACCAACTTGAGTCACTATTAAGGGAATAATGTTGAAGAAATTAGCAATAGCAGGACTACATTGAGCAACTGTGACAACCACCAACTGCAACTGGTGAGCAAAGCAATGAACATAGAATGCATACGGAGCTTCATCTCTAACCAATTTTTGCAAACCATTGAATTCTCCTCTCATATTAGAAGCCTCATCATAGCCCTGTCCACGTAGCCTACAAATTGGCAAACCATGATAATCCAACACAGCAAGGAAAGCTTCTTTAATTCCAGCAGATGTACAATCTGTGATGTGCTTAATCATAAGAAATCTCTCTTGTAGCAACCCATGATCATCTACAAATCTACATGCATCAAGAAATTAACCATATTAGTAAACAACAAGTAAACAATATTAGTACAGTACTATAAAACAAGACAAAACATGGTATGCATTACCTCACAATCACTGCCATTTGCTCCTTTATTGAGCAATCTCTAGCGAGAACTTCTTATCTCCAATGGCATCCTTAATAACCTTGGTCACCTCTATTGCACAACATGCAGCAAGGTCCTTTTGGATGTCCGAACAAATCATCTGTGCATTTCCTTGCCCCTTATCAAATGCCTCCTTCACATCATCCTTCTTGTTCTTGTACCAGTCTAATAACTCCAAGAAATTGCCCTTGTTGATGGAAGTGGAGGATTCATCATGCCCACGAAAAGCCTCCCCTTGTGCTATGAGATACCTTGCACAATCTAATGATGCAGTTAGACAGATTTTATATAATATCTCAGACTCCTTACTGTATACACGAAATTTGGTAGCCACACTTGCTCGTTGATTGTTGAAATCATCACAATCATCCCTAACAATGTTGTGGCGACTAGATAGACCCCCAACATGCTTTTTAAAATTATCCAAACCTATTTTCCATCGAGTGTAACCATCTTTTGTAAACACATCATTTCCCAATCTGCAGGCATGTGATGGTTTCTTGAAAAGATAGCAATAGATGCAAAAAGCAGCCTCCTTTTCCACACTGTATTCCAACCAATCAAACTTATCCAACCAGTGTGCCTGAAATGATCTCGAAATAGTGCCATCTAGTGTCTTCTTGAATTTATGCCCTAAAGCCTTGTTTCGCCCATTCAACAAATAAGCTCTTCTCACATCACTTCTAATTTCAGGGGCATAATCATCTATTGGTATTCTAAGTCCTGGATCATGAATAATTTGACTAGGATGAAATTCTTGAATAAGCTGACTTGGTTGGTTTGTACTCTCATCAAATGTGGTGGCATTGCTCTCAACAATTTGGGGATCAGGATCATGTTGAGGTTGAGTTTTAGCTTCATGTTCAGGTTCAGCTTCTTCATGTTCAGGTTGAGGTTGAAGTTCAGGTTCAGCTTCTTCATGTTCAGGTTGAGGTGCAGTATGAAAAGGGAGGCTGTCGTTGATTGCAACATGCTCAGGTTCAGGTTCAGGTTCAGTGCTACCAATAGAACTAGGTGTATAATAGCTAAGGATGCTGCCATGCTTTCTCTTCATTTTAACAAATCTGAAAATATATTACACATAGTTAAATTAACTGGAGGCTGGAGCTAGACAACTAGTACACATATCATCAATATATCAAAGCTGACCTCCTCAGCGAGCTGTGGAGGCGCCCACGTCACCGGGGACTGTAGGTGCTACACATCTACAGTACCCCGCGTGTACTGTAGCATTTTTTTTCCCAGAAAAATCCTTTCCCGAAAATCATTTTGACTAAAACATATACGTGTCGACGAGTAGGTTCCATTCCCGTGATCGGTTTCGGGTTTTGTCGACTCTAGCTCCTTAATTTTGGATCCAGGTTCGCAAAAAACATTTGGCGCATTCTGCCAAATTCGTCGCACTCAGTCGTCCGTTCGAATTTCCCTCTCACGAGTAGATGTATATCGCCCTACCAAACAAATTTCATGTTCTAACCTTTTTATTTCGACGGACATATAGATGTACCGCTTTTTCCCAGTTAAGTCTTCACGTTTTCCAAAAATTGTTAATCGGTCCTCTGGAATAAAACATTTTTGCAGAAAAGTCCCCGTGTCCCATTTTTTGCAGAAAAGTCCTCACGCTTTCCAAAAAATGTGAGCTGGCCTCCCGGAATAAAACATTTTCCCAGCAAAGTCTCCGCGTTTTCCCCAAATTGCAAATCGTTCCTCCGGTACAATCGAACAATTTTTCCCCTCCTAATATATTTGTCCCCTTATAGTTTAAACCTATTTTCTTCCCCGCACTTCTTTTCACGAACATTATCTATTTTTCCGGTCATGCGTGACCAGTCCCTCACTCTTATGAACAGGTTTTTTCTTTTTCTTTTTGGCTTCTAATAGATTTCTCTCCGTCTTAATTTTCCCCTATTGTTTATTTTTCCACGTTTCTTCTTACGAACATTGCGCACAAATAGCAGACTTCAAAATTACTTATTTATTGCTACTCCCTAATTATCCCCTACTATATCTTTTTTTTCTACTTTTACCTCCCTTACATATTTATTTTCATATTGTTGTAAATTTATTTCTTTCGGTCAACATTGGATAAAACTAAGTAAATCTCTTTTCCCGCAATACGCAAAAGGCAGGATAGATAGACTTTGTATATAGATAGACAATTGGCATTTATGATTTAGAGCGCTTTCAACTTTCTGCCATATACCTCCACTATATGTTTTGTTTGGTTATAACACCACATAATTTCATGTGTGCTTAGTGCAATGGTTGTTCTCTAAATGTATAGATGTATTTTTTTTGACCTCAGCCTTGCCACGTCTATCATTGTGTGCGATTGTCCGTATATTTTTCTGACGATATTCTTATGTGGAGAGGACCTACTAATGAGCATGTGAATTTCAACTTTGGGCATATTTTTACAATTATTGCAGCAGTTCTATTCAGAAAGTGCAGTTGTTCTCACAATACATTCATGTTGGTTCTTTTGCATAAGAAAAGCAGAGTGTATCTAGCTGATTTAGAGATTCGGCCATAAGATTCTTCATTTTTTGATCTCCTCTGGGTGAGGTCACGTTCATTTGAATTTTTATCTTTCACCGCCACCAAATACATCAACGGAGCAACATTAGAAGAACATCACGAATGTAGATATTAAGCTGCAGTACTCCTGTCACTTGATGTTACCCTTTTAGTATTTGGTTCTCTTTTATAATAAGAAAGTTATCTGTAGCAATTTTACCATCCAGAGCTATATTTTATATTTTATCTTCCTGTAATGTGCCACTATATATGAGGTACTTCTACATGTATCATTTTTAATAATGCAACCACATTTATCTATGTAATCCTATGTATACATTCCATCCCTGCATGTATTACTACCCAAGCATAGAAACACTCCATACTAAGGAAACCAATTGCAAGAAAAAATTACATCGATACATCTAATACCACTACACAAAGCAATGCAACGGGCGCGGCGGTGTCGCCGCGCGAAATTTTCCTAGTAGATAAATTACAGAGATAGCTAAGGATGCTCACGATTTGGATGCGCCCAAACTTCTCGCCGGATTTGGCTGCTAGGGTTCGCCGTCCGCGCGTCGCCTTCTGTTGGTGCGGCAGGCTGCAACATACTGTAGGAAGCAGGGGCATGCCGTTCTTGTTGGATTACGTCCGTGTGTTACTTGTTTTCCGGTCAATGACAATGAATTTACATGTTGTTCTGAGAATCTCGACACATCGCTACCACACAGCAAGAACGCGCATGACAACATGGCATCCTCATCGCCATCGGCCTTTATTGGAAAAGAGAAACCAAGATCCGTGTGAAGAAGCTAGGGTGCACATTGAGTCCGGGCACGAAGGAAGCAAATTCAACTACAGAGCACAAACAAGAAGGCAGCACAGCCTTTGATTGATAACTTCAGTGCACAGAGTGACAGGCGATGATTAAGCGGCGGTGGATGCAGTCCCAGAGTCGCCGTTGCTGCAGAAAACGGTGCACGCTTCAGCGCAGCGTCCCATGGCGGCCCGTTTCACCTCCTCACTGCCATCAACTGGTGCCAACATTTACAAGACCGAGTTAATTCAAGTATGGCCAAGCCAACACCCACTTTGTAAATCCGAACTGAAGAAATTTGCATGAACTATAACTACTTATTATTACCGGTACTGATGATGCCACATATGGAGGACCTGCCCCAACGGCCTTAGGTTCTCCTGCTAAAACGATCGGCCAAACTCAGTGCTTAAATCGATCTAATAATCGGCCGTGTTTCGGAGAAATAAAAGGGCAGCTGATTGAGTGAGTACCAGAGTGGCGGAAACGGTTGTGTTCTTCAGCATCTATCGGATCGCAGTCGCAGTTTACTGCGCACTCCGCTTTGGAGCGACCCTTAGTGCACCGCCAGTAGCACTGCGAGAAGCCGCAGCTCCTGCCCTCTGCTTGAAGAACCAGCCCCAGTATGAGCACACCCATCACCACCACACTCCAAGCTCCTTTCTTCCCTACTCCCATTCTAGCTGGCTACTACAGTATTTGGCTGGACTTCTTCCACAACCCACAGAGGGAAAGAGAGACTGATGCTCGAGTCCGCCCATGTAGCCGCCCCTGTAAGCTACTTATTGGAAGGAAGGATCGAGATATATATATGGATATTCTATGTTATCCTGTGTATGGCGGCCACCTGCATCGGCACCCTTTTTGGCAGTAGTAAGCTCAATGCCTCGCGCCTAGATCCGTTGAAAATAAACAAGTGTATTTGCAGTGCACTGCTACCTAAGATGCATCTTGTCTCCTACCCGGTGCATACTTATCCATTCAGATGCATACAGAGTTTTACTTAGTAACTCAATGGTGACGTTCATGAGGTATTGCCTTGTTGAAAGCATTGTAATAAATTTGTTCAGACTTTCATCGAGGTAAAACCTATGACGATGCACCAGAGACGTTTTTGTTGAAGCACCTCTCATATTACCCTCGGGTGTCCACTAATGGTGGTTGATGAGTAACGGTCTGGAGCACCTTTTTCCCCTTATAATTTAGCTATGTATGACTAAGTTTAAATATCCTGTTGGCGTACAACTTGGGTTTAATCGCCGTCTTCTTAATATTAATATATTTCCGTCATAAAAAAGTTTCATCTGTTAAAAATGCACTCCATATATGAATAAAAATTCAAACGGTCACGAACAACTGCAGTAAAAACTATAAATTTGCACCTATGCAGAATTGACCCTAGCCATATCTTACCGCCAATGATATCAATTTCGAACGACCTGCTGCACTTCCAAAAATGTGTCTTGCCAGTTCCAACTTTCCGTACTAAACGATATCATAAACCAACAAAGGATAACAAAGAGAAACTATGAATCCGTCACTTCAAGCACTAGTAATAGATGTAGAATCCACCATTTCAGCAGAACGAACAAACCAAGCTAGATCTAGATTCCATATATTATATATATGCACAGTCACATATGAGATCTCGGAATGTTCCTATTTTACGATCGAAGTGATACATGTAATCTACATTACTGACAGGAGGCAAAATAAACGTTGGACAATGCTGATGTGAGGCACTAAATCAGCATTTCGAACAAGCCCATAACACCTACAGAATTGGACATTTCCCACTGCTGCGCTAAGGAAAACCCAAAACCCAAAGATAATTTGGTTGGCTGATTACATCTGGCATTCATCGATCCTGCTTCTGAGCAACTGGAAAGCTGGAACCACCCAGGCTCCGCAGCTGCATTGCATACCAGCCCAGTCGAAGGATCCCAGTCGGGTCTTGCAGTCCATGCACCAGAGCTTATTTGAAACATGTCCCTCTTCCACTGCAGATCAACAACAAGCATGGTTTAGAAGAAAAAAATCAACTGAACCAAAAAGAAAAAGGATAAAGTTAGTACTATATCCTATAGGGAGGGAACTTACTCACCAGCTTCCATCCACTTCATAGGTTCCACAAAGATGGCGGGGGTACATTCAGGTCCCTTGTCATCCGTTTTGTGCCTGAAGAAACGATTTTCACCTGAACCTGCTTTGTGGGTAACGACATACTCTTGTGTTGCCACCATCCTCCGACATTTCTTGCAGCGGTAAATAACACTTGCTGGATTACTAGTTTTGTTTTCTGGGTTAGCTTCGGTTTCCACAACAGTGTCCTGGCATGTCTCCGCAGGTTTTTGATTAATCTTTGTTCCCGGCTCCATATCAGTTTGCTTTGCTTGAGCTTCCACAGGCTTTTGGTTAACCTCTAATCCTTCCATTTCATCAGTTAGCTTCTCTAGGTTAATACCAATTTCCATAGACTTTTCAGTAACCTCTGGTTCTGACTTGTGTTCAACTCCATATCCTGGTGTCTCCATCTGCTTTACACCACATACTATTAGGATAGCATAGCCCTACGATACCTAACATAATTAGCTTACCATTCTGTTGCAATACGAAGAGTCTCCACGATCAGTAACGTTTACAAGATTAGCTGCAAACCCCTTCAAAAAATTGTGCATCTAACCACAAGCACATGGCTTAAGGACTTGAATGGAAATAATCATTGCACTGTCAACAATAAGGTAAGGTATGCTGCTAGTTTTCGGAGACCCATGACTATAGTTAACAAATTCATACCCAGTGACATAATTTCAGCCAACTCTACCTAGGGCCTGAATCTGCTTGGAACTGAGCGCATTTGTTGTTATTAAGTTAAAAGGCTGTTTTGGATGCTTAAAATTGTATGGAATTTCTTCGATTGCATAGGAATCTGTTTATAGTCCTATGGATTGATTTCCACAAAACAAATCGACCTGTATAGAAAATATCCAAAGGATGAAATCCTTAAAGATTACTTTGAATCAAAGAGGCCCTTAACATTTACTGAAGTTCATCATCATGCAATAAAAAAATTCGTAGGGCATGTTTTGATTATTACATGGAAAAAAGTTTGGCATCCCAACAAATTTTATCACCGATTTAGGCTCATTGCAATTATTAAACTTTATTATGCTTAACTTACTTTATAATACAGTGAAAAAGTAGCTATGCAAATAGGCAAAAAATGGTTGGGCAAGCAGGATTAGCGCGATGAGAGATGCAGCCTTAGTTTGGCCCCCAAAAGATGGCATGCCCATATGGCTCACCAAATTAGCATTTGGATAGAATCAAACAAATCAAACATCGACTTCCGAATTTTTTCATTGCCATATTATTGGTAACCAACTGGAAAGGCAAGATTTGATAGTAAAATAAGCATACTCTTAACTTTACCAGGATTCTGCATAAATTGTGCACAAACAAATCATAGAATAGTAATATACCAGTCAGGAAGTAACAAAATACAAGTTCCAAGATGTTTGTATCTGGTAAGGAAAACTAATTCCTTCCATTCCAATAGGTTATCAATGCTATTATAGAAATGCTGAGTAAAGAATTAAGAACTATGTTGTGAGAAAACAGAGAAGTGAAGTGACTGGAGTTGCGGTGGCTCCTGCATTGGCCAAAGCGGGCAGAGCAAGGATTGTGGATTTATTCATCACACTATCAACATCCTTGCGAAGCGCCAAGTCTAGAGCCCGTCAATAACTTGTGGTCCTTATTTTTCAGTTATGAGGAGGGAGGTATCCGCTGGATTGTCCTTCAATGAGACATGAAAATAAATCAAAAGGCATACATGTTAATGTGCTAGAAAAATATATATGCTAATTATACCATGGGGATGGGAAGTGGTGCATCAGTATATATGCATATCAAGTACGCGACTGCTTTTAAAGTGGCCTACATGGTAGCACTTGGTGGAGCCTGTTTAGCAAAGCCACACTATCCTTTTTTTCTCTTTCACCTCTACCATCTATGCTGGAGCAATCGCGGCAGCCGGGCTGGTGTACAACATTCCACGACTTGACGGTGGTGATGGTGATGGTGTTGGGGACTGAGTATATGTCACCTACTTGGATTTTCCTCTTGATTCAGGCCACGAGATCAGCTACAAATCTCTTGACGATCGTGGCCACGCCAATCACCACGACCATTGTGTCGGCCGGGCTTTCCAATCAACATCAGGCAGTCAGCCCAGGGTTGACACAATGGTCACAATGGTTCGCCCAGCCATGGGTCATCAAGAAAGTCGTCACCGATCTCATGCCCCAAATCAAGAGGCAAATCCAAGAAGGTGACATATACTCTGTTCCCACATCATCACAATCACCACCGCCGAGTCGTGGAATTAGTACCGAGCAGCACCTTACACCACCCGCCACGATTGATCTAACCCAGACAGTAGAGGCGAAGGAAAAAAAAATAACAATAGTGTGGGCGTTACTGAACAGACGCCACCAAGCGCTACCGTGTAGGCCACTCCAAAAGTAGTAATGTAACTGATGAGGATATCACTTCCCGTCCCCATGGTACCAGCTATTTTTCTCTAGAGTATTACCATGTACACATTTTATTTGAATAGCTGCTGATTATACGATCTATGCATTTTGATTTATTTTCATCTCTACAATCTGGAGAAGATCTCCACACTTGATTGAAAAGGAAGCGCCGAGGATTAACAACGGGGCTCTAGACCTGGCGCATTGCAAGGGTGTTGATAGCATGATGAATAAATCTATGACCCTTACTCAGTTACTCTGCTTGCTTCGGCCAACGCATGAGGCACCGCTATCCCTAATTCTCCGTTGTGTGTAGGCACCTCAACCTACCATCTAAGACGCCGCATTGAGGAGCAATCAAACAAGGGAAGACAAACCCTAATCACGACGCCGGACACAAATATCAGAAGCGTCAATAAAGCTCATCAGATATTCCCATTGCTGCAAAACCGAATCGGCGGGTTTTGGGAGGCGTCAAACAAGCGTACGTATGGATTTCGAATCGTGCTCACCTTAGATGGGGCAAGGTGCTTCCGGCGGCGCCGTCGCGCGCCCTCTCAGCTCCTCGCGCCGCCGCACCGGGGGTCGGGACCTTCAAGCTGAGGCGGTTTGGGGGCTGGAATACGCAGGCCGCACCGCCGCAGGAAGCTGCAGTCCAGAATCAGAATCGAGTTTGCTTTCGGTACTTCAGAGAAAGGCAACGGGCCACACGTGTTGGATTTGTTTTATTAGGGGACCGCGTGTTCGATGGATTGGACGGTCCATTGAGAAACCAGATGAAACCCAAATTACTAGTACTCTTTTGGGCCTTGCTTCGCTGGTTTCTGGCGGGCTTCATTTGTTTTATAAGACTAGTTGATTTGCACGTGCAAAGCATGTCTCCAAAATTTAACACGACATATATTTTTGTTGAATGTCATTCCTTTTTTAATGAGTTGCTTTTTATGTAGTTTAATATGTTATATACAATTCCTGTTAAAATTTGGGTCCATTTGGAGCAGCCCAATAAGCAATTTCAGAAAAATCTCAAAACCCATTTTTATGGCAGCACACATGGGAGTGGAGTGGGAGCTAAAGTTTAGTCCCACATTGCTAGTTGGAGGAGACAAACACCACCTTATAAGGTAGAGTGTTGTGACACTTGGTAAGCTTGTGAGAATAAGAGGCTCTCTCGTGCGCACTCCTCCTCCTCCGCCGCCGCTCGCACGCACGCACGCACCGCACCGCCCCGCCCGTCTCGTCACGCCGCGCCGCGCCGCGGGTTGCGGGAATCTCGCCGAGCCTCCCGGATCGTGGGCTACTGTAACCGACCTAAAACGTGCGCGACGTGAACTTGGCCCACGTTGTACCCGTTAGGGTTTTCCCGAGCCGCACTATATAAAGTCGTGCGCTGCAATGACACCGAACCAATCTAGGTTTTGCCAATCTCGTGCCTTGCGCCGCCACCGTAGTCTACTCCATCCCGTGCGCCGGCGTGCACCGGCGAACGGGACAGCAGGTCTCCGGAACCGCTCGTCCTTGTGATCCTGTACGGGAGAGGGCGAATAAGGTTTTTGGGAAGCGCTCCGCGCGACTGCTTTCAAGTTCTTCATCACGGCTCGACTTCCTGGACGATCTCCGGGTCCGCGGGCGACTCGTCTCCAACGTCGTCTTCTTCGAGCTGCTACTGTCGCCGCTCAAGCTGCTGCCGTCGCTGCTCCAACGACTACTTCATCTACAATCGTTCGGTACGTTCGTCACGTTCCGATGGCTGTGTTTGTAGATGTCTGCTGCTGTTCATGTTAATTAATACGTCTAGTATTTTCGAGTTTAACATGTTAGTAGCTGTGTGATCATGTTTATATTCTGGAATTAATCATGGAAATTATGCCTAATAATCCAACAATCCAAAAACCTTATATTTGTTATAGGCAATTTCCTGAGTTAAACATGGGACATCTATCTGATGCGCTGAGGCCGGACAAGTTTACCGGTGTGGACTTTAAGAGATGGCAGTACAAGACCACACTGTGGTTGCGATCTCTGAAAGTGTTCGAGGCTAGTGAGGGTTTACCTGAAGGAACTATATCTGACGAGGATCAGAACAAGTTCAAGGAAACCAATACTGCCTTTGTGGGACTCGTTCTGAGTGCTCTTAGCAACAAGCTGTTTGATGTGTACATGCACATTACAGATGCCAAAGAGCTCTGGGAGGCACTGAACGCTAAGTTCGGTGTAGCAGATGCTGGCAGTGAACTGTACATCATGGAGAGCTTCCATGACTTCAGGATGGCTAACAACCGTTCTGTAGTCGAACAGGCTCATGAGATACAGTGCATTGCTAAGGAGCTTGAGCACGCTAAGTGTGCCTTACCTGACAAGTTTGTGGCTGGATGCATTATTGCAAAGTTGCCCTCTTCATGGAGGAACTTCGCCACAACTCTCAAACACAAGAGACAGGAGATTCGGTTGAAAACCTGATAGCGTCTCTTGATGTTGAGGAGAAGGCTCGGGCTAAGGACACTGCTGAGAGAGGTGGTGAAGGTCAGTCTAGCGCCAACATGGTGCAGAAGAACTTTCACCATGGCAAGAGCAAGGCAAAGAGCAAGTCTTCCTTCAACATGCCTACCAAGACTACTTCTTTCAAGAAGAAGAAGAAGATGCTGAACAAATCTGAGCTAAAGTGCTACACTTGTGGAGAGCCCGGACACTTCTCTGTGGACTGCCCAGATCGTGCAGACAAGAAAGGGAAGAAGCATGTCAACGTCGTGACCGCTAGCAATGCTGATGGGTACGGTAATTTACCGATTGTGCTTTCAGTATTTCAATCTCCATGTTGGTGGATTGATACGGGTGCTAATGTTCATGTATGTGCTGACATCTCTATGTTCACTTCTTATCAGGTCGCAGATTCAAGCGTCTTAATGGGGAATGGATCACATGCTTCTGTTCGTGGTGTTGGCACGGTAGATCTGAAGTTTACTTCGGGGAAGATCGTGCAGCTGAGGAACGTGCAGCATGTCCCTACTATGAACAAGAATCTTGTTAGCGGCTCCCTTCTATGCAGAGATGGGTTTAAATTAGTCTTGGAGTCCAATAAAGTAGTTGTGTCAAAGTTTGGACAATTTATTGGTAAAGGGTATGAGTGCGGAGGCTTGTTCCGCTTTTCATTATCGGATTTTTGTAATAAGTCAGTAAACCATATTTGTGGCAGTGTGGATTCGGATGCTAATGTTTGGCACTCTCGTTTATGTCATGTTAATTTTGGTTTAATGAGTAGACTTTCCAGTTTGAGTTTAATTCCTACTTTCACCATTGCCAAAGGTTCTAAGTGCCATAGCTGTGTGCAATCTAAGCAACCTCGAAAGCCTCACAAGGCAGCCGAGGAGAGAAACTTGGCACCTCTAGAACTCGTACATTCGGATCTATGTGAGATGAATGGCGTGTTGACAAAAGGTGATAAGAGATATTTCATGACTTTAATCGATGATGCTACTAGGTTCTGTTATGTATATTTGTTGCACACTAAAGATGAAGCTTTAGACTACTTTAAAATTTATAAAGCTGAAGTAGAAAATCAATTAGAGAGAAAGATCAAACGTCTTAGGTCAGATCGTGGTGGCGAGTATTTCTCCAACGTATTTGATGAATTCTGTGAGGAACATGGTATTATTCATGAGAGGACGCCTCCCTATTCGCCCCAATCAAACGGGGTTGCCGAGAGGAAAAACCGCACGCTGACCGACTTGGTGAACGCCATGTTGGACACTGCTGGTTTATCTAAGGCATGGTGGGGGGAGGCTTTGTTGACTTCGTGTCATGTCCTGAATAGAGTTCCTAACAAGGATAAAGAGAAGACACCTTACGAGGAGTGGTCTGGGAGAAAACCATCACTTTCTTATTTTCGTACTTGGGGATGTTTGGCGAAAGTCAATGTTCCAATTCCTAAGAAACGAAAACTTGGACCGAAGACAGTGGATTGTGTCTTTCTAGGTTATGCTCAGCGGAGCATTTGCTATAGATTTTTAGTGGTTAAATCTGAGATACCTGATATGCATGTTGATACTATTTTGGAATCTCGTGATGCAACATTTTTTGAGAACATGTTTCCTATGAAGGATATGCATAGCATTGCTAGAATTTCTTCTGAGATATTTGCTGAACCTAGTACATCTGTTGATCATTCTGAACAACCACTGTTGAGGAAGTCCTTGAGAAGGATGACAATGAATCAGCTCCCAAGAGGAGCAAGAGACAGAGGACTGAAAAATCCTTTGGTGATGATTTCATTGTGTACCTTGTGGACAATACTCCCACGTCCATTGCAGAGGCATTTGCATCTCCTGATGCTGATGACTGGAAAGAAGCTGTCCATAATGAGATGGACTCGATTCTTTCTAATGGAACTTGGGAATTATCTGAACGACCCTACGGCTGCAAACCTGTGGGTTGTAAGTGGGTGTTCAAGAAGAAGCTAAGGCCTGATGGTACTATTGAGAAGTACAAGGCACGGCTTGTAGCCAAGGGCTACACCCAGCGCGAAGGCGAAGATTACTTTGACACCTATTCACCTGTTGCTAGACTCACCACCATTCGAGTACTACTTTCCCTGGCTGCCTCCTATGGTCTTATCGTTCATCAAATGGACGTAAAGACAGCTTTCCTTAACGGAGAGTTGGAAGAGGAAATCTATATGGATCAGCCTGATGGGTTTGTAGTAAAAGGTGAAGAGAGAAAGGTGTGCAAATTGTTAAAATCTTTGTATGGGCTGAAGCAAGCACCTAAGCAATGGCATGAGAAGTTTGACAGAACTTTAACTTCTGCAGGCTTTGCCATTAATGAGGCTGATAGGTGTGTATATTATCGCCATGGTGGGGGCGATAGTGTTATATTATGCTTGTATGTTGATGACATACTGATTTTCGGTACAAGCATGATAGTGATAAATGAGGTCAAGTCTTTCTGTCAAAGAGCTTTGATATGAAAGATCTGGGACAAGCTGATGTGATCCTGAACATTAAGCTGATTAGGGATGAGAGTGGGATTACGTTAACGCAATCACACTATGTTGAGAAGGTCTTGAGCCGCTTTGGTTATATAGACAGCAAGCCTTCTCCAACACCCTATGATCCCAGTGTGACACTCAGAAAGAACAAAAAGGAAACGAGAGATCAATTAAGATATTCTCAAGTGATCGGTTCACTCATGTACCTTGCGAGCGCGACGAGACCTGATATCTCTTTTGCTGTGAGCAAGTTGAGCAGGTTCATGTCTAACCCGGGTATTGATCATTGGCATGCACTTGAAAGGGTCATGCGCTATCTGAACGGTACAATGAGTTATGGGATTCACTATTCAGGGCACCCTGCGGTGCTTGAGGGATACTGTGATGCGAACTGGATCTCAGATGTTGATGAGCTCTACGCCACAAGTGGATATGCATTTATTCTTGGAGGTGGCGCAGTGTCATGGAGGTCTTGCAAACAGACCATTTTGACGAGGTCAACCATGGAAGCAGAACTTGCTGCTTTAGATACAGCTTCTGTTGAGGCAGAATGGCTGCGTGAGCTCTTGATGGACTTGCCGGTGGTTGAGAAACCATTACCGGCCATCCTTATGAACTGTGACAACCAAACGGTTATTACGAAAGTGAACAGTGCTAAGGATAATGCGAAGTCATCAAGACACGTCAAGAGACGCTTGAAGTCTGTCAGGAAAATGAGAAACTCCGGAGTAATAACTGTTAGTTATATTCAAACAGACAAAAACCTGGCAGATCCCTTTACGAAGGGACTATCACGTAATGTGATAGATAGTGCATCGAGGGAGATGGGGTTGAGACCCGTGAGCGTTACACCATAGTGGTAACCCAACCTATGTGATCGGAGATCCCGTGAATTAGGACCTGGGAAGAACAAGCTAGTGGTTTAACTGAGGAGAGTTATTTTGTAACCCTCTCCGTGGGAAGATGCATAACTCTCACATTCTGTAAGGCAGGTTGGCAATATGCCTTAATGTGTTTCTGTTGGCTATTCGTAGCAAAGGTGCTATCCTACAGAGCGACCTTGAAAGAACACACCTATATGAGTCCGACTGTTAAACGTCGCAGTCTATGAGATTTGGGTGATCTCTAGTAAGCTCATGAAGAGACCAGGGAGTATGACGCATATGCTCCACCCGCGGGGTAGGCTACTGGCAGCCACGTACTGGTTATGACTTTGAGTGAAGTCTATTGGCACCAAACTTGCAATTCAAGGTTCGTCCATTGTTCAAGTTGCTGGTAGATGTAGCTTGAAGCTCTAGGCGGAAGTTCAACTTAACAGTCTCTGCTGAAACACTGGTATATAAACAAGAAACGAGGTTTGGCAAAATCTCTAAATGGGAATTTGAGATCTGGTGGGGGATTGTTAAATTTGGGCCCATTTGGGCAGCCCAATAAGCAATTTCAGAAAATCTCAAACCCATTTATGGCAGCACACATGGGAGTGGAGTGGGAGCTAAAGTTTAGTCCCACATTGCTAGTTGGAGGAGACAAACACCACCTTATAAGGTGGAGTGTTGTACACTTGGTAAGCTTGTGAGAACAAGAGGCTCTCTCGTGCGCACTCCTCCTCCTCCTCCTCCGCCGCCGCTCGCACGCACGCACCGCACCGCCCGCCCGCCCGTCTCGTCACGACGCGCCGCGGGTTGCGGGAATCTCGCCGAGCCGAGCTTTATTTTTGCAGTCCGGGAAAACGGTTTGGACGGACGCGTCACAGTTAGTCGGTTCGGGTCGCTCCCGGATCGTGGGCTACTGTAACCGACCTAAAACGTGCGCGACGTGGACTTGGCCCACGTTGTACCCGTTAGGGTTTTCCCGAGCCGCACTATATAAAGTCATGCGCTGCAAACACCGAACCAATCTAGGTTTTGCCAATCTCGTGCCTTGCGCCGCCACCGTAGTCTACTCCATCCCGTGCACCGGCGAACGGGACAGCAGGTCTCCGGAACCGCTCGTCCTTGTGATCCTGTACGGGAGAGGGCGAATAAGGTTTTTGGGAAGCGCTCCGCGCGACTGCTTTCAAGTTCTTCATCACGGCTCGACTTCCTGGACGATCTCCGGGTCCGCGGGCGACTCGTCTCCAACGTCGTCTTCTTCGAGCTGCTACTGTCGCCGCTCAAGCTGCTGCCGTCGCTTCTCCAACGACTACTTCATCTACAATCGTTCGGTACGTTCGTCACGTTCCGATGGCTGTGTTTGTAGATGTCTGGCTGCTGTTCATGTTAATTAATACGTCTAGTATTTTCGAGTTTAACATGTTAGTAGCTGCTGCGATCATGTTTACTATTCTGGAATTAATCCTGGAAATTATGCCTAATAATCCAACAACTCCGACAATTATAATGCACTCACGTGTTAGAATTAAGCATAGCAATGTGAAGACAACTCTTAGAAAAATTAAGAAAAATATGCTGATACACAAGTTTGTACGTACTTATGTGCATTGTCTCTTGAAAGAGAAAGAATGTGGCTACACCACGCTACGCTAAAAAACTTCACTTCTACATGCAAACTGCTTCCTCAACTTTTGTACCACACCGAGACAGCACAAATTCTAGCTCTTCTCACCATAAGTCTAGGCACATTCACCATAGCTCCTAAAACGATATCTTATGTTTCCGCCTACCAAAAAATAAACGAAATTTGCTAGTTACACAAGCAGGCTTAACAAAAGCCGAACTCACATCAAAAGTAACCTACATACCTTAATGAACCGTTCTATGTTCAGCTCTGTACCTAGTTTTTTCGAGCAGTCTCTCTGTACCTAGTTTGACTTGTCTTGAATTGTGCTTCAGCTATGGCAGTCTAGCAGCTCACCTGCGGTTGCAAGGCAACTATCTCCAAAACAAAACTTTTACAAATTTGGATTCAGAAACTCTGAGCTGTAGCCACATGGGAGAATTTCATCATTTTCCTTCGCAACACAGCTCACTCAATTGTAGAGATACCGAACAGTTTGAGTGATCGATCGACCTTGTCGCACGATGAGCCCATTCTCTCTCTTCCGCGCCGTGCCAGGTAAGGGCCGCCTTGGACCGAGTCAACGAGGCCACCAAAATCACCTCCGAGCCCTCGCGTGGGCAGGGCGGCGGCGTCCTCGTGTGGTTACGGCGGTGTGCGGAAGTGCGGCGTGTGCAATGCGGTTTCCACCGCGACCACGCGCATCACCACCACCAGGCCACCCTCAGGTACGGGAAGCCTCGCCCGCACGGCTTCGGCCGGCGTTGTTGGCGACGTCCACTCGCCCCCCGCGCCCCACTCCTCCGTCGGCCGCCTCGTCCCATTCCGTCCGAACGCCACCAAGCAAGCGTGCGCCGTCCCCTTCCCCAGCTCCCGGCCGCCGGAACCCACCAACTGCCCGTCCCTTCCGTCTGAACTCCGCCAGGCGCGCGTGCACCGCCACCAAACGCAGCCGGAATCGAATCGTCTGGCGTGCGGCGGGGAACGAAGGTTCTATTTCGCTCGTCTCCTCGAGAAAGACAAAAAGAAACGAAAGGGTACGGTGGCAATTTGGTCGTATTATGTGATTTGGTGGAAGGGCAAAACGGTCCAAAACGGACATTGTTGAGTTGTCAAACATTGGAGCAATCTGGAGCGTCGATCAGATATTTGAACGGCACAGATTTAAAGTATCCCAACATGTTTGCTCTTTTAATAGTAGTATAGATTAGTAAAAGACATTTATGTCAGGCTTCAAATTAGTAAAGCCGTGATAAATTTGCAGGATACTAAGAGCATTTCCATCATATTTGTACTGTAAAATCGTTCTTGTTTATGGTACGAATTTTGCCTTCAATAGACATCGAAAAAAACCAGTTAAATCAGCGGCTTGGAACAACACGCTCAACTCTTGGGCTGCCAATTTCATGTCCCCTTCAAACCGTGGAATGGTCTCATCTTTAAGGCTCCAAGATACATCCAAGGCTCGTAGCGGCAGGCTCATCTACTCCCTCCGTTCCATAATATAAGATGTTCTAGCTAGATCATATGTTGGCTAGGTGCAAATCTAAATGAATGTACATACACATTAAAACATGTCCACATATATTTAGATACATGTGTATGTGGATAAAAACTAAAACATCTTATATTTAGGAACGGAGGGAGTATATGATAAGAAGGAGGGTTACTGAAGGATTTTCAACGGGGAGCGTCTGGCCTACCTTGAGTACGGAGCTCGCTACAGCGTCCGTATGAGGTTTTTGTTCCACAACCTTTGTTGGAGAGTCCGGTCCAATGTCGTGGAGTGAGAGCGTAGTTAAAGTAGTCATACATGCGACACAAATCACAAATGTGAAAGTAAAGGGACATAGGGAAATAGGCAGAACTGATCTTTATTATCAATTGATGTTTCTCTCCATACAATATATGGATATATATAGGGGGAGAGGCTAGGAATGAGGACCAATCTAGAGGAAAAGAAACCCACCCCAAGTAAAGGGTGGGTCCGTACGAAGCCGTATGTCGGTTTCCCAACACTCCCCCATGGTCCTACATCCTGTAACTATGTGTCAAAACTTCGAAAACCCCAGTGGGAAAAATATGGAGAAAGAGTGCATAGTATATATGTTTCCTCATGTTGCAAAAATTGCCTCATTAAAACCTCAATGTGAGAAACATCGGGAAAACTCACATAAGGAAAAAAAAATAGTACAATCCACTCAACATCAGGTTGAGTACTTGATCATCTGGATCAAGGTTTCACAAATGGGGGTGTGCAGAATCTCCCCCATAGTCTGGCATATCTTTTAGTCTTATCATATTGATTCCACGAACAAACCTCTCAAAAGATGATGTTGGTAATGATTTAGTGAACATATCAGCGAGATTGTCACCCGACTTGGTATGCAAGATCCTCACCTCGTTTGTCTTCTGCAGGTCATGCACATATAAGAACTTGGGGTGATATGCTTTGTGAGATTACTCTTCACATAACCCGATGCAACACAAGCTGCATTATCTTCATAGATAATGGTGGGGGTATGTACGGTGTTCAACCCACACGTCCGCTGAATGTGGTGAATCATCCGTTGAAGCCACATGCACTCTCGTGATGCTTCATGTAGTGCTACGATTTTTGAGTGGTCATCCAAGTTCAAACAAGAGTTTGCTTAGACGATTTCCAGTAAATTGTCGTTCCAGCACAAAGGAAAACATATCCAGTCTGTGTCTTGGAAGTGTGAGGGTCCGACAGGCACCCCACATCAGCATAGCCTACCAATGATAGGTCTTGATTTCTCCTACATAATAACCAAAGATCCTCGGTCCCTTGCAGCTATCGGAAGACGTCCTTGATGCCTTTCCAATATCTATTGGTGGGCTCAGAACTATACCTAGCAAGCAAATTGACACTGAACGCGATGTCTAGCCGTGTACAACTAGCGAGGTACATGAGTGCTCCAACGACACTCAAGTAGGGGAATTCAGGTTCAAGAAGTTCTTCCCCCTCTTCCTTAGGCCTAAACGGGTTTTTATCTTGCCGCAAAGACCTCCCAATCATTAGGGTCTTAGAAGGATATGCCTTGTCAATCCAAATATCCCCAACACCTTCTGGGTGTAGGCCGACTGGTGCACTAGAATCCTAGCAGGAGACTGTTCAAGTTGCAGACCCAGACAAAACTTGGTTTTATCCAAATCCTTCATCTCGAATTCTGACATCAGGTAGAAACTCGCTTCCTCAATATCTCGAGGTGTCTCGATTATATTCAGATCGTCCATGTACACCGAGATTATACACATCTTGGGATCGCCGAATAAAGACACATGGGCAATCTTCGTTGCTCGTGTAGCCCGTGTGATGAAGGAAAACGCTTAAGCGATTATACCACATACTACCAGACTGTTTAAGTCCGTATAATGACTTCTGAAGAAGAACACTGTATAGACCCTGATTTGCTCTCTTGGTTCGGAATGGGGATACCTTCCGGTACCTTCTTATAAATGTCCGAATCAAGGTTACCATATAGGTAAGCAGTGACAACATCCAACAATTTCATTGTTAAGTCCAGATTTGCCACCATTGAATTCAAGTATCTAAAGGTTATACCATCCAGGACTGGGAGTAAGTTTCCTCAAAATTGAAACTTTGTCGTTGAGTGAACCCTTAAGCAACGAGCCTTGATTTGTACCGAACCACCTCATTTCTTTCATTCCTCGTACGAACGAAAACCTACTTATGGCCAACAGGGCGAATATGGGGGAGGTGTTAGACTGATAGGTCCAAACATCTTTCGTTTGTTGAGAGATAATAATTCTGAGGTAATTGCCTTCTGCCAATCTTTCCAATCCGACCTCCTTTTACAATCAGCGAGACTGTTAGGCTTAGGGTTGGGATCTATGATTGAGGTAATTTTCTTAGCAAAGTTGACTCTCCCTTATTTATATGATTTATGGCCATTTCATCATGGAGCGCATTTGGCGCTACCTCTTGCTCCATTGTATTTCCCAATATAGGAGTTAGGTTATTTAGCTTTTCCGCGCTGATGTGTGTACTCACATCTTCGCAGGATGTTCCATCAATAGGGACATTCAAGTCTTGAATCTCGTGCACATAACTTTTCGTACTTGTGCCAAGTCTCAACTGAATCCCCTTTCTTTTACTAGGGGCTTTGGTGACTATCTGTGATAAATCCCTCTTATCCTTCTTTCTCCGACGTCCCGAGTACTTAGGAGTAGAGAAACCGGATTTCGCGTCCTTTAGGCCTTTGGACGGGAGCGGGTGTACCATAGTTAACTTCAGTGTCTCAACCCTTTCCGGTGCATTGCACACAGGCATATGCGACTGACGTGGGCCTACCTATCGGGTGCCCCACCATGAAGATACCTGGTGCACGCAAAGACTAGGGCCCAACTGGCGGCCTACTGGGAGACGACGCTCAAGGCCCATGAAGGGGGCCCAGAGGAGACAGAGTGTGCCCCAAGGCAGGCGAACCCTAAGTCGGTAGAACCTACCTTACCTGTAAAACCTAATCGGTAGCAATCACCCGAGACCCAGCCTCCTATATAAAGGTTGGGAGGGACACCGATCTGGGACACGCTATTACTCCACCACCAAAGCCCTAGCGAGATCGATATCTCGCCGGGATCGCCATTGTAACACCCCCAATAATCAATCTGAGACAAGCAGTAAGTAGGGTATTATCCTCCGGGAGACTGAACCTGGGTAAATCGCCTTGCTTGTCTGCCATGGTAACTACCAGCACTTCCATCTTTCTCCCTCTCAATTAACCTGGGATACTCGACCCTGGGACTTGCCGTGGCAACCCCATGTCACTTTCTCACAGTTTTGAAGTCGCTAAAGTGATCAGGCAGTTGATGCTAATGCATGCAAATCAATTATCTTTTGGGCTTCTTTATTTGTCTCCGTAATGTGTGGGTCATGAGTGTGGATCTCCGTTACTTGACACGTTATTTCTCGACTTTTATCAAGTGATTGATTCTCTGCCCCTAAAGTCGGAAAGAGATCCTCATCAATGCAATCATCAAAGCGGGTCGTATAACAATCACTTGTCATGGGGCCGTATAACAATCCAAATACCTGATTATGGACACAGTCGCATAACCAACGTATATCCCCGACTTACGGAACGGGCCCATTACTGATTGCTAAGGTGGTGGTATTAGTACATATACCTGTCAACTGAACGTGTAAAGGTGGGAAATTTTCGGTGCCAACCCCTGGGCAGCCTGCATATGAAAATGTATGTTGTAGGCCCTGTGCAGCTCTTGTGTCCTCCCCTTATCCGTACCTGGCCGGCCCAACACAGGCCAAATCATGATTTTTCGACATGGCAGACTACCTACCCAAATGAAGACAAAAATAACAGAAATCCAATTTGGTGCCCGAGCACAGGTGCTCCCGATATCCTGCCCCTTCTTTCGGCTGGAGATCTGTGCTCGTCAGCAGTTTTTTAAACTGGACGTGCAGACCACCATGTGCCCGCGTCAGAAAACGAATCACAAAGCATCCTGGACGGCCACGATTTAGGGAGCAGGTGTGCCCGGGCACCAAATCGCCTCCTTCCAAAAATAACCACTTCCCACTGCAGGTGTGCCGAGCGTTGGCACTTGCCGCCAATGAGAACAGAAAACCTACCTCCACCGTCCACGGTAGCACGTCAGCAAGAACAGAAATCCTGACATGGCTGAAACGGAAAACAAAGAGTATGGGCCCTGCCGCCACCAACAAAGGCGGCATGTCTATTTGGCAGGCTGTCGCCACCGCCTTTGTCGGCGTGTTTACTCACATTTGCATAAACCGGGCTTGTAGAAAGCTAGAAATAATGACGAGTGGCACTTTTTAGTTAGGCAGAGGATCGCAGCCTGGGCCAGTCAATGGTGAATGGTGGCACGCATGCTGCATGCATACACAGCTTTTTGCATCTTCGTATGCATCTGCACATAAACAACTAGCTGGTCGATCGACGGATTGCGCGCTCTGCTGGGCACATGCGATTTTTTTACGTAAATACAAATGGACATGCCGCCATAGGAGGAGGCGGCAGACCCATCGTCTCCGTTTTCCATTCCAGCCTTCCCAAAATTTCCGTTCTCATGAACGTGTCGCCGTGGACAGTGGCGGCAGGGCCTGTCGACACACTATTTTTGACAATTTCATTTGCAGTTGGTGTTTTTTGGCATTTCACTCATGGATGTGGTCTAAATTGTCAAAATGTCAAATCCCTACACCGGGCTTTCCTCTCCCAAAATCAAGCTTGAGCTCCTGCCCTAGCCATGGCCGACGCAGCCGCCGTCAACCCCACTGGAGCTGCCGATCCCCCCAAGAAGCCAAAGAAGGAGCTCACCTGGAGCAAAGGGTCGGCGAGACCCAGAAGTAATGTTCGGGATATCGCTTATCGCTAACGTATCGGTCGACACAAGAGAAGAGGTAAATCGGCTTATCGGACGATTAATCGAATTTATCGGTCGACCATTTATCGGCAAGTTTTTTTAAAAAAAACTCAGGTTTTACTAACCGAAATAATGCAAAGTATCCTATAGGCTATATTACACAAAAAAACAATACTGGACAGAAATGTTACCTAATTTGCTACAGAATTAACTATATCCATCATGCCATCCTTTCCTTATTGAAATATTAAAGACTACAAAATGGCTACAGAATCAAAGAACCATCAGGTTGTGCTCTAAGACTTCAAAAAACAAATAAATTACTGAAAGTAGGCGCACACACATGACCAATACATGACAAACAGTGATAGATAAACATATTCCAGCAATACATAGGTCCACGAATGCTACAAAATCAAAGAACCATCAGGTTTTGCCGTTTTGCATAGTTGCACTTGCATCATTGCATGACAAAGCAAAATAGAAAAGTACCAAACAGGCAACAGCACACATAGTCCTTTGTTCTCTCACGAGCCAAGTCACAACCGAAATAAATGAAGCCACAAGAATCAAGTCTCCATCACGCCCCCCCTCATCTTCATCGACATGGCCTTCCTTCATCGCATCATCATCGGACTCATAGTCAATGTCATCATCATTGACAACCACAACCAAGGCCGCCACTGCTAACCAGGGCCAGGTTGATGACAGTGATTCCATCGTCGCCATGGCCACGTGATGACCCACAAGTATAGGGGATCGCAACAGTCTTCGAGAGAAGTAAAACCCAATTTATTGATTCAACACAAGGGGAGCCAAAGAATACTTGGGAGTCTTAACAGCGGAGTTGTCAATTCAGCTGCACCTGTGAATAGTCTTGCTCGACACAGATTATCAGTAACAACAGTTTTATAGCAGTAGTAGCGGTGAAATAATAGCAGCAGTAAATAGAGACAACAGCAGTGATTGCAGTAAACAGTAGGATTAAAACACTGTAGGCATAGGGATGGATGAACGGGCGCTGCATGGATAAGATAGCTCATATAATAATCAAGACATAGTCATTGCAGATAATAATGATAAAGCATCCAAGTACTAAGTAAACATAGGCATGTGTTTCGTATATAGTCGTACGTGCTCGCAATGAGAAACTTGTACAACATCTTCTGTCCTACCAGCCGGTGGCAGCCGGGCCTCAAGGGAATCTACTGGTAATTAAGGTACTCCTTTTAATAAAGTACCGGAGCAAAGCATTAACACGCCGTGTACACATGTGATCCTCACATCGCAGCCATTCCCCTCGGCTGTCCCAATTATTGTCACTTTGGGACCGCGGGTTCCGGACAACAATATGTGTATACAACTTGCAGGTATGCAGTGCATATCATTATGACACAATAACATGTTCAGATCTGAAATCATGGCACTCGGGCCCTAGTGACAAGCATTAAGCTCAACAAGTTGCAACAACATCAATAAGTACTAACAACGGATACTGGGCACCATGCCCTAATGATCTTATAGCTTATTACATGAACAATCTCATCCAATCCCTACCATCCCCCTCAGCCTACAGCAGGAAATTACTCACACATGGATGGGGGAAACATGGATGGTCGATGGTGAAGCGTCGGTGATGATGATGACGATGATCTCCTCCAATTCCCCGTCCCGGCGGAGTGCCAGAACGGAGTTTCTGGTCCCCGAAATAGGTTTCGCGATGGTGGCGGCGTACGGTGATGTTTCTGGATGAAGTGGACGACTCCCTCGCGTTTTAGGTCAGAGAGGGTTAAGTAGTCGAAAGGGGGACTCGGGGAGGTGCCCGAGTTGCCCTCCTCAGTGGCTGGCGCGGTGGGCCCCTTGGCCGCGCCGCCCTGTGGTTTGGGCCACTCGTGGCCCATCTCTGACTCCCCTTCTGGCTCCGTGAGTCTTCTGGTAAAATAGGAGGTTTGCGATCTTTTCTGGCGTTTTTCCCGAAAGTTGACTTTCTGCACAAAAACAAGACACCAGGGCAATTCTGCTGAAAACAACGTTAGTCCGCATTAGTTGTATTCAAAACACAAGTTAGAGGTAAAACAATAGCAAAAGTGTTCGGGAAAGTAGATACGTTTTGGACGTATCAACTCCCCCCAAGCTTAGCTTATTGCTTGTCCTCAAGCAATTCAGTTAACAACTGATTGCGATAAAAGACTTTCACGAACACATTTGCTTCATATGATGCATATATCTCACTATATGAACAAATGCTTAGGCAATTCAAGATGAGGCAAATGCAAATAATGTCACTCAATAGACATGTAAACTATGAAAAGATACCAACATACTAATAGCGACAAACATGAAACATATTAATTCACAAGATTGTAATGCTCATAATAGGATATGATAAGATGGTATCTCGCTTGCCCGTTTTTGTACAGCAAAACATAAATGCCCAGGCACCTCTGAAGTTCATGGGAAGACTAGTGAAGGCTAGCAATAGACTGGGAAGCGACAATCAAGAGAGCAATAACCGTCATAATCATGCTTGCGACAAAATGAAATTAATTGAGACATAAAAGTGAAGGCTAGCAATAGACTGGGAAGCGACAATCAAGAGAGCAATAACCGTCATAATCATGCTTGCGACAAAATGAAATTAATTGAGACATAAAAGTGATACAAGAACTCTGAGTCAAAATAAATCATCAAGGCTTAATTGACTTTTGTTTTTCAGTCATATGCATGCATGAGCATGTGCCAAGTCAATTCGAATGAATTATTCAGAGGAGGATACCACAATGTCATACCTCTATGAATAGAACAATGCAAGCAAACATCAACATAACATGCTACCACTATTAATAAATTGGGACCGATCATGAGAGAACAAGAACTACTAAGCATCCACTAAATGACATATACCTCACATGAACCAACTAAGCATGCTCACATAGATGAGTATATGTACAAAAATGAAAACAAATAGAGTTCATACCAGCCTCTCACCCCAACTCGAGTTGTTGTAGATCATCCTTATTGCTTTTTCACTTGTGTTGCTTCGAATGATAAGAATGAAAACCAAGCTCCATCGGAGTCACGGATGGCTGTCCAACTCTGAAAACACTATACAAAACCAAAAAGGAACAACAAATATTTTTGGGTTTTCGAGTTTTTGAAACAAGAGCAAAAAGAAACAACCAATAAAGCAAAATATTTTTGGATTTTTGAATAACAAACCGAATTTTAAAACTAAGCAAACTAATACTAAAACTTAAGGAAACAAATGAAGAGAAACAACAGAAATATTTTTGGTCTTTTTATGTTTTGGAATGCAGCAATAAAAAGGTAAACAATTAAAAAGAAAGAAAGAAAACTGCACCATGGATATACAAAGTATCGACAAGATATGATATGTAAATGAGTGAGATGTCGATATACCTCCCCCCAAGCTTAGGCTTTTGGCCTAAGTGGAGGCTAATAATAACGCGGGTAGGAACTCCAAGCCGGCGGGTCATACTGGGTGTGCTCAACATCCGGCTCCGCTGAGGAAGATGAGGCAGAGGGTCCAGCATCCCCAGGATAGGGGCGCGAGCCTCCAGTCCCGGAAAACTGAGTGGAGTCCTCGTCCGCCCATTCTCCATCATCCTCTGTGTGCAGGGCATGCTCCCTCAAGTATGCATCGAATTCATCCTCGGTGACTGACCAAACATTCCTGAAACCAAGATCAAACAAACGTGGTGCAGGCAAAGCGACTATTCGCTCAGATTTAACCATTTTCCACCTCACCTTCTTGGCAAAAGGCACCTCATAAGATAGATTATTCAAAGTAGACCAACTAGTAACAAAGCCATGCCTCCCCATGGAAGCAAAATCGAGCCTCTCTAGAGAAAGCTGCAAATTATTAGGGAGAGCTACTACACCATGCATAGCTAATAAACGAGAAGCAATGAGTCCTCCACAAAATCCACCTTTCTCGCGATTGGCAGCAATGCTAAAAGCTATCAAGGCACCCAAATTAGAACTCTTATCAGTTGCAAGGCTGCTGCTAGGAAAGCTAAATCAGGAATGGATAATTTATTTGCAGTCTTCCTAGCAAGTACACACCTCGTGATGAAGTAAGCAAAATATCGAATGCATGGAAATTGAATACTTCGAATTTTACCACTTTCATCTGAGTAGGTTCTTCCTTGACATATTACCTCGTATAGGTCCGTCAAATGCTTGGGTTGCCCATGTATCTTCCCTCGTGATCCCCATTGCGGCACCCTAATTGCTGCACAAAAAGCATCAAAAGGCAAGTGGACACTTTTGTTGTAAATTTTATAGTGAACCATAGGGTTAGGTGAAGACCAATCAAATCTAAAGTCCTGCACCACAGACACAGTTAGCTTTGCATATTGGTAGGGTTCTCCCTCTACAAAATCACTCAATCCTGTATTACAGACAAGAGTACGAAAATCACGCAAGATCCCCGAACTTCTCATGAATTCCAAGCATGGATAGCAGGATGGAAACACTCCTTCTTCACGATGGATCCCCATGACCTCAGGAACCACCAATTCATATTGATTTAGTTGGTGTTCATTTCCCTCCATCCTCTGAGAGCAATTGCCCCAAATCTCAGCAGCTGAGATGGGCTGAACAAAGAGATCGAAATCGCGAGGAAGAACAGCAAAAACTCGAGTGTGAGAGAGAAAAACGAGCTGAGTGATGCAAGAGGAAGAAGTGGTAGGTGGGGGAACTGTTGGAGGGCCAAGGGTGCCCCACCTCAGTGGCTGGCGCGGCCAAGGGGCAGCCGCGCCACCATGTGGTTTGACCCCATGGTGGGTCCCCTTGGTCAGCACCAGGCACTCCCACGATGCTCTTTGAAAAATAGGACCAATGGTATAATTTTTACAGATTTTTGAAAACTTTCAATTTGCATGAAATCTGGATATTTAAATTAATAAAACTTGGGCAGAAAAATTATTTTTAAAATTCAAAACAACTAAACTTTTGCAACCTAATTATCACTACAGGAGGTAAAACAAAGTTGAAGAAAGAAATGCTGTTTAGCTCTTTCATGTATGCAAATACATTTGATAACAAGGTTGATCAAGTCTTGGCACCAAATAAATTTACATGACACAAATGATTTAAACATCATGAAACACTCATGTTACCTTGTATTGTATTGATATGGATCCAATCATAATGTTTTGATATCCTTCTTGATGATCATATATAGGGCAATCAATACTTCCCACTTTGATAGTTTTAAAATTGGAGATGGTATTGACTCCATAAATCTTGTCAACTTTCTTGGGGAAATAAACAGTATGTTCTTTATCATTAACATTGAAAGTTACTTTTCCTTTATTGCAATCAATAACAGCACCTGCAGTATTTAGAAAAGGTCTTCCAAGAATAATAGACATATTATCATCTTCAGGCATTTCAAGAACAACAAAATCAGTCAAAATTAAACAATTGTTAGCCACTTGAACAGGGACATCCTCACAAATGCCAACAGGAACAGCAGTAGATTTATCAGCCATTTGCAAAGATATATCAGTAGGTATCAATTTATCAAGATAGAGTCTCTTATAGAGAGAAAAAGGCATAACACTAACTCCTGCTCCCAAATCACATAAAGCAGTTCTAACATAATTATTCTTGATGGAGCAAGGGATGGTTGGTATACCTGGATCTCCAAGCTTCTTAGGAACCTTGCCATTGAAAGAATAATTAGCAAGCATAGTAGAAATTTCCTCATTAGGAATTTTCCTCTTGTTAGAAACAATATCTTTCATATACTTTGAGTAAGGAGGCAATTTAATAGCATCAGTCAAAGGAATTTGCAAGAACAAGGGTTTCATCCATTCACAAAATTTATTATAATGTTCTTCTTCCTTTGATTTTAGTTTCTTAGTTGGAAAAGGCATTTGCTTTTGAACCCAAGGTTCCCTTTCATTACCATGTTTCTTAGCAATGAAGTCTTCCTTAGTGTACTTTGTGTTTTTAGTATGCTTTTCAGGTTCCTTTTCACTAACTTCTTTATCAAGAGCATCATTTTTATCCTTATCACTATCAAGTTCATTACCACTTTCAGTTTCAGCATCAGAGATAGATATACTATTAGGATCATTAACAGTTTCAGAGGATTCTACAACATTTTTATGTTTCTTCTTCTTCTTTTTCTTAGAAGGAGAAACTGGATTTTCAGCTAGTTGAGAATCTTGTTCAATTCTTTTAGGTGTCCCTCAGGATATAAAGGATCCTGAGTATGAGCTCCACTTCTAGTGCTAACATAGACAGGTTTTAATTTTTCTTTAGAAGCATTGGCTAACATGTCTTGTTGCACTTTAGTGAGTTGATCAATTTGAGTTTGAACCATATGGAAATGTTTAATAAGCATCTTAACATCATTGGAGGTTCTCTCCACAATATCATGCAACTTACTAATAGCTAGAGAATTTTCATGCAAATGATTCTCTACTCTCATATTAAAATTATCTTGCTTAATAACATAATTATCAAATTCATCTAAGCATTGATCAGGTGGTTTAGAGTAGGGAATATCTCCTTCATCGAACCTGTGGAGAGAGTGAACCTCAATTATGGATGGATGAGGAATTGGCTTACACAAATCTTCAATAGGTGGAAGGTTCTTCACATCTTCAGATTTAATACCCTTCTCAATGAGAGTCTTCTTGGCCTCCCTCATTGTTTCATCATTCAATTCAATCATACCTCCCCTCTTCTTTGATATTGGTGTCGGTGTAGGTGTGGGGGTCGGCGCAGGTAGAGTCCAATCATCATAATTCTGGCTGATTTTAGCCAATAATTCTTCAGCTTCTTCAGGGGTTCTTTTCCTGAAAACACAACTAGCACAACTATCCAGATATGCTCTAGATTCAATAGTTAGTCCACTGTAAAATATATCAAGTAGATCATGCTTTTCCAAATCATGTCCAGGCCGAGCTCTGATAAGAGAGCAAAACCTTGTCCATGCCTCTGGAAGTTTCTCTTCATCTTCCTGGTCAAAGTTATAAATTCTCTGCAAAGCATCATGTTGAGCACTAGCAGGGAAATATTTCTGAAAGAAAACATCAAGCAAACCAGTAGGACTAGTAATAGAACCAGGAGACAAGTTGTTATACCAAGCTTTAGCATCATCTTTTAATGAGAAAGGAAAAATCTTAGCAACAAAATAGCTACGCTTCTTAATATCATCAGAAAATAAGCCACTCAAAGTAGAGAGCTCATTCATGTGCTCTACAGCACTTTCACTCTTAGTGCCACAAAAAGGAGTTTTCTCAACAATAGATATATGAGATAAATCAAGAGAAAAATCATAATCCTTATCTTTAATGTTTATAGGAGAAGTGGCAAACTTAGGATCAGGTGACAACTTGTATTTAACAGCATGTTGTGCAAGAAAATTTCTCATATTACTTGCACCAGTAGTAGCATTACATTTATCAATAAAATCATCATCAAGTTCCACATAAGTTTCATCAGGATCATCATCACAAGTATAATCCCTTAACTCAGGTGAATAAACAGGAGTAGTAGGACTTCCATTAGGTGTTCTAGTATTTTCAAGTTGTTTAGACTTAGCAATAGCAGCATCTAAAAGTGGACCTAATGAAATATTCTCATCAATCACAGTAGAAGCATCATCAACATTATCAGAGGCAATTTCAGATTCAGCAGTAGTACCAACACGTGAAGATTGTGGTGGTGTAACAAGTTGACTCAATACAGATGGTGAGTCAAGAGCAGCAGAGGTACTAAGTGTCGTACCTTTTCTTGTAGTGGATGGCAATACACGGACCCTCTCATCACGAGCTTTACCCATGATGAATAAATTTCAGCGAGCAATATAGATCACAAGTGAACTCACAAATAAAGCTATGCTCCCCGGCAACGGCGCCAGAAAATAGTCTTGATGACCCACAAGTATAGGGGATCGCAACAGTCTTCGAGGGAAGTAAAACCCAATTTATTGATTCGACACAAGGGGAGCCAAAGAATACTTGAGAGCCTTAACAGCGGAGTTGTCAATTCAGCTGCACCTGTGAATAGTCTTGCTCGACACAGATTATCAGTAGCAACAGTTTTATAGCAGTAGTAGCGGTGAAATAATAGCAGCAGTAAATAGAGACAGCAGTAGTGATTGCAGTAAACAGTAGGATTAAAACACTGTAGGCATAGGGATGGATGAACGGGCGCTGCATGGATAAGATAGCTCATATAATAATCAAGACATAGGCATTGCAGATAATAATGATAAAGCATCCAAGTACTAAGTAAACATAGGCATGTGTTCCGTATATAGTCGTACGTGCTCGCAATGAGAAACTTGTACAACATCTTCTGTCCTACCAGCCGGTGGCAGCCGGGCCTCAAGGGAATCTACTGGTAATTAAGGTACTCCTTTTAATAAAGTACCGGAGCAAAGCATTAACACGCCGTGAACACATGTGATCCTCACATCGCAGCCATTCCCCTCGGCTGTCCCAATTATTGTCACTTTGGGACCGCGGGTTCCGGACAACAATATGTGTATACAACTTGCAGGTATGATCAATAAACAGTGCATATCATTATGAAACAATAACATGTTCAGATCTGAAATCATGGCACTCGGGCCCTAGTGACAAGCATTAAGCTCAACAAGTTGCAACAACATCAATAAGTACTAACAACGGATACTGGGCACCATGCCCTAATGATCTTATAGCTTATTACATGAACAATCTCATCCAATCCCTACCATCCCCCTCAGCCTACAGCAGGGAATTACTCACACATGGATGGGGGAAACATGGATGGTCGATGGAGAAGCGTCGGTGATGATGATGGCGATGATCTCCTCCAATTCCCCGTCCCGGCGGAGTGCCAGAACGGAGTTTCTGGTCCCCGAAATAGGTTTCGCGATGGTGGCGGCGTACGGTGATGTTTCTGGATGAAGTGGACGACCCCCTCGCGTTTTAGGTCAGAGAGGGTTAAGTAGTCGAAAGGGGGACTCGGGGAGGTGCCCGAGTCGCCCTCCTCAGTGGCTGGCGCGGTGGGCCCCTTGGCCGCGCCCCTGTGGTTTGGGCCACTCGTGGCCCATCTCGACTCCCCTTCTGGCTCCGTGAGTCTTCTGGTAAAATAGGAGGTTTGCGATCTTTTCTGGTGTTTTTCCCGAAAGTTGACTTTCTGCACAAAAACAAGACACCAGGGCAATTCTGCTGAAAACAGCGTTAGTCCGCATTAGTTGTATTCAAAACACACAAGTTAGAGGTAAAACAATAGCAAAAGTGTTCGGGAAAGTAGATACGTTTTGGACGTATCACCACGCTAGCTGCCCTCCCCATGATAGGCATGGTTCCACCAACAGGAGTGGCCCGAACCGCAGCAGCCAGCTCGAACGCCTCAGTGTCCCGACCGCCAAGGTCGAAGTGCTCTACGATGCCATCACCACCGCCACCGCATGCTTACAACTACCTTCCCGGAAGTGTGACACACGATTCTCACCGGAAGTCGCTGATTCAACGCCGACCGCCGTGGTACCTCCCTTGACCTCAGCGCCGCGCTATGGCCAGCTACTCACCCGCGCCGCATGAAGGGTCGCGTGTAGGCTACACTAGCGCAAATCAAAATTTTCTACCGCGACATCCAAGGAACTGCTGCAGTTATAGATCACGGATTACCACTAGACGCGCTGTGCCGTGCCGAAGTCGGTGAAGCGAGTCGGGGCAGGGTAGACGTACAATCCTCTCCGATCCAGTCGCTCCCACGAACAGCTCCTCTCGGCGGCTCGTCCAAGTGCTCCGAGTGCAGCACCTCTATCGTATCCACACGTACAGCGTGGAGGCGCCGCTCGGGACTGCTAGGTCCGCGCGGGCGGCAGGGGCGTGGCGAGACGGTGGCTGGGTGAATTGTGGTGCGGAATTGGGCAACCTATAGGTTCACGCACGTTTAGACATGACACGAGTACACCTACTCGGCCAATAGTTGGTAGCGGCTTCTAGCAAACGTGCCAACTCCCAAACGCACATAAAGATCGTATCGGACGAACCATCACAATGTTTATGCCATTCCCTTTGCCTCACGATATTAGGTCAAGCCTCCAGCTGACCTCTCTTTCTCGATCCTGTGATTCGGAATCCCATACTAGGTTAACCATTAACCTTATGTAGCACGGCCATGCATTTCTGGATCCGATCACTCGAGGGGCCCAGAGAAATATCTCTCTCAAGTAGAGAGGGGCAAATCCCATCTTGACTGACTATGCCTTGCAGCATGTTTCATGACAAACCCGTAAGCTACCTTTATGGCTACCCTTTCACGGTGTAGCGTTGGATAGCCCCAAAGTAAGTTAATTCACATCTCAAGTACATACGACAATCTCAGGTCTAGGGACAAAGCAAACACATCGTGTAGAGAGAGAGCTACGAACGTTTGCTTCATTGTCTCAAGGTGGGTCAGCCCAACTCTATGTTCACAACATAAGTCCACATTATTAGTTTGACATCTCCATGTCTATGACTTGTGAAACATAGTCATCTACTAATACATGTGCTAGTCTAATATTCAAGTGTGTCCTCACATGAACTCCGACTAGGGACATATTTAGAATAACCATACAAGTAATGAGTTTCACAGACAAGTCCTCAACTCGCCAATCAATACAAGACATTATTCAAGGCACATTATAAATCATGGATACATTGAAATATCATCATCTCTATGATTGCCTCTTGGGCATATTTCCTACACCGCAAACGAAGGCCGCGCGTGCAGCTGACCCGCTAGTTTTCACCCAAGGCCGCAGCCTGTTCGGCCAATTCCCAAGGCCGTCGTGGGGGGGGACGAAAGGTAATGCAAGGAGCCAGAAGGGGAAGGGTTCCTCAAGGACATGATCAGGGACAATGTCGGCGACGATTATAGCCAGGACGATTATGACCAAGGGGACGATGAAGTTTCGACGACCGGCCAAAATGTGATCAACATCGAGGCCGAGTTATTTTTCCGATGAACTCAAGAGCCAAGCCCGGGCACAAAAGAGGAAGATTAGCCAAAGGGGCGCCAAATTCACCCAGAAGGAGGATGAGCTCACTTGCAAGTCATGGATCAAGGTTGGAACGGACCAAATCGTCGGGGCGAAGCAAAAAGGGAGCGTCTATTGGTTGCGGTTCTATAAACACTACAATGAAAGGAAGATGCTTCCGCCCTATGAAATGGTGAGTGACCGGACCATAGTGTCAATCCAAAATAAGTGGGGGGTTATCTCGACGGAGGTTAGCAAATTTTGTGGTTCCCATGATCATGTCAATGCCTGGCCAATAAGTGGCATTGATGTCAAGGAATTGGTACGTCTTCTTCCCTCCTCCACAAAGCCTCCTATGCATTGTCCTACTATGCATTTGAATGTATTGTGATCCAATAGATTTTGCAAGCATTGGAAACCTTCAAGGGTCAACATGGGAAGGCCTTCACCTTGACCCATTCCTACAAAGTATTCAAAGATACAAAAGTGAAAGGACGTCTATGCGTAACTCAAGAAATATGAGGGGAGGTAACGGCCACCAAAAATGGGGACGGTGACCCATCGGAGAAGGAGAAGAGGCCAAGGGGAGGACCAACTACAAGACTGAGTTAAAACACGACACATCAACAATGGCGTTGCAAGAGACAATGAATGGGTTTCTAACCCAAAAAATACAAGTCAATAAGAAGAAGGAGGATAGAAAAGAGAGGGAATACCGAGAGAAAGAGAGACGAGGTGTCCAACAATTCTTTGAATTGCAAAAGAAGAGGCTCGAGAGAGAGGAGGAAAATGATCGGACAAGAGTCAAGTAAGCCGATGCAAGAGCCAAGAAAGCTGAGGTCAAGGAAAAATCATTGAGCTCGTCCTACGCCAAGAGGATGCCCGGATTATGGACATGGATATCTCCACCTTAACCTCTATAAAGAAGGTGTACTATCTCAAGAAGCAAAGGTACTATAAGGACCGAGAGTGATCACATCTCGTCGTTTTAACAATGTTGTATGCCAGTACTGAACTATGGCCGAGATGGCCGAGAACCATGTCCGGAACTACGTGTGATTCTTTTAGTTTTTGATGTTGTATGCCAGCATGGCAATATTATTTTGGTACAATTGGATGTGTTTGATTCATTGCTAGCCATATTTGCTTTTTTTGTTTGGGCTTAAATGATAAAAAATATCAAAAGCCGGCCTGGGTGGATTAAATGGGTCGCCCCGTTGAGTTCAGTGGTCTGGGAGGGACGGACATGGGCCGGACGCCTGTCCGTTTGGTGACCCAAACGGATAAAACGCGGACAGATTTTGTGTTCGTTTGGGTCGCCCCGTTGGAGTTGCCCTAAGCACGGGCAACTGGGTTTATGGAAGCCGGAAAAGAAATTTGGATATGGTCAAAACCTAGGACGGAGTCAATGTCTTGGGTTGGTGCATGAGAAGTCAAATTTCCATTAAAGTGCTTGCTAATTTATCTTAAAATTTCAAACATGTAGAGTATTATGAAACGGAGGAAGTACGAGATCACGACCCTAGAGGACCCCAGAAACCAATGGCGTACAACAGATCTCGGTTGCGAGCCAAATTGATGCAGAGTGGGGTAGATCTTCCATATCGGCGGGCACGGACAAAAAGTGTCATCGGTAAGCCTTTTGTTTTTACTTTCAATTGCTTCTCTAGTAAGGACTTGTCCCTACCGACGAAATCGAATTTTCCCCATTCATCATCATCATTGCTGATTTGTCCGCACGTTTCTGCAACCACCCAACGTATCTCACGTTTGAATGAGAATGGCCATTTATCAACACATGAAAGGACATCCTAAAAAAAATCAAATCCGCGATAATTATTTTTATTAAACTTTTATACTTATCCGTTTGTTTTAACAATTTACAAATTTTACTATGATTTTCCCATCTGTTGCCATAGTTTAACTACTAATCCGCAATGTTGTAAATATTAGTTTTTTAAGGAATAAGGTAGGGGAAGCTCATACAACCATTTTTATTTTTTCTAAGATAATAAGAACCCAAATCCGTTTCCGTGAGAACTTAAACCTTTGTGGCTGGTTTGTAGATCTACTTCCCTAACCAAGTGAGACTCACTTCTTTAGTAAATATTAATTGGTGTGTTTTTTGTTTGTACCGAATATCATGGAAAGATAGTAAGCTGCTTTTTAAACTAAAAGTATGTTCTAGAACTATTTTGTCTATAATGCATAATACATATAATTGATACGTATTTATCGAAAATATCTATCAAGAATATGATCTAATAAATATCTCAATAGTTGTTTCTAGTGTATGATAAAGTAAACATATTTATAGCAACTTTTAGAGTATATGTTGAACCAATTTATTCTTTACTCCATTTCCGTGGTCAAAACAACGAAGTGTGCACACTATGTACTTGGTATTGAAACAACATTGTTTACAATAATCACCAGTAATATAAATTGGTGTGGATTCTAATAAGTTAGCACATGCAAAAAAAATTGACATTGCAATATGGTTTTCATCATCTCGCATATACATCTCCCCTATCAGTTTATGAAATAAAATGTATTGCACAGAACTAAACATGTAAATATTTTGAAGTGTATGGATTGAGCTGTATAAATGTTATTGTTGCATTTTCTCTTGTGAAAATATTTTATTTATATATATTTATACTATTTTTAAACGTATTATAAGTGAAATCATAGTCAAAGCCGTGCATTGCTGAACCAAAAATTCATTCATAATTTAGGCTCTCTTTCGAATCTCCATTTTTTCATAAACAAAATTATTAATATTATAGTACTCAGTTTTAGAAACAAAATTCTTTCTCAGTATTTAGTATTTCCGTATTCGTTGCAAACAACAATCTATATTTTTTCTCCTTTCTCAGTTTCAGAAAATGAGGTTTGATCACTTTTTCAAATACGTGATAAATTGAGGACACCATGGTTTTCAAAACTATATTATTTTTATTAATCATAGTATTCCAAGAATAATTAAAATACTTTACTAGTAAACACACCCTTAAACTTTTATAGAGTGAGTATTAAATCGTTTATTGGGTGTAATGGAAAATAACATACCGACTATTATATAGTTTACCATTTTGGGCCCTTCTTTTCTCGGGGCCCTGGGCAGCCACAATTTTTGGCCCCCGACCTATGAGCCTACCCTCCATGAATAATGTTATTGATTTACCAGCGAAATTCCGCAAACAAAAAACTACGAAAAAAGTGTTGTACGTATATAGTATTCCCATCTGACTCATGTTTGTTTAGTTATGTTGAAAAATCAATAGTCGATCCGATCTTCTTTGCGTGGCTAAAATGACGAGGGGTGCACAAGGACGTGACCTTGGACCAACGGCGGAACCAGGACATACACATGGGGGGCGGCCGTTGAGCATAACTCTAAGGTGTAAAAGCATGTACAAAAATACATGTACAAGATATATATAGGTGGTAACCTAGTCTTTAGCAAAATATGTAATATTATACCCCATTAAGTGCTGAGAACTAATTAGATATCAACAAAAGAGGTGGCATGGAAGCCAAATGTACAATTGGATGACAATGAACTACAACATTTTCCAGTGGAATGACACACGACGCCTCCCAATATTGAACCCATCAATAATTTCATCTATCGAGAAGCTCTTTGCAGTTTCTTTTCCAATGTAAATCAATAGTCAATCTTTCAGAAATCTGTCTTCCATTTTATTTCGAAGCCTTGTTTTAACAAGTTTCGTTGTTCTGTCGTCGCGGTTGAGACCGGTAAAGGAAGAATGGGCCAAATCAGCCTGCAAGAAAAAACAATCAGATTATTTCTTTATGCTCTAAAAAATCATCAGATTAGTATTTGAAGCCAGAGTACATGCATCCTGATGTGCTCCAACTTGAAGAAAATTGAAGCAATTTGATAATTTTCTGGGGGAGGTCGTGCTCGGCTGCTTCGAAGACAGAAAAACAGAGAGAGCAGAGAAGCTACGGGAAAGCACATCGGGATGGGGGAGTGCATATGCAGCTAGTCGTATGTGTGAAGCTTCGTACATTGATTGTTTGAGTGATGGATATAAAAATGATTTACAAATTTTGGACAAGAGATCCCGGGGTCTTAATTTTTTTTGGATTTGCCTCACGTACGATGTATGTGTATTTTTTTTAAAGATAACCGTACGCTTTATTGATCAAAAATCATAATGTCTTTACAAATTACCTCCTGTATGCAAACAGGTGGAACACCACGCCACACAGAATTAACAGAAAGTTCACAACTTCTAGCTAAAATATGCGCAGCAACATTGAGCACACGATAAACATGACAAAAATAACAGGAAACAAAAGATTTAGCCATCAACTTCACATCTTCAATCACCGGGCCGCAGAGGGATCGATCCATCAAGGAAGAACCGATGCGCTGTATCACTGTTAAGCAGTCAGACCCAATGATTACCTTTGAGAATCCTTCCTCAAGAGCAAAGGAAACAGCACGACGAACAGCAAGTGCTTCAGCTATCTCTGGGATCACCACATCATCGTATCGCTCGCCGCAAGCAGCAAGGAAGGCACCCGTATGATCACGGACGACAACACCCACACCCATATGTTTCGTGTTAGCAAACAAAGCTGCATCCACATTAACCATAACAGTACCTTCCGGCGGCGGAACCCATGTTGGTGATGAATAAGAGGATTCACGTCTATGGTTAGTACTTGATTTGTATAAGTGTACCAAGATCATGTCGATGTAGGCTTTAATCTTTGCAGCAACCGCATGCGGGTGCATCATGCCTTCACCTTCCCGGAGCTTGTTTCTAGCATCCCAAATGTGCCACATAGTCACCATTAGATACGTAGCTTCAACATCTGAGCACTTGTCCATGAAATCAAGGGTCCACGCCCTCGTGGAAGTGAAGGAACTTCGATGAAGATGAACAATATATGTCTTTTTGATTTCTTGCCACACTTCATCAGCATATGGACAAAACAAGAGGGCGTGTTCAATAGTTTCATACCGATTGCAGAACACGCAGGCTGTTGACGCAGAGATGTGCCGATGCAGGAGCTGATGGCCACACGGTAAACAATCGTGTGCAAACCTCCAAAGTGTAATTTTCATCTTCCCTGGTGCCTTGTTCGCCCATAGTTTCTTCCAAAGCTTGGAGTTCTCGACCACTGATGAAGAAGATCCTCGGCCGGTCTTACTTTGATCACGAGCCACACGATTAGTTCTTGCCAGCTGGTACGCCAAGCGGACAGTGTACTGTCCGAACCGAGACAGAGGCCATGATGCAAAATCAGTCCCGCCATGGCGACAGATCGGCACCTGAAGAATTTTTGCAGCCACCTCCTCAGTGAAAATTGTGCGCACCAGGTCCGCATCCCATGCCGTCGAGTCATTCGTCATTAGAGTGTCCACAGTTTGACCCTCCAAGAGAGGAACCCTAGGCCGGATGGTATAGGGAAGAACATCCGGGATCCACATATCTGTCAAGATTTTGGTATTCTGACCATTGCCTATGCCCCATCGGACACCCTCCTTGACTAGAATCATGCCAAACTAGATACTCCTCCAAGTATAAGAGGAAGAGCGGGGTTTAGGAGCATCCCAGAATTCACAATTGGGATAATACCTGCCTTTAAGCACTCGGGCATAGAGGGAAGAAGGATCTGTCAACAATCTCCAACATTGACGGCCCAACATCGCCTGATTAAACAGCTCCAGGTCACGAAATCCCAAGCCTCCCATAGCTTTTGGAGTTGACAACCACTCCCAAGAACGCCAATGAAGTTTCTTTTTTCCTTTCTCAACACCCCACCACTGGTTGGCTATAGACTGGCGCCTGGAAACACAAGTCGAGATCGGAAGTTGGAAACAACTCATCACATATGTTGGTATAGCCTGAATCACTGCTTTGAGCATAGTTTCTTTGCCCACACGTGAAAGTGGACTTGCCCACACGTGAAAGTGGACGATCAGACCATCCATTCATACGCTGCCACATGCGGCTAAGAAGGTACTTGAAGGTGTGGACAGGAGAACGTCCCACCTCCGTCGGCATTCCAAGATATGTCTCATGTAGTGCTTCCGACTGAACACCAAGCTGCTGCTTCACACTTGCCTTGACAGCAGCCGGGCAGCGAGAACCAAAGAAAATCGAGGATTTATCAAGATTGATCCTCTGTCCAGAACCCTCACAGAATAACTCCAGTACCCGCTGCAAAGCCTCAACACTTTTCTATCACTTCTAGCAAAGAAAATACTATCATCTGCAAACAGTAGATGGGAAATAGGGGGGCCAAGTCGTCCATTACGTATACCTTGTAGTTCACCTTGGGCCTCCCTCTGTTGCAAAAGACAGGATAATCCTTTCGTGCAGAGAAGAAAAAGATAGGGACTAATAGGATCCCCTTGCCTGATCCCTCGTGTAGGAATGACCGGATCAGTCAAGTCTCCATTAACTCGAACAGCATATCTCACTTCGGTGACACATCTCATAACAGTATTAATCCAGCTCTGCTTAAAACCGAGTTTCCTGCTTAAAACCGAGTTTCTGAAGGCATCCAAACAGATAGTTCCATTCGACTCTATCGTACGCCTTCATCATGTCCACCTTGAGAGCAAAGTAGGGCCGTTTTGCATGTTGTTGTCTGATAGTGTGTAAGCACTCATACGCAATCAGTGCATTATCGGTGATCAAACTCCCAGGAACAAAAGCACTCTGGTTCTCAGACACCACTGCCGGCAAGATGAGCTTCAAACAATTAGCTAAAACTTTCGAAGCAATCTTATAAAGCACATTACAGAGACTGATAGGCCGAAAATTCTTCGGATGATCTGGACTAGTAGTTTTCGGTATCAGCACAATAACGGAGTCACAAAACCCATCTGGTAGTGGGCTTCCATCAAGAAAACTCCTAACAGCCTGGCAAATAGCTTCCTCCAAAAAGTCCCAGTGTGTTTGATAAAAAAGAGCCGAAAAACCATCGGGCCCCGGCGCCTTAGTTGGTCCCATCTGGAACAAGACAGCTTTTATTTCCTCATTAGTATATTCCTTTATCAAATCTGCGTTCATATCATCAGTAACTTTGCGAGGAATCGAGTCAAGAACAACTGCCATAGAAGTAGTAGGTTCTGATGAAAACAAGTTACCATAAAAAAGCTGAACCATACTTTTAATTCCCTCCACATCTTCACACCGTACGTGAGCCATCCTCTCGCTGCAAATTTTTTATCTTGTTTACTCGTTTGCGTGCAGATGCTCTCGCGTGGAAAAAAGCTGTGTTACGATCACCCTCACGCAACCAGTCAACACGAGAACGCTGGCAGGCCATCACCTCCTCACGTTCAAACAATTCGCAGAGGTCCTTTTCATGCTTTCGAATCTCAGCCAGATTTGAATCAATGGCTGACGAACGAAGATGTTTAAGCTTGCGTTCAAGTTTCCTGATCCTCTGCTGAACATTGCCAAAAGCCTCACGCCTCCAGGTTTTTAGGGAACCTGCAACCTGATGTAGAGTAGACCAGGTAGACTGGAGGGAGATGTCACCCCCAGCTCGCTCGGTCCAAGACTTCTCCAAAACCTCTTTGTAATCCGCTGCGCGTAACCAAGCAGCTTCAAAACGGAATCCTTGCTGAACAGGAACCGCACGACGATCATCAAGCAAATTACAGAGATTAATGAGAATAGCTAGGTGATCAGATGACGTAGTAATAATATTCTCCACGGTGCAGTCATCAAAACGGGAAGTAAAATCCCCATTGGCTACGGCACGATCAAGCCTAACTTTGACGTGATCTTCTTCGCACTGTCTATTATTCCATGTAAACTTTGGGCCTGAAAAACCAAGGTCTGCCAGTCCACAATCATCAAGGCAGTCACGGAATAACGCCATCTGTGCTTCAGATCTCTCGCGAACACCTAGGTGTTCGTATTGGGAAAGAGCTTCATTGAAATCACCGCAACATATCCATGGTCCTTCCCAGTCCGACCTCAGCCGACGCAGCAAGTCCCAGAACACATATCGCTGATCTCTCCTAGGCTCCCCATAAACAAAGGTTGCCCGCCACGGTGCCTCATTCTCTGATGTGATAGTCACATCTATACAGCGCGAGTTGAAGCCTTTGAGAGAAACCGTGTACTGCGGTAACCAGAACAGAGTGAGGCCACCACTTAGCCCCTCACTGCTGACATCGAAACTACCTGAATAGCCCAAAGACCACATAAAATTTTGAGCTCGAGTATCCTTCATCTTCATCTCGCATAAGAAGAGGAAGGAAGGTCGATGCGTCCGCAAAAGATAGCGGAGCTCGCCAACCACCGAGTCCAACCCCAGTCCTCGGCAGTTCCAACAGAGTAGACTCATTACGTCGGGCGGGACTGCTCCGCAGTCGCCGCCGGATCCGCCGATCGAGATGCCGTTGAGACATCCAACTTGTGTTTCTTATTAGCCGAAGAGTCTGAATCTGCCACTTGGTCGTCACCACCATCCTCTGTGGCTGCGTGGATAGTGGTAGCCACAACCAAAGCCCTACGGGCACCTTGCACTACAGGAATGGCGCTATACGCCGACGGCCGGAAGCCGTCGGCATTTTTTTGAATTTTTAAAATCTATTTTATTTCTATTTTGAAATTTCTCACTTAGCCACATATTTTAATCTCTAATTACACACTTAATCATTGGTCAAAGTACTTATCCTGGTCAAACTTTCCATTCGGTCACCCATCCTCAAATTGTTCCAGCCCAAGCACGCTTAACTTTTGAGTTCCTTCCAGATTAGCTGCCAAATGAGAAGTTAGAACTTACTGATATTAATATCCTATCAATCATATTAACCATTCGGTTATGATGTTACACTTTTTCATTGTTTAAATTTTAAAAATTTGTTTGAATAATTGACAATGATTATGTAATAGTATATTTTGAATAAATAACAATAAAATGAATTTTACTTTATTTTTCCATTTTACGTTTAACATGGAATAATTCATATCTTTAAATCTATAAATCGAAATTTGACAAATAAAATGTCTAAGTCGATTAGAAAAAATGAGAGTAATTCAAATATGACATCCATATCATCTTGTGGATCACATAAACGTCGATAGTTTTGAAAAATGTGACCCCTTTCAATGAATAGGCACGGCGGCCATTTTGACCATTTTTTCAACAAAATAAAAGAAATTGAGAAAATACTCAAAAAATGAAATCATTTGGCATGGAGTCCTTTTATGTGTACTAGTTGCTAACAAAAATGATAAACTTAAGTTTTGACAAACAGTTCAAAAAAAACCTTCACAACAAGGTCTATCATCTATAGACATGTATAGGTTTCGCGCCAAATGACCAAGTTATGGTCATCCATGTGCCATAGTTTGTGATAATGTGTCCATATTTGACACATAGGTGTGCCTTGGTATGGCAAACATTGTTACCAAAACCAATTTCCAAATTATTTTTATAAATATCATTTTTCATTTTTTAAGTGCCAAAAATGACTTTTTATGAAGCAAGTACCAAAAATATGTTGCAAAAAGGCACCTATGTTATTGTCACAAAGATTAGTACATATTTGATGGATAATCCCCAAGTATTAGGAATTTTCTTGATTTCTACCTAATTTTGCCTATTTAAATGACTTTATGTCGATTTTTCAAAAGTAATTGAAATTTGAACTACAGGTGTGTGATAGTTTAGTCTAATTTTTTTACAAAAATCATTTTTAGGTACACAAGTAGTGACTTTATCACAGAAACATCGATAGTTTTGAAAAATGTGACCCCTTTCAGTGAATAGGCACGACGGCCATTTTGACCATTTTTTCAAAAAAACAAAAGAAATTAAGAAAATACTCATAAAATGAAATCCTTTGGCACGGATTCCTTTTATGTGTACTAGTTGCTAGCAAAAATGATAAACTTTAGTTTTGACAAACATTTCAAAAAAAACTTTCACAACAAGGTCTATCATCTATAGACATGTATAGGTTTCTCGCCAAATGACCAAGTTATGGCCATCCCCGTGTCATAGTTTGTGATAATGTGTCCATATTTGACACATAGCTGTGTCTCGGTATGGCAAACATTGTTGCCAAAAATACCGATCAGGCGGAGACGTCCAACGCCGCCGGTGGCGGGAAATCGCTTCCCCCTGGGCCAGCTCTTGTGTCATCCTCTTATCCGCCCCTGGACCGCTCAACAGAGGCAAAATCGCCACTCCTGCCTTTCCTCTCCAGAACCGGCTCCTGCCCTAGCCATGGCCGGCGCCGCAACCGACGACGTCGCTGGAGCAGTGGCCAGCCGGCCCGTGGTCTTGGATTTCGTGGCCGACCCCCCCCCCCCCTCGAGAAGCCAAAAAAGGAGCTCACCTCGGCGCAAAGGGCCAACGAGACCCTGAAGCGGGGCGCCCGAGGAAGGAGAGGGTGGTCACTGCTGCCGCCGCCAACAAGGGCCATGTCGATGACAGCGACATCGTCTCCAGGGCCGCACAAGATGCCCTCCTCATGATTGGCATTGTTCCGCTCGCAGGAGCAACCACGACGGCCAGCTCGAACGCATCGGCGACCCGACCGCCAAGGTCAAAGTCATCTACGATGCCATCGCCACCGCCTACGTACGGCTTCCTTCCCGGAAATGTGTTGCCGCGGTTTTCACCGGAAGTCGGGGAATCAGCGCCCACCACCCCTGTGGTGCCTCCCCTTGATCTCAACGCCGCACCTGCGGCCGGATACTCACCGGCACCGCAGACTACGGTCACGGGTGCAGCTGACGCGCCAGTTGTCACCCACGGCAGCAGCCTATTCGGTCAATTCCAAAGGTCGTCGCCAGGGGACGAAATACACTTCGAGGATCTGGAAGGGGAGGGGCCCCTCCAGGACATGATCAGGGACAACGGCCAGGAAGATTACGACCACGGCGACTATGGCGTCGGGGACGATGAATTTCCGCCGACCGACCCTGATGTGATCAACATCGACGCCAAGCCAGTTTTTCTCACGGAGCTCGAGACCCAAGCCCAGGCACAAAGGAGGAAGATTAGACAAAAGGGCGCCCTATTCACCCAGAAGGAGGACGAGCTCATTTGCGAGTCATGGATCGAGGTTGGGACGGATCAAATCGTCGGGCCGAGAAAAAAGGGAGCGCCTATTGGGGACGATTCTACAAACACTACAATGAAAGGAAGTTGCTTCCACCCTATGAAATGACGAGTGAACGGACCAAGATATCAATCCAAAAGAGGTGGCATTTTATCTCGGCGAAGGTGACCAAGTTTTGTGGTCCCCATGAACATGCCAATGCCCAGCCAATAAGTGGCATTAGCGTCAAGGAATTGGTGCGTCTTCCTACCTCCTTCGTATTGCCTCCTTTGCATTGTCCTCATATGCACTTGAATGAATCGTGCTCTCATAGGTCTTGCAAGCCTTGGAAACCTTCAAGGCTCAACATGGGAAGGCCTTTACCTTGATCCATTGCTACAAAGTCCTCAAAGATCAACAAAAGTGGAAGGACCTCTACGCGTCACTCAAGAAAAATGAGGGGAGGCAACGGCCCCCGAAAATGGGGACGGCGACCCATTAGGGAAGGAGAAGAGGCCGAGTTGAAATGCAACGCACCAACAATGGCGTTGCAAGAGATATTGAACGGGTTCATAACCCAAAAGGATAAGTCATGTGAGAGGAAGGAGGAGAGGAAAGAGAGGGAACACCGAGAGAGAGAGAGAGAGAGAGAGAGAGGAGGCGTCCAAGCAATTCTTCGAATTGCAAAAGAAGAGGCTCGAGATCGAGGAGGAAAATACCCGAACAAGAACCATTGAGGCCGAGACAAGAGCCAAGGAAGCCGATGAAAGAGCCAAGGAGGCCGAGGCAAGAGCCAAGGAGGCCGAGGTCAAGGGAAAAACCTTGACTCGCCCTACGCCAAGAGGAGACCGGATCATGGACATGGATTTCTCCACCTTGACCCCTACAAAGAAGGCGTACTATCTCAAGAAGCAAAGGTTCTATATGGACCAAGATTGATCACATCTCAGTCATTTCGTTCTATGACGGCATTGAATTATGGCCGAGATGGCTGAGAACCATGCCGATATGGTCGGAACTATGCGCGATTGTTTTGGCTACAATGATGTATGTCGGCATGGCAATATTCTTTTGTACAATGTTATGTGTTTGATTCATTACTAGCCATATTTCCTATATTCGTTTGGTATCGAAAGTGATAAAAATGATTTAAAAAATGATCAAAACCTTGGCCGGGCGGACCAAATGAGTCGCCCCGTTGGATTCAATGGCCAGGGAGGGGCAGACATGGGTCGGATGCGTGTTCATTAGACGACACAAACGAACAAAATTTGGACAAAAAATGTGTGTTTGCGTCGGCCCGTTGGAGTTGCCCTTATGAATTATCTTCAGCTATGACATACTTGGAGGCAATTGTCTTATAATTGGCATAACTCTGTTGAATGTTCAAGTGAGATACTCCCTTCTACATAACATTACTCCCTTTTGGCAAGCTAGGCAGGCTAGATAAGAAACCCATAAAAAACGTATGGAAACCAAAAGAAAAGGACAAAAAGATATAAAATAAACAAATAACGAGAAAACTAAGATTCTAGCACTTGGATTGTTGATTTCCATGCAGTCCTATCAAGAGCCAAGACTAGCTACAATGCTACATCCAATCCCTCATGTCCCTTTTTACCGCCTCCTCCAATATAAACTTTGGTCACCCTGTACCCATCCAAGTATTTTCCCTACCCTTTAAAATTCGACTGTTAACTCGTGCTTCTTTAGGCCTGCATACTGGATATGCCCAAACCACCTTAGTCGGGGCCACCTCTACCCTATCATGTATTATCTCATTTCTAATTCGGTCACTTATTCTGTGGCCGCACATCCACCGTAACATACACATCTCTGCAACACTCATTTGTTGGATGTGTTGTTTTTTAGTGGGCCAAAACTCCCCTTTGTAAAGCATCGTAGGCCTGATCGCCCTCCTATAGAACTTGCCTATTAGTTTTTGTGGGACGGTCTTGTCACATAGGATTCCAAATGCTTGCCCCCAATTCTTCCACCCTACCTTGATCTTGTGGCAAACATCCTCGTCAATATCACCATTGCTTTGTAGCATTGATCCCAGATATCGAAGGAGTCCCTCTTGGGGATTAAATTCCTTCTAAACTAACATTTTCCTCTTCGCCTCCAACACCACTAAAGCCAGACATCATATACTCGGTCTTGGTCCCTACTAAGTCTAAACCCCTTGGATTCCAAGTGTGCCTCCATAGCTCTAATTTCCTACTGACGCAGTTCCTGGTTTCATCTACTAGCACCACATCATCAGCAAAGAGCATACAACAAGTAATGTATCCTTATACACCCTTCGTCGCCTCATCCATAATGAAGGAAAATATGTGTGGGCTCAAGGCTGACCCTTGATGTCGTCCTATCGTGATTGGAAATGTATCGGTCTCACTATCACCTGCGTGACAACTTGTCACAACAATATCGTACATATCTCTAATAAGGGTAATGTACTTTGTTGGTACTTATGTTTCACATGACTGCCTTGGTATGTTGTCATATGCCTTCTCTAAGTCAATGAAAACCATATGTAGCTCCTTCTTCTGCTACCTATATCTCTCCATAAGTTGGTGGAGCAAGAAAATCGTCCCCGTAGTCGATCTCTCGGGCATACAACCAAATTGGTTTAGTGACATTCGTCACTCTTCTCAAGGGTGTTCAGTCACTCTCTCCCAAACCTTCACGGTATGGCTCATAATCTTAATTCCTCGGTAATTACTACAACTTTGAATACTTACTTTATTCTTGAAGATAGGTACTACTATACTCTTCCTCCACTCTTCGGGCATTTTGTTTGACCCAAAAAATGGGATTGAATAGCTTAGTTAGCCATACTATTGCCACATCTCCAAGGCATCTCCACACCTCAATGGGGACATCATCGGGGCCAAGGGTGTTCATTTACTCTCTCCCAAATTATATGAGCACATCAAGCACACACATTTCTAACCGATACATGCAATGTTCTATCTGCTGTAACTATTCTCACATCAGGATGTATGTTGTAGAAATTGTGAGTGGAAAGTTAACAATAGTGTGTTTTTCTACAGGTATTCCCAAGCTTTTATGCCTATGTGCATAATCAAAATTTGGCTCAAACGATTTAAGTTTTTCTCAAGATTTTTGTGACATGCATTAAAACTGGCTAGAGTAAAGGTTAAAGAAAAAAGTTTAATCTATGTTAATTTTATTGAGCAATAAGATCGTTTTTTCCTACGATTTCATAGTATTTTATGCCTAAGATCATATAGAAAAACATTTTTAACCATAATTTGTTTATATTTTTGTAGCTTTGAGTAAGTCGGAGGTTCTTGATAAGTAGCAAAAGATCGAATATTGTTACCCTCACTATGCCATGTAAATTTGGAAAATAAGCAATAACATGGTTTAGGACAGGAGAATATCGAAATATATAGAGGCGGTTAATCACCAGATCAGTAAACATTTAAACTATGTTGTATTTCGAGGATATATGCCATCTGCATAGGCTGATGGCTAGTTATAAGTAATTGGCCAAATGTCAGCCGTATCTGGCGTGGCAAAGCCAGGGTCGTGAGAATTCAGAGGCCCGGGGCGAAACTAGAAACAGGGGCCCCCAAAAGCATCAAAATATGGCATGAGGTATTTTGGCTACCGAGTTCCAGTGATCACGGTACTTTACACAAATAATCAAAAATACTATTTTTAAAGTTACAAAAAATTGACAAGACATGCAAATATTGTTTACATATGTTGTAAAGTTTTACTAGATAATATGTTGTATTGTAGGTTACAAAAAAATCATAAAATGATGGATCTGAAAGCATAGAAAATAACTTATACTTTCTTACAAAATTTATCATTTTTGTGCAGATCGCATAGGAGAATATATTTCGATATAAATTTGTTCGTGCATACTAGACATGTATGTGTATTTTTATTTTTTTTCCAGAATTTTTAGAGTCATGAAAATGAATTTGTTGATTTATTTAAGGGAGATTACGGGTACCCATGTGCCAAAAGCAGTTTCCGTACGTAATGTTACTAGTAAACACTAAAAGTGGTTGTCTGAGGGCTGGCAAATGGGTCTAGTAAACACTCAAATATTAATTTCTTTATATTAGACATGTAGGGAGCTTCGAGCAATTGCATTTACTTTTTTTAGGTACTACGTGCTTCTTTATATTTAACTCTCGCATCTCAATATCTTCAAATTCTGCGCTTCTTTCCTGTGACCCCATTCGCATATAGTGTCAAGTGTAAACCACAAGCAACGGCCCCACCCCACTATAATCCCTTGATAAGCTAACTAGATGAAAAGGGCCCAACTAAACCAAGAAAAAAGTGAAGCCCAATCTAAACAAAGGGAAAAAGGCCCAAGTTTCATTCCCCTACGTGGGAACGTAACGCCTCGCTGGTCTTCATCCTACGCGAGGAAAAACTCACGACCTTGCTCCAATGGCGCCGCCGGAGGCTGGATGGCACATGCTTTAGCTACCTGGGACTTGGGGCCCCCTTGATTTTGGGGCCCCAAGGCGGCCGCCCCTCCAGACCCCCTCAGGGCCGGGCGCCCGGGCCTGGGCAAAGCACGAGTAGGAAGGAAAGGTCACACGGAAATTAGAGGGGTTGTTGCCCTAACCTGTGACTGCAATTCTTGGCTCTGCTGGTCCGTTGTTCTCGTTTTGGGGCAGCCGCCGCTAGTTGTTTTCTGTTTGAATCCAGAAATGAAGATCCCCTCAATAAACAGCAGAAAGGAGTCAGGGTGGAACGAGCTTATGTACGTGGCAACCCTAGATCGCGGAGGAGCCGGCGAAGAGAGGGGGGAGCCCTGCCGCCGCCGATGAGAGAAAGGGGGTCGCCGTTGGGGCGCACGCGGGTGTAGGTTGCGGTGAAAAGGTGGTGGCGTCGCGGGGGAGGGAGCTCGAGTCGGGGAAGAGGAGGTGGGCTCACCTTTTGAGGTGGGATTTGAGCAGCGTAGCGGGGAAACCAATTATTTTCTGCGTAGGGGGCTTGTTTGGTTCAAAAGAGAAGTTTGGGCGAATAATGTAGAAATAGGAGATTTTTCTTCGGCTGCACTACTCATCCGTCAAATTTTGCCTTTGGTTTCAGCTCCAAAGAAGGAAAAAAGCAGGAATTTTACAATCTCGTGAACCTCTCTTTTAAAAATGGTACGGAGAAGAACAAAACCTACATCTCTATGGGCATAAAAACATGCTAATAAATACTTTCAAGTGGTTCGACTTTAATTTGGCCACGTTTAATGATAATATTGTGTTTTATCTATCCCCGCAAACCAAGCAAACAAGTGTACATATTTCCTATTTTTTCGATTCTCTATTTTGCACATATATTCCTATTATTTTCCTTACTTTTTGCTACTCATGTGTTTTTAGATTCACTAGCAAAGACCGGTGAGGCGTCATGCCGCGCTAGTCCGACGATGCGAGGTACCCTCGAAGCCACCGACAAAGATACATATCGTTGAGCGACAAAGGAAAGGTTGTCTTCCCTTATGTACTACTGTACATTGATATATTTCATCAACGAGCAATGTATTCCACTTTTATAGACAAAAAAGACAATAGCTCCTAATTCTGGGCCCAGGGCCCGTTACTGCGCAAGCCTATATGGTATGTTGCATATATTCTAACCAGCAGCAACCCAATTCAGGACCATACATACCACTAAAGCCACATTCATAGACACGTACCGCTGAGAAGTGATGGCGTGTTAACGGTAGAGTGTTTTATTACTTCCCAGCAACAGCACTAGAAGATCTGCTTGTTGACCGTGATAACACAAGTTCGTTGGGAGAACCCAAGAGGAAGGTATGATGTAGTGCAGCAGCAGTTTTCCCTTAAAATATGACCAAGGTTTATCGAACCAGGAGGACACGGAGATTCTTCAGAAGGTTGTCAGCGACGCAACTGACGTGGAACCTGCACACAACACAAGCAAACTATTTTGCCCCAACGAAACAGAGAGGTTGTCAATCTCTCCGGCTTGCTGAAAACAAAGGATTAAACATATTGTGTGGAAAACAGTAATGAATGCAGAAAGTAACAGAGAACAAATGATTTCAGTTGGTGGTTTTATCAGTATGAGGAAATGGACCGGGTCCACAGTTCACTAGTGGTGTCTCTCCATAAAAGATAACTAACATGTTGGGTAAACAAATTACAGCTGGGCAATTGACAAATAATGAGCGCATGACAATGCAATATATGACAAGATGATTATTATGAGATTTAATTGGGCATTACAACAAAGTACATAGACTTGCTATCCAACGCATCTATGCCTAAATAATCCACCTTCCGGTTAGCATCCGCACCCCTTCCGGTATTGAGTTGCAAACTGTGGCGCCCCGACCCGGCTGTTATACAGTGATGCTGTGTGTCACCGGTTAAGCGATACAACCGGAGGTTACGGGTTTACCAATCCCCGGCCAAAACCTTTGGCAGGCGTTGCTGGGTACACCTCACTCCCGACAACGCAACACCCCGATTGATGCCTTAACACAGGCACAACTATCAAAGCATAATAGTAAGATCAAGACTTGTGGAACAACTGGCACATCACAGACTCTACGACACAAAAGCATTATAGTTCAACTCTTATAATAGAGAAAGATAGTAAATATTACAACCAGAGGTCACAGACCCAACAGTACATCAAGCGGAAGCGAATTAGGTTGTTCTAAACAACAAGAACCAACATATGGCCTAAGAAGGCCTACAGATAAACATCACAACGCCAGCTGTTCCAGGATGTCCCAAGCTGCCACCTGGGAACCCCAGACTACTCGTCGACGTCCACAAAGAACCCACCTTCGAGGTCGGTGAAGTCCTCTCCTGAAATAAGCAAACGACGTTGAGTTCGACGAACTCGCAAGATTAGGAGCTAATATAAGCTCGATGATTGGCTTTCAAGGTTTTATGGCTGTTTTGCATAAAGCGGATTTTGTTTATAAAACACAACTCCATGGCATCGACTATTAGAGCATTTTCAAAAGGGTAAGAAGTACTCTTTTCTTTTGATCAATTACTCCACATCAACCATCATCACCATTTTACCTGTTCATCAAAGGCACCTCCCCGAATCACCCTCGAGGAAGCTCACCTTACAATCTTGAGTGGTACCTCTAGTACCCAGTTTTTAATCATTCCGTTAAAGTTATTCTATGATCTTACCTTCACTTCCTAAGTCGTCCATAACCGCGGACACGGCTTTTCGAAAAGATTTACCCTGCAGGGGTGTACAATGTTTGCCACGCGTACCGCCCGGCCCATTACCTGTACAATTAGCTCTCTTCCTGGGAAAGCCGGCTGGGTGGGAACGGTGTCGACTTCTCCCTCGTTAAGGACTTTCCAGGATCATCAGTGGCGGTAGGACTGCCAGGATCACAACACCCCGCCCCACGGCCACTCATTTTCCTAACACCACCATCCTCATCTCAGCTCAACCCACCATCATCACGCACGCGCAAATGGAAGCCCGAACTAGAGGACCCTGGCTAGCCCCGCCCGAGTTATTTAGTCTATGAGGGTTCCTGCACTGCGAATGCATAGGCCTCACGCATGGTTGCACGCTCAGTCTTGGTTCAAGAGGTATAGAACTCGCACCTAGGCGGCGAGAACGAGACAAAGCACCACAACCACAGTGGCCTCTCATCCCCGCCTTTAAGCATGTTCTTATCCGTCACCACAATTCTCCACCATTATCATCACTGTCACAAGCCAACACCTGTTTCCAGCATGTACCATCCCTAGTACAACTAGGCATTTAAATAAGCATGGCTAAGCATCCACTAGCATAGCTAAGTATTTCATGGCCAACAATACAAACCTATGGTATTAGGAGAGGGAAAACAGGTAGTGGCATCGGAATCTTAATGCATTCTATAGGATACTCTAATCTGAGTAAAAGACATTTAGAAACGCGTGCAATATTATAGTGGAGAAAATAATTGCAGAAAATATGATAAGATATGCTCAGAGGGGGGATTACGCTTGCCTTGATCAGCGTGCTGGTAATACGGATCCTCGGGGTATTGTGGAGTACCCCCGGTTGCTTGATCTATCGAGATACAAAACATCGGAAGAGAACAATCAAACACCACACATGCGTTCACAAATGCAATGCGCAAACATGATGACATGACAAAATTAAGGTACTAAACTTATTAAATGCTCTCTAGCAAAGATCGTCCAATTTTAAATGGGGAGCGAGAAATAAATATCCACCGATAGAGAAATATTGCTCTACAATATTTTTAATGTTTTCCTGTGCTTAATTAAGGTAAACATGTATGAAATGATGTCACTTGTTAATCCATAATTTATGAGTATTTTGGTGTAACACACTAATTTTAAAAGGCACCGATAAAAATTATTACACTTTATAACTTAACAATTTAATTATGTCCTTTTCATTATTTTGTTTCTTCTTTTAATAATTCAAGGTTCTAAGTTGAATCCCATCCAAAACAATTATGTAGAACTAAATTAGAAGAAAGAATTTAAACAGGAGAATTGTTTTGTACCGTATAAAATCGGAATATCCGAGTTTAAATTAAATCGGAAAATCCGATTGAACAGTAGATTTCGAAAATCTGCTAAGGACTTAGCGAAAGCGGTACTGGCCTCAATCGGAAAATCCGATTCTTGCCACGATCGGAAAATCCGATCATCCCAGATGCTTGAAGAAAAGGCTAAGGACTCGAAGATTTGCGTACTGCCTAAAATCGGAATATCCGGTTCCAAAATGAACTCGAAATATCCGACGCGGAAACGCACAGCGGCGAGCGCGGCGACGCACGGCCGCGTGCCGGACCACGGCGGCACAGCCGGCTAGGGGGAAAACGGAGGGGAGAGAAACGTGGGCGTGCTCACCCGAGCCCGTCTGCGAAGACGGCGCGGTCGGGGACGAACCACAGCGGCGGGGATTCGTCCGGCGAGCGGCGGCGGTGGTCGGCGGGAAACCGGACGGCGGCGGCGATTTTGGCTCTCCCCGCTCTATTCCTCTGGTGGAGAAGTAGAGGAGGCCGAGGCGGAGCTGGGGGTGGCCTTGGCTCGGCTTGGGGCGCCCTCAGTCGGCGGCGATGCGGCGGCGCAGTGCGGCAGCCATGGCGGTTCGGTGGGGAGGAAAAGGAGGAGAGGAGAGGGAGCAGGGCGAGTGGGGACGGGGAGCAGTGGTGCTCGTGGTGCTCTTCTCCCATAGAGGCGTGGCCGAGGGGCCCTGGTGCGGCATGTGCACGCGGGCGTTGCCACGGCGACGGCATGGCGCGCGCGGGCATCGCGGGAGGAGAGAGGAGAAGCAGATTTTCCAAAGAACCCCCTGCAAATTTTAAATTCATCACAAGTAGGTCCTTTTTAGTACTGGTTTCACAGTTTTGCATTTATTTGGGGCAGTTAAATACCTCCAAAAATTATGTGAATTTTTGGGCAACCTCCTGGTACATTGGGCCAACACCCATAAAAAATACAAGGCATTTGGAGTCCATTTGGTTGGGGACTAAAATAGCAATTGCTTGTAGGCCTTTTTGAGAAACTCCAAAATAAGTTCTTTTAGAATTTTGAAGCAAGTCAAATTATAGGTTTCAACTCTTGGAACCTCCTGGACAATATAAGATGTCAAAGTATTTTACTTTGCAACTTTGAAGGTTGCATTGCTTTGTAGAAAAGTTTGAGCAAGTTTGGCATTTTAGTTTTCCAACTTTTGACAAACCACTTTCTTGTGTTGTTTTGCAATTTAAAAGGATGCAATGATGTGTGCATGCCATGATGCAAAAGAGGATACAAAAGTGAAAATTTTGTACTCAAACTTTGGGGCTGTTACAATTCTACCCTCCTTACAGGAATCTCGTCCCGAGATTCTAAGTTTGCGAGAAGAAGTCGGGATACTCCTCACGTAGACTAGACTCTCGTTCCCAAGTTGCTTCTTCTTCGGAATGGTGAGACCATTGAATCTTGAGGAACTTGGTAGTCTTGTTGCGGGTCTTCCTTTCGGCTTCATCCAAACACGGATAGGATGCTCACGATAAGTGAGGTCTTCTTGTAGATCTAGCTCCTCATGATTGACCCATGGATAGGATCTTTGAAACACCGGCGAAGTTGGGAGACATGAAACACATCATGCACATTTGGAAATTTGACCGGTAACTCCAACTTATAAGAAAGATCTCCTCGCTTTTCCAGAACGGTGAAAGGGCCAACATAGCGAGGGCCAATTTCCCTTTGATTCCGAAGCGGCGAACGCCACGAAGGGGAGAGACACGGAGATAAGCTTTATCACCAATTTCATAGTGAATTCCTGATGGTGCTTGTCATAGTAGCTCTTCTGCCTAGACTGAGCAATCTTCAGATTCTCCCTTATGATTCTAACCTTCTCCTCAGCTTCATTGATAATATCTGGACCAAAGAGTGCCCTCTCTCCGGTTCAGACCAATTTAGAGGAGTTCGGCATTTTCTTCCATAGAGAACCTCAAATGGAGCCATGCCCAGACTAGCTTGATAGCTATTGTTGTAGGAGAATTCCGCGAAAGGGAGATACTTTTCCCAATCCTTGCCAAAAGAGATTACACATGCCCTAAGCATGTCTTCCAAAACTTGGTTCACTCTTTCGGTCTGACCATCAGTTTGGGATGGAAAGCGGTGCTGAAGTTAAGACGAGTTCCCATAGCAGTTTGGAAACTAGTCCAAAACTTGGAGGTGAATAGGCTTCCACGATCAGAAATTATCTTCTTGGGAATGCCGTGAAGGACGACGATACGAGAGGTATACAGGTCTGCCAACTTGGCAGCTGTAATGTCCACACGAACGGGGAGGAAGTGAGCCACTTTTGATAGTCGATCAATGATGACCCAAATGGCATCATGTCCCTTTGGAGACTTCGGCAGACCAGTAATGAAGTCCATACCAATTTCATCCCATTTCCACTCGGGAATAGCAATAGGGTGAAGAGTGCCGGCAGGCCTTTGATGTTCAGCCTTTACCCGTCGACAGGTGTCGCATTCAGCAACATACCTAGCAATTTCCCGTTTCATCGAGTCCACCAGAATTGTGGTCGAAGGTCTTGGTACATTTGGTACTACCGGGATGAATAGAGAGAGGAGATTCATGAGCTTCTTGGAGGATCAACTCCCTCAATTTTGTTTCTTTGGCACTACCAAGCGGTCACCAAAATAAACAACTCCGGATTCATTGACAGAAAAACATTTGGCCTTCCCGCTAGCAATGTTCTCCTTGATTTTTAGAATACCCTTGTCACGCTTCTGAGCATCCTTAATCTGGTCTACAAGAGTAGATTTGATCTCCAGATTTGCAAGGTAGCCGGAAGGAACAATTTCCAGGTTCAAACGGGCAAACTCTTCATAGAGGGCAGGTTGGGCCTCTTCAATCATCAGATTGTTGCAATAGGACTTCCGACTTAGCGCGTCAGCCACGACGTTTGCTTTGCCGGGTTGATAGTTCAGACTCACATTATAGTCCGTGATTAACTCCAACCAACGCCTTTGCCTGAGATTTAAATCCGGCTGGGTGAAGAGGTACTTCAGACTCTTGTGATCCGAGAAGATCTCGCAACGGTTACCAAACAGGTATGGTCTCCATTGCTTCAAAGCATAGACCACGCGGCAAGTTCTAGATCATGAGTTGGGTAGTTGAGCTCATGCGGCTTAAGTTGGCGAGAAGCATATGCCACCACATGGCCATCTTGCATTAACACACAGCCCAAACCTTGTAGAGAGGCGTCACAGAAGACGACGAAATCCTTGCTTGTGTCCGGCAGGACAAGCACAGGAGCGGACGTGAGCTTGGCTTTCAGTGTTTGGAAACTCTCTTCAGCTTCGGCCGACCATACAAACTTTTTATCCTTCTTGAGAAGGTCAGTCAGGCCTTGGCTATCTTGGAGAAACCTTCGATGAATCGGCGGTAGTAACCCGCCAATCCGAGAAAGCTACGAATGTCCTTGACTGACATTGGAGTTTTCCAATCCAGAATGGACTGAATCTTGTCAGGAATGACCCACACCGCGGATATCACATGACCAAGGAAGACAAGTTATCCAACCAAAACTCACACTTGGAGAACTTGGCATAGAGGCGGTGTTCTCGAAGTCGTGTCAGAACCAAACGAAGATGTTCCTCATGCTCTTCATTGGTTTTGGAATAGATGAGGATGTCATCGATGTAAATGACGACAAACTTATCAAGATAATCCATGAAGATGGAGTTCATGAGCCTCATGAAAGTAGCTGGGCATTTGTGAGACCAAAGGACATGACGGTATACTCATATGAGCCATAACGAGTAACAAATGCCGTCTTTGGAATATCCTCCTTTCTGATTTTTATCTGATGGTAGCCTGACCTCAGATCCATCTTGGAGAATACCGTTGCACCAGCTAACTGATCCAACAGATCATTGATGCGAGGAATAGGATACTTGTTCTTGATTGTCACCGCATTCAACGGTCGATAGTCAGAGACTAGACGAGGCACGGTAGAATCCCTCTTCTTGACAAAGAGTACCGGACAACCCCAAGGTGAACTGCTAGGCTGGATGAACTCCTTAGCTAACAGCTGATCAATTTGCTCTTTCAACAGAGCCAACTCTTCCACCGGCATACGGTAGGGCTTCTTGGAAATTGGAGCGGTACCGGGAAGTAGCTCTATGACAAACTCCACACTTCGGTCAGGAGGCATGCCAGGCAACTCTTCCGGGAACACATCCGGGAAGTCACACACCACGTGTATGTCCTGGATTTCAGGAGGGGATTCGCCTTCCATAAAGCAAAGGAGAATCTCAGGTGAGCGGGGTACGACGGCGGACGGAGGTATTGATGTTGCAGGCCAATACTTCACAATGTCACCGGAAGGAGCGGTCACAGTAATGGTCTTGGCGGCACAGTCGAGATTAGCCTGGTATTTGGCTAGCCAGTTCATGCCCAGTATGACATCAATGCCTTTGGACTTCAGAGCTACCAAGGCATAAGGAAAGACAAGGAACCTATATTAATCTGGACCTCAGGAGTAACCCATCGGTTTGCCATTTGGAACCAGGAGTAGCGATCACCAAGGACGGCTCATTTTCTCGAACGGTATTTGTGCTCTTTTGCAAACGCTATGGATATGAATGAATGCGATGCTCCAGAGTCAAACAAAACTGTAGCTGTATTGCCGTTGATTCGTAACTCACCCATAAGAACGCCGGGGTCTCTTCAGCTTCTTCAGCAGAGATGTGGTTCAGGCGACCACGCACAATAGGTCCAGCCTTGCCAGTTGGAGTGGCAGGGGCTCGTGCAGGAGTTATCGCGAGAGGTGCCTTCTGGGGGCACTCCCTGGAGTAGTGACCAGCCTGGCCACAGGTGTAGCAAGTGACTCCAGGTGGAGCAGGTAGCATAGGACGGTACCCACTTCCGCCTATCCCAAGTGTCGAAGTAGTGGGGCGCGGAGGAGGTGGCCTGTATCCTGCTCTCGGCATGAATGGAGCACGAGGTACGGCGCTGTAGGGAACAAACACCCTGCGCTTCTTGCTCTCAGAACCCGAGGAACTCTGGTGGTCCCCATGTGCGGGCCTCTTGGAAGCTTCAAGTTCCTTTCTTCCTTGCTCAAGAGTGAAAGCCTGGTTGAACAGCTCCTGATAGGTCTGGAACCTGAAGGGCAATAGCTCATAGCGGAGCTGCGGATTCAGACCCTTGCGGAACAGCTCTTGCTTGTCAGCATCATTGGTCACGTCCCTTGGGGCGTAACGAGAGAGATGGTTGAACTCACGACCATAAGTGCGGAGGTCCATCCGTCCCTGTTGCAAATCCAGGAACTCCCTCCTCTTCAAGTCCATGATGGCTGGGGAATGTACTCCGCACGGAAGGCAGTGCGGAATCAGCCCAGGTGAAGACATGGTTGGCTGGAAACAAAGCCACATGGCTTTCCCACCAACAGCCAGCAGCACCAACCAAGAGATAGGTGGCAAAGTTGACTTGCTCCGCCAATGGACATGCAGCGCGGAGAACTTGCGCTCCAAAGCACGAAGCCAATCATCAGCTTCCAGTGGCTCCTTAGCATCAGCAAAGTGGGTGGCTGCGAGCGCAGGAACTCAGTGAGAGTGTTGCACTCGTTCCTCCGTGCATTCTGCTGCACCAACTGCTCAAGCAAGCGCTCATTGCGCCCACGGTTCTCCTCAATGGCCATCAAGACCTCAGCCATCGAGGGTGGTGGCGGCAGATCATCCTCATCATCATTGTGGTTACCGCGACCACCACGGCCTCCACGACCTCCTCGAGCCATTCTGGAGATTTGACAATGACACAGTTAGTATCTTTCTCCGAATGGTCGAACAATAGCATTAGCGTCTACACAAGTACACAGACTAGGGACGATAATACTTTGCGAGAAGGAAAACAACAAGATAGAACTTGGGTCAAAGATCAGCATCATGTGCTACTAGTGAGAGTTAAGAAATCACAACTTAACACACTCTAGTTGACACAATCCGGGACCTTATGTTCAAGTCCGGGGTTAAAACCCAAAGAAAGGATCAAAAGATTAACTCGGTAGAAACATCTGAGTTGATTTGGGATTGCAACGCAGCGGGAGCAACGTGACACATAACACTAAAGGTCGAACCCACCCCGTTTCTAATTTTGAAGTAACAGGTGAGAAGTAAAACCTTTAAACTCAAATCGAGGTAAGATTGCTCCGAGATTAGAGGGTAACCAGATAAGGAGTAAAAAGAATCCTAAGATGGTTTTCACAACTCATTTTTAGGTTAAAAATATTTTCACAAACACTAGACTCAACATCGACCAGTAGAAGGGTTTCCTACAGGCAGTACTGCTCTGATACCAACTTGTGGCGCCCCGACCCGACTGTTATACAGTGATGCTGTGTGTCACCGGTTAAGCGATACAACCGGAGGTTACGGGTTTACCAATCCCCGGCCAAAACCTTTGGCAGGCGTTGCTGGACATCATCGGCAACGCAACACCCCGATTGATGCCTTAACACAGGCACAACTCAAGCATAATAGAAGATCAAGACTTGTGGAACAACTGGCACATCACAGACTCTACGACACAAATCATATAGTTCAACTCTTATAATAGAGAAAGATAGCAAATGACAACCAGAGGTCACAGACCCAACATTACATCAAGCGGAAGCGAATTAGGTTGTTCTAAACAACAAGAACCAAATATGGCCTAAGAGGCCTACAGATAAACATCACACGCCAGCTGTTCCAGGATGTCCCAAGCTGCCACCTGGGAACCCCAGACTACTCGTCGACGTCCACAAAGAACCCACCTTCGAGGTCGGTGAAGTCCTCCTCTGAAAAAAACAAACGACGTTGAGTTCGACGAACTCGCAAGATTAAGAGCTAATATAGCTCGATGAGGCTTTCAAGGTTTTATGGCTGTTTTGCATAAAGCTGATTTTATTTATAAAACACAACTCATGGCATCGACTATTCAGAGTATTTTCAAAAGGGTAAGAAGTACTCTTTTCTTTATCATTCTCACATCAACCATCATCACCATTACCTGTTCATCAAAGGCACCTCCCCGAATCACCCTCGAGGAAGCTCACCTTGCATTTGAGTGGTACCTCTAGTACCCAGTTTTTAATCATTCCGTTAAAGTTATTCTATGATCTTACCTTCACTTCCCAAGTCGTCCATAACCGCGGACACGGCTTTTCGAAAAGATTTAACCCTGCAGGGGTGTACAAATGTTTGCCACGCGTACCGTCCGGCCCATTACCTGCATTAGCTCTCTTCCTTGGAAAGCCGGCTGGGTGGGAGCGGTGTCGACTTCTCCCTCGTTAAGGACTTTCCAGGATCATCAGTGGCGGTAGGACTGCCAGGATCACAACACCCCGCCCCACGGCCACTCATTTTCCTAACACCACCATCCTCATCTCAGTTCACCCACCATCATCACGCACGCGCAAATGGAAGCCCGAACTAGAGGACCCTGGCTAGCCCCGCCGAGTTATTTAGTCTATGAGGGTTCCTGCACTGCGAATGCATAGGCCTCACGCATGGTTGCACGCTCAGTCTTGGTTCAAGAGGTATAGAACTCGCACCTAGGCGGCGAGAACGAGACAAAGCACCACAACCACAGTGGCCTCTCATCCCCGCCTTTAAGCATGTTCTTATCCGTCACCACAATTCTCCACCATTATCATCACTGTCACAAGCCAACACCTGTTTCCAGCATGTACCATCCCTAGTACAACTAGGCATTTAAATAAGCATGGCTAAGCATCCACTAGCATAGCTAAGTATTTCATGGCCAACAATACAAACCTATGGTATTAGGAGAGGGAAAACAGGTAGTGGCATCGGAATCTTAATGCATTCTATAGGATACTCTAATCTGAGTAAAAGACATTTAGAAACGCGTGCAATATTATAGTGGACAAAATAATTGCGGAAAATATGATAAGATATGCTCAGAGGGGGGGATTACGCTTGCCTTGATCAGCGTGCTGGTAATACGGATCCTCGGGGTATTGTGGAGTACCCCCGGTTGCTTGATCTATCGAGATACAAAACATCGGAAGAGAACAATCAAACACCACACATGCGTTCACAAATGCAATGCGCAAACATGATGACATGACAAAATTAAGGTACTAAACTTATTAAATGCTCTCTAGCAAAGATTGTCCAATTTTAAATGGGGAGCGAGAAATAAATATCCACCGATAGAGAAATATTGCTCTACAATATTTTTAATGTTTTCCTGTGCTTAATTAAGGTAAACATGTATGAAATGATGTCACTTGTTAATCCATAATTTATGAGTATTTTGGTGTAACACACTAATTTTAAAAGGCACCGATAAAAATTATTACACTTTATAACTTAACAATTTAATTATGTCCTTTTCATTATTTTGTTTCTTCTTTTAATAATTCAAGGTTCTAAGTTGAATCCCATCCAAAACAATTATGTAGAACTAAATTAGAAGAAAGAATTTAAACAGGAGAATTGTTTTGTACCGTATAAAATCGGAATATCCGAGTTTAAATTAAATCGGAAAATCCGATTGAACAGTAGATTTCGAAAATCTGCTAATGACTTAGCGAAAGCGGTACTGGCCTCAATCGGAAAATCCGATTCTTGCCACGATCGGAAAATCCGATCATCCCAGATGCTTGAAGAAAAGGCTAAGGACTCGAAGATTTGCGTACTGCCTAAAATCGGAATATCCGGTTCCAAAATGAACTCGAAATATCCGACGCGGAAACGCACAGCGGCGAGCGCGGCGACGCACGGCCGCGTGCCGGACCACGGCGGCACAGCCGGCTAGGGGGAAAACGGAGGGGAGAGAAACGTGGGCGTGCTCACCCGGAGCCCGTCTGCGAAGACGGCGCGGTCGGGGACGAACCACAGCGGCGGGGATTCGTCCGGCGAGCGGCGGCGGTGGTCGGCGGGAAACCGGACGGCGGCGGCGATTTCGGCTCTCCCCGCTCTATTCCTCTGGTGGAGAAGTAGAGGAGGCCGAGGCGGAGCTGGGGGTGGCCTTGGCTCGGCTTGGGGCGCCCTCAGTCGGCGGCGATGCGGCGGCGCAGTGCGGCAGCCATGGCGGTTCGGTGGGGAGGAAAAGGAGGAGAGGAGAGGGAGCAGGGCGAGTGGGGACGGGGAGCAGTGGTGCTCGTGGTGCTCTTCTCCCATAGAGGCGTGGCCGAGGGGCCCTGGTGCGGCATGTGCACGCGGGCGTTGCCACGGCGACGGCATGGCACGCGCGGGCATCGCGGGAGGAGAGAGGAGAAGCAGATTTTCCAAAGAACCCCCTGCAAATTTTAAATTCATCACAAGTAGGTCCTTTTTAGTACTGGTTTCACAGTTTTGCATTTATTTGGGGCAGTTAAATACCTCCAAAAATTATGTGAATTTTTGGGCAACCTCCTGGTACATTGGGCCAACACCCATAAAAAATACAAGGCATTTGGAGTCCATTTGGTTGGGGACTAAAATAGCAATTGCTTGTAGGCCTTTTTGAGAAACTCCAAAATAAGTTCTTTTAGAATTTTGAAGCAAGTCAAATTATAGGTTTCAACTCTTGGAACCTCCTGGACAATATAAGATGTCAAAGTATTTTACTTTGCAACTTTGAAGGTTGCATTGCTTTGTAGAAAAGTTTGAGCAAGTTTGGCATTTTAGTTTTCCAACTTTTGACAAACCACTTTCTTGTGTTGTTTTGCAATTTAAAAGGATGCAATGATGTGTGCATGCCATGATGCAAAAGAGGATACAAAAGTGAAAATTTTGTACTCAAACTTTGGGGCTGTTACACAAACAACAGATTATTGCATGAAGTAAAGTGTGTAATGTAAACAATGCAAATGACACGTAGACAATGCATCATTGTTTTATCCCTAGAGGCAACATCACATCCACAACCTTAGTCGTTTCTATCATCTCGAGCCCAATTACTGGAGGCATGAACCCACTATCTAGCATAAATACTCCCCTTGGAGTTACAAGCATCTACTTGGCCAAAGCATCTACTAGCAACGGAGAGCATGCAAGATCATAAACAACATAAATAGATAGATTGATAAACAACTTGCTCATAGTATCAATATTCATCGGATCCCAGCAAACACAACATGTAGCATTACAATAAGATGATCTTGATCATGTTAGGCAGCTCACAAGATCTAAACATGGAGGTACAAGGTGGAGAGACAACCATCTAGCTACTGCTATGGACCCGTAGTCCAAGGATGAACTACTCACGCATCACTCCGGAGGCAGGCATGGCGGTGTAGAGGCCTCCGGTGAGGATCTCCCCTCCGGCAGGGTGTGGGGAAGAGCTTCAGAACCCTCCCGATCTAGGGTTGACGACGGCGTCGGCGACGGAACTTTTCGTGGAATATGATCGGTGTTTTTAGGGTTTTCGGGACATCGGGAATATATAGGCGAAAGGGCGGCGTCAGAGGGCGCCCGAGGCGGCCACGCCAGGGTGGGCGCCACCCCCTCCTAGGCCGCGCCGAGGTGGCGTGGCTGCCTCGTGGCCCCACTCCGTCTCCCCTTCTGGCTTCTGGAGTCTTCCGATGAGATATTTGCACACGTTGATTTTCGTCCAATTCCGAGAATATTTTGCGACTAGCCTTTCTGAAGGAGAAAAACAGCAGAAAACAGGAACTGGCACTTCGGCATCTTGTTAATAGGTTAGTCCCAGAAAATGCATAAAAATGCTATGAAGTGTAAATAAAACATGTAGCAATTGGTATAATAACAGCATGGAACATCAAAAATTATAGATACGTTTGAGACGTATCAAGCATCCCCAAGCTTAGTTCCTGCTCGTCCTCGAGTAGGTAAACGATAAAAACAACATAATTTTTGAAGTGACATGCTACCAACATAATCTTGATCAAATAGTAATGCAAAGCACATGAACTGAATGAAGTGATCCAAGTCAATGGTCTATAGTTTGCTAACAAGTAAACAAGGAGTAAACAAAATGAATCATACAAGTGCAAACTTTCATGAATAATACTTTGGAGACAATGGAGCTATAAGAGTTTGCATAAAAGTTAGCTCACAAAGCAATAGATTCTAAATGAAAGTGTTTGACTAACACAAAGGAAGATTTAGTTTCAGCACTGGCTTCAACTTTAACATATTTATCTCATGGATATTGTCAAGGCAAAGTAATGCAATAAGTCAAACATATCATTATATAACAACTGTTGTACCAAAGTTGACACTAGTGTTTGCTTGTGGAGATAGAAAGAAGTAGGAAAACTGACTCAACAATAAAGTAAAAGAAAGGCCTTCGCAGAGGGAAGCAGGGATTAAATCATGTGCTAGAGCTTTTTAAGTTTTTGAAAGCATATAGAGAGTATAAAAATATATTTTGAGAGGTGTGTGTTAGTGGTCAACGAATCAGTAAATAGACAATACTTTAAGTCACAAGTTAACCAGACCTTACAAGAGCGGCTCCCATGAAGGACGTTATTTCTACCAGCGGGTAGATCATCCCTCGTTCTCTTTTGTTTACACACTTATGAACATTGCTTGACTGATTTCTCAGGGGCAAAAAGATGTGAAGAGAATTAATGGTTAAAGTTGTAATTAATTGGGACTGGGCACCCCGTTGCCAGCTCTTTTTGCAAAATTATTGGATAAGCGGATGTATATGCCACTAGTCCAGGTGTAAAGTCTGATCAACAAGTGAAATAAAGACCATCTACCACATCCTCATGAGCTTGTAAACAGTGACACAAAAAGGAGTTGTAACAGTTTTGAATATTTTAAAGGTAGCACATGAAAAATTTACTTGGAATGGCAGGAAAATACCACATAATAGGTAGTTATGGTGGACACAGATGGCATGGATTTTGGCTCAAGGGTTTTGGATGCACAAGCAGCATTCCCGCTTAGTACAGAGTTTAGGCTAGCAAGGTTATTTAAGCAAACACAGACTGTCAACCGGTACAGCAAGAACTCATATAAAAAACATGCTTGAAAAATTACAAGACTCCACATTGTCTTCCTTGTTAACCAAAACCTTTCACTAGAAAATATCTAGACTTTGGAACTACCAATGATACAAATCAAATATCAACAAGCTTTACAGTAGTTCTTCACTAATAGCCTTTACTTACATGATGCACAAGTCTAAACATTACTTACTTGGTAACTCAAAACAATTGACAAGTATCAAATTACTCAAGACAGTGATCTACAAGACTTATGTAAGCATTTTATACCACTACCACATGCATAGCATTTTCTGTTCCAACCAAACACCAATCAACTTATTTGAACAACTCTCCAAACAAATATAAGTGAAGCAAGAGAGTACTTTCTTCAAAAGAAACTAATAGCTCTGACAAGAGATATATGAAAACAGAGAGCTAGAAGCTTTAGCAGTAGCTAGACAAGAATACTCAACAAATATAAGTGAAGAACAAGAGTATTCCAATGAAAAAGCGGAGCGTGTCTCTCTCCCAAACAAGAGTGCTAGGATCCAACAAGTATAGAGCAGCAAACAAAACAAAAACAAACTGAAAACAAAAGCACACTGACGCTCCAAGAAAAGTACATATAATGTGAAGAAATAAAAATATAGTCTCACTAGAGATGACCTGATAGTTTGTTGGGGATGCCTTGGGCATCCCCAAGCTTAGACGCTTGAGTCTTCTTGAATATATTGGGGAGATCCATGGGAGCTTCCCCAAGCTTAAGCTTTTCACTCTTCTTGATCTTATAATATCATCCTCCTCTCTTAACACTTGAAAACTTCCTTCACATCAAAACTCAACATTTTTCTCATTAGCGGGTTAGTGCATCAAAACAAATAATCTCACTTGATTCTGTAAGGACACAAATTCATAAGCAATCATTTTCAAACATTAGCTACTGTTACTAGGCTTAAGTGATGCTCTTTCACCTTAAAAGAAACCACTCAACACTTGTAAAAGAGAGATGCAAAACAAAGACAGAATCTGTCAAAACCAGAACAGTCCGTAAAGATGATTTTTTTAGGGACAAAACTTTAGTCGTACGAAAGTTGCGTACATATCTCAGGAACACGCACAAAAATTGGCAGATTTTTCAAATTTTTCTGATTTTCTACGGCGAGAAACGGTGACGTTCCAGAAATCTGTTCCTGTGCAGTAATCCAAATATAGGTACCATCTTGTCATAAGAGACTTTTCTTGGCACAACAAAACAGCAAATAAAAGATACAAGGAGTTGTTACAGAAGTAAACAAGCTCCTTGACACAAAAAAAAAATAACAGAAAGTAAAAACAATGGGTTGCCTCCCATAAGCGCTTCTCTTTAATGCCTTTTAGCTAGGCATGAAACATGAATCAAGTATTGTCAAGACTAGAAACATCAACATCATCAAAAGCTTCATCAAAAACACAGCTTGCATTTTTAAGTTTAGGGATTCTTGAGAAGAAAATTTAAACAAACCATTGCATGATTCATTAACTAATCCACGAAATTCTTTCTCAGTTTCAAACAAATCAAAAATGTTGGTTTCGGTTTAGGCACTTTGGGCACATATATGAATTTCTTCCCCTTGTCTAATAGATGCTCTTGCTTTTTAGTTTTAAGTGAGGAAAAAGTAGAACTCAAAGTATCAATAACCTCCTCTAATTCTCCAATCCTAGAATTTTGATTATCATGGATAGCACTAGTTTCTAAAACAGTAACCCTTCTGTTAATTTTTCCAAAAGATTCACCAAGTTTACTAGTACTATCATGGAGCTTTTCTATCTCATTGATCTTATCAATACTTGGAAGGCTTTTCTCTATAGATTCTAGTTTTTTCATGACATCCTCAAGAGAAATTTCAATTTTAAATTCATTAACAGGTGGTATCCCAACTAGACTTTCAATGATGTAACTAGCTTCTAAAGCAGGGGTACCTAGGAAGTTCCCTCCTGTTAAAGTGTCCAAAACATACCTATACCAATTGGTGATGCCAACATAAAAATTCCTAAGAAGGATTGTAGTGGAATGTTTCTTAGCACACCTATGATGAGCATTACTAATTCTATACCAAGCATCTTTCAAACTTTCTCCCCCTTGTTGCTTAAAAGTACGAACCTCAACCTCAGGAGATGAAGCATAATACGCAGAACCAGACATGATGACTAAACAAAAAGATAACAACTCAAAATTAACTAAGTGCAGGAATTTTTTTTTTGTGTTTTTGGGTTTTAACAGCAAACAAGATAAAATAAAATAAACTAAACAAGACAAAAACAAACAAAGTAATGAGATTGGAAGTGTGAGACTCCCCTATCTGGAGATTCCAGTATCCCCGGCAACGGCGCCAGAAAAATGTCTTGATGGCGTGTTAACGGTAGAGTGTTTTATTACTTCCCAGCAACAGCACCAGAAGATCTGCTTGTTGACCGTGACAACACACGTTCGTTGGGAGACCCCAAGAGGAAGGTATGATGTAGTGCAGCAGCAGTTTTCCCTTGAAATATGACCAAGGTTTATCGAACCAGGAGGACACGGAGGTTCTTCAGAAGGTTGTCAGCGGCGCAACTGACGTGGAACCTGCACACAACAAAGCAAACTACTTTGCCCCAACGAAACAGAGAGGTTGTCAATCTCTCGGCTTGCTGAAAACAAAGGATTAAACGTATTGTGTGGAAAACAGTAATGAGTGCAGAAAGTAACAGAGAACAAATGATTGCAGTTGGTGGTTTTATCAGTATGAGGAAATGGACCGGGGTCCACAGTTCACTAGTGGTGTCTCTCCATAAAAGATAACTAACATGTTGGGTAAACAAATTACAGCTGGGCAATTGACAAATAATGAGCGCATGACAATGCAATATATGACAAGATGATTATTATGAGATTTAATTGGGCATTACAACAAAGTACATAGACTTGCTATCCAACGCATCTATGCCTAAATAATCCACCTTCCGGTTAGCATCCGCACCCCTTCCGGTATTGAGTTGCAAACAACAGATTATTGCATGAAGTAAAGTGTGTAATGTAAACAATGCAAATGACACGTAGACAATGCATCATTGTTTTATCCCTAGTGGCAACATCACATCCACAACCTTAGTCGTTTCTATCATCTCGAGCCCAGATTACTGGAGGCATGAACCCACTATCTAGCATAAATACTCCCCTTGGAGTTACAAGCATCTACTTGGCCAAAGCATCTACTAGCAACGGAGAGCATGCAAGATCATAAACAACATAAATAGATAGATTGATAAACAACTTGCTCATAGTATCAATATTCATCGGATCCCAGCAAACACAACATGTAGCATTACAATAAGATGATCTTGATCATGTTAGGCAGCTCACAAGATCTAAACATGGAGGTACAAGGTGGAGAGACAACCATCTAGATACTGCTATGGACCCGTAGTCCAAGGATGAACTACTCACGCATCACTCCGGAGGCAAGCATGGCGGTGTAGAGGCCTCCGGTGAGGATCTCCCCTCCGGCCGGGTGTGGGGAAGAGCTTCAGAACCCTCCCGATCTAGGGTTGACGACGGCGGCGGCGACATAACTTTTCGTGGAATATGATCGGTGTTTTTAGGGTTTTCGGGACATCGGGAATATATAGGCGAAAGGGCGGCGTCGGAGGGCACCCGAGGCGGCCACGCCAGGGGTGGGCGCCACCCCCTCCTAGGCCGCGCCGAGGCCTGGCGAGGCTGCCTCGTGGCCCCACTCCATCTCCCCTTCTGGCTTCTGGAGTCTTCCGATGAGATATTTGCACACGTTGATTTTCGTCCAATTCCGACAATATTTTGCGACTAGCCTTTCTGAAGGAGAAAAACAGCAGAAAACAGGAACTGGCACTTCGGCATCTTGTTAATAGGTTAGTCCCAGAAAATGCATAAAAATGCTATGAAGTGTAAATAAAACATGTAGCAATTGGTATAATAACAACATGAAACATCAAAAATTATAGATACGTTTGAGACTTATCAAGAAGCGAACGGAAGACGGTCCTATAAAAAATACGGTCCTACCATATGCCTTTACCCTGAACGACCCATGTATTTCAGTTATGTAGATAAAAAAGATAGTGGGTTCTAAATCTGGGCCCATTAGGGCTAGTTACATATATTCGGACCGGCGGCAACCCTACAGACCCACTCCACTCGATAGGCCCTCCAATTTCAAGATCATATCGTGTTTACAATGAATAAAGGCGGAAGCCAGATCTCATGCGCTAGATCAGAGATGACACTGATCTGGCTCACCGAATGGAGTTAGCACCGGCTCCTCTTCTAGGGGTTGATGACCTGTTGTTCCTCCAGGTTTATGACAACGACCTCGATCTCTATTGTGCCGACGGACTCCTCTCCGTCAGACTGTACGATGGTGGCGGCTCCTAAGAAGTCATACTCGACCTCGCCGACGGCGGGTCCTGACATGCCGATGTAGCAGATGAAGACGTTGATCTTGCCCAGGACGATCTGCTACCCGCTCTCCAGCGAGTAAGCCTCTGGTTTCCAGCCAAAGTTGTCGACGGCGTTCATGCCCCATTGGTTGGTGAAGATCTAGTCGATGGAAAGCTTATCCATCTCGTGGAGAGCTTCTCCCTTGATGAGAACACATTTGGACGCGGGACCCATGTTGGGCGCTAACTGTCGTGCAGTTGTCACGACAGATGTCTCCTTTGTGGAGGCATAGGTGACTCGACGTTCTAAGAGGTTGTTAAGGTCACCGAGGACAAAGGATTTACCAAGGTTTGCCCCTTCGCAATGGAGGTAAAGACCTACTCCCGCTTGATTGATATTGATGTTGATATTCTCGGTTAAAAGGTGCTATTCTGCTGCTCAGTTATCGAGATCTAGAATTGCCTGTCTATGAAGACCTAGGAGCTCGCCTTATATACAAGGGATCCCCCAGGGATATAGGTGACTTCCAGCTTGTTCCAGAAGTCGGGTCCTACTCGGAGTCTACACCATGGCTTCCAAGTTAGGACTCCTTCCTTATGTGCGAACTCCTTCGTATAGGCTCGCCCCCAACAGGTCGGCCCAACTCCGTAGGTCCAAGGAGGCGGACTACTACGAGCTAGTCATGGGCTCTCCATTCCTTGTCAACAAGTCCCCTTCATGGGCCTACCCGGAAGGCATTCCCCCCAACAACGCCCCGAGGTGTCCACTTTGGTCTTTGGCCTTCTTTCGGAAAGTTAGAATTCCTCTGAAAGTTTCGTATTTTTCCGACGATATTTATTTTCCCCTTTTCTGCAATGCAAAAAACAGAAACTGGCCGTTAATAGGTTATTTCAATAAAATGCTATTAATCGTAGTAGAAACATTTAGCAATGATATAATAGCATGAAACAATAAAAAAAAATGTTTTGGACGTATCACGTGCCAACTCACCATCTTGTCAATCAACAACAATTGCATCGTGATCAACCTGACGATCTAATACCAAGATGATACGGATGATTTGGCCCAATCACGATGCATGTTCTGATTCAGTGGATCTGATACCAATCTCCCAATCATGTGGCTGTACACGTAACCTAATGATGAGGAACGATCAATCCTACAAGCAACTCATCGATGCAAACAAACCTCACGCGAATAGATGAATCCACCAAATTACTTGGCGACGACCAACAAGCCTCACGCGGTCACACCAAAAAATTACGACATATTGGATAACTAGACGAACATCCGAGACGCCGTCAACATACGCCAACCCCGAGGGATGGTTCACAACTCGGAATACAATGTTCTACATAATTTTCAACCTAACCTAAGTTTTTTTTTTTTTGCGGAGGAAGAAGAAGCATTACATCGGAGTTACAAAGAGGACCCCAGAAAACACAAAATTACAACACCGCCCCTCTGCACTATGACCGCGTCGTCGACCCGCCGATGCCGTCGGTGGCGCGCCCTTCGTTTATATAGGTGAGTGGGGCAGACAGGAAAGTAACATAGCACATGGACCACTCTGGTTCGACTCAGAATGGACACAAACCGATCCCAAAAGGTTCAGCCCAAATTAGGCGTGCAACCCCTCAATCCCTTTTACATATTGACACTAGCTCAGACTTAATATTAAAAATCCTAAGTCGTTCTAGTGTGCCAACCGGGATGTCCTCGTCAGAGCAAACTTTTCTTATAGTGGGGCATGATTCGGAAACTGCAAATGACTCTCTAGTTACATGGAGCTCGTTTCACTTTTGAGTTTCTAAAAACCGTAAAAACAAATTCTCATATAAAGATAGTGTCGAGATCTACAAACGTGCAAAATTTTAACTCAAAATTTGTTATATTTAGACTGCAAAAAAAGACAATTGGAACAATTTCAAGTTTTAATTTTTTGTACGATTCACCACCCATTTGTCATTTTTGTGCAGCCCACAATACAACGTATTTCGATTTAAAATTTTGCATACTTGTAGATCTCGATATTACCGACATTTGAGAGTTTTTTCTCGATTTTTAGAAACTTAAAAGTGTCGATTTCGATTTTTTTTAAAATGAGCTCAGCTCGTGAGCCATTAATTAGTTCACTCTCGGCATGATTCTTCAACAGGGACTTTGCACAATCTGGCTCAATGGTGACATAGAAGAATGCCACGTACGCAGAGGAAGGGTAGTAGACTCCATTTGCGGTCAGGCGCCAACTTTTTTTTTTAGCCTAACCACAATCCTTTATTGAACTGAAATAATGTTTGGAATACAAAGACCATCAGGGGGCTGGAGGAGCCAAACCCGACGTCCAACACTACTGGAAGAAGCAAAACGAGCTAATCTATGTGCTTCCGAATTCGAAGCCCTGTTCTCATGCCTAAACGAAACTACAGCCAGGAGCTCAGCCGTAGCCGAAATTTCCCGGAGCACCATGCTGTAACTTCCCTCGAATGGTCTTGCCATGTCGTTCACAACCGTGAGGCAATCCGTCGCCACCCTGATCTTCCGGAGTTGCAGGTCTTCAGCCAACGGCAAAGCTTCCCTGCATGCCAGCGCTTCCATCACCATGGGGTCCGTAACTCCACTGATAGACAGCGTCGAAGCACCGAGGAACTCCCCCGTTTCACTTCTGCAAATTACACCTACAGCACCACCAGGCCCCGTCTTCGCCATGGCGGCATCGACGTTAAATTTTGCACATCCCACAGCCGGTGGTATCCACTTCGGATGGCGAGGTGAGACACCCACCCTTCCCTCCGTCCTTGTCGGGCTCGCAATGGAGAGATCCCGCAAGTAACTCTCGATGAAGAGATGTGTAGACAACGGGCTTTGGAACTCATATTCATGGATAATTTTCCTTCTCGCGAACCAGATCGCCCACATTGTCACTGCTACTCTCGCAAAATCATTGCGAGATAAACTCTCCATCATGGAGAACAACCACTGTTTAGCCGAGGTCTCCCCATTCATGCTCACATGTTCGGCGATCCCCTCGTCAGCTAGAGCCCAGACTGAACGTGCCACCACACAGTCAAGCAGAGAGTGCCTCCACGAGTCTTCTGCTCCGCAAATAGAGCACGCACTCGTCGCTGCCATATGTCTGTGACAACGCAAATCACCAGTTGGTAGAGAGTGCCGAGCTAGCCGCCATAAGAAAACGCGGAGTTTCGAGGGAACTTGCGTCTTCCAGAGGCTCTGCCAGGCTTTTCCTTCACTGAGCGTGTTAGATCCTGCTGACCGCCCTTCTAACCAATCTTCACGGCGCAGCTTTGTTTGGATCAACATTCTGTACACCGAACGAACTGTAAGAATTCCCGATTTCTCGTAATGCCAAGCCCAGCGGTCCTCCATGTTCCGCGTACTCAATGAAATAGACCGTATGATCTCTGCGTCCATCGGCAGAAAATGTAAGTCCAGCAGATCTGCTCTCCATGACGCTGAGGTACTATCAATGAAGGATGCCACCGACACCGGGGGATCATCCTGCAAGTTTCTGAGAGGCCGCATCATGAAGTCACGCGGGAGCCAATTGTGATTCCAGGCGCCAACTGAAGTAATCTTCTGTGTCATTGAGGGGCGGTTGGGCTTGGATCAGGCTCCAACGGTCATGAATTCAGTTAAGGCCCGTATAGTTGGTTCCCTCTAACGTCTTGAATCCTCTGATCATTTCGTAATGCATCAGCCACTGATCTGCACTTAGCTCCACGACCCCGCGAACGAACTCAAGAAGAGACGGGCTATCTGAGTGACGCAGCTTGAGTGACTTTGAAGCTCAAAGTCCAGCTGTGACTTTGGAGGCATCTCAGCCCTCCAAAGCAAATCTAACAGATGTGTAACACCCCAGGTATAAACCCTACCTGAGATGCTACCACGCTTCAATAAGATCTATCGAGTACCGAGAATATTGGAAATTTTGGCAGAAATTTTCTTGAATAAACGGTCATCCATGACAGGCAGTTAAAAAATAAGAGGATAGGTAGCGACATTATAATTTAGAAACATCCACGTGAATCACAAAATATTAGTTAGCCGCTAGACACGAAAATACAACAGTTCATCAAAATTGGTACAAAATTACTACGGATTGTATGAATTATATGTGATGTGCCAAAAGAAGTAGAGGTGCTACGCCCATGTCCCGTGCATGTCACTTATTTAGTACCTGAAAACCAAATGAAAATGCAAGGGTGAGTACCGAAATACTCAGCAAGTACAATATGGAACCAGACAATGAACATTATTGGAACTTCACTTGGAATCATCGCACAATTTTCCTGAAAACTGAACTGTGGGTTTAGCACATGTGACGGGGAATTAATCATCATGTGAAGGCAGTGTTGGCTCGGAATTTACCAACATGTCGGCTCGGAATTTACCGACCTGCCGCAGTATTGGCTCGGAATTTACCAAACTGCAACCCGTGGAGTTTAGAAATAGAATATTGAATCGGAGAAACATCAAATAAGAACCAAGCACACCAGAAGCACAACACACTACACAACCAAGTATAAGGAGGTGAGGTTCTGTCATGCACTTGCCTTAACCTGCCTTAACCTCGACGTTCAACGGAAGATGTAATATCGTCGCTGGATATCCTCACACCAGTCCAAGAGGAGGACAGCTCTAGCGCCTGGTGATCTTTGGGAGAGCTGCGTGGACTTGGGGAGGATTCGTACTCAAAGTCTCAAACTGCGGTGGCGGCGAATTGGTGTGGAGTGTGGAGACGGCGCAGGCAGCGAGCGGATAAGGGCAGGGGCATCTGGTGGGGAATAGAGAGCTGGCCAGGCTGGGCTTGATATTTATCTGCCTTATCTCATAAGACATATGATTAAAATAATAATTTTGGTCAACTATCTTTTTTTTGTCAAAAACATGTTTTATAAAACTGGGGTATTATAAGATGCAAATAAATCTATTTGGCAAACTCAAAATTCAAAGTGCTCAGAAATTTTTGAATAAAAATCATTAATTCTTATATGCTGTATTATACATTCTGGAAAAGTTTTGTCGGATTCGGAAATTCGGAAATACGGTTTTGTTCAAAATTTGGTGTGAAACTAATTCTACAAAACATTCTCAGAATGTATAATTCAACATATAACAATTACTGAAGTTTTTTCAAATTTTTCTGTACACTTTGGATTTTAAGTTTGAGTGATACATCTAATTGTGTCCGTTGGATTTGCGTTGAAAGTATAAAATGCCTCCAAAGAAACGGCTGGACTTTGAGCTTCAAAGTCATTGAAGCTGCGTCCTATCTGAGCAGGGCTTGACCAGCAATACAACGATCAGTCCAGAATTTGATTCGGTCCCCTTTTCCAGAGGTGCATTTGCAAGCTCCCTGAAACGTATCTTCTACTTGGCCGGGCAGAAATTAGATTTTGCGATAAAGGATTATCTAAGTACGTGCTAGTTGTTGTTCTTGGACAATGGATACGGTGGCCGGGCCACGCCCGCGCGTGCCGGACGGTAGCTGATCCGTTCCCGCCATTCGAGCCGATATGGTACAAGTGTGTAAGTGTAACCAACTGTGCAACTAACGAAACGACATGTACGCGCGAGCGCCAATCCCCGGCGCTCCCTATTTATACACGCACCGGGCGCGCGCGTCCACTCGCTACCTAACTGCCACCCCGATCGATCGATGAGCCCCACGTCGCCTCGGCAGCCCGGCCTCGGCGCCGGCGCCGGCGGGGCGCGCCAGCAAGCCGCCACCACCCCCATGCCATTCAAGGTTCGCCGGGACTCCACGTCATACACAAGCATGGCTCGTCCGCGTCCACCTCGCCGCCCTCCTCCTCCTCCACCAACTCCTCCGTCTCCTCCTCCCCCGGCGCCGGCAGCCAGCAGCGCCCGGCGCCGAGGCCGAAGCAGCAGCAGCCCGTCATCATCTACACGACCTCCCCCAAGGTGATCCGCACAAGCCCGCGCGACTTCATGTCCATCGTGCAGAAGCTCACCGGCCAGGAGAGCGCCGCGGCTGCCGGCACCTCGGCCGTCACCGGCGGCGCCGCGCAGGACGAGTCCTCCTCCTCGTCGACCGAGAGCTGCGCCCACGCCCATGCCGCCCCGGCGCCGCCTCCCGGCCACTACATGGCCGATCCGCCGCAGCTGATGCCGCCGCCCGTGTCGATGGATCACGCGCACTTCATGCCGGACATCCCGCTCTTCGCGCCCGCCGGCGCCTCGGAGCATCAGCAGCACCTGCTCTGCGCGTCGAGGGGCGGCCTCTACGGTCACTTCCAGCCGACGATGGTCATCGACGGCGCGGCGAACATGCACGACGCCGCCGGGGCGGTGTACTCCCCGTCCATGGTGGAGGCGATGAGGACGACGTTCCCCGATTACCAGCTGACTTGATCAGCATGCACGGATCCATGTCGATCGATCGCGACGCATCCATGCATGCATGCATGCAATAATCGGAGTTAGCTTCTCTTTAATTATTTTTCGATGTGTTTTCTCATCATGCTTCATTTTCGCCGGGGACTTCGTGGATCGGATACGTGCAGAGAACAAGAGAGGTGAAGGATTTACTGTCCTGGCCGGTGCGTGTATATGCAATGCAAGGCCAGCTGAGTTCCAGATCTCCGGGTTAATTATTTTTGTTAGTGAATAGTAGTAGTAGGTCGCATCGCATGGTGTTCATCATGATTCATGCGTACGTGCATGCCCTGTAACTAGTTCCTCCGTTTGATTTCTCAGTTCCTCGTGTTTGTGTGTCCTCGATCAAATTCATTAAGGTAGGGGCTTGGTTATAAAATTTTCCACTGCAAAACTAAGTTGGAGAACTGTTTTTTTAGCTGAAGTAGGAGAATTCTTGCTGATAATCACTTGTAGCGCCCGAGCTCCAGTGATCCTGTTAAGAAAATTGAAATTTTTATTTTTATATTCTCCGAGAAAAAACATACAAATTCATATAAATGTCTAGTATCTATGAACAAATTTCAATCAAAATATCTTTTCATTTGTAATACGCACAAAAGGAAAAATATTGTAAGGAAAAATGAGTTCATTTTGTCTTTTTAGTCACATTTTTTTATTTTTGTGTAGCTTACAATATAACATATTATCACCAAAACTCCTCTCTCTTTTTTTTTTTGCGCTGGATCTAGCAAAACTCCTCGGGTATGTAGATAACATGTGTCAACTTTTTTGGGAGATTTTTTGAAACATCAAAATATCATTTTCGTTAAAAAGAAAATACCGAGATCACACTAGAGCTCGGGAGTCAAAACACATCTTTGAATTATTGCACGGAATGCATTATTTTTAATATTTGATTTTTATTACGATACCTTACCATATATACAACGTACATGGTAAAATAAACGAAGCATGTTTAAATGCATCCATAACGTAGAAGAACAAAAAGGGCTACAAGACCGGGACCTGGGACCATATATAACATTGTAGAATCTGCAACAAGGAATAAAAAATGATTGGTACTCTTTGTTGTTGGGTCACAATCACTAATGGTGCGTTCGGATGTTGATATTGAGGGTCGATATTGGATATTCGGAGCTCTCCTTACCCGAATATCTGAAACTGGGCTGTTTAGATGTACTAGATATTCAAGCCAGGTATTCGCGTGAGATATCGAGGAAGGCATCGGTAGTGCAAAAGATCGCCCAGCGAATGTCGAGCTGTTGGGCTCGACATTGGGTCGATATTCGCCTTCGCTCCCGTGCGCGTCCCCGTCCCTCTCGTCTCCCTCTCGGCTCCTTCGCTCACGTGCGCCCCAGATCCTCCGTCGGCAGGTGCAGCTCCGCCACTGCCTCCTGCCCCACCTCCTTCCCGGCAGGCGCGGTGGCGCGCGGATATTTCCGCCGTCCATCCTCTACTCCTCCTTCCCGGCGCCGTCGTCTTCTCCCGTCGCCTCTCCCTCCCGTCTGATCTCCCTCTTCTTCTCTTGCAGGGACGGTCGATTGGACGAGCTCCGGCAGCCGTCGGCCGGCGCCCTTGATTCTGGAGTTGCACCGCCTCACCGCCTTGCTCCACCGCGGTCATGCTCCAGGTCGACGGCGTGCTCCTCCATCCGCTAGCTAATCGATCCAGTCGTCCCCGCCCCCGCCTCCACCTCCGTCCCCGCCTGCTCCTCCCAGCGCCGCCTCCGTCCCCGACTGCTCCGGCCTCTCCGCCCACACCCGCCCAGCGCCGCCGGATCCTGCTCCTCCGGCCAGATTGTGTACTGGATAATTTTAGTGCTAATTTTAGTGCTAATTCGAGCTATTTAATGGTCAGACTGTGTACTGGATAATTTGATATGGCTCTTTTGTATAATTTTGGCTATAATGATCAAAATCTCGAAAAACTGAATATCTAATACATCCAAACAACATTTGATATTCAAACTCAATATCTTGTTTGGGTCTGAATATCTAACACATCCAAACAAAAATATTGACATTCAAACTCAATATCAATATCTCATGATATTGATATTCAACCCAATATAATGTCTACCCTCTCAATATGAACATCCGAACGGAGCATAAGAAACTGGCTTTCTTTCTCTCCCCGGCCTAGCAACAAGTTTATGTAGAATGGGTGGAGCTGCTTCGTGTACGGAAGGCGATTTTTTGATTTATCGATCACCTCTTATTACGTAAGACTGTAAGATAATTAATTGACTTAGCACTTATGTTCCTTGATTAGTTACGAAATTGGCGTTGAGTTCCTAGGGTGAATGCTTCAAGCGTACGTACAGCCATGAATGGTTCATATATGTAGTCGTGTCACTCCACTAAGTATTCTTAAGCTCAGTTTTATTTGGCGGCATGAATTTTTCTTTGCCTCTTGGACTGAAATAAGCTTCTACTTCTTGTTAGGATGACTATTCTCCGTTGCTTGTTATTATGGTAGATAAAAAACAGTTCGCCTCAAAACACTCTCGCTTGAGTGATTATGGCGGCCGTGGCACATTTAGGGTTAGGTTTCCCTCTTCAAACTCTCCCTCGACATGTCATCCCTCGCGACAACAACGATGAAAAGTTCATGTCACTGAGACATGACATAAATGGGCTTTGTCTTGAAGAGTGTTGAATCTTTGTGGCGGCCTTGGAGATGATACTCGTCGTGACAAAGTAGTAATAGGGAAACGACTTGATTGCTAGCTGGTGGCATGGCCATGTGGGTGGCATGGTGGCTAGATATAGCGCGTGGTGTTTCATGTTGGCGGACTAGCGGTATCGTGGACGTCTCGATGGTTGCCAGAGCTCAATTCTTGAGAGGCCTCATGCTTGTGCAGAAGCCTGCCCCGAGACAATTAGGGATGACAGTGGACAGTGGTGACATGTTTAGGTGTCCCACTCTTCGTCTGTCACTGTGAGGCGTGCTCCTCTCGGGTGGGTATAGCGTTTGTGCACCAATTTGAGCTCATGCCTATCAAGGATGGGAGATGTGGTCCGCTGTGGTCATATGAATTAGAGTTGAGCCAACATTTTCTGGTAATATTGTTATTCTACTCCTCCCTCAGGGACTTAGTGTTCTGGAGTGTTATTGTTGCTCGATGTACCTTTTATAGCTTGGCTTTTATTCCTTTTCATTGGCCTTCATTATCGAGGCTTAATTGTCGATCTTCGTACTTGTTGTTTACTTCTTGTGTGCAAGTTTGGGATCCGACATGTAAGTCAGTTTCACTATTGTGTATCTTTCTACCACTTGGGGCATCATTAGTTCACCATCAGGTGCGGCCATGTGCTAATGAAATGGCGGAAGAAGGAGATGACCAACAACTGCCACCTCCCATTAGGGTTCACTTGTCTCCTCAAAATATTTTTTTGGGTAAACCTCTCACGACCAAAATTATCATGGATGTGAGGTAACATGTTTAGATACGTGTTGTCACATGGAAGTCATCTAATTTGGAACGGAGAAATTAGATTGATAAAGGCAACATGATGAAATGATGGAGTCCAAAATGGTGAGGGAGTAGGAGGTCAAACACCATAGGGACGCCTGATTTTCAAGATAAACTGTTTATAGAAAAGAGTTGCTTAGAGTAATTGTAACCAAGTTCGAGAGATGCACTATTGTATCTCTCTTAGACGGCGACCGTTCACATTCAGGTGTTTATGTTGGGCAAAGGGCATGTTTTAATAATTTGATTTGCTTCCCCTCTCTTGTGAACAGTAGAGAGAGGCGATCTCCTTTTCTCCACCGCGTTCGCCGGCGAACCGCGGGTTCCCTCTCCCTCCGCCGGCCGCTCCGGCGGCGGGAGGGTGGGGGAACCCCGGATCTCTGCCGGGCCTTGTAGATAGGGTAGCTAGGGTTTCCGGCGGCGCCGCCTTGGTGGTGGGGGCGGGGTCGCGGTGGAATAATGGTGCAGGTGCCTCTTCCCCATCTCGGCGAGGTCCTCTGTGTCGTCGTTGGTGGGCGTCTGCTGGTGCGTGCTTGCCGATCTACGGATCTGGCGGCTTTTGGTGGCCTGGGCAAGATCATGGCGGCGGAGGTGATGATCTTTGCTCGGCCTTTTGTCCCCTGTCTCCGGCTCCGCGGCGGTGGGGTGCGCTCCGGCCTCACCGTGGAGTTTCTGGGGGTGGTCCTGGAGCAGGTGTTGCGGGCGTGTGGCTCGGGCCCCCCTGGCCGGCCGTGGTGGCGTGTGGGGGGGGGGGGGGGGGGGGAGCGGCGGGGGCTGCTTGCTTGCTTCTGGCGTCTCTGGCGTCTGGTTCTTCGTGGCTTCTTCTGCCGGCCGTGGAGGTGAGGAGAGGAGTCTCCTGGAGGTGGTGCGCCGGAGTTGAGGGGTCTGGTGCTGAGCTGTGGTGCTGGGTTGGTTGGCGCGGTGGTGGTGGATCTTCTGGCACGGCTTCGCCGCCCCGGCGGAAGGCGGTGTTGGAGCTGGGCGTGGGGGTGGCTAGGCCGTGCTCGTTCATCGACAAGATCGCGCTGCTTGCGGCGAGTGGATCATGCGGTCGTCTTCTTCAACGTTGGAGGTCATCCTTCTCCCAGGTGGCAAGTGGTTCGTCTTCTTCTTCTCCGGCGTTCGCCGGCGACGACGAAGTTTGGTGGTTCAGCTGCTTTCTTACTGTTGTAGTGCTTTCAGTTCAGCACTGTCTGTACGGGCTGACTGTACTCCCCTCTTTCAAATTTTTTTTTGATGTGGTAGCAAGTTGACAATAGAGAGAACTTGTCGGGGTCGAGTCGAGTCATCTCTCCTTCCACGATCCGACCATGATTTTACGGCCTTGGAAAAAACGAGATGGGAAGGTAGTACAGCTTCTCTCAACAAAAGCACAAAATTAATAGACAAAAGCCAAATCAATTCAACGGAAATCAATCAGACGCCAACGAAAAGACAAGGGAATTCTCAATCTCCGACCACCCTATCGGTCTCCGGCGATCGGCGTACCCCGCGGACAGGATCGTCGGGGTGAGGGGATCTCGTCGCCCAGATCGGGCGCGCTGGGGGCGAATCACTCCCGCCACTCCCCGGCGGCGCAGGCGCAGCCCCCTCCCTTCTTCCAGCTCCCGCTCCCCTGGCGGAAACCTAATGCCCGCCGCCGCGGCCTCCTAGAAGACATGGACTTCGCCAGCCGCCACACCGCCTCGGCCCCGCCGCCCGCCGACGCCTCCTCCTCCTCGTCCGCCGTCACCGAGGAGCCCGAGTACCTCGCCAGGTACTTCGTTGTCAAGCACTCGTGGCGGGGGAGGTACCGCCGGATCCTCTGCATCGAGGCCTCGGGCGTCGTCACGCTCGACCCTGGCACGCTCGCCGTCACCAACTCCTACGATTTCGGCGCCGAATTCGACCGCGCCGCGCCCGACTCCAACGCCGCCGAGTTCACGCTTAGTGTCCGCACTGATGGCAAGGGCAAGTTCAAGGCCATCCGCTTCTCCTCGCCGCTCCGCGCCGGGATCCTCACTGAGCTCCACCGCCTGCGCCCCGTGCACCCGGTCGTCGAGTTCCCCGTCCTCCACCTCCGCCGCCGCACCCAAGAGTGGGCACCCTTCGTAAGCTCTCCGCGCTCGCCTCATCACGCCTTCTGCATCTTCGGCCGTTCTACTGTTCTTAATAATTCATGGTTCGATTTTAACACCTCCGTTGCTTTTGTGCCATCCAACCCAGTTTTTGGGTATATAGTACTAAGCATCGTTGAAAATTTATATCTGAAGGGATGCATCAGTTAACTAGCCAGAGAATTGTCTAATTGGCCAAATGATGTGGGATTGAGAAGAGGGCAGTCTGTTAGATTTGTACTGAAACCAAATAATTTGCTGTTTGTAGCTATCCCAGCGATAAAAATCCTTGCTGATAATCAGATTGTGTCACGTGGTAGTATACATATTATTGGCGTGGGAATTAGTTTACAAAGCTACAAAGATAAATGAACTCAAAATAAATGGTCTTCAGATTGTGTCATACATCCATCTTTTTTGTTCCGAACTTAGTCTACAAGGCTACCAACTGCAGGAGAGGTAAAAATAGTGTAGCATACTTGTATAATAGTATTTATTACGCAATTGGTTGTAATCTCTCTATTTACGGACAAATTAAGAAATGAATGCCAATTTTTAAATTGTGCTAGAATGAATGGCTAGTCGCTAGCCTGCAATACTTGCTGAAACTGCATTCAAGTAGCTAGTATAAATAAACGAGTGTCCCTGCACTGGGCTGATGCATTGTTAGATGGACAGCTGATTGTGGAGCACCTCTTCTGTCATTTACTCACACTAGGAATCTACTGTTTTTGTAATCATCGGTTGTTTAACATCTAATACCTTGGTTACTGGCTTTGAAAAACATTATGTAGAAAATTAAGGTCACTTCCTTGGGAATTGAGCTCCTTGAAGTACATTCTGGTAATCTGCGCTGGTGCTTGGACTTTAGAGATATGGATTCTCCTGCTATCTTGCTCCTGGGGGATAGCTACGGGAGGAGGAGTGCTGAAGGTGGAGGTTTTGTACTATGCCCCCTTTATGGAAGGAAGTCGAAAGCATTTATGGCTGCATCAGGCAGTACAAACACTGTGATTATATCATATCTGGTACACCCTTCTATTTTCCTCTTTGTTAGTTGCTTCTTTGTCTGTTAAAAGTTGATGTAGCATCCTAATGTCGGCTATCTTTTAGACAAAAACTGCCAAGTCATCGATTGGATTATCACTCTCTGTGGACAATTCACAGTCAATGACAGCTGCTGACTTTATAGCAAGGAGAGGTAAACGTTGTATCTCTATTGATGACAAAATTTTACTTGTACTGAAGTTTTGTCAAGGATATTGAGTAGATTTTTAGGTGACTATTCTTGTATGATGATGGCGCTGCACATGAATATATTACTTATGTAAAGCTTCAATGCATTTTTCTCAGTATACAGCTTCAGTCACCAAGTTTCAGATTGGCCGATAAATTCACATTTATCTCACACACTAGTTTCAAGCTATCTACCATGCCATCAAACCTAAATCTGTCTTATGCAACAAAGCAATAAAACTCAAACTGATGTTCTCTATGTTGTCTGTGACTGTCGTCTCATTTGATTTTCAATTTAGCTAATGAGGCAGTTGGAGCTGCTGAAACTCGACATGGAGAATGGTCAGTAATAAGATTACGTCCTGCTGCACATGGCACTGCTTGCATTGAGAGCTTGAGTTTGGGTATTGGACCACGGGGAGGACTTGGAGAACAGGGTGACTCTGTTTCTCGGCAGCTCGTTCTTACAGACACATCACTTGTCGAAAGACGCCCTGAAAATTATGAGGTAGACATTTTTTGGTCCTCATTTTTGCATAAACATTCATACTAAAACTTTTGATAGCATACGCACACATGGTGCAACCGTTCTGCCATTGGCAAATCCACTGAAATGGCAGTCTTGAGTACAAGGCATAAGGGAACTTACATTAACTGTGGATATGTTTCTGTTAGATTGCTTGTTTCTTTTTTTTTCTGTTATATTTTGTGTATGGTAGGTCTCTCACTTGTTTGCGCTGTATCATTTCCAGGCTACCATTGTCAGACCCCTGTCAGCAGTAAGTGCCCTTGTGCGATTTGCAGAAGAGCCACAGATGTTTGCATTTGAATTCAATGATGGTTGTCCGATTCATGTAAGTATGCAATGATGGTTCTATACCCAATGCCAGGAACACGTTGTAATTATTCTCTGTTTCTCACTCAGGTATATGCAAGTACTTCCCGTGATAATTTAATTGCAACAGTTCTTGACGTTCTACAAACACAGGTATCATGTCTTTGATCTTTCTTAACTTTGCACCACATGAGGTTAAAATGGTGTTGATATAGTGTTTTGTGGAGGCAGAAAATGATACCAGGGACCCTGATATATTTCGGTGCTCAGATTTATGGTCCTTCCCAAATTCTAACCAGGAGCTCACTTGTACTTTTAGCACACAAGTCTTACTTTTCAATGAAAAACAAAGACATACCTCTTGGTTAGAATTTGGTTTGTGGTTCACTATCTCCAGTTGAGCCTGAACTGCTGTATGAAGAGCAGTTTCTTCGTATGTACGTCCTATGTATACACAATATACAGCTTACAAGCTAGTAATTCCTTAGTGCAAACACCGAACTGCTTGCCATGCACTAGAAGTTCAATGACTAAAAACACCTGGATAAGTACCATATCTTGCCCATTGTAATTTGTACACTTAATCTTCACTACCATATTGCAGTTTCACATGTCGTATATGTAGCGCATAGTTGCCGATGAGCTAATGTGGTAGTCTTGCATGAGAGAAATCACTTCGAGGAACGCATAATGACTTGCTACACAACTGTCGTATAGCTCTGTTTTGTAATATCGTGACTGATCTTTCTTGTGCCCATAATGTGAGTTGCTTCTACAGTTCCACTCTAGCATGGATCAATGTCACATGTTTAGAATGCATAGCATGATTCATGCTTCCTTTCTTATTAGTTGATGCTTGTCTTGCATGTGTTTGTCTACTCTGCCCACCTTGATCTTTGTGAGGCCTTGCATTCTTCTTATTTTGGTCTTCTTGTTGCTTGCAGAGGCAGTGTGCGATTCCAGTGCTGCCAAGGTTGACTATGCCTGGTCATCGTATAGATCCACCTTGTGGGGTTTCCCATCTTCAGACACCTCATCATGCTACTGTTGATATGGAAGCTGCTAGCATGTACATAAAACATTTGGCTGCGGTTGCGAAAGAGGCTGTAGCTTCATCTGACACTATTCCCGGCGCAAAAATCAGATTATGGCGTAGAATAAGAGAGTTTAATGCATGCATACCATATACTGGAGTGCCCATCAATATTGAAGTGCCTGAGGTGGTCCTAATGGCTTTAATTAGTCTTCTTCCAGCCACACCTCAAAACCTTCCTGCTGATGCTCCTCCTCTTCCGCCTCCATCACCAAAAGCAGCAGCGACAATAATGGGGTTTGTTGCATGCTTACGAAGGCTACTTACATCAAGAAGTGTGTCATCACATGTGATGGCATTTCCTGTTGCTGTTGGGAGAATAATGGGTTTGCTTAGGAATGGCTCAGAGGGAGTGGCAGCTGAGGCTGCAGGGCTTGTGGCTATGCTAATTGGTGGTGGTCCTGGTGATACATCAATTTTGATGGATACAAGGGGGGAGTCCCATGCTACCTACATGCATGCAAAGTCTGTACTGTTTGCACAACCGATCTATGTTCCGGTCCTTGTTAGCAGATTGAAGCCACTATCAGTTTCACCCTTACTTTCTTTGTCTGTCGTGGAAATCCTTGAAGCTATGCTTTGTGATCCCCATGGTGAAACAACCCAACATGCTACATTTGTTGAGTTACTACGTCAAGTTGCTGGTTTGCGCCGTCGATTGTTTGCATTATTTGCACACCCTGCTGAAAGTGTAAGAGAGACCATTTCTGTTATTATGCGTACAATTGCCGAGGAAGATGCAATAGCAGCAGAGTCTATGCGAGATGCTGCCTTGAAGGATGGTGCACTTCTGAGGCATTTGTTAAATGCTTTCTTCTTCCCTGCCGGTGAGCGGCGTGATGTTAGTCGGCAGCTTGTTGCTCTGTGGGCCGACTCTTACCAACCTGCGCTGGATTTGCTGTCAAGAATACTTCCTCCTGGACTTGTTGCTTATCTTCATACGAGGTCAGATGAAGATTCTCAGAACCAGTATGATGAAGTACCGCTAAGCAGAAGGCAAAGGCGCTTACTTCAGCAGAGGAAGGCTCTTGGTGGTAAGAGTACAGAAACACCAGAACAAGGAATGCCCCCCAATAGTGTTGATGATGGAGATTTTGTGAGGCACGCCAGTGTGAGTCCTTATGGAGGAGCAGATGTCCATCAGAGACATGTCAGTCAGTACTCAACTGCCCACCCCCTTCTCATGCGACATGTATCGACCCTTCTCATGCAGTTCCACATGGTGCTGTACCTGAGGCTTTTTCTGAAAATCATCAACATGGAATACCACAGCTGAACTCACACCCTTATTCGGTGGACTCCACTGCCAATGGTGACCTTATTGAGTCCTCACATTCAGATTTCTCAGTACCTGCACAGGTTGTGGTGGAAAACACTCCTGTGGGATCTGGCAGGCTACTGTGTAACTGGTATGGATTTTGGAGAGCATTCAGTCTAGATCACAATAGAGCAGATTTGATATGGAACGAACGCACAAGACAAGAATTAAGGGAGTCATTGCAAGCTGAAGTTCACAACCTTGATGTTGAGAAAGAAAGAACTGATGATATTGTCCCGGGAAGTTCAGTCAGTGAGGATGATGGTGGTGGTGACACTTTACCACGAATTTCATGGAATTATGCTGAATTTTTGGTTAGCTACCCTAGCTTATCAAAAGAAGTCTGTGTGGGGCAATATTACTTACGGTTGCTACTTGAAAGTGGAAGCAACTATCGAGCACAGGATTTTCCACTACGTGACCCTGTTGCTTTTTTCAGAGCTCTATACCACCGTTTCTTGTGTGATGCAGATATTGGTCTCACTGTGGATGGTGCAGTTCCTGATGAACTGGGTTCATCTGATGATTGGTGTGACATGGGAAGATCGGATGGCTTTGGTGGGGGTGGAGGTTCGTCAGTAAGAGAGCTTTGCTCAAGAGCAATGGCTATAGTTTATGAACAGCATTACAAAGTTATTGGGCCTTTTGATGGCACGGCACACATTACAGTTCTCTTAGATAGAACAGATGATAGGGTTTTAAGACACCGATTGCTACTGTTGTTAAAGGTTGGTTGCACTATACCATATCTTCGCCTTTTATTTCTTTTTTATTTATTTTACATCGGGTAAGATGACATAAGATATACCTGATATGAAAACATCAATGCGCTTTATTCACATGAACTTGACTGGCCGTTATACATCAGCATCATCCATAAATCCCTTTAGATACAGTGGAATATGGGCAATAATTTTATACAATGTTATCAAAACTAGTCATTAATAGGGGTTTGCTGATGTGACATGTCTTTGCATGCTGATAAATCTCCCTTCTTTGTTTTCCCTTTTTGTTGTAGGCCTTCATGAATGACCTTTCAAATGTTGAAGCGTGTGTTCTTGTTGGAGGCTGTGTTTTGGCTGTTGATTTGTTAACTGTTGCTCATGAAGCATCTGAGCGGACAGCTATTCCTCTGCAGTCTAATCTCATCGCCTCAACCGCATTTATGGAGCCTTCAAAAGAGTGGATGTATATTGACAAAGATGGTACAAAAGTTGGCCCACTTGAAAAGGATGCTATCAGAAGGCTGTGGTCAAAGAAGTCAATTGATTGGACAACAAAATGTTGGGCTTCCAGTATGTCTGACTGGAAAAGATTACGTGACATCCGAGAGCTGCGTTGGGCACTATCTGTTAGAACGCCTGTTCTGACTTCTACTCAGGTATTCAATCTGCATCTTTGTGATCATGTGCACGTGCACGGCCCGCATGTAATATTGTCTAGTGTCGTTGACTCATGAAAAATGTTTTCTGTTCACAGATTGGGGATGCTGCATTGTCTATATTGCATAGTATGGCGTCTGCACATTCTGATCTTGATGACGCGGGCGAGATAGTGACCCCAACTCCTAGGGTGAAACGTATATTGTCAAGTCCAAGATGCCTTCCTCATGTTGCTCAGGTGTTTTTTTGACCTCAAGTTTGTTTTGTTTCTCTATTATCAGCGGAGACTACTTTGTAGATGTCCTTTTTTTACTAGATCATACAGGTGCATGATATGGACTTTTATTCTGTTAAAAATAGGAATATCTGATAAACATAATCTAAGTGATAACGTTTGTGGATGAAGTAACAATCCCCTTAATTACCTGTGAATTGTAAATCCCTAGTAAACCTGTTAGTGTACTTATCACCGTTACCAATCTAGCAGTTATGTTTATGATAATCTGTTGTTGTTGCCAGTCAAACTCATGTTTCATATTGTTATAAATGTAACCCTTCAATTGTTCTATTGTGACTTGTTTCTCGCTCCTTTTGGAATAATTTTACCGATCAACCACTGACCAAAAAGTACATTTTGAAAATTTATAGGCCATGCTTACTGGGGAACCAAGCATTGTTGAAGTATCTGCCTCTTTGCTTAAGGCTATCGTCACAAGAAACCCCAAGCCATGATTCGATTATATAGTACCGGTGCTTTTTATTTTGCATTGGCATACCCTGGTTCAAATCTCCTATCAATTGCACAACTTTTCTCGGCCACACATACTCATCAAGCCTTTCATGGTGGTGAAGAGGCAGCCGTTTCTTCGTCATTGCCTTTGGCAAAGCGTAGTGTACTAGGTGGCCTGCTCCCAGAATCATTGCTCTATGTCTTAGAACGCAGTGGTCCTTCTGCTTTTGCGGCTGCAATGGTGTCTGATTCTGACACACCAGAAATTATATGGACCCACAAGATGAGGGCAGAACATCTTATCCGTCAGGTATTTGCCTGTAGCCTTCATTGCTACTTTGAAGACATTTTTTGAATGAAACTTCTGCATTTTAATCTTATTTTCAATTATTTTCGTGCATTCTATTTGTGTTTTCAGGTTCTGCAGCATCTTGGTGATTTTTCTCAGAAATTGGCTCAGCATTGCCATTCATTGTATGATTATGCTCCTATGCCACCTGTGACTTATCCGAATCTGAAAGATGAGATGTGGTGCCATCGTTACTACCTTCGGAACCTATGTGATGATATCAGGTTTCCTAATTGGCCCATTGTTGAACACGTAGAGTTCTTACAGTCATTACTGGCAATGTGGCGTGAAGAGTTAACTCGCCGTCCAATGGATTTGTCTGAAGAAGAAGCATGCAAGATATTGGAGATTACTCTTGATGATCTTGTAATCGGTGAGAATGGTACTAACAGGAAGTCATCCGAGTTAAATTTGGCCAATTTGGCAAAAAAGATTGAAAACATTGACGAAGAGAAGCTTAAGCGCCAATACCGGAAGCTGGCAATAAAATACCATCCAGACAAGAACCCTGAGGGAAGAGAAAAGTTTGTTGCTGTGCAAAAGGCTTATGAGCGATTGCAGGTACTCCATAGTTTCTATGGCCATTGATACCATGCCACCTTCTGCATGCTTGATTTGTTATAGTTTAATCGAATTGCATGCACCATAAATGAAAAGATAAATAACTTAGCCATATGGAGTAGGGATCTAGTAACTATATAACCCCCTTGAGCCTCTTCAAAGGCTGCTATTACTGGATTATTCCTGGACTAATTTCTCGGGGAGGATAATTGCTAACAACGTAAAATGAGTGTAGTAAATCTTGTGTTATTACATTAGTAGATAATTTAGGAAGACAGTAAGGTGTTTCTTTTACATTAGCTTAAGTTTTGTCCTGTGGAATATCTCGAAATTATTGTTGCTTATGGAAAAGCATTTTTTGAAGAATTTTTTTAAACTGTTATCCGTGTTTTGCCTTTTTGTTTCTTATTCTATTATAAAATTGGTCTGTCCTTTTTCTTTTATTGGGGTAACTGTACGGGCAGATTTCTTCTGTGCACAAAACGAATGGTTGAGCATGCATCCTAAAAATTGGAGTAAGGTAACTGTAGCACGTGCAGAAATATTGTGTACTCTTAAGATTCCCACATTGTTGATGACTTCAGTCTATTCAAGGATAAGGATATTTACTGTGAATCTAAATATCTATACATGCAGGCAAGTATGCAAGGATTGCAGGGACCACAGGTCTGGAGGCTGATACTCTTACTTAAGGCACAGTGCATCTTGTACAAGAGATATGGACATGTATTGGAACCATTCAAATATGCTGGCTATCCTATGTTGCTAAATGCAATTACTGTAGACAAGAATGATAGCAATTTTCTTTCATCTGATAGGGCCCCTCTTCTGATAGCCGCTTCAGAGCTAATTTGGCTGACGTAAGCTAGAATAAACTCATTTTAACTATTTTTATTTATGTCTTTTTTCGGAAACCGTTTAACTTCATTGAATATCCTTTATATCATATTCTTCTCATGCTCTGCCAGATGTGCGTCATCTTCGTTAAATGGAGAAGAGCTTATACGAGACAGTGGTATACCGTTGTTGGCAACACTGCTTTCACGTTGCATGTGCATCGTTCAGCCCACAACTCCCGCACATGAACCATCAGCAAGAATAGTCACCAATATAATGCACACATTCTCAACGCTCAGCCAGTTTGAGTCAGGAAGAGTTGAGATTCTTAAGTTTGGTGGCCTTGTTGAGGACATTGTGCACTGTACAGAACTTGAGTTTGTTCCCTCAGCTGTGGATGCTGCTCTGCAGACAGCTGCAAATGTTTCAGTTTCATCTGAATTGCAAAATGCTCTGCTAGCAGCTGGCTTTTTATGGTACTGCCCTGCCGTCCTTTTGCTATTTACTACTCCCTCCGTTCCACAATATAAGATGTTTTAGCCTTTTTCCACATTCACATGTACACCTATATATCTAGACACATTGTAGTGTGCATGTCCATACTTTTTAGTCCGAATCTAGACAACATGTGTAACACCTAAAACATCTTATATTGTGGAACGGAGGGAGTATAATAACACAATATTCCCCCTCCCTCCTAAAAATAGAAGCTATAACAACATGCAGTTAGTACTGAACGAATTCTTCTGTACATATTTACATTTGACTAAATTAAAACACGTATACAGTAGCAAAGGAAAAGGTACTAAAATGCAAATGTATTTGCAGGTTCGTCTTGCCCTTACTGCTTCAGTATGATTCGACGGCAGAAGAGACTGAGACAAATGAATCACATGGTGTTGGGGCAAGGGTGCAGATTGCCAAAAATCTTCATGCAGTACATGCAGCTCAGGCTTTGTCAAAGCTTTGTGGTCTTGGTGGTGACGGAATATCTAGCCCATCTAACCTTCCTGCTTTCAGTACACTAAGAGCACTGCTTACTCCTAGGCTTGCTGATATGCTGAGAAACTACCCACCCAAAGAGCTATTATCGAATCTGAATTCAAACTTGGAGTCACCAGAGGTATCATGTTCTGTTTTCAATCGTATTATATTATATGCCTAGCCAAAAACATTGCCATAATGTCTGTCACTGAAAGTATATCATTTGTACATATGTATCTTGTATTTACTCACCATAACCGTTGACCTGCAAATCTCTAGGCAGTTTGCTAAGTTTACTCCACCTGTAACAAGTGGAAAGGCATCATACTACATTATTATTATTACTGGCACATTATTCATGCATGCACATACAATGCCACTCAACTTAAGGAATTCCATGCGATGGATCTAGTTTTTATTTTTCCAGCTCCAAAGATGTAGCACGAGCAGTTTCATAGGCATACTCAATATCTAATCCTAATTTCTATTATTGATATTAAGTTGGTATTGAAGTGATGTTTTCCTATGGGTATGAAAAGAAGCACACTTAGTGATGCTAATGTTTGCTTAATCGATATACATGACGTAATTGCTTCTTAAGGAGCAATTATAAATTGTTTCATTTACATATTTTGTTGCTTTACGGTGAACAATTGCAAGGTTTTTTTTGCGTGTAACACTGCTCCAGAGATTATTTCATAACAATCTACTACTGTTTAGTTGTATGTGTGGAGATGATATTTAGCTTAAAAACTTTCCTTGTTGTAGATCATATGGAATTCTTCAACCAGAGGAGAGCTCCTCAAATTTGTAGATCAGCAGCGAACTAGCCAAGGCCCTGATGGTTCATACGATTTGACAGAATCAGAGTCTTTCACCTATCAAGCTCTGTCAAAAGAATTGAATGTTGGTGATGTCTACTTGAGGGTATACAACAATCAGCCAGATTATGAAATAAGTGATCAGGAAGGCTTTTGCATTGCTCTGCTTAAGTTCATAGCAGGGTTAGTACAAAAGTGGAATTCCATAAATTCGGACGAAAATATGCTGCCTGAAGATGATTCGGTGATTGATACATCTACTGAAAATGGTGAAGCCAGTTTCTCGGCTAATGAAGGAAGAGAGAATAATTTAGTTGAGAAGGACAGTAAAGATGAAACGAGTGGAGATTGTGAAGTGATTATGAACCTCAGAAGTGGGTTAACATCGCTTCAGGTACTCCTTTGGGAACAGTTTTCTCAAGTTTTCTGTGCATACTGCACATTTTTTGACTTGTGTTTCATTCTTTTTTGCTGCAGAATCTTCTGACAAGTAATCCAGGCCTTGCTGCCGTTTTTGCCTCCAAGGAAAGATTGACACCTCTTTTTGAATGCCTTGCGCTGCCTGTCCCTCCTGAAAGCAATATCCCACAAATTTGTTTAAGTGTTCTTTCTCTCTTGACAAAGCATGCTCCTTGTTTGGAGGCCATGGTTGCAGAAAGGACGAGTCTCATTTTGCTATTTCAGATACTCCACTGCAATCCTTCTTGCAGGGACGGAGCACTTGCTGTCCTCTATTCTTTGGCCAGCAGACCAGAGTTGGCCTGGGCTGCTGCCAAGCATGGTGGTGTAGTTTACATTCTCGAACTTATTTTACCCCTTCAAGGTGAAGATCTCTACTTTAGCACGTTTTTGCTATATTTAGATATTTATATGTGGTTATGATGTTGCTATTTCCGAAACTGAAATGTATTTTACATGTTTAACATTCTTCATGCTCTTACTGTTTTGCTGGTACCTGCTGTTGTTTTCATGCACAGCAGTATGTTTAATTAATTGAATTTCTAAATGTAGTTGGAACTTCTTACCATTATCTTGCACTGAACCACCACCAGTAAAGAGCCTGATGTGCTTATCAAACCTATTTTGAACTGATTGTGGTTACATTGATTTTCATGTTTAACTTACTACCACTATATAGATCAATTGTGAACAACATATTGCTCACTTCTTTTATATCATGTAGAGGAAATCCCTATGCAGCAAAGAGCTGCAGCTGCATCCTTATTGGGCAAACTTGCTGGGCAGCCGATGCATGGTCCCAGGGTGGCCATCACACTTGCTAGATTCTTGCCCGATGGTTTGGTTTCTGCAATTAGAGATGGACCTGGTGAAGCTGTTGTTTCATCTCTTGAACAGACGACAGAAACTCCTGAACTTGTATGGACACCTGCGATGGCAGCTTCTCTATCTGCGCAGCTGTCTACCATGGCGGCAGACCTCTACCAAGAGCAGATGAAAGGGCGCCTTGTTGATTGGGATGTGCCGGAGCACACATCTGGACAAAATGTTATGAAGGATGAACCACAGGTAGCGCTTGTTCCAGAATTATCCTAGTATCTGCACTTAACGTTGGCTTAAGTGTTATCATGCTGTTGAAATTTCAGGTTGGTGGAATTTACGTGAGACTCTTCCTAAAGGATCCCAAGTTTCCACTGAGAAACCCGAAAAGATTCCTTGAAGGGCTCCTGGATCAGTATGTTTCCTCAGTTGCTGCTACCCACTATGAAGCAAATGCTGTTGATCCAGAACTTCCTTTGCTGCTTTCTGCTGCACTTGTTTCCTTGTTGCGTGTTCATCCGGCACTTGCAGACCATGTTGGTTACCTAGGTTATGTTCCGAAGCTGGTTGCAGCTATGGCTTATGAGGGAAGAAGGGAGACTATGGCATCTGGACAGGACACAAGTAGATTACCAGAAGAACCTATTGAGCATGAAAACTCTGATGGTGTCCCTGAGGCCACCGTGCAGACTCCACAAGAGCGGGTTCGCCTTAGTTGTTTGCGAGTACTACATCAGCTGGCGTCTAGCACAACTTGTGCTGAAGCTATGGCAGCAACAAGTGCAGGAACTCCTCAGGTACTGAATTGTAATCTTATTTGTCTTTGTTATGACTCTTTTAGGGACAAATTGCATATTGAACTTTCCATGCTATCTTTTGCTGATACAACAGCATGGCCACTAATGTGATTTGACTTATTTTGAAGAATTTTCGTCACAAAGCTGGATAACACTAAGTTCATTATGAATCTAGGTGTTTAAAGAAATTATGCCCGTGAAAATTCATTTTCTGGCATCTTATAGTTTTTTAGTAGCTATGATATCTTGACTCGACATAACTATTTGCCTCTTAAATTTAAAGCAGTTCGCCTTTATAGCATGAAAGTATATTATTCTGTAGAACTTACCAGAGAGAAACCAAAAGAGCAACTCCAACACAATTGAGATATATATCACACCTTGTCATGATTCTCGTCCAAAGCGCCATCTTGATCTTTTATTATTTCTTGAACTGTCTTGTAGGTTGTTGCACTGCTTATGAAAGCAATTGGATGGCAAGGTGGAAGTATACTGGCATTAGAGACACTAAAGCGTGTCGTTGGCGCTGGTAATCGAGCTAGAGATGCGCTTGTTGCACAGGGGTTAAAGTAAGCTGCTTTAACTTCCTAAATATCCAGCTTTACATCTAAAATATAATATTCCGTTTCCAAAGATATCATTTGGTTTTGTAACTCTGAACTATTCAATTCCTTTGGTGCTATACATTGTTTAAATAACAGATTTGCATAAATATGCTATGTTAAGGATGGAATTTATTGCATGATTTCTGTTGAAAACTTTGTAATCAGAACTTGGTGAGTATAACTATTTTCTCTAACTGGAAAATTAGGTATGCTGCATCTGAGCATCCACCTCTACCCCCTTCTTCTGACATTACAGAAGTGAAACATATGAACATCTATTTTTGTATGCTGATTAAACATGGAAAAACACCTTTTGTCTAGATTAAACCATCATTATCGATGCTTTTTTTAATGAAAAAAATCCCTAACATGGACCTACCACTACCCCTGCCTATTTGTTTCATCTTATTTTACCTGGAATACTCAAAAACTTTCTATATCATTGCACTGAAAGGAAAGAGTGTTTAGGCATCATGATCACAAGCCAACCGCATCACTTCAAAAAACAAAAGAATCACTCTCTCTGCAGTGGCAGAACTGCTGCTATTCAGTGGAACTGAGTTTTGTTTGAAGTCATGCTCAACTGCTACAATAACTAACTTTTGTTCTGTATTGTACTATGAATCGAAATAGGGTTGGTCTTGTTGATGTGCTCCTTGGCATTCTCGACTGGCGAGCTGGTGGAAGGCAGGGACTCTGTAACCAAATGAAGTGGAATGAATCAGAGGCTTCAATTGGGCGTGTATTAGCAGTGGAGGTAAGCATCTTCCTCTGCGTAGCATTTTAGCTAAATCTTGCTATTGCACTGAGCAGTCAGAGGCAATCAAGGTTTGGTCATATACAGTCTCTAGGCAGCTGATGGGCACAATAGGGAGGGATCATTGATGATGTGTAAAGTGCTTCTTTATGCTTGTTTTAGGTACTGGGTACCACATGTATGTTTTGTTGATACATTTTATGTACTCATCTTTTGTTTTCATCTGAACAGGTACTTCATGCTTTTGCAACGGAAGGCGCACACTGTGCTAAAGTTCGAGAAATCCTTAATTCTTCTGATGTGAGTCCACAGAACTCTACTCGCGCATGAAATTGCGCAAGTAGATCGTTGATGAAGCAACTCACTCGGCAGAAAACAAGAGCTCTGTTTGTTAATTAGCCTTTTGTTGACGTTTGCAGGTATGGAGCGCTTACAAAGACCAGAAGCATGATCTGTTCCTTCCATCCAATGCACAAACTTCCGCTGCCGGAGTTGCAGGGCTCATTGAGAGCTCATCTTCAAGGCTCACCTATGCCCTCACCGCAGCTCCCTCGCCTCAACCTGCCCTGGTCCGTCTACCATCCTCATCTCCTGCTCCACCGTCAGGTCCTGTAAGCGGGCGACATTCATAGAGCGCAAGCGAAAAACACGCTAATTTCATCTCCTTGACGACGGATTGAACATTTTGGAGTTGGTAGCTCTTCAGAGCGACTACAGGTGGCTGCAAGTACATAGCATGTACAGTTTTTCCTTTACACAGGGTCGGGTGTCAGCGTGCGTTTCTTGTACATGTAAAATCATATACTCCCTCCGATCCATATTAGTGGGCACAACTTTGTCTAGATACACATGTATCTAGTCTAAATACTTAACTAGATACATATGAATTTAGACAAAGCTATGCCCACTAATATGGATCGGAGGGAGTACTTCTTTTTGCAACTTACATCTGTCCATAGAAGATGTCCCAGATGGAAATGATTGTATCGATTCGTTTGGGTTTAATGGCTACATGCCATGCCAATACGTTGTCCTTTTTACATGAGAGGAATGAGTTGCATGGTGTTCCTTTTGCTGTACTTGGTTAGTGTTGAATAGCACGAGCTTCCTTCTGGGACATAAATTTATGAGCCGGTTTATCCCTGAGTTTGATTTTCTTATAACAGAGTCATATTTCTAAGCTTGCCTTCGACATTCCTCCTCCCACCTTACATTATACCTATACGAGATAAAAAAACTGCAATAATATATTTGCCATAACTGCACATGTTAATACTTTTTTAGTGTGCTGTACGAAGGAAGGGGGAAAGTATACGAGACAAAAATTGCAATAATATTTTGCTAGAATTAACATGTTGAAGACTTTTTATTTACTGTATAAAGACAAAAAAAAGCAAAAAATGCACCAGCCGGGAAGCGAACTCACATGTTCAAGACTCTTTATTTACTGTACAAAGATTAAAAAAACGAAGCAAAAAATGCACCAGCCGGGAATCGAACCCGGGTCTGTACCGTGGCAGGGTACTATTCTACCACTAGACCACTGGTGCTTCTTGTTTATATTTGTGATATGGCTTTATATCTTGCACACGAGCACCTGTGCTCTCGCTTGTTTTCAAAAATTCAAAACTATAATTCTAGGTCTCCAGAAAATCACAAAACATATATACAATCAGTTATACACATCTACTATGGACGCTAAAGTAAAAATATATGTTATATTTTGGGCTACAGAAAAAAGACAAATTTCGGCCAAAAAATAAGAGTTTTCTTATTCCTATATACAGCCACACATTTGTTTTTTACCTATAGCCCAAATTAAAACGAATTTTTCATCGAAACTTCGCATAGATATACAGCATAAGCGTATACATCCGTGGATTTTTGTTTGTGATTTTATAAAACTCAAAAGTACTATTTTCGAATTTTTGAAAATCCAGGAGCATTGGCACCCGGGAGCTGCAAATCCTCACCCATATCCCTTTATATCATCTTTTAACAGTTTAAGGGACCTTTTTCCAGTTTGAGGGACAGTTTACAAATACAAGCAGAACTTGGAGCTTTGTTTATTTTGAAATCCTTCAAAATGTGGCATTCCCAATTTGACACAGAAACTGAAGTGGCTCGATTTTTTTTTTTTTTTGATGGTCACCGGGGGGGACAAAGTCCCCACCTGAATTTTTATAATCAAAGTTGCCTATGAGGTTTTGCAACCTCTACAAGATGGGTTCAAACGAACTACACGGGGATTACAAGGGGAGAGATAAAGGAAAAACACACACACGATGAGAGGGAGCGGCAAGAACCACCATGAGGCACTAGAAGATGAGGGGTGTTGTCGAGGGATCACAATACCAAGATTCAACAAAATAGCCGAGCACGCCACATCGGCGAGCGTATCGAATCCCACGGCACAACTCAGGAGCACCCACAATCAACGAGTGCCAAAGCCTAGCACCTAGCACGAACCCTGACTGGGAGCTCCGCCACGAGAAAACGAGACGACAAGCAGGTGGGGGAGGCATCAATTGCATCGTCATTGAGCAAAGGTGAACCGAGACGCCACCGAGAGCCCGAAGCTCGCCACACTGCACGGCCGCCATGGGAGGGTCTTGGGCAAGCAACCAAGTGACCCTGAGTATGGTTTCGGTTGCGGCGGTGTTGTGGTGGTGTTGCTGCGGCCAGCTTGCGGCGAATGAACAAAATTGCCAGCGAGCTGAAAAACAAATGGCTACAGTACAAATAATTTGGCGAGGATCGACATCGATCAGGTGCTCGCATGTGGAGGGCCAGTGCCAAACAGTAGGCCTGCCTTCTTGTCTTCTCGCCAGCGATGATGTCTGGCAGGCTGGTTGTTTGGTTAAGCCACATGATCAGCGAGTGATAAGCCTAACGAATCACGTGTTCACACCTCCATTTCTCTTCGATTTTCTGCAGAAAATCAGAAAATCAGACTGATCCTTTTTTTCTTTCTGAAGTGTCTCAAGTAAACAATCACAAGTGACCATTATTGCACCAGGTGAAAACACAAGAAATCAGATTTAGGAGCCATTTCAGTTTTCAAGCGATATCATATCATCCTGCGAGGACAAGAAACAGTACATACAATCAGGAGCGGAGGGGTGTACAACAAGCACGCGCCGGAGGAACGATGGCAATTCATCTTGTCCTATATACAGTTTCAATTTAACACTACGCCGATCCATCACAGGATTCATGACATATCATAGGTATAAATATAATGAACAGCGACCGGGCGCTTGATTCTGCTAAACACACTACTAGCAAAAACACAACAGGGCGATGACGATGATGATGCTGAACAGCGAGCTTCGGCTGCTGCTGCTAGCTATCATCGTCCATCCTTCATCCTAATACACATTTTACAACAACATGGTGATGATCATCGTCTTCTTCCTCCACCTGGATGGATGTCTGGCTATAACGACGACGCCGATAACTGATGGCGACGATGATCATACGGTGGTGGAGTAAGATCACGGGGTTTTCTCGCTACCTGGTAGATGGAATTCGGTCACCGGATCGGCATTGCGGTGCCAGGCTCGGCGATCCGGCTGTAGAGCGCGGAGTTGAGCTGGTCCTGGGAGTAGACCCGGGTGGCCATCTTCACGGCGACCTGCTGGATCATGATGTCCTTGACGACCGAGACGCTGGCATGGTACACGTCCAAGTCCAGCTCCCGCAGCGCCGTCATCAGCTTCGCCGCCGGGTGGTTCCTCTTGTGGCACTGCACGCGGATCATCGCCTCCAGTCCTAGGATCTTCGCCTCGATCTCCACTGCGTGGCACCGTGCCCCGCCGTCGGGGTGCATCCCCGACGATGGTGCGGCTGGTCGAGCGTCGCGCTCCTTCTTGAGCACCTCGATCTGGGAATGGAGCGTGTCCTTGTCCGACTCGAGAGCCGTCATCTTTCCACGGAGCTCGTTGATGTAAGAGATGGCGTCGCCGAGCAGCGACGCCTTGTCCATCTTGGATACGTTCGGCACCACCGCACGGAGCGCGTAGAACCTCTGGTTCAGCTTCTCTCGCCTCTGCCGCTCCGCTTCCACATGGTTCAGGGGCTCCTCGCGGCCGTTCGCCGGCTTGCGACCGCGCTTGCGAGGCCGCTTCTCCTCCGGTGGCGGCACCACCACACGGCTGCTCTCCACCTCGCGGACAGAGGCTTCAAGGTCCGAGTGGTCAGACTCCGATTTGGCCGGGGCGCCTGTGCCCGTGGACGGCCGCGTCGTCGGCGCAGACGAGAAGGACAGCATGCCCTCGTTGGTCGTCGCGGTCGGGTGGTGATTGGTGTTGCTCGCGCGGGAGGTGGCCTCCATGGACCTCTTGGGGTTGTTCTTGACGTCGTTGGGAGGGGCCGTGACCGTTGCCGTCTGTTGCGAGAAGAGGCTTCCGGGCGCGGTGGTGAGGCTGGCCGTCGCGGCGGGGGGCGCCGGCGACGGGTTCCTCCGGCTGGTGCTGTCCGCGCCGAAGTTTAGGATCTCACCAGACTCGGGCTTGAAGAAGGGCGGGGCCACCGTGACGGAGTCGTTGGAGGCGAAATCGGAGAAATTGAACTCCCGGCGGAAGGGGCCCTGGCTGTGCTGGTGCTGGAGCTGGAGCTGGTGCTGCTGCTGAAGGTGGTGTTGGTTCTGCCGCTGGGCCGCCTGCGGTAGCGGAGGCTGCTGCTGGTGCAGGGACGGGCCGAGGTTCTCCGTGAGCGTGCTGGTGCTTCCGTTCTCGAAGTGATGGATCTGAGGTGGCGGCGGCGGCTTGGAGACGGAGATCTTGACGGAGGGCGGCGACTCCTTCATGTCGGGGACCGGCGCTTCGGTGAGCCAGAGCACGGACGGATCCGTCTCCGCCTCCTGCTGCGGCGGCGGCGGCGCCGCGACGGCGGGCGCCCAGGATCCAGAGCCTCCGCCTCCTCCGTTGAGGTTGAAGAGGGAGCGGATCCTCCCCAGGCTATCGGCGGTCTGGAAGATGGCCTCGGTGGCGCCGAGCTCGAGCACGCCGGTGCCGACGGGGAGGCAGACCATGGTGCGGAGGCCGAAGGTGTACGCCTGCCTGGCCCGCTCGCAGTTGGCGCTGGCGAGACCCGTGGCGATCCAGGTGGGCTGCCCCGAGTAGAGCGTCTGGCCCGGCAGGCCCATCCCGTTGGGGAAGGACTGCGTCATGGAGACGAGGAAGAACCACTCGGTGTCCGTGACCTCCTCCTCGACAGCCTCGTCGGGCGCGGCGGCCCCGCCGCCGGCGATGAGCGAGTTGAGCTCCCTGAGGACCCGCTTGCGGTGCTCCTGCTCGGCGGCGGAGGCCGGGGTGGGCTGCTGGCGGCGCTTGTCGGCGTCCTCGCAGCCCTTGTAGTAGCCGTCGCCCCAGCCGAGGAGGGAGGCGCCGGCGCCGGCGTCGGTGGAGGACTGCCAGAAGATGGCGTAGGTCCAGGTCTCCCGGGAGCCCTCGATGATGGCCTGCAGGCGCTGCTGCAGCGTGTCCTGGTTGAAGGCCGGCTGCTGCGGCGGCAGGGCGACGGCGGCGGGCGGCGGCGGGGTGGCGGCGGCGCCCCAGGGAAGGCGGGGAGGTCGGCGGAGGCCATGAAGGCCTCCATCATGGAGGCGTTGTCGTCCGTCCACAGGTTCATCGGGGAGGGGAGGAAGAGAAAGGGGGGATTTTGATTTTGGATGGGGGAGGAGGAAAGGGGGAGGTGGGAAATGGATTGGTGGTGAGGGGAAGACGAGGCCCAAAGTAGTAAATTGTGCGGGTTTGGGTTTGGTCGCCGTCGCCGTCTCTGCCGATGCTTGTTTTGTTGTGGGGGTAAATTCGGGAATATCCCTCCCTCCTCTATCTACTGAATGCACTCTGCTGTTCCTGTAGGCGCGGAGCAGTAATAAACTTTCTCTTTTCGTCTCCTCCCTCTTCTCTGGGTTGCATGCCCGAATTTAGGAGGTCCGTTTGTGTAACCGCCGTGCTCCTAGCACCCTGCCGGAGGAGTGGGCCCAATTGTCAGCATCTCTCATGGAGGAGACTTGAGTAGGGATGGGCCCACCTATCAATACCTCGGATTATTTGGGGTTTTCCTTTTTCTTTTAAGGAGAAACCCCACATCATCGGAGGAAAATTTTACGAGTGGGTCCATCCCTACTCTATATTGCAGTGTGAAAAAGGATCTACGTCGGATCACCGGACTTCGGTCGAATCGGCGTGGAGCAACCTAAGAGATAGATCATCATCGGATTTTTTTTTAATGAGCATGATATATCTAGATTATGATAATCCACATTTACACCGTTCTTAGCCACTCGTATCTTATGCAGATCATGTATGTGGTCGTACTATTGGAACACCTTCAATTCCTATTAACGAGCGTGATATATTTGGATTTTATTCATCGCGTTTACATCGTCCTTATCTGAGCGTGGTAGCCCATATCTTATCAAAATATAAAAAGATCGGCCTAAATAATTGGTAGTGGTAAACACTTTCCATTTACCACTAATGATGGTAATTTGTACAATTAATCCCTTTCGTGTGTGTTTAATAACATTGCAATACATTGTTCAAAATAATAAGAATAAAGCAAAAAAAAACTCAACACAAGTATGAGGGAAAACTCAGCAGCGCTAGAGACCAAAGGCAGTCATCCACATGGGATAAAAATATCTCTCACTGCTTACTTCAACCGTGTACGCCCTCCATAAAGACATATAGGAACTCAGTATGCTGAAGAGACGACCATGAACGAAGCAAATGATTAAACCGGTAATGACCTGCAAAGGGGTAAAATTCTAACCATTATAAACCAAATTATTTCTACATAGAAAAAACGACAAAATAACTAAGCGCTCCCACCCTAACGAGAATGGTATACTTCCTTCGTCCCAGTTGGTAGATCTGACGGGTGTCTTTAGATTCTCAATTTGACCAATGTAACATGAGCTGTATAACAAAAATGTTATATCATTAGAAAATAAAACATCTTAAATTGCAAATTGTATATTTTTCATATATAAAACTCGTATTGCATGGGTAAACTTGATGATGTAGGGACGCATACAAGACCTATAAACCGAGACAGAGAGAGTACTTGTGATCAATTCACGTAACCAATTGCAAAATATGTTTGCAACAATACGTTGCGGTACAAGTTGAAACCATTTAGGTAACTCGCCATACAGAACGTGCAAACTTATACTGAAAAAATAGCTGCTTAATTGTCTCATCATGATGAAAAAATTCACGCTGTAAATTTCCCATGCTTGCGTTTTGCTAGGTTATTCTTAGTCAGAATTACACGTTTGGGAAGATACCATGCCAAATTTTACTTCTTAAAATGTACCTTCAATTTTTAGATTTTTTGTTATTATGGACTAGAGCTTCTAAGTGAACGTGTGCTATGTACATGGAATTCATCGAGAATTTACCATTGTCATGTAGATTTAAACGAAATTCATCACACTCTTGCAACAATTAAACCATTGACAACCGCCCAAGAGAGTGTTTCATGCCACAAACCTGGATCCGACTAAATCGCACATGAACATCCCATTAGGTGGAGATGTTTCCAAAACTGTAGTGATTGTGTCTCTCTTATGACGAACAATATGTACGGAGCCGAATATTGTTCTCGGAGGGGGGTATCTGCGAACAATTTATCCTCTGTGCTTGATAAAAAATGATTCAAAAAGAACTTAATGTTTCTTCATCGCCACGAGACCAACCAGAAGTTTGAATTCTTAAGTTTCCAGTACACCTGGAACAACTTTGATACTATATACTTAATTCTAAGAAGAGTTTGCCATGCCACATTCTCGGTAAGAAGTTTAAACATTTACCAAGGAGCATGAAAACTACGGGTGAAAACAAACCAGGCAAAGCAGATAGTGTCATTCCCATTAGTTTTCGTATTTTCAAAATGAAACAAAAATCAGAAACCAATGTTGTCAAATACGAATATAGAGCGGATGTTAATCAAATACGGATGTGGATCAAATGTTTTCTCAATTAAAAAAATACAAATACAACAAAATAATAGACTTATATCTTATAATGAGTCAACTATAAAACGGTAGATAGAGATATACTAATATAATAAACCCTGGTTTTCAAGTTCGATCATAGAAAATACATTTGAGCACTTCTAAGTTTGCTTGGGTCGGATAATTGGCATATAAGGTCGGAATTAGTAAGGTTGCCACGCTCTAGACTTGCCTGCTGTTTCAAAACCTATTTTAGTGCAATTTCATGTCACATGTGGATGTGTATCCGTCTAACACAACATCTTACTCACGAAAGAAGAGAACATCATGCACGTATTTATCTGCTGAATTAGCAAATATGTCAACCACTTGAAAACTCCTCAAGAATGCCACTTGAAAATGAAGAAAATCAATTAAGAAAAAGGCGCACGGGGGCAGCATGAGCTTGGCACAACTGAGACTACTAGCTTAGTGCTCGAGTGAGACACCCATCGCCGGTCCGGGCAGGCCGGTGTGTTTGACCGTTGACCTCCAATCCTCCATCAGCACGGCTAGGCTTAGCTATGGCTGGATGCCTGGATCCACTCCAGTCGACCGCCGACCGCCGACGTATACATTCCACAAGCTAACGGAACCGGGGCCCACGCGGCAGAGACAGCAACGACAAAACAACAACGGGGTCACTGTCTCGGCAACGTGACGCCTCCGGCCGACGGATCGTTTAACACCTGCGGCTAATCTGGGCCGTCCGCTTTCACGTGTTTGGCGAGGCCCGCATCGTGCTCCGTTTGCATATTTCTTCTTAGTTTAAGCGTGGATTTGGTTTTCGCGATCTTGAGGCCGTGATAAACAAAGGAGAGAAGAGGGCGGTGGGTCGTGGTCGGGTCACGATGATTATCTGTCTCTGCTTTGATGCTAATCCACAGTTAATGCTGCTAATAAAAAACTGGTGGTGCTGCAGTGGAGTGGTGGCAGTTTTGGATTCCGTTTTGCAAATGCTACGCTCACCTGTCTCGTGCTCTGCGGGTTGTTTGGAGAGCATGTGTTTTTTTTTTTTTCATATTTCAAATGCTACTAATCTACACTGCAAACTGCTCCCTCCCCAAGATTTTTTTTAAATATGGTAACCACATCCTTGGAATCAGGACAAGAAGGAAACAATAATAACAAATGCACAAACTAACAAATTTTGTAAAAACCGCTCTAAAGACCAGACACTTGATTGTCTCAAATATTACCACCAATCTTAGCGATTATCTTGCCATCACCTTAATTGTTTACTAAATTGATTCATGCCCTTCTCGTACTATCGATGGAGTTTTCACAAATATTGGAGGGGCCATGTCCGGTGCCGGTCGCCGGAGATGGAAGGATAAGTGATTCTCTAAACCTTAATATTTTTTGGTAAGGTAGGAGGGGAGTATGAGCAGGCATTGATCCCTAACTTTTTTTTGGCCATTGACAACTTCATCTGCTTGATGTCGAGATGAATTTCCTGATAATTCGATATTGGTGGCTTGACGCACTTTTACACGTGTTTATTTGTTTCCCATGTGTTGTATTAGTCTGTTCCATAATATAAGCCCAAAACGGCTTATATTGTGAAAAAGAGGGAGTATCAAACATCATCGATGCTAGTTGCTCTAGTTTCCTAGTCCTTGTGCATTCATGAGCACATTGTATCGTGAGTTCGTTTGTCATTTCTTTGTGCTAGGATTCCTTTGAATCAAACCCTAGCTAAATGATCAGAATTCTTAGTTTTTCGCGATGTTGGTTGTTAGATTAGCAGGATTGTATCATGTGAGATTTTTCCTTTCGATTTCTTTACACTGGGGTTTTTCAGATTGTAAGATTTTTTTCTATGGATTACATTTGGATCGGTGCGGCCTAAATTTCCATGCCTTAGTTCTACGGGAATAAAAACATCCACTCTAGGGTGCTCTTTGGATTGAAATTTTTGCATATACCAATTTTGGAGGATTCCCATCCATATTTTTTTTTCATAGGAAGCCCTTCGGTTTAAAAGAATGACACCTCCAAAATACTTATGTGTTGAATTCAAGGACACGATCGATTTATGCATCAGCCGGGATGTGGAAGCTTCGCTGGTGGCGCTGGCGCCGATAAGTCCGAGCACGTTTTGCTCGCTGGTAGCGCTAGGTGCATGCAATGCACGGTGCTTGCTTTCCGGCCTGTGCTCCGAAGAAACTTTATTTTATTTTTAATAATCGTGGAGTGGCGTTGTCGTCACGTGCTTTGGGGGCCCTTCACCATGTGGACGCAGCTGGAAGGAAGCCTGGAACACGCCTTCCTCCTTTCCCGATTGTTTATCAGAAATGATAATTGTCATGTTCACCTATTATGGGCCCTACAGCTATTGCTAATCGCCAAAAATCATGCAAGTGGGCTAACTGGAATGAGCTTTCGGAGAAAAAGCTTGGAATGGTCGACCTGACGTTAAAACGGGGAGGGACCAATTGGCTCTTCGTTCTTTGTCCAAGAAATTTATTGCGCGGATGATGAAAATGGATCAGATACAACGAATGCATACCATCCGCGTACCTGTCATCACGATGAACATGTGCAGGATAATCACCGAGCGGTGTTACTAGTCGCTCCCATAATCATTTTGGAAGTAAAAACAATTGTTGTGGACTGCTTGCTTTTGGCCCACTTAACCCGAAACGAAGCTATTTCTAATTTCTATATGGTGCTTGGAAAATGACATCCTAAACCCTGTGCACAAAGAAAAACACTTGGTGAAAGCAAAATGCCAGCCTTTGGAGAGTGCTTTGGACAGGTCCTTGCTGAGCGTCTGCTGCCGGCGACGTGTCTCTGTCGGCTGAGGTTAAATGGAGAAATGACAGCTCCGCGACATCTTTATCGTGCTCGACAGAATGAGCCTCGTTAAATGGAGAAATGACAGCTCCGCGACATCTTTATCGTGCTCGACAGAATGAGCCTCCAAAACCTCTTTTTCTTGAACTTTTCTCTCTCCCACTTTTCTCTCTTTTTTCTGAACAAGGGTAGGCACAGAGTGCCTCATTTCATTCAGCTCATAAGCATAGTACATTCAGAAATACATAGCCCAAGGATTGCAGTTGAACAGAAGCCACAATGATTGGGCAAGAAGAAGAGCTATGAGTTGAGTTCATGCATGAACAAGTACGCTGAGATCGTTTAGATCGTTTTGCCTGATGCGCACAATTGTGAGCTACCCCATTTAGACTTCTAGAAATGTGGAAAATACTATGTCTAAGGGGAGGCACCATTTGTTGAAAGCTGAGAATTTGGTGACGAATCTCCCAATGCACCGAAGAGTTTTCAGGCAAATCCGCAGCCATAACATGAGCAAGAATAAGGGAATCGGTGAAGAAGATGGGCTCGTAGATTTTGAGCAACTTCGCCATGTTACCCGCAAGAAGAAGAGCATGTGCTTCCGCCATTAGAGGAGAGGAGAGGAGACTCGGGGTGCAATCGCCTGAATGAAGACATCAGTAACTCGGCCCTGCTCAGGAAGTCGAAGGTATACTCCTAAGCCAGCCGGCGGCGCAGAAGAAGATCGCCAAGGTTTCCAGGCTGCATCGCAATAGATTTTGTTTCCTACCACAGACAAATCATTTGATAGAGAGATATTAGAGTGAATATGAGGCTGAGGCAGTTGTAGCAACTGTGGTCGGGTATCAGCCAGAGGAGCGGGCCGCTGCATTTCCAGATCGCTCAGCAATGCTACAACATTAAGGTGGATTTGGTACGGCTGTCCCTGCTTCCTGCAAAACAATTGATCATTTCTGGATTTCCAAAGGCACCAAAAGAAAGTAAAGATGTTTTAAAGTGATACATGAGGATGGTTTAGTCTCATGAAGTTGAAAATGATTTGAGTGAAGGAAGAATAATTTTGAGAGAAAATGGAGAAGGGATGCGGCATACCTGTCCTATACCGGACCATGTCACAACATGGGAGGATACGCGGGTCTGCGGAAAATCAGTTATGAACTAGCTAATCGCGCACTTGCTAACTAGCTAATCACCGTTTGTAACTAGTTGGACGGCATTGCAGCTGTCGCTGGTTAGCGGAGCCTCCGCCAGCTAGACAACCCGGCGACCACGGCGACTGGATAAGACTAAGCTTGTCACCTGCCGGAAGCCACGTTTTCCATTTTCTTTGTTGTTTTACTCATTGCTCGCGATGAAAACACACATAATAAAATCAGCTATAGCTACCGCGTGGAACACGTTTTCTCGTAGCTTGTGCACGACCGGCGGCCGGCTGATCGATCGGGTCAAGATCACGTCAGCGTCACTCCCATCGCTAGAGCCAAGGCTAGTGGAAAGAAGGGGATGTGGAATTAGTGGACGGAGCATCACCATCACGTACTGCATCTATACCGTCATTCGCTACAAGATCACCACGATCCAGGAAAGTGTTCATGTCGCCGAAAATCGGATCGAATTGGAGGTGGATACACGACCCATCTTTTGGCGTATACAGTACATTCAGTAAAAGTTCAGAGAGATTCAGGCTTCGTTTGCATGTCTTTCTTTGGTTGCTTGCTAATAATACAACCCTTACTAGGGATAACCTGGCTAAGAGAATACATGTACTCCCTCCGTTCCAAATTACTTGACTTGTGTTTGTCTAAATACGAATGTATCTATACTTGTTTAGTGTCTAGATACATACATATTTGGACAAACCCAAGTCAAGTAATTTAGAACGGAGGGAGTAGATGATACTTCATGCTTGTTTTGCTCTGAACCCGAGAATTGTCATCACCTATTTTTCGACTGCTTTGTAGCTAAGATTGTGTGGGCGAAGGTGTCTGACATGCTTGGTATGCCGGTGGGGGCAGATTTTGAATCTGTCGGCCGGTGGTGGATTAGTAATGAGAACAATGCTTTCATAAATGTGGTTTGCACTGCAGCCTTATGGGCTTGCGTAACGATATGTGCTTTCAGGGCAAGACATGGCCGGGAATGCAAGATATTTGGAGAAGGATGGCTGGCGATCTGGACCAGTGGAAGGTGCTCTCAAAAGATGATGTCTCAGTGTTGCTGGCAAAGAATGCGTTGTTGCTGAACAGAAAACGAGGGGAGCTGCTTCGCATAGCTTGGAGGAGCTGAAGATCTCTCCTGGGGATGCTGATGAAGCAGAAGCTCAACTTCAGATAGAGACCTGCAGGCGCATTGTTCAGAAGATGGTTGGCGCTGGCAAAAGCTGTCTGTAATAGGGGTAGCTTCTTTTGTGTTCTGTTGGTGGCGTTTTGCTTGAACTCCTTTGGGTGTGGTTGTGAGGTTCTGGTGTTAGACTCTTTCCCTAGACTATGTAGGTTGCATAGCTCGGAGGCTGCATTGTAATAAATCTTGTATGGTTGGTGGTGGTTTCAATGAAACCGGGGAGGAGCCCTTTTATCAAAAAAAAAAAAAAGATTCAGGCTTCGTTCATCATCGGCCGCTGTCAATTGCGTGATTAATAGGGACGACCACGGCCCACGGGGGTCTTAGGCCAATGTATAATCGCTTGTCACTTTTGCTACTCGATCAGTTTTAATGTAAGATGTTTTAGTTGTTGTATATGTTGTCCAGACGCATAACGAAATGAGTGAATATACACACCAAAATGTGTTTAGATATATTGTATACATGTGAACATGAATAAAGGGTAAAACATATTTAGGAACATATCGAGTAGCTGATTAACCACTACCAGTACGAGAGTGGATTTTTGGAGCCCGAGCTACATGGAGCTCGTTTTTTCGAAAATTCGAAATTCACATTTTTAAGTTTCCAAAAATCACGAAAAAAAATCCTGGATGTAGATATTGTTCAGATCTATAATCATACAAATTTTCAACGCCAAATTCATTATAGTTTGGTCTGTACAAAAAAGACAAATCGAGGGAAATTCAAATTTTTGAAACTGTGGATTCTTCACCACCCAGATCCACCCGTTTGTCTTTTTTGTGCAGCCCAAAGTACAACGTATTTGGACTTGTAAATTTGCACGATTATAGATCTACACAATATGTACATCCGGAAATTTTTTCGCGATTTTTGGAAACTTAAAAATATCGATTTTGAATTTTTCAAAAAAACGAGCTCCATGTAGCTCGGGCTCCATTATAGGTTTTCGCTACTAGTACTAAGTTTTAACTCCTTTTTTGTCATGTTTTATCCAAGCTCCGTGAGGTAGTAGCTAGTCCAGTGGCGAAAACCGAGCTGACGGTACCTTCAGCGGTAGTACCGCATCCTGAAGGGTGTGCCCTTAGCTGAAGTATAGGAAATTTCTGGGAGGATCAGACCAGTTATTGGAAAGCTGAAAGGATGTCATTAACATGAAACTGATAAAAAGTTTTAAAACCTGCTATTTTGCGGACTCGTGTCATAACATATGCCGTTGAGTTCTAGGTAACATATGGTGGCGTTGGCAGTCAGAAGGATGCAAAACTGTGTGAAATTACAATGCAACTTCGCCCTAGCTTTTTCTTACTAACTTCATCAAATGTTGGAGTGTTTGGTTTTCCAAACATCATTTCATCTTAACCTGTGTACTTTCTCCAAACTAATCTGATGCACAGACGCACGACTGCAGAACATAACAATTGTGGAGAGTGGTAATAGACTAATTAGTTACTTAAAATAAGACCATGAAAGGCTATGTTGCTTTTGAATATGCCCAAAGGGTACTCCAAGGCTAACGAGGATTTTCACAATCTGGTGAACTTTCATCTTCATAGCGTACTTGATTTCGACTACCTTCAGATTCATCCACATAAATAATTGTTTGCTTGGATTGCAGCTTTTATCTTTTATACCTTTAGGTTGTTGCTGTAGAAAGCAAAATATTTAACTGAAGTCCACTGAAGTCAGCAGCCCGACACCACTCCCTGAACAACAAGGCTTTTAATTTGCTTTAAATATGGCGCCATTCAAAATCCCTGCTGCAAATAATCTGGAAAAAGTGTAAAGGATTACAATCTACCCGTGACCTGACTTCAAAAGTACTACTACTTGATTTATAATACTGAAATGAACAGAACTTTTCAGCATGATTTTAGATTCAGCAAACTTATGGGTTAATCAGAAAAAAATTGTCACAACATCCATCACAGCAGGCTGTGCTGCCGTGGCAGGGAAAGAGGCGGGAGGAGCTGCCGTGCTAGGGAAGCGCAAACTGAAGAAGAGCGCTGCCGTGACAGCAGGTTCAGGCAACGCTGTGCCGTGCCAGCAACGGGCCAACGTGTGAGTGTGGGTTGGGCCGCCTGTGTTGGGTTAGGGCCTTGTGCCGTGCGTGTCGTTGTGTGTGTGGTTGGGTTGAGCGCTGTTATAAGCTCGGGTCCTCTGGTTGTAAGGATTAGCTAATGAATGAATGAATGAATGAAATAGAACTTCCTGCCCCTTTCCTGTTGTTCTCTTCTACCCCGAACTCTCTGCTTCTTCTACAAGTAAACCACCATCGCCCCAAATCCGAAGGAGCGATCCTCGGCAAGGGTATTACACTTGGTATCAGTAGCCTTGTGACGATCCGATCCACGCCTCCGCATACTCGAGATCAGTCCTGTAACATCGACCGATTGGTTGCAATTGCTTTCGGGCGATTTGCTATAAATCCGAGATCAGCGTGAGGACTGATTCAGGGGGAGATTCGCGACGGCTCCGTTCAAGGCGAGTGCACAGACGCGTCATCTCGTAGATCTGATGGCGATGTTCGAGGAGAGGGTGTTGAAGGAGTTCGAGACCCTGAGATCGATGCAGGCACAGATCGAGGGGATCGCAACGATCCAAGCCAGGCTCGACGATCTAGATGCAAAATTCGGGGAGCAGGTCACGTGACTTAATCAAGTGCAAGCGAAGGTAAACCTCTCTGCCAGTTCCATCGGAGAAATTCACCAGGAACAAGTCCAAGTGGCTCGGGCGTTGAAGGCTTCAGTAGCAACACCAAATCCAGGGCTGGATCGGCTTGCAGAGGAAGGGTGCTTCGCGTCCTCCCCGGGTTCGGCGACTCGCACACTGGCGAAACCACCAGCACCACCTCCACCACCACCTCCACACTGGCGATGACATGCTCGGCCACCCGATGTTCCGCAGGGATCGCAAGCCAGAGTTCTGGGGAGGAGACTGGTGGCAAGCGCACTAGGATGCCGAAGATGGAATTCCCGCGATTCGATGGTGAAGGGGTTCACATGTGGCTTGATAATTGTGAGGCCTACTTCCTGTTGTATCAGATTCCGGAGAATCTCAAGCTCATGTCGGCATCGCTGCATCTTAGTGGTAATGCTGCCCACTTGTACAAGTCAGTGAAATTCACCGATGTCTGTCTCAATTGGACATCATTCAGTACTGCAGTGCTTCAGGAGTTTGACATGAATATTCACCGCGCATGTATGCGTGATCTGCTGGTTCTGAAGCAGACGGGTACCGTACAAGCCTACAGAACATAATTCAACCAACTGGTGTACCAAGTTCGGCTGTATGAGGAAGGAGTGAGTGAGACGATGCTGGTCACACAATTCATTCTGGGATTGAAGGATGAGATCAAATCTGCAGTAGAAATTCAGTTGCCAAAAACTGTGCAAGCTGCAACTGAATATGCCTTGGTACAGGAAGCTTTGCTGCAGAGAGGGAAACAACAAGTGGTGCAGACTCCACGATATGCTGCAAATAGAAGTAACACAAACAGAGGGAGTTCCAGCACAAGCAATTTGCTCCGGGAGACGTGTGGAAAGCAAAACAGTTGAAAGAATACCGCAGGGCAAATGGACTGTGTTATGGCTGTGGGGAGAAGTATGTACCTGGACATGTGTGTGCAAACAAAGGGCACAGGCCAAGGCAATTGAGACTGAAGAAGACGGAGTAATACTCAGTGATGCCCTCTTGGATGCTATAGTAGTAGAAGAAACTGTGGAAGAGGCATCTGCTTTCCTGACAGCAAACACAATAGCTAGAACGGCACACACAAAATCAATCAAATTGAGAGCTCCTGTCGGAAATCAAGTGATGTTACTTCTCATACGTTCATTGACAAGCAGCTGGTGGACAAGTTATCCTGTAACACTGTGCAGTTGGAGAAAACACTGAAGGTGAAGGTGGCAAATGACCAGCAAATGATGTGTGATCAAGAAGTCCAAGGACTGGAGTGGTGGCTCCAGGGCCATACCTTCAAGACAGATATGAAGGTGGTGCCGCTAGGAGGCTATGATGCAATCGTCGGCATGGACTGGCTGTCAGAATGGGGAGAGATGACATGCCATTGGCAAGAGAAATGGATATGGTTCAACAAACAAGGACAGTCAGTACAACTGCAAGGGCTGACAGATAAAACAGTAAGCCAATTGCAGGAAATTTCGATGGAACAGATAGAGAAATCATTCAAGGGTGATGATATATGGGCCACAACAGTAGTCTCATTTCCAAGCCAAGGCAAGGATACTGCTCTACCAGCAATAATCCAAACAACTCTGGATGAATTCGGGATGTCTTTCAGGATCCTCAAAAGTTGTTGCCAGATAGCACACCAGTCAACTCAAGACCATACCGTTATTCACCTCTTCAGAAAGATGAGATTGAGAAGCAAGTAAATGAAATGATTGTAGCTGGTCGTGTAAATCACAACATGTCCCCTTTGCTTCCCCGGTGCTATTGGTCAAGAAAAAGGATGGTACATGGAGGTCTTGTGTAGACTACCGCAGGCTGAACAAACTCACGGTGAAAAGCAAATTCCCACGGCCCATTGTGGACGAGCTCTTAGATGAACTGGCGGGAGCCAGTGGTTTTCTAAACTGGACTTGAGAGCTGGATACCTCCAAATTCGGATGGTGGAAGCAGATGAAGCAAAAACCGCTTTCAAAACTCACCATGGCCAATTTCAGTTCAGAGTTATGACGTTCGGGCTGACTAATGCTCCTGCAACATTCCAGTGCCTCATGAATTCAGTTTTTGCTCAGTGCATTCGGAAATTTGTTTTGGTGTTCATGGAACTATTTGCCAAGCTGAGCAAGTGCTCCTTTGCTCAACCCCAACTGGAATACTTGGGCCATATTATATCTGACAAAGGAGTAGCTACAGACCCTCACAAGACCACAGTAATGTTACAATGGCCAGTACCAACTACCCTTACTGAACTCAGAGCATTTCTAGGCTTGACAGGGTACTACAGGAAATTTGTCAAGGATTATGGCATCATTGCAAAAGCTCTTACTGATCTTCTGAAGAAGCACGCATTTCATTGGACACCAGAAGCACAAGTGGCTATGTCAACAACCCCTGTACTAGCTCTGCCAGACTTCACTAAGCCATTCTGTATCGAAACTGATGCATGCCACTCAGGGATTGGGGTTGTGTTGAGTCAGGATGGCCATCCAGTGGCATTTTACATTAAAGCATTGGGACAAACAAACAGGAAGATGTCGATTTATGAGAAGGAATTTTTGGCTATTATGATGGCAGTCGACAGATGGAGGCCATATATCTCGCGAGGTCCTTTCACCATCAAAACCGACCACAAGAGTTTGTATCATCTCGAAGATCAGGTCCTTAGCTCTGACTTACAGCGAAAGGCAATGACAAAATTGGTGGGATTGCAATTCAAATTCCAGTTCAAGAAAGGGGCAGAGAACAAAGCTGCTGATGCACTTTCCAGAGTGGGGCATGTCTTTGCTTTGCAGGCTGTATCCACTGCCCAACCTGTGTGGCAACAAGAAATTGTGAATTTGTATGCAGTGGATACTGAGGCACGGGAGTTGTTGCAAAAGCTGGCACTAGCACCTACAGAGCTACTAGACTACACCTTGAGCAATAGCATTATCAAATACAAGGGAAAGATCTGGGTGGGAGCTAATAGTGGCCTGGAAACAAAATTAATCGAAGCATTCCACAATTCTCCAGTTGGGGGACACTCGGGATACCAGGCCACTTATCAGAGGCTGCACAAGCTGTTTCACTGGTTTGGCATTAAGAAAGCAGTGGAAAATTTTGTCCAACAGTGCTAGATATGTCAGCAGGCAAAGCATGAGCACTGCAAGTATCCAGGGTTATTGAGTCCATTGCCTGTTCCAGATGGACCATGGGAGGATGTTTCAATGGATTTCATCGAAGGGTTGCCCAAATCTCACGGCTATTCAGTCATATTGGTTGTGGTGGACAGGTTTACGAAGTATAGCCATTTTATTCCTCTCAAGCATCCTTTTACAGCAGCCACAGTGGCAGAGGTTTTCTTCAACAACGTGGTGAAGTTACACAGCATGCCACTGACAATAACATCAGACCGAGACAAAATCTTCACTAGCAACTTCTGGAAGGAATTGTTCAAGCTTTGGGGCACTCAGCTGCAGATGTCATCAGCCTACCACCCCCAGACAGATGACCAGATTGAGAGGGTCAATCAGTGCCTCGAAATGTATCTCAGGTGTGCTGTGCATGATTCACCCAAGCAATGGGTAAGCTGGCTCGCTTTGGCAGAGTTCTGGTATAACACTTCTCACCATACCTCGCTGGGTTGCACTCCTTTAAAGGCAGTCTATGGCAAAGAACCACACATGGGTCAGTTTGCTCGAACTGCAACAACTACTAATCCAGATTTGCACAACTGGTTGAAGGAGCGAGAGAAGTACTCTAATTTTCTGAAGCAACACTTGCTCAAAGCCCAGAACAAGATGAAAATTGATGCTGACAAGAAAAGATCACCAAGAGAATTCCAAGTGGGTGATTCGGTATTTCTGAAGCTACAGCCTTATGTACAATCTTCTGTGGTGAACAGAGCATGCCCAAAATTGGCTATGAAGTTCTTTGGTCCATTCCCTATTGTGGAGAAGATTGGTCGAGCTGCTTACAAGCTACAGCTGCCAGCTTCTAGTCTCATTCACCCTGTTTTTCATGTCTCGCAGTTGAAGGAACATGTTCCAGATCATACCCGGGTGTACACCTCTTTGCCCACACCTCTGACAATGGACACTGACGATCTGCAGTCCATGGAGATCCTGGATCGCCGTCTGGTCAAGAAAGGTAACGCTGCAATCTTACAAGTGCTCATCCGTTGGGCTGATCTACCTCCTGCATCCGCTACTTGGGAAGACTACGATGCAGTACACACCCGCCTTCCACTAGCACCAGCTTGGGGGCAAGATGGATCTTCAGGGGGGAGTACTGTCACAGCAAAGAAAGATAGCAAAGAAACGATGAAGTGCGGAACGATCAAACCAATGGGGACACGAGATTTTAACGTGGAAAACCCCTCCAACAATGGAGGAGAAAAAACCACGGGCGCTAGCCAGCAAAACTTCACTATAATCGGGTGAGATTACAAATGCCGGGGATTTACACAACGCGACTTATCCCAACCGACGGTTTACAAGAGGTATATATGGTGGCATAAAACCCTAGGTCGGCTGCAGTCCGACCCGGAAACGATCCGTACCGTACCGGGGCGCTCCGCTCTCTTTCGTCACAAGTTGGCCTTCATCAGTATAAACAAATTTGGATCACCATAAAACAACACTCCACCTTGACACAAATTCCATCTTGTAGCATGAACGAGAAACTTCACCCTGAAACAACAAAGAAAACACCTTCGGCGCCAAATAGCCTCCGAGGCGCTCCGCTCTCTTTCGTCACAAGTTGGCCTTCATCAGTATAAACGAATCTGGATCACCATAAAACAACAAAACATTTGGAAAGTTGGTTGCTTAAGGAGAGCATACTTTCGTAAGGATAAGAGAAGGTTCGATAGTTAGGTGATCTTGATTTGCTGGAGCCTTTGAAGGCAAAGAAAAGGAAGCTGTTTGGAAACCCGAACCAAAAATGCAACAAAGACAATCTGGCGTGGAGGATCTCGAAAGATATGAAGCAATGGATACAAACATGGTGTGAGTAAGTGAGTTGTAATGGGGGGGGGGGGTGGGGTGTCTAGGTAGGCTGGCCGGCTCTTGTAATAAAAAAATCTGCCTCCTTGAAAACAAAAATTCAGTGCGTTATCGAATTCTCAATCTGCGACTAGGAACCAGCATGGGCCGGAGTGGCAGTGATGGATAGCTATGTGAGCCTAGGCGGACCATCGCGGGCCAAATGTATCATCACTTCCCGTACCACGGTGCGGCCCGGGTAGAGTCCAGGTGAACGAGGCACACGTGGAGGTGGAGTGCGAAGCAGAAAGGCACCGGCCGCAGCACCATTTCCTCGCCGCTCCTCCTCTTTCTTCTTCCTCCTCCCTCCCTCCCTCCGCTCCCAACCCTCATCTCTCTCCATCTCCTCCTCAATTCGCAGCGAGCGCCTCTTGGGGTCGGCCGTCCGATCGCGTCGCGATGGCGACCGACGCCGCCGCCGCCGCCGACTTGAGCTCCGTCTTCCGCAAGCTCCGCGCCAAATCCGACAACAAGGTACGTATATACGTGCGTGTGTGATCGGTTCCCACTGCCCGAGGGTTTCTTTCCCTTCCTTCCCTCGATTCCGCCCCGTTTGATCCCTTCCCCTGTGCCCCTCCCTCACCATGTCTCTGTGTATGCGCGCGCAGATGTGCTTCGACTGCAACGCGAAGAACCCGACCTGGGCCTCCGTCACCTACGGCATCTTCCTCTGCATCGACTGCTCCGCCGTCCACCGCAGCCTCGGCGTCCACATCTCATTCGTCAGGTCTAATTTCCCGACCTCCTTTCGTCGCCTCGCTTTGTCTGATTGTAATCTTCCAGTGCGGTGTGCTTCGATACTAATCAGCTATGCACGTCTAAATTTTGGATCTTATTTTAGGGGGATTTGGGCCCACCTGGTTAGGGTTTGAATTCAGCCATTGTATTCCTTAAGTACCTGTCAATCTGCCATGCTCATTTTAATTATTATGTCATGCGAAGTGGCAAACTGTGTGCCAGAATGTGGCTTTATATACTGATGCTGTGTGTGAGGCAAAGGTGTAATTTTGAAGCCGCTTTTTTTATATATAGGGGACTGAAGGTTTTGATTTAGCCTGTGCGAATGAAATATTTTGTCAGATAGGTCTTACTGACTTACTCCACTTGTTTTATACAGAAACATAACTGTAACGTTGACTGACCTGATTACTGTTGGACGTGGAATAGGAATTATTGGAGTTTATCACTGAGTTTTCACAATAATCTGCAGATCAACAAATTTGGATTCATGGGCCCCAAACCAGTTGCAAATGATGGTTTGTGGAGGAAACAACCGCGCACAAGCTTTCTTTAAGCAGCATGGTTGGACTGATGGTGGAAAGATCGAAGCAAAGTACACTTCAAGAGCTGCCGACTTATACCGGAAGTTGCTTCATAAAGAGGCTCATAAGAGTTCCACTGAAGATGGAAATAATAGTTGGCCATCCTCCCCAGTTGCAGCTTCTCAGAATTCGAACCAAGCATCTGCATTTCCAGATCTCAAACTGGCAGAGGCGTCGAAAGAAGTTGTAGATGAGAAGAATGAGCCTGAAGTCATTCGTTCGCCTAAAGCTCCTACCCATTCATTCAAGAAGTCAATTGGTGGAAAGAAGCCCGGAAGTAAGACTGCCGGACTTGGTGCACGCAAGCTTACGTCAAAGGTACTTTACACCTTCCTAAACTGAGGAGATAAAAAACCCATTTTTGTCCAACTTCTATTCTTCAAACGGTGATGCGTCTCACTTGATCCGCTTTGCCCCTTTTTTCTATAAGAAACGAAAAGTTGCTCTATGCTTATATGATACTCATTTTTTGATATCCACTGAACTTTCCAGTTACCAAATTTATTTATTTATTTCTAGTTTAGTAGTGGAATTTTATAACTTCTGTCATTTGTTCCAGACGAGCGAAAGCCTCTATGAGCAGAAACCTGAAGAACCGGCTCCTGCTCTGCCATCGGTGACTGAGAGCACTACAGCTAGGAGCAAATCTCATACTTCCCGATTTGAATATGTGGAAAATGTACCTTCTGCCGGGAGCAGCTCTGAAGAAAATCAGGCATTTGGACATGTTGCACCGCCAAAGTCTTCAAGCTTCTTTGGTGAATTTGGAATGGACAGTGGATATCAAAAGAAATCTTCCTCTAGTTCATCCAAAGTGCAGGTAATGTTTTAGTTATTCAGTAGTTGCATCATTTATATGATGAATCATGATATATGTGATGTTAGTCATTTATTGTCTTAATTTGCATAAATGGTATGTTCCAATCAATTTAGAATTTTAAAGACGGACATTGAGTTCTACCGGTAACAAACTTTGAACTCTCTACGGAAGCATTTGCTTTGATAAATATACCGTGCTCCTAGTCCAGTTCCACTCTTAGGTAATACATGTGGCAGTATGCTTTGGATAAGTTAGCGTGCTTCAAAAAGCACTGTCGACTTGGTCCATGTTGAAGCCTGAAAATTGGCTATCAGCATTACAGGGCTAAAAATGCATGCTGAGATGGTAAAATATTCATTGTGTGTCTGCATTCTGAGTGAATTTACACATGTGAAGCTGAATAACTTGTTTGACTTATCTCTAGCTGGAAATTTTGTTGTATATCAATAGCTTTGAGGTATGTCCTAGTTGTTAGGAGCAAAAGGTCCGATGGTTATAGGTCATAGTTTCGGGCTGTGGCTGTTGACAATGTTCTAGAATTATTACAATCTTAGTTACCATATCATATCCTGCTCGTCCTGATTATATTGTTTAAATATCATCTCAAACCCTTGCTGACCATGCCGGTCTTTTAGTTCATCTATGCATTATGAAGCACGTGAATCTGTACCCTCTGGAAATGTCAAAACTTGTTGCAAATAGTGAATAAGGACTTGTTTTCATTCTCGTGTTGAGTTCCAATTTCCAAGCAGTCTATGAAATAACCGATTGCAATGATCTCCAGGTTGAGGAAAGTAGCGAAGCAAGAAAGAAATTCTCAAATGCAAAGTCGATTTCATCATCTCAGTTTTTCGGTGATCAGGTCAATTTGGAAAAGGAGGGTCAACTCTCCCTCCAAAAGTTTTCTGTAAGTATATCACTGTGTCGTTGCTGTTTGGGATGATAGTACTATTATTCGTGGTCTTTGTTTAGAACGAACCCTGAATCCACCGACCTGGCCTACTTTTCCAATCTTGGGGCTATCTTTGATATTCTCATCCTGCTTTTGATGTTTACACTATTTTGATGTTTATAAGTAGTTGTTTGTCTGTGTTTGTATCATGGTTGATCAGCTTTCAACATAACTGCCCAAGTGAATAATGTGTTATCAGCACAACACGGCTTGCTAGTACCTTCTTTAATAAGTATATCTGGATTGATCGGTGCTATGTAAAATTTTACGTTCTCCTCACTCATATGTTGCTGTAGGGATCATCTGCCATTTCAAGTGCTGACCTATTTGGCCAACAAGGGAATAATCCTAATGCTGATCTGAGTGCTACAGATTTGATCAATCGAATCTCCTTCCAGGTAACATTGGAGTAGCATTAGTTCATTTACCATAGCATGGTTGGCCTGGTTGCCTGGTTGCCCTGATGGACTTGTGTTGATGCTCGGTTATCTCGGCAGGCAACTCAGGACTTGACCTCTCTCAAGAGCATGGCTGGGGAGACTGGGAAGAAGCTGACATCTTTGGCATCCAACATCATGTCTGATCTTCAAGACCGGATCCTCTGAGCTTCCTTTACAGTCGAGACTCTTATCACATTTCTTCAGCTGGCCGGCCTCTCCTGATTGTTATTACGTCATATAACAGATTTGGTGGTGGCTTGCATGCCTGGCAGATCTGTTTAAGAGTCCATAGGCATCCTAAACTTATGAACTCAGTCTGTAGTCCGTCAACAGAGAAAGAAATCGCAAATGCTGTACTGGCTAAGTCGTGCTAGCATTTGAACCTGTGACACTTTTGCCTCATGAGTTCAGTTTATATTTCGGTCGGAACTAGATTGATGGTATCAAAGATACTCCAAAAAAAGAATGGATGGCATCAAAGAAATGCCTTTGCTTTCATACCATAGATGGTATTGTAACCGTATGAAAAGCTGGTACCACACCAACCCAACCTTGCAACAGGGATGCAAAAATTCGCCAAGTCTGGCTCAGGTTGGCCATCTTTGTTAAGAGTGCCCAAAAAATGCAGTGCCATTGCTCTACTTCTGCACTGCAGAACGCGTTGTGCTTACAGTAATTAGCTACATAGTGTATTAGCGTTTTTTCTTGGATTTCCCTCTCGCTGTCCACCCCACTCTCTTCTTCTTTAAGCCGCCATCCTTCTTCCGCTTCGCCGTCGTCCCAGCTGTGGACTGTTGCTTCATCCGCTTCCTTGCTCTGGTCTCGATCCCATAATCTGCGAGTTGCAATTAATAAATGAAGACTTAGACATACTCCAATATCAAGACAGATGAGGCATAGCTGCTTTTTCCTTTCAATGCTTAAAAACCAGAAGAATCAGAAAGAACTAGCATCAAGTAAGTTGCAGAAATGGCAAACAATGTGAACATGCCTTTTTTTGTGTCAAAAATAAGAGTAGATTTTCTATTAATAAACCGAGAATGTGTGAATATGGTTTATAGATTTCATGTTTACTTTGCTCAAACAAGAGCGCAAATATGAGCATGATAAAAACAGTTCCCGTCAGAACTCAGAAGCCAGTAGAACATGCATCCACCCCTAAAAGGTGCAAGAGATATCAACTCGCATGAAACCATGCCAATTCTATATCTGAATGAACTTAGTGATGCACTCGCCGTTAGTAATATGGTCGGAGTTGGAGCCTACTGTTGTGAGACCCGAGGTGCCAATCCTTCTACGTGCCCGCAGCTCTCCAGCAGGTGAATCACAAGAGCCCCTCATCTCATCATCTTCTCCCGTCATCTCATCATCTTCTATAAAACACGAAGATAAGCTTAGTAAGATACCAACCACCAGCACAACGTACAACCTCATAGAAGCTAAGACTGATGTGGAACCTGCAGTAGCATCTTGATCAGCCTGCGTAGAATCCACATGACCAGCCTCCGTTTGTTGATCCAACGTGGGGTCAGGAGCTCTGGCATGGATGTCATCTCGGTCGGTATACTGGTCTGCCACGGCAGGTGCATCACGTTCACAAAGCGCGTCAAGCTCTTTGTGATCCTTGCCCTCAGAAATAGGGTCTGCACCTGCAATTTCCATAGGGTCAGAAGGAACTGATATGCTCTTAGTAGTGTGACCAAGTTTCAGGTTTTCCGTTAGCAAAGAGAGATCACACTTACTATGCAATGTCAAGTTTTCAGGACAACTGTCTTCTTTATGTTTAAGTGATGATGATTGGAGCAAGTTTTCATGTGATGACCCTCCCTGGGAGCATGAACCATTAACCTGTGATGATGATCCATGTGTCATATGGCTCATTTCCTTGTCGTCATGTGATCCCTGTGGGCTGACGTTTTCTTTGTCCTCCAATAGCAAAGCCAACCCGCGAACATTTCCATTTTCTGCGCTTGATCGGGGAGGGGACGTGGGTTTCTGTGTTTCTCCAGACTGTCCTCCACCCAGGCTGGAACAGCAACTCGCTTCGTTTTTGTCAGGTGTATTCATACTGCCATTTGCATTTTCTTGGGGCTTCTGCAACAAGCTGACCGAACTAGGGCGGGCTTTGTTTCTAGCTGCTGGTCCACCAAAGAAATTCTCCGCACTATCTTGTTCATCACCGTCACTGCCACTGCCACTGTAACTACCCTTGTCACTGTCAATGGAAACACCATCCTCGTTCAAACCTTTTTCTGCCAATTCTTGTAAATAACCCGAAAGCAAAATGTTCTTTTCCTCGAGTAAGGTAGAGAACCATGGGGATGAACCTTGCTTGACATAGAACAGAAGATATGCTTTACTGTCCAAAACTTTATCTTCGCTCAATTTCATAACCTGCACCGGGAAAGGTTAGAACCATGTAGCTGGATGAAAAATGAAAAAAAAGAATGTTACTAGCAGTAAATAGATTACCTTATCATCATTGAAGAGATACCAATCTGTTTGTGATGAACGGATATAACAGACATAGTGACCCTTGGATGAATTACCCAAGTGTTCTACAACTCCATACAGATCATAGTTTTGAGGGTTCTGCAACAAAAAAGTTGTGCATCAGCCCTATAAATGAGTACGCAGAGGCAGGGGGCTTTGCCTCCTTTTTGGAAAAAAAAACCTACAAATGAATGCCTGGGGAATATGATCAAATGATAAGGAAATGAACTCACAGTATCCGCGGAGCTCATGAACGGCTTTAAATCCAGCTCTAAATGATACTTAACCATCTCTTGAATCTTGGATGTACTACTACCCGAATTTTCAAACCGTTTGAGCTGGATCACAAGAACTTCTGGAGCCTGCTCCACCTTCAAGTGTTTTTCCATGTTCACACGAGATTTGCATCCATCACAAATGAAACTTTCAACCACCTCAATTTTTGTAAAAGATTCTAGCGAATCCAGGACAGTCTCCATCTGGTTAATCTCCAAGCTAAGGTCAAGGAAAGACTCTAATCTGTCTGAGCAATGATTGCACTCTGGACAATGCAACTGACCAAAGAAAAATGATTTAACTCAATATCACAGGCTAAGTCAGAACGATACTGCTCCAATTGGCAGTGAGGATCAGCAGACACACCTGGCTTTTCAATTGGCCTCCAAAAACTTCTTTGACAATAGAAGAGGGCTCCTCAGATGAGAGCCTAGGAGCGACAGAGGCATCATCTAATTTGTCAAGCAAGCAGCGGAGGAGTTCATGTGCATCTTGGTGTCCACCCCACCTAAAGTCTTGAGATATTACTGCAAACCATATTTTGAAAAACCAAGATCAGTACACATAGTCACAGGGATGTCTCAAGTACGCTAATCTTGGAACGATAATATAACAGCTGAGATATTGAAGGGATAAATGCATACAGTATTGCTAAACAAGACCAGCACTACAACCAAAAAATTATCTGATAATGTAAGCTACCGATGAAGTATACGTAGAAGAAAACTGAGAGTTCAGTTAAACAAAACATACACTCAGGTGATCTAATAAAAACACTCTGAAGACAAACACTCCAAGCAAAGAAACTTATATAAGCGGCTTATGAATGTATCTATAGGAAGTTTAGAAGTTCAGTTGAACAAACATACACTTCAGGAGTTTGACAAACTTCTTGGGGTAGAGAACATTCCCCGAGAGCCTGATGGCTTCAGCAGCATGGTGACGTAGGGAGCAGTAACAGCAGAACTCGTCAGAACCACCTAGGGGAAATAAAAATAATAATTAAAAGCATGAAAGGTTATAAGAGATGCTCAGCGATAAGTAAAATACAAGAATGAAAGTAGACTGAACTAACTAACTTACTAGGACATAGACCTAGGTGACCATCTTTCAGGAGCTTAGAGACAAGAGGAACAGTGTGAACCACACACTGGAGAATACAATTAAGGAAACATGTCCATTTCTCTGGATTAATTAGCGCGGCACCCTGCAAAAGCAACACAAACTAGTAAAACAAAACCGTCTAAACTCGATTTGAGATTAACGAAGCAATTCAGGCATGAACACGTAGCACAAGTCTAGCTTACCACAGGGTAGTCGTTCGTTGCACAGATTAGATTACGGAAACAGCATGGAGTCTGAACATAAACACGCTTGTCATCCAGAGAATCCTAGGGCAGAAGACAGAAGTGGAAGATGTCAAACACACGCACTTAACATATTAAATATCACACAATACAAACAATCAAATTTCACAAGGTTTGGATGATGGCGTAAAACAAATATATGTGTTATCCTGAGATCATTAGGAATACTATTGCACAATAATTATATATCCAAAAGGCATAGATGGTTTACCATCGGATTGTACTGATGTGTATAATTACCAAGCATTCCTCTGCCTCCAAATCTACAGTTCATGCAGCCACACCTATCATAATGTAGTGGATAATCATTATGAAATCCATTCATACCATATCTGCCACCATACAATGGATGATCATAATCTCTCTGATCTCTTTGTTCACCACGGTTAGAAAAGCAATCATATTCTCTGTGATCGTTACGGTCACCAGGATATCTGTCACCATGAAATGGGTCATCATATTCTCTCTGATCCTTATGGTCGCCGCAACATCTGCCACCATGAAGTGTGTCAGCACAATCTCTACGATGTCTACGGCCACCGCGATATCTGACACAGTGCAATGGGTGATCACAAGATCTATGGTCTCCTTGTTCACAACGAATTCTGCGAGCATGAAGTACTTCAGCATAACCCCGAAGATATCTACGGTCACCAAGATATCTGCCGCAATGAAATGGCTCATCATCATATCTATGGTCTCTTTGGTCACACCATAATCTGGGACTATATAAGAAGCGGTATCTGCTGTGTAAATGGTCACAAGAATCAAGACAATCCTGGAGAACAAACAAAACTGAAATGTTAGCTCATTGGAGTGTATGAGCATGCAGCTGTGTGAGATAGAGGAAGCATGTATGTGCCACGTTAGATAAAATCAGTACACCAAAAAAAGGTTAAATATTAACGAATGGGCAGCATCAGCAGCAAACAAAAGGACAGCTGCAAATAAGAAGTAACATGAACTATCAAATGATTACATCCACATGATTTTGGTCTTGCAAGGTCACCTTGTCTCCCTCGTCTGCTGGACCCGGAACCTGCAAGGGGTTTTTGTCTTGCGATGTATCCTTGTCTCCCTCATCATCTAGACCTGGAATCTTGAAGGGACTTTTGTCTTGCGGTGTATCCTTGTCTGCCTCGTCTGCTGTACATGGAACCTGTAAGGAATTTTCGTCTTGCGGTGTCTCTTTGTACCCCTCTTCCACCGGAAGATCCGGACGCTGCAATCAACGAACACCAAAACCGCTATGTATTAGTCGTCTTAAAGTGGAAAATACGCCAGAACGCATTTACGGTCTGACGAACGCCAGGAAACAAGACCACCAAATTTAATTGTGAACCAACCAAACACGCACAAAACCGCTGTCGTGCTGGAGTTCCAAAACCCCGAGGAGAATCAACACATTATCAAAATCAAATTATCCTGCTATATCTGGCATCAAATCTAAAGGGGAAGCTACCGCAATTTAGGGAAACTGTAAACCGTAAAGCAAACGAAACGTCGGAGTCGCAAGTAGCACACCGAGAGGGGAATCAAAGCAGAGCGGCCGGGGAGGCGCAGCTAGCGAAGCAAAATTTCCAGATGAAATTCTCTCGGAATGTCCACTCGACCAAGCGCCCACCGGCCACGGGTAGCTAGGGGACCTCCAGGCGGCGTCGCGGCGAGCACAGGGAAACAAAATACTGTTGGATATTTTGATCTAGGCTAAACCTAGGTCAACTTTTTCGCTGCTACAGTAGCACTGCTACAGTAGGTCGGTGCTACAGTTCCCTGATTGGGGGAAAAATCTCCAACTTACAGGTGGGTCCCCCTGTGGCACTGTGCATACTTATATATATAGAGGGGTGCTTTTTAGGGACTGGTTAAGAAAATCAGAAGATACAACCAGAACTCTTCTTCCACCTCCTCTATGCTGCCCAATCCAGCACAGCACAGCCAGCCATGGGAAAGATCCATCCTGCACCTTCCTCAAGCTCTAGCAGCTGCAGTGAAGGTGAAGAAGAGCAAGGGATTCATCCCTCGAAGCCCTAGACTTCATATCCAGCAACAAGATAAGTTTTATTTATTTCTATCTCGGTTGTGGCTCAAATCTTGAGCTAGATGATCTTGAGTTTTTTCAACATTGGTATCAGAGCCTCTAGGTTCAAGTTTGAGCCCTATTATGCTCAAGTTCTTGCTTGATCTGTTTTGTTTCATGCTTGATCTATTAAGGTTATGTCAAGTATCAAGCTGTTTTTCCTGTTCATGTCTGATCCAATTTATTTAGCCCTAAAATGATCAAGTTTCTAGCCCTAACAGATCACATGTTGATCAAGGGTTCCATTTTTAATGATAACTAAAGGGGATCAAAGCATCTGATGCAAGTCTAAAGCAAAATCCCCAAATTTTTCAAACCCTAGAACTGAATTTTCATGTTTTCCCCCTGTAATTAAGCTTATGTTTTCGGTTTATGTTACAAATTGATGGGGAAAGAAGTTAATGATGCATGAATTTTAATGATTTCCCCAAATTTGAGACCCTAATTTAAGCAATCATGTGATTTCCTCCTGTTTTAAGTATGTGGTTTCGGTTCAAAGCACTCTAAAGTGGGGATTGAATGTTTAGATGAAAAATCCCAATAAAATCCCCAAGTACCGAAACCCTAGTTATGAAATTCCCCAATCCGAAACCCTAACGTGATAAAAAATTCCCAAATCAAGAGGAACCCTAACCCTAATGATGTGAGATTAAAGGCAGCAGATGATTACCTTATGTCCTCGTCGTCGTTGCTGGCCACGGCGACGTAGGAGCCACCTCTGCTGCACCGGCCGGTGGCTGCTGCTCTCTTCGCGCGCTTGTCGCCGTTGGAGACCAGCTGCTGCGCCGGATTTTGGCGAAGGCAGCCGTCACCACCGCGGGGACGCCCGCTCGTGCACGGCCGCCTCGTGAAGGGTGCCATCCAGCGCCGCTCGACGGAGGTGCGCGCAGGTCAAAGCCGCACGCAGCCCCGGCGAGAGGGCCTGGAGGACGCCGACTCCCTCTCTCATGGTCGAGCAGTGCTCGCCGCCGCTGCCTCTCTCTCTGGTCCCTCGTCGCCGTCGGGAGATGAGAAGAGGAAATGAGGGAGGAAAGGTTATGAGTCTAGGGTTTCACGGGGGCGGCGTTGTCGCGCTGGTGTTGACCAGGCGCACGCGTTCCCGGCCGTCAGATCGGCATCGACGGCTCGCGGTGCTTCTGGTGAAGCAATGGGCTTGGGCCCAGGTTGGGGTCAGGGGGAGCTGGGCTGGGCTAAGTTTTGGCCCAGCTAAGTGAGTTTTGTTAGCCCGAAGAAAAAAAAAATTAATGATGATAATAACCTTATGTTTTTGGGCTTTTTTTTTTTTTTTATGTTATGGCAGAATTAATTCAGGGAAATAATAAATATTTCCTGATAATGATTAAATTTTATGCAATAATTAAGTTTGAGGGCTAAAATTAAAATTAAAAAAAGGCTTTAATGTTAATGTTTATGTTTGAAATATTATGTTTTTATGTGCCATATTAAGTTACTTCTAATGCATTTTATTATGCTTAGTAAATTACTTTATGGTATTAGATCTATTATGATGATTATTGTTTTTTCCTATGTCATAATTGTTTTATGTCTTAATTATGTTCATGTGTCATGTTAAATTATTGTGATATCTTTTCTTTATGATTAGTAAAGTTTAAGTGGTCCAATAAAATTAGGTCTGGGAATTTTATGTTGTTATGATGACCAATTATGTGAATAAAGCCCAGAAATAATTAGTTTTTTATTGCTTAGAATAATATATCATTTAAAGAAAAGGGCCGTTATGATAATAATGTTCTCCAAAATTTATTGCTACCATTATGCTATAAAGTTTCGCTGCAAAAGAAATTGGTTGATCCTCAAAATAAAGCATGGCTTATGTCCGTCATTCTGGCCAAAGCTGATTGGCGGGCAGTTTGACCATGAAATTTTTATTGGTCCGGTTCGCTTCTGGCCAAAGCTGATGTGAACCGGGTTGATGAATGAAGTTTATGCATGTGAGGATTTAATTATGTGTGGCTTATGCTCGTCATTCTAACCAAAGTTGATTGACGGGTATGTTGACCACAAAATAAGAAGTTATGAAAACGATGCTTGTTGAAGCATTTTAATGTCTCTCACTGCCAAAATAATTAATGGCATGGAGTAACTAAATGGTAGCAATTATGTTTTATGAAAGGAGGAGCTTGAGATCACTCTAGTTGGGCTCTCCTTTATAATCCTCCTAAAATACCTAAAGAAGGTATTGCAATTCATGATGATAAGGAAAACTAAGTGGGAGGATTCAAAATTAAGTGGCCCTTGATCTGAGCAATATATTTAAGTTTTGGGCATAAGAATATCTAAAGTTGACTTTTCATGGTCATATCTTACTAAACCATGGTATGTCAAGTATAATTGCCCATCAATAAAGTTTTCGTCCTTAAGCCATGCATGTTATATGAAGTTGTTTCTATCGAATGTCTCTAATTAAAATAAAGTGTGGTTTGTGTTTGTCATTCTGGCCAAAGCTGATTGATGAACACATGATCACAAAAAAAATTATTTGTTCTGGTCCACGGACTAGTTCAATAAAGAAGTGTATAGAGACATGATTTAATTAAGTGTGACTGATATTTATCGTTCTGGCCAAAGCTGATCGATAAGTATCTAATCACAATATTTTGCCGGTCTTGTCCAATTCTGGCCAAAGCTGATGTGGGTAGATCGGTGAAAGAAGTTTAAGAGACTATAAAGTGTGACATGTATTTGTTATTCTGGCCAAAGCTGATTAATAAATACTTGCTCACAAAAGTTTGTTGTTCTGGTCCATTTCTGGCCAAAGCTGATGTGGATCAGATCGACAAAATAAATTTATGATCTGAAAAAGGTTTCATGCATAAAGCTTATGGACATAATGCAATATGGCACGTGAATTAAGATAAAAGACATCAATTGTCTTAAAATACGCTTCAGCTATTAAGTACCTCTGTTTTATTCCCAGATCAATCAACTAATGAAAGTTTTCAACAATTATGATCATTAAGTTATCCCTAACTAAGTAATCTCCAATTATGATGGAACCAAAGAAAATTTTAGTTGGGGATTTAATGATTATTTTGGGATAGGTTGTGGCACGTGAATTCATTCTGACCAAAGTTGATTGGATACATGTGTCATTCCCTAAAGATTAATGTTTACATGAGGAATTATGTTCTACATGATCACTATAAAATATTTGTGATCATGAATTTTATCCCTATTGCTAATCTTTTTCAATTCAGCCATAATGTTTTCGGCTGACTTAATACTTCTTATGAGAAATGAATTAAGCTTATGTACATATTATTGTTTCATGAGGTCATAAGTAATGAAGTATATACCAAAAAATAATGAGCTCTCATTAAAGAAATTTTGGTTACTAAAGTATTGACAAGAATCCAATGAATTTTTTGTCTATTAATGTAAGAATCTGGGGGAGTGTGCCATAAGGATCTAAGAAAATAATTTCCTAGTTCTTTCATAATAAAGTTTTCTTGCATTAATGGAGATGTAATTTGAAGAAGCTTCTCAAAATTCTATAAGATTATGTTAATTATGAAAAATTCTCATGATTTAATTATGGAGCTTTTGAGTTCACTTTATTATGTCATCTACAATAAAGCACAAAAGTGGACTGTGATTAAGCTCAAAGGATTTTTATATCCATAAGAAAGTGTGTAAACATTTTGGATAAAGATGCTATATGCATAATATTATTATGGCCTCATAAATAAAGAAATTTTAAAGAGAAGTTTTAAAGATGGACGGGAGGCTAATATTTAAAGCTACTGGAAGATTTCCATTAGCCTAAATTAAGTTATTCATCCTCCATTCCAATAATGTGATTCGTGCTACAAATTTTATTGACTTCTCTACTAAAGGTGGAATATTTATTATGGAAGTTCGTCGAAATGTTAAGCTATGGCTCAGTCCACATTTCGAGGGGGAGCATTGATTTCTCCAAGATTTTCAACTTAGGAAGAAGTATTTTATCAGGTATGTAGATTCCACCAATAAGGTATTTATGAGCTAAGTACCATTTTTAGTCAGATCTATTAAAGACTCCATCTCCTAAGGGCATCTTTATGACTAAGAATTATTAGATTGCCCTTCAATGTTAAATGGTTATGCCATGTTTCTTAAGTAAGATACAAGTTTTTGGTTCTGCTCTCTACAATAGTTCTCCTAAATCACTTAAGGAGGATAATAAAATTATGATACTCTGAAATGAACTATGATGTTGAAATTTAAGAGAGCAGTCAAATATTGCATGGTAATTAAGAACTCCATCATGGATATCATGAGTACAACCATTTCTAACTCCCAGATCGTCGAGGGTCACCTTGACAAAATTAAGGACCAATTTTTTGAATGGTCCCTCTAAAGTTTAAGCAACGGGTCTCATCAAAAGACTTGTTGATATATGATATGGTTGGGAGTTCGATAAAAAATGATGGCACCTGACCATCTTAAGTTTTGAAGATGGAAATCCTTCTTTATGAAATAAAGAATTAATGATGATGATCAATTGTCCTTGAGACAATAAGCATCTTATGATGGTACAAAGTTCAATAATAATTTTTTGATGAATCAATCTTATGTTAATTATGAGCAATAGGGATATTGCATAAGACCCGAGGTTTTCTCTCGAAACTGATAAGTTCGTCTTAGTGATGTACTTATGTTGTTAAAACTCACTGAGATGGGTCCATTAAAGGGAGTATTAAGTTCACCCTAAAGTTTATGTTTACTTCCCCAAGGGCAATAAGTTTTTCCTTACGATATCACTAATGCTTAAGTTATTATGTGCCCTAAAGATTTTGTGTCCGGGATTTCTTGGCAGACATAAGTCCGGGTTTGGACCTCCCGGAAAATACTTAAGAAAAGCTTTGCCTAGTTGGCACAAGCACTAAAGTAATTGTGTGACAATATGTCACACTAAGGGATTACATGCTTATTTTTTAAGAAATATAATGACCACCAAGTTGTGGATTTTTAAGGTTTTTGGCAAGGAGTGAAAATCCTTTTAAGTTCTATCCACAAAAGTTTCACTCTTGCAGGGGGAGCCATATTGTGGAATGGTTTCACCCAAATTCTTAAAGCATCGATAAGATGAAAATTAAATTGTGGCATGTTTTCGATCCCGATGTTTTAAGATATGGATTTGTGTCCCTTGATCCATATAAATTCAAGAATAAGGAATTTTATTAAGAAATTTATCCCGGGACATATTATATAAGAGTGCAGTCAATTCAATTAGCATGTCAAGAGGTTCCTGCCAGACCCAAGACATTGTGAAAGAATGATTCCAGAGTCAATTATATTCAAGGCCTTGATGAATTAAGTTTTTGGTGTTCAACAAATAAGTATTAGATTTACGACATAAGGGTTGAACACATATAAAGTAAATTTTGGGTGCTTGTATGTAAGTATTACATAAAGATATTAAGTTCTAAGCACCATATTTAAGAGGCTTGCCTTCTAACGTTGCCGGCATTAAGTTTATGTGGCAGCCTATTATTAAGGGACTAATTATGACTCTGAAAACATATTGTTCTCGTTTCAAGTGCGCGCATAATTATGAGTATACATATTCATAAGAGAACAAATTGCACTCTTGGGACCATTGCAACACCATCTCCCCACAAATCTAAAGAGGGTTCATTTCTTTGCTGGAATGATGTACTGTAGTCAATTAGTTCAGCGGTACTTAATTGACCGTTGTAATTTATTGTCTCTGTATTAGTTTCAACAAAGAGATGAGCTCATAAAATTTTCACTTAAGTTTAAGTTTATGGAGCTCATAAATTAAAGAAGTTCCATTTTGAGATGGGGTGGTATATTGTAGTAACTGGGTTTCTGTGGTATTAAATAATTGACCGCAGTAATCTTTTTATCTCATATGCCATTTCATTGATAAGTGGACTTATAAAGTTTAGCCTTACGATCAAGGGGGAGAATGTTGGATATTTTGATCTAGGCTAAACCTAGGTCAACTTTTTCGGCTGCTACAGTAGCACTGCTACAGTAGGTCGGTGCTACAGTTCCCTGATTGGGGGAAAAATCTCCAACTTACAGGTGGGTCCCCCTGTGGCACTGTGCATACTTATATATATAGAGGGGTGCTTTTTAGGGACTGGTTAAGAAAATCAGAAGATACAACCAGAACTCTTCTTCCACCTCCTCTATGCTGCCCAATCCAGCACAGCACAGCCAGCCATGGGAAAGATCCATCCTGCACCTTCCTCAAGCTCTAGCAGTTGCAGTGAAGGTGAAGAAGAGCAAGGGATTCATCCCTCGAAGCCCTAGACTTCATATCCAGCAACAAGATAAGTTTTATTTATTTCTATCTCGGTTGTGGCTCAAATCTTGAGCTAGATGATCTTGAGTTTTTTCAACAAATACAACATGGAATACGCTGAGATTCCAGTAGATCCGCCACTCGATTAAGCAGCTACGGGCAAACACGATCGAAACCACCCCGACGATCGCGGGATTTGACAGGATTATAACCCCCAAAAATAGAGGCGCGAAGCAAGCATGAATAAACTGAACACGCACCAAAACAGTTCCCCGAGAAAACTCACCCATTCTAGCAGCAGGGGCAGAGCCGCCGCGGGCATCGGCTCCGCCTTATCGTCCTCCGGCTGCTGCTGCTGCTGAGGCGGCGGCGGCGTCGGTGCTGGGATTGGCGTGACGAAGGCGACGGCCTCGCCCGCGGCGTCCGCGGCCACGGGAGGCTGCTCATCCTCCTCCACCTGCGGCTGCACTGGCGCGACGAGGGCGTCCGCCGCCATGGGAGGCTGCTCCGCCTCCGGCTGCGGCGGCATCGGCTCGACGACGGAGTCCGCGGCCATGGGAGGCTGCTCATCCTCCTTCTCCTTGGGCTGCGGCGGCATCGGCGCGACGACGGCGTCCGCAGCCACGGGAGGCTGCTCACCCTCCTTCTCCTGGGGCTGCGGCGGCGCAACGACGGGTTCGCGGCCACGGGAGGCTGCTCCACCTCCGGCATCGACGCGACGACGGCGGCCGCGGCCATGGGAGGCTGCTGACCCTCCTTCTCCTCCGGCAGCGGCGGCATTGGCGCGACGACGGCGACGGCCTCGCCGACGGCGGCCGCGACCATGGGGGTAGCTAGGGTTTTGGAGGTGGTGCGCGGGGTGGGTGGGATGGGAGGCGTGATCAGTCGGGTCGAAGGGGCGTCGCGGAGGAACTCGGCGCGCGGCCGCTGCTGGAGGCGGCGCGGCAATTTATATGGCGCGGTCGGAGTCCTGGCCGGGTCGCTCCGGGTCTCTCTATCGTCTCGCCCCGGCCCCCTTCCTTCGGGTTTGGGCCGCTACAAGACAGCTGCCGCCTGCCATATCTTCCAGAAGAAGATGGCTAATTTTTTTTTAATAATACATTTTTTAATCAAATTCGAAAAATATTACGCAAATCCACGGAATTTCATAAATAATATGGCATCGGCATGGCCTAAGCCGATTAGGGCCTGTCGGCCTGGCCTGGGCCGATTAGGTGGTCGGCCGACGCCTACGCGTGTCAGAGGACATATCGGCCTGGGCTAAGCCGATTAGTCCCTGTCGGCCTGGGCTAAGCCGACTGTTGCATGCCTCCGTACTTCACTGAATTTTTTGCGCCAACCCTTCCCGGCGGCACCCGTTCCCGCCTTCTTCTCTCCCTCCCGTTTCTCCCGCCAAATTTATTCCCGCCTGTTTTTCCCGCCAAATTCGTTCCCGCTAATTTTTTTTGATCTAATACATTTTTTCATTCATTAAACAAACATTGCAACTTACACATACAACAAGAAAAGTGGGAGTAGCGACAGCACAACATAAATTGAGAAAGAAAAGTCATCTACCATCGACGCAGCACCCTTATCCTTCGACGACGCAGCACTCTTCCCCTTCGACGATGCTTCAGCCTTGCGTTTCGACGACGCTGCACCCTTGCCCTTCGACGCCGCCGCCGCTGCTGCAGCTCTCTTGCTCGCTTCAGTGGCATGAAGATATCATCTTCGTCCTCGCTCTCCTCGACCCATAACATCGGTGTACGAAGAGCATCCAACATATATGCTTCAGTGGGATATGTTAGCTTCTTCTTCTGCCACCTAGCATGCAGCCTCACGAGTTCTTTTTCTATTTTCTTGTAATTCCTCCATGGCCACCCATGCCTAGCTAGCTTCGCTGATAGCTCACGGAGATGAGGTGGATGACTAACAATATCCTCGAATGGGATCTCCTTATTGTCTACCTTGAACTCGGAAGTAAACTTCAAAAGGAGTGCCGACATTCCTGCCGGGAAACTACCATCTGAATTGTATCTCGACATGTTCGAGTGAGTGGACTACAATGCTTACCAACCTTAGTGCGCAGTGGTTTTTATAGGCCGTGATGAGAAGATTTGGCGGAGATAGGCCAGCGCGGGTAAAAAGGGCGGGAACAAAATGGCGGGAAAAAAGGGCGGGAAAAAAGGGCGGGAGAAAAAAGGGCGGGAGGAAAAGGGTGCTGCACCGGCTGACGACGGGAGATGACTTTGTGTAGTGTTGGTAGTACCGATGTAATTTGCAAGGTTTGTTTAATAGCAACTAAGAAATAAGTCTAGTACATAGATAGTCCCAACATAGATATAAATAAGTCTGGTACATAGATATAAATAAGTCTAGTACATAGATAGTCCCAACATAGATATAAATAAGTCTGGTACATAGATATAAATAAGTCTGGTACATAGATAGATAGACAAGTCTCAACGAATACAGTGAAGTGTCAACCACGACGTCTGCCACGACGCGGAGGTGGTGTGTTAGGCGTCGTCCATCCAAACCTGTGCGGTGGCCGAACGTCACGTCCAGGAACCAGGGACTCGTCGTGGTCCTGTTGTGTCTCCTGTGTGGGCTGTGGTGGAGGAGTGTTGTACATACCCATCCAATTGTCCAGTTGTGTGTGAGTTTGCGGGATGCTCCCACTTTCCTGCTCACTCTCCCATGCAGATCCAGACGACTGCTGAGCGGACATAGACGTACGATATTCGTAGGCTCCTGGATGCAATAAAACTGTAAGAAACAAGTACGTAGCATTAAGCGTGGTGAATAAAAATTTACAAGGTACTTACCCTCTGGCTGGGGAGGTGGTCGAAGCTGGTAGCCCGTCGTGGGACTGAACTGCTGATGCCAAGACGAGCCTCCAGCCTGGTCAGGAGAGGGTGCCCTGGGCGACGGGTGCGACATCATACGAGGTCGCGGGCTGTGTCGATCCTGGGGCGTGACCTGCGGCTGTGGCTGCTCCTGTTGCGGGGGATGACGCGGTGGGCGTTGTGGTGCTTGGCGGTGATCGACGTCCGACGTACGTGTGCACGTGATAGCCTGGTAGATACGTCGCAACCTCTCCTCTAAGCGCTGCACCCAGGACTGATGATGCAGGCGGTCCAATAGAGGGCCGGACGATAGGGAACGGCTGTAAGCGGACACATCCGTCTGTAGCTGGTATGTCAATTCAGCCTGTAATTTGCATGGTTATCAGTAAGTTGTACATAATTTTAGAGATATTTGTAAGAATGAACTACTCTCTTACCGCGTACTGTCTGGAGCCTGCAGTAGACCGGCTCGGGTACATATCCCACGTAGTGGGAGTCTATGTAAGCTTGGGGTTCTCGTGATACGTAATGCGTAACCGGGTCGAGATCATGTAAATTTGCAAATAGGAATTGAATAGTTGAATATCAAACCTGAGATTCTCCTGCCAGACTCGTGTCGTCGCAGTGTCCCACTCTGCAACGTAGGCGCCAACCCTCCGAATCCACGATAGCGCGCTTCTATTAGTTCCCTTTCTTGTGAGCCTACAGTTGTACTCAGTGTTAGACAATTTAGTAATTCATACATGTATTGAGTTTTCGATAAATAAACATTGCGTAATTAAACACACCTGTGGATGATGGGTGGGACGTGTTCCTCTGTGTGGAGGAGCCGAACAACTGAGTCATATGAGTCTAGAAACGATCCGAATATGTTCTCAAGTGCCATCTGCTTAGCCCTCCAAGCTTTGCCATAAGATATTTTGTACTTGAATCTGGTGAACACCTTATGTTGAATAGCCTTCGCTTCCATAGCTTTGCCCTGTACTATTTCTGAGTATAGCAACCGAGCTATAAGCGTCGACGAAATGTTACGATGATCTTGAGGAATACAGTCAATTCTACATGTGTGCTGTACTACGTCGCTCACTTTCCAGTTTATGGCGAACTGAGGGCGATAACCGTGCACCCTTCCAGGACAGCCTGCAACCTCACATTCCATTGTCAGATATTTTTTACTTGACACCTTGGTTCTGAATGTCTTGCATGTCGACATTGCCCACTTAATAATTGCGTCCTGCAAATGTTGCTTGTCGGGATATAGAGCACCCACAACAACCTGGTTCTGATGGTATTCCCAGGCAGAATCATGACCATCGTTCACTGTCATTGACGAAGTGAAATCATGACTCCATGACGCAGGATTGGGCACGACATGTTTGTCATCCGACTCGTCGGAATCATCACCGTAAGCACTATCACCATCTTCATCTTCCTCTTCCATCATTTGTTGGAATTCCTCATCGGCATCTGCCTCAACACCCTCATCATATGCTACTTCTGCCTCACTGTTTTGGCCAGATTCATAACCACCACCTCCACCATATTCCTGATTATAATCATGACCAGATAAATGCATCTCCTGACTACTCTGTCCAGGATCGTGACCTCCCTCGCCTTCAGGCGGAATCACCTCCTTCGCGACAGGTATCAGTAACGCGATAGGGGTACATCCCCTGCTTTCGCAGCCTTGCAACCATCGCACCATCTGAGAGGTCCGATCTATCGGCCTCAAATAAAAAAACACCGGTGACCTTGACTTCGTCCACAGTGCATGCACACCGACGGTGTCTGTTTCAAGATTAAGCCCTAAACATGCTGCCAACCAATCTTTTAGCTGACTTATTGACCATGTTTGTGGTCGCTCAGTTCCAACTCTGACCATCGAAACTGACCCAAATCAGCTCCCAACTCATTTACTACAACTGTGCCAGGACCGTAGTAAAACAAACATTTCACTAAATTACTCATCTCGACAACCTAAAAATGTGACACCAAATTACTGTTATAACCGGAACAACTATATACTTAATTATTACTACCGGAACAACTATATATTTAACAATAATGCATGCGCCACCACGGCCGGAGCAGCAGAACCACCACCACCACGTCTTCCACGAGCTACACCAACCTCCTCCACATCTCCACCATTGCTCCAAAAAAGCACCACAAAATCACACCCACAACCTAACCCATCTGTAGATCGGAGTTTCCCCTAACTCTCTAACAGCTGTAGGCTTAAGATTTACTGGCTGGATGGAGAAATCACCGGGGGAGGGAAGAAATCGCCATGGACTCTTTTGTTTCAGTGAGCAAGAAGAAGAAAGAAGAAAGAGAGCGAGGAGGAAGAAGGAGCCCGACGCCCGAATGATGCCAGCGACTAATCGGCTTGGCCAAGGCCGATTAGCCTGTCGGCTTCGACGTGGCCGACTGCAGGCCACCCGTGACCCGACTGGGCTGTCGGCCGCAGGTCTGGCCCCCACGCCACCTTATCGGCTCAGGCCAGGCCGACAGGCCCTAATCGGCTTAGGCCAGGCCGACAGGCCCTAATCGGTTTAGGCCAGTCCGAGGCCATATTATTTATGAAATTCCGTGGATTTGCGTAATATTTTTCGAATTTGATTAAAAAAATGTATTATTAAAAAAAATTAGCAAGAAGATGTACCGTATCTACTGCTGCAGTTATATTATTGTTAAGCTACGGTATGGTAGGTTTGGAAAGATCACCAAAAAAGATTTCCAAGAAATCCGTGCAAGGTATATGAACACGCAGGATTTCAAATATAAATTCAGTTCACAGTAAACAAATTGTTGTGAATAAATGGTAGTACTCCCTCCGTTCCTAAATATAAGATGTTTTAGACTTTATTCACACTCACATGTATACAAATTTATCTAGACATATTTTATGTGTATATTCACTCATTTTAGTATGTATCTAGACAACATGTGTAACACCTAAAATATCTTACATTTAAAAACGGAGGGAGTGTATCTTAGCTCCTCTATAGCGGCTGGAATTATACAATTTTTATTTCTTAATACTCTCTTGTACCAACATACATGTTTTGTGATAAATTTCAAGATTCATTGACTATAGGTTAGAATTGTTTTCTTTCCTCACTTCTCTTCAGCAGAGCCAGCTCGGCCGCTGAAGGCCAGCAAAGTATTAGCGCAGCTGCATAAGCCAGCACTATCTTTAAGGAAAATTCCTTGATCGAGTCCGTGCAACTGTCCGGGTAACTGGGAGGTGATAAGATATAAAGACTTGCTTCACACTTGGAATTACATAAAAAGAGATTTTCATCAGAAAGAGGTCTATGAATAATTTTGGAAAAATGTCGACGTTTGCTGTCTTATTTGGTCAGTAGTGTTATGTATAGGCACTTATCTCTGATATCTGACTAGTGTGTTTAGTCGAATGATGACTTGGTTCCACTTGTCATGATGCTAAGTCAGCCATAGACTCGACCGAAAGAGTTTGGTGAGTCAGCAATGAGCAAATATACATTACCATATTACTTGATACCAAATTAATAAGAACTAATGTTTGAGAAAGAAATTTCCCTTCTCAACTGGTTAGTCTCTTTTGTCGCCGCTCCTTGACATGTTTTTATTCAGCATTCTAGTCAAATCTTGGTGTATGCCGACTTTGATAATAGTCAAATAAGATTCGAGTGGCTGCTCAAAGTGCGACGCCCTACTTCCGCACAACAATACGCTTACAAAACGCTTTTTACGTGAAGCTAATAACATAGCTAGACACCTAAGTAGCATGTCTGTTGTTATCTGCTCCTGCCTTCGCGTTTTCTTGGATGTCCCCCTTGCTGCCCACTCCGCACTCCTCTTCTTCCATATATACTTCTCCAAGCCGGTGTTCTTCTACTTCGACTTCGTTTCCCTGCGCTTCTTTCCTCCAGTATTGTCCGCATCATCTGCACACGTGACAATAACTTGTCATGACTTTTTCATTTTAGAAAATGAGAGACATCTTCTGTGATTGACAGTAAGCAAACAAACAAACCTAGATTAGGAATAATAACGCAAAGTCGTATTAAGAATGGATTTCGTCTTAATAAGATGTCAAGCTAAACATGTCATATTACCACTACTAGGGGTGTTCAATGGTGGGCCAAGTTGAACCACGCCAGACCCGGTGCGGCCGCGCTAGTGTAATTTCCTTTGATGCCTCCAACCAAGCTAATGTAACAACAACTACAACTAATCATTTTGTTCCAAACAAATTGGAGTCGACTAGATATGAAACCCATGTAGAAACTTATAAAAAAAAAGTAAGTCAACGTTCGGACACATGAATTGTTGATTTTCATGCAGTCCTATCAAAAGACAAATATATAGGTACATTCCAGTCATTCAAGTCCCTTTTAACTGTCTCCTCCCATGTCAATTTGTCCACCCTCTTTGTATTATCCATACTCCTTAGAATTCCATTATTAACCGGTACTTACCGTGGCCTCCGTTGGACATGTACAAACCATTTTGATCTGTGTTGGACAAGCTTCTCTTGAATCGGAACCACTCCTACCTCTCAAGTATCACTTAGTTCCTGATTCGATCTTTCCTGGTTTGTCCACACTCATCTAAGTATGAGCATCTCTGCGGCAATTATTTGTTAAATGTGATGTCTTTTAGCGTGCCAACATTCTACTGCATAAAGCATGGCATGGCAGGTATGATTGCCGCTCCAACCAAGATAATATGTAGTTCAAAATTAGTGTATTCGGGCCGGTTATACTAAAAAAAAATGACAGACCCAGTGCTAGAAGCTCCCACACCAGGTGGGGTCGGGGAAGGATTATACGAGTCAAGCCTTACCCCTGCAAAGTGCAATGCAGAGAGGCTGAGTCGAACCCAGGACCTCTTGGCACAAGTGGGGAGTACTTCACCACTGCGCCAGGCCTGTCCTTCAAATTTTAGGGATGCAACACGAGGACTTCCCAGGAGGTCACCCATCCTAGTACTACTCTCGCCCAAGCACGCTTAACTTCGGAGTTCTGATGGGATCCGGTGCTTTAGTGCCGGTTATACTGTTGGCAGAAACTAGCTTTGAACACCCCTGACCATTATCAGATTTGTGATAGATACGTACTCCCTCCGTTCCAAATTGGATAACTTCCATTTAACTATATGTGGATGTATGTCTAGATACATCCACATTTAGCTAGATGAAAGTCATCTAATTGGAACAGAGGGAGTACAATTCAAAAAATGTGGTTGAAGGGGAGATTCTATCCCTTAACTGTAGAAATAAGGCACCCTACGGAGGGTGTGCATGTTCTGTAACTAACCGGATATAGATATAGAGTTCCGAGGAAATAAAGTAGAAGAACTACTACCGGAGCCGGTTTTGGGTAGTAGGTGCAGATACACTTATGTAAAACATTTTTGTTTATTTTTTTAAAATGTTAAATCATAGAAAAAATTCGGATATACATTAGAACATTATGTTTAGCAAAAAAACATGTCATGGAGAAAAAAAAAATTATGACCTGTGCAAAAGAGACAAAAAAATGTCTCATATAAAATCATATTGGAGCGTCTGGATTTATCTTTTTTGCACGGGTCATAAAAAATAGTTTTTCTTCGCGTAATTTTTTGTGCTAACATAAAATGTCTTGAAGTATATCCGTAAATTTTATTTTGAATTTTTTGACATTTTAAATTTTGTTTTTGGGCAGTGGGTACATCTGCAACTACTACCCATTATGGGTTTCCGAACTACTACATCTGATTTCTAATATATGTTTTTAGCATTTGTCTACATTCACATGTACAAATGTATGTAGATATATGCATGCACTTAACTATGTAACAAGATCAATACTAACATAACAGTGCACAATTACATAATATCACATAACATGAACAAATAAGTTCCAAGCAAATTCTGCAAAAAGCCAAAAAATTAACTTACCATCAGGCGTTTCCACAACATACTCCTTCCTTGAAGTCTCAAGCGCTGATGTGCCAGCAGCAACATTCCCGATCTCACTTATGGTTAATCCAGACCTACACAACTCATTAATCGCCTTCTCATTAAACTGCTTCATAGGCTCATCTTCCATTTCTTTCGAGTTGGAGCCAACTGATCTGACCGTCAAGGTGCCCAGTGCTCCAGCTGGAGAATCATTGGATCCCCCGGTCTCATCCTCTTCTATAAAACAAGAAGATAAGCCAGGTAAGACAGACGTTATGCATTGACGCGCGGCCACAAGTCATTGCCTCCCCTCTCCCCTCTCCTCTCGCGCCGCCCCCGCGCGGCGGCCGGGAGGGAACCCTAGCCGCTGCCCACACCTCCCCCCCCTCACTCTCCCCTTCCGCCCGCCGCCAGAGGGCGTGGCCGGGCAAAGCCTGGCCGGCGTCGGCGGCGGCGGGATCTAATCCATCCTTTTGCCCACATGAGGCGGCGCAGGTGGCGTTCCCGGGCCGGGCGTGGCGCGGTCGCCGGCGCCACGACGTGGCTGCTCCTGCGGCAGCGTGACGGTGGCGTGGTGGTCTTCTCCGGGCGGATCGGCGGCGAGGTGTGGTGGCCAGATCTTGGCCATCTCGGTGGTCGATGGATCTTGGAGTTCGGCCGGTGCAAGCCGGGCTTTGCCGACGATTGTGGCGCCTTTGGGTGTCGTCGCCTTGTTGAAGGGATCGTCGCCGAGATTCACCAACTTTCCGCAAAAAGTTCCAGGGAAACCCTAGATCTGGGCTACCAGATCGGACGATGGCTGCACCCTCGGTGTAGTTTCACCCTCTTGGGGGCTCGTTTTGGAACACGTGATGCCTGGGGGTTTGCTGGTGAAGCGGAGTCTCATCTACAACGACGACGATGACGGGTTATGGCGGCGTGGTGCAGCGAGGATCCGACACCGGTCGTGACATGGTGAACTCGCGCAGGGTGGGGTGCGCGGCTTGGTGTCTTGGTGGCATCGGCCGCAGGCCTGGCGAGAGTTTTGCTTCGAGCTACACGCTGAAGTTGGGTTGACGGAAGAAGTTGGAGGCGATTTCCGGAGCGAATGCACAAGGCGCTGTCTCGGAGAGTGAGCAGGGAGCCGGCGACGGTTGTGGCCAGGGTACAAGGCCCCGTTTTCCTCTGTCGTTTGTGCTAGTTGTGGTGTTTTCACTGTTGGTGGGTTCAGCTTGTATGTTTCGTTGTAAGGCTTCTGCCAGCTACGTTGAATAAAAGAAATAAAGCGGCCGTATGCATCTCTTCGATGCAGAGGCTGGGGTGACCCTTTTCTAAAAAAAGCCAGGTAAGACATCAGCCACCAGCACAACGTAAGAGAGGAGACCCACACAATGCACATAGAACCTTGCAGAAAATACTGTTATGCCGTGGGCAACTTGTGAGAAAAATTCCCTTTTTTGCATTATTAACAGACAATGATAACACTTACTACACCAAGACCAGGTTTCGGGAGAATAGTCGTTACCTTGTTCATCATTGTCACTGCCACTACAACTGTGACTGCCCTCATCACTGTCACTGGAAACGTTCTTCTTTCTCTTAAGTAAGGTAGAGAACCATGGGGATGAACCTTGCTTGACATAGAATAGAAGGTATGCTTCACTGTCCAAAGCTCTATCCATGCTAATTTTCATAACCTGCACCGCGAAAATTTAGAACCATGTAATGGAACAAAATATATAAGATGGTGTTTCCACAGTAGCTTTTTTTTTTTGCGAATAAGAAAAATGATACTAGCTGTAGACAGATTAATTGCCTTAGAATCGTCGAACATAAACCAATCAGTTTGTGACGGACGGATAAAACAAACGTAGTGACCATTGGATGGAACACCAGAGTGTTCTACAACTCCATACAAATCATAGTATTGATGTTTCTGCAGGCAACAAAGTGTGCATCAGCTATATACCTGTGTGCGTGAGGAATTTGATTAAATGAGAAGAGAAGGTACTAACATCCTCCGAGGAGCTCATGAAGAGGTTTAAATCCAGCTCTAACTGGTACTCCACCATGCCTTGAATCTTGAATATATTACTCCCAAGATTTTGAAATCGCTTGAGCTGGATAACAAGAACTTCTGGAGCCTGTTCCACCTTGAATTGCTTTTCCATGTTAACACGAGATTTGCACCCATCACAGGTGAAATTTTCAAACACCTCAATCTTTGTGAAAGATCTTAGTGCATCCATGACACTGCTCATCTCAGTAACCTCTAAATTAAGGTCAACGAAAGGCTCCAATCTGTCTGAGCAATGATTGCACACTGGACAACGCAACTGAGCCAAGAAACAAGATTAACTCAATATGACACTGGATTATAACAGAGTAAGAGTCAATATATGTTTAACTGGTAGTGAGGATCTACAGGGACACCTGGCTTTTCAGCTGGCCTCCAAAAATTTGCTGGACAATTGAAGACGACCCCTCAGATGTGGGGCTGGGAGGGACAGAGGCCTCATCTAATTTATCAAGCAAGCAGCGGAGGAATTCATGTGCGTCTTGGTGTTGTCCCCACTCAAAATTTTCAGATATTACTACAAACAATAATTTGAAGAACCAAGTTCAGCTCATAATCGCAGTGATGCATTTCCAAATATCTAAGATCTAAAAACGAGAATATCGCTAAAACACTGGAGGGGAAATGCATACAACATAGCTAAATAAGACGAGTACTGCAAGCAAGGAAATTTCTGGTAATATAAGCAACCTACACTTCAGGAGTTCAACGAACTTCTTTGGGTAGAGAACACACCCGGAGCGCTTGATAATTTCAGCAGCGTGCAGTTTTAGGGAGCAGTAACAGCAGAATTTGTCAGAGTCGCCTAGAGAAATTTTCAAAATCCTAGTTAAAACACGATGGTTCATAAAGAGATGCTCAGCAGAAACTTGGACCGAACCAAATGCCTTACGAGGACATGCATGAACGTGATCATCTTCCAGAAGCTTCGACAATAGAGGAACAGTGTGAACCACACACTGGAGAATGCAATTAAGGAAACATGTCCACTTCTCAGGATTACTTAGCGAGGCACCCTATGAAAGCCACATAAACCAGTAAAACAAACACATCTAAACTTGATTTAAGAGGGAAAAACATAGTAGGCATGAAAAACGTGGCAAGTCTAGCTTACCACGGGGTAATAGCTCTCACGTCCACAGATAATGTTGCGAGAACAGCACGGAGTATCAACATAACCACGCTTGTAATTCAACAGAAGATAGAGGTGAAGATGTCAAAATCAAACTTGTAAGCAATCAAATTTCATGAAGGTACAAAGGTTTGGCTTATCGCGTAATGTAAATATTTGCGCTACCCTGCAATTGTAAGGAATACTACCGCAGTATCATTATATATGCACAAGGAGCATAGATGATTTACCATCGGGTTGTTCAGATTTGCACAAACAAGATAATTATGTAAATCTTCTGGCAATTTAGCGCAACCACCTCTTTGTTGAGCAGAGTCCAGCAAGTTGTTGATATCCTGGAGGACAAACATAAGTGAAATGTTAGCTGTGAAATATGGCACCGGTAAGAGAAATAGAGGTTCCGGAGCATGAGTGGAGATTCGTGCTTCCAAAGTTAAGTAATCTCACTATTTCTAAAAATCAAAAAAATATTTAAAGTTTCGAAACAAATCTGAAACAAATCATGCAATTTCTCAATGATATATCCTACAAGCATGCAAAATACTTTACGTTTTGAGTGACACAAAAACTATAAATGTACAGATCTGATTATAGTGAACAATGTATGGTTTCAAATCTCCAACTTTTGTCATTTTTGTGTAGCCCATAATGCAAAAACAAACGTAGTGTGATTTTGCTCGGTTATAGTATAAATCATTGACTTCTATAAATATATAATTTTGCACCGTGAAATTGATTTTTTTTCAGATTTTTCTAAAAAAAAATCTATTTTTTGAATTTTATATAATGTTGGATTTGGGAGCCAAAATTACTTTGCGGAGCATGTGCTACATTAGATAAAATCGGTGCACCAAAAAAATAAAAAAAATATTAACCATGCAACTACCAAAGAGCAAATAAAATGAAAATACAATTGCACCAAAAAAATAGGAGTGTGACGATAATGGTGAGAAATCTGTTTTGACTCATAGGTGTAGATGAACTCACTATTAAAAACCATATTTCAAAATATTAAAAAAATCAAACAAAAAAATTCGGATATACATACTCACAAAAAAAAATTATAACATGCGTAAAAAGACAAATTTTGGTGCTCCAAAATAATTTTTTACGAGACGATTTTTGTCTTTTATACAAAATATTTTTTTCACAAACCCTTTTGTGTGGACATAGAATGTCCATATATACACTTGAAATTTTTGTTTGATTTTTCCTGACATTTCAAAATGCATTTAAAATAGATTTTTTCATAACAGGTGAATCTGGATTTATGAGTCAATAAAATTAAGCTCCCTCTATCAGAAAAAAATAGGCCCCCGCAAGGCCGGAACCACAAATCACTCCAACCATGAGCTATAAATCACTCGCATGATTTAAAACCACATGAATAGGAATATTGTAGAAATAGAATGTCATGACCTTTGAAATCCTACATAAGCCACAAACGCACGAATCAGTAACATGTGTTGTTTGGTTGCACCGCAGAAAGTACACTATTCCCTCAAAAAGCTTGATTCTAGTGCAAAATGATCATTATGTAAAATCCGAACGAGTAATTGCAGAGATTCATTTCGGAACCCCCACTTTACATTTCGGTGCTAGCCCTATTATTGGCATTACTTAGTAGCCTAGCTAGTGCCCTTCTGTGCTATATTAAGGCGGGCGCGGGAGGCAGAAAGTCAAAGAGCGTCTTCTTCTTTGTCCTTTTTTCAGACAAATTTCTATAGAGTTGAGTACATAGACACGTAGAAATATTTACGAGAGGTCTCACCTCATGTTACAAATCTTATAAGATTGTAGAGTAAGAAAGCAATCCATAGATTCCTAGGGTTAAAATCCTACACAATTCTCTTAGTGCTCCTTTGATTCATAGGATAGGAAAAGTGTAGGAATAGGAAACCCATAAGATTAGAATGTCATGTCTAGTTTAATCCTATAGGAATAGTACTTTGTGTTTGATGACAAAGGAATTGTAAAAAGAGGTTGAAGTGAATGTTAGAATTCCTATGTGATGTAGTGCAAAGATTTCTATGGAAAAAATTCCTATAGGAACTAGTCCTATGAATCAAACGACTAACATACAAAACTTTAATTTCCTATAGGATAAAATCCTCCAAGAATCATATGAATTTCCTTTGAATCGAAGGAGGCTCAAAGCCTTAAAGATCCTTTTTAAACAAAGAGGCCTAAAGCAGTCAATCCATCAACGAGTAGAAGATACCGATTTCATCGATCTCCAGTACTTGACGTAATGGATTCAGGGAAAACGCACGGCTGCGTGACTGCGTCCTGAAACGTATATGGCATCTTCGCCCCACGCCTCCCGTGTCGCTCTCAGGCGGCACCGGGGGCCCAAACCCTAGCCGCCACTAGCGCCTCCCCACGCTCCTTCCGTCCTCGCCGTCGCCGGCGACGGCCGTGGCGCCGTCACCGGTGGCGGCGAGTCACGTCCTCTCGCTCGCAGGCACATCACTTTTCTCGTTCTCTTGGCTTCCGGTTCCTTCGGTCCGCTTGACTCCGGTGCGTGCTGCCTCTCCTAGCTCCCAGTTTCAGCGAGCTCCACCCCGAATTCTTGTAGCGCTGCGTCAACGCTTCCAGCAGATCCCTGGAGCGCATCCTCCCTGTGGCGAGATGCCGAGATGGGTCTCCCACATGCGGCGCTCCCGTCTGGATCTAGCGGCGGCGCGTTCAGCGTTTGCTTTGGTGAGCCAGTTTGGTTTGAGTTCGATGCGGTGACCGCCAGCGGGTGTGGCTGCGTGGGGAGGAAGATGCTGTCTTGTGCTCGGTTCTGTGTGTTTTCGGCGTCGTGCCCTCGGACGTGTGTCGTGCGGTGGTGAGGGAAGTGCAACTGCAGTCAGGGGACTCGCCATGCCATTGGGGCCGGAGCAGGGGCTCGCGGCACCCTACCATCCCATTCCCGTGACCGTTTGGCGGTACTCGCCCATCGACAAGATACAAATCCGACCTTTTAAACCTCTACCATCAGCAACCGCGGGTCGAAGAAGATGTCCTGACCGCAATTTGGCTTTCCTTGGTGCTTCTCTGAAAGTGTGGTGTTCGAACAGTGCTCCATGTATGGTGATGCAGCTTCCGCTCCTTCTTAGACCCCAGTGTCGTTTGCTGCTCCTGCTCGGACGCCTAGGTAGGCTGTCCTGGAGAGGACCTCGCGCGTTTTTGGGTGTTCTATGTGGTTGTGTTTGCTGCGATGGGTGAGATGGTTGGTTGCGGGTGAAAGCCTTGCTCGGTTTGCCGGTGCCGACGATGACGACACTTGTGTGTGTCGTTTCCTCCTTTGAGGCGTTGTCGCGTAGCCTTCGTTTTCTCCTCATCATGGTCTTCGGTCTACGGGTGAAAACCTAGATCCATGTGGATCGGGCGTCGGCGGCTCATTCGCATCGTCCCCTTCTTGGAGGTGTCGCTCTTGAGACCTTGACCTGCACCGGTTTTCATCGTCTGATGCTGTTTCATAGTCATCGCTATAGTGAAGTTTTGCCTTTGAAGTCGTTGCTGCAGGGTCTCCGGTAAAGGTTGGGGCCTGATCCGGTGACACCCTTTGCTCTTCAATTTCCGGAGAATGTCAACATCAAGCGTTGTGCAATCTTTTTTTACATTTTTTTGCTCGGTGTGGCTTTTCTGTGTAGGTGTTTGGGTGTTGTATCTTCTATGTTGTGCGTACCTAGTAAGGTGGCATGCCCAGCAGTGATCATCGGTTGTAATGCTTTGTTTTCCTGCCCAGTTAGGGCTTTGTTAATTCAAAGTCGGGCTCGTTGAGCCTTTGTACTAAAAAAAAGTATCTTTACTATTAAATGGAGGTTGGTCGTACGTACGTCGTCTGCGTGGTCTGCCTCGCCCGCTTGTTTCCTCGATCGCATCCTCGCGCTCAGCCCATCTATGACGACCATTTGGCCTGGCCCAAGAAATATCAGGTTCCTCCCAAACCGAAGCCCCGCAAGATGCTAGGGCTCAGGCGCGAGGAACGGCCGCCGCCTCTAGGTAACCATTGACACTCTCCCGCCTCCGACGTGCTTCTCGCCGACGGACTCCGCCTTGAGGTCGCCATGGATGAGCTCGCGCCCACCTCTGACACGCTCCCCGTCCATCTGCACAACGTCGCCGCCGCGCATCCAACGAGTTAAACTCCCACGCATCCGCCTTGATGTCGCCATGGATGTGCCCACGCCACCTCCGGCGGCTACCTGCCCATCCGTAATCCGTTCGACGCCGCCGTGAGGTCGCCATTGACGCACGCCTGCTTCCGACGCTGGCAGCACCGGCGCCTCCATCGCCCATCTTTGCTCGCATAGCCGCCGCGACAGGGCCCACTACGGCCGCCGTTTTTTGCATGGTCGCCTCCCTCCAGGATCACGATGTATCCCTTCTAATTCACCGCTGGAGTCTCCTCTTCCAAGCTCCACCATTCAGTGAAAAACAGGTAACAGCCCACCATGGAAGTTCAGGTTGCTTTGCCGTGATGCAGCAATTTTGTCATGTATTTGTTTCCTTAAGCCAGTTCATTGACTAACAAGCATATAAATTATCCTTAAATATTTGTACAACAAAGTAACCTCCAATTTTTTATTCCCTAATCTATGCAGTTCGTAATTATTAGTCAATTAATGGTAGAACCAAATCATACACAGGCTCATGATTGACTGATTGTAAGTCAGGTCGTAAGGGAGCACTATTTGCTTTCACTCTTGATGTTGGAGTGTCTGCTGAAGCAAGGGACGACCTAAGAAAATATTAGATGCATGCATTTATACAAGCTTATTAAAAGATTCAGTGTGGTCTGATATATGATTGCAGTTATTTTATCTCTAAAGAGTAGGAAGATTTAGTTCTTTCAGCAGTTAACCGTTGACCACGTGAAAGCCAGCAAATAAGCTTCTAATCTCTTATGTTCTCTCATACATCCATCAACTATTTTATAAAATTGTTTGGACATATGTTTTAGACTAATCTTACAGAATTTGGAGGCATGGCTATTTTATAAGTTGGCACTATCTCCACTGTTATTCTTCTGTTGTATCTCCCTGTCCTTATCTTATCTCTGAAGAATCTGCCATTCTTCAGTTGCATCCCCTTGCAGTGATCAACTAATATCCTGCAGCTTTGCCCAGTTTGCCTTTCCAAACCTCAGGACATGGCACTTGGTTGTGGTCATCAGGTGAGATTTTTTTAAGCACTACTGAACCTCTAACTGCATCATATGGGTACTGGGTTTCGATGCACACCGCCCATTTGGGAAATGCAGGTAGTACATGGGTTCTCTTTATTTTTGTTTCTCTTGTGCAATTTATTCATCATGGTGACTGTATGGAGCGTTGAGAATGGGTATATGCAAGTGGGAGCCTATAGCGTGGATTTGTTTATTAGTGCATAAACTGAGGAAATGGTGCTCTGCGCAGTTCATGATTTTCTAGGTAGTAGATAATTTTTGTACGAATTGGTTGCAGTTACTGCTATGGCTTGGCTCCCTCACCATCGGCATCATGGTACGAACATCCTCGTACTTCATTAGCTACTGTGCTAGCTTTGTGCCATTGATGCGTGGTCTGATGCTGAAATTGTATGCATGCAGGTTCTTTGAGATGGACAATTGAAAGAACTGGATGCCTTCTGATCATCAACTCCACAATAAGCTTTTTCGAGGAAAAGGCAATGTTGCAGATTCGCGAAGGCCTGCCTGGCGCCTAAACAAAGGTATGTACTAGAAGTAGCATGAAAATTGATGGATACCCTTGTTTAGTCTGATGCTAACCTGCAGGGTATTTATAGGCTTTAGCTACTTTCATCCATCGTTTCTCTTTGCTCAGTTTGTTTGTGGTTATAGCTTCAGGATCCAGACTCAGTTGAACAAAGCTTCAAACTTTACTGTCACCTAATTTGCATTCTCTTTTCTTCTTTTACGACATGCCATTTACACATCTTCCATCACTAGAACTCAAACCATATGTGTTATGCTATACATGAATTGTATGTCCAACATCTTATTAGTTCCTAAATCTCAGACCATTTGGTGTGAACATTTAAGCCTAACTAAATCATGTTGCATCATATTTTTGAAGATATAACCATGATGAACATATAAGAAAAATAAATGTACTTGATATTGAAACTTAGCTGCTACTGGACAAATAATATTGTGGACACTTTCACTCATGCTCCTTATTGATCTTGTTTTATCTCTTAAGTCTTAACACAAAGAACAGTAGTAATGCCTAATTGCCATACTGCATGACTATTCGTACATATATGATTTAAGTGTTAGTATATTTCACACTACATGATGCTTTTTTATTAATGTATTCCCACGGTATATACCATAGAACCTAGAATATTGGAATTATTTTCCAGTTATTTTGGTGGCTTGCATAATCAGGTTATTTACTATACATGCATTACCTCTAAGAATTCCATCTAAACTACTCCCTCCGATCCGGAAAAAGTGTTGGGAGAGAATAGCGTGTCACGTACAAAACGTTTGTATGAGCTACGACAGTTATTTCGGACTAGAGGGAGTATTTATTTTGGAGGTAAAATCTTGTTCTTGCAACCACCCGTGGATATTTGATTAAGTTTTAAGTGTTACTACAGAAATTTATTCCACCTTCATCACATAATGTCTTTTGTGACCAAGGTCGAACTAATTATTTGTTGCCTACTAAGGGCATACATTAAAAAACAATTGCTGCAAGGTCTGATCCGTGTAACCAATATCTAATTTCAAAGTTTCACTCTGTTTGATCTCCCAATGATGTAGGATTGCGATCATGTGAAATTTGCTACACGGTTGCCTCAAACAGTTTGAAATAGGTTGATAGTACATTTGGAATTTCGTCAAGGAGTTTGGAATATGTAGCCTGTGTTCATAAAACTGAAAGACGTTTTGATAGCACCTTTTAGTGCCTCTACTCCTGTAACAGGAAGGGCTGGTCCCCTGAGACGACCTTAGTCTGGTGGCAGTTGAAGAAAACACAGAGAGCGGATTTTTAACAATCGGTCCAGTTCAGTTCTGGATGTCTTCATCAGGATCTTAGATGGGGCACGTTGTTGGGTGCCAGCTGGGCTAATTTTGGCGACAGAGCGGTGGCTTTTGCATCAACAGAGAGAAATTACCTAGGGTTGTATTGGCCTTGCACCTTTCCCTTTTTCATTTCCCCCTTTCTTTTCATTCATGTTTACTATGCTTGGCTACCAAGATTTGTAACTTTTCTCATGTCTTACCTCAACAAATCAGAAGCTTGTTGTATTTTGTCATAAAAAGTCATCGTTTGACTTTTTGGGTACCATACAAAGACACTGAGGTAGAGGTGGTGTTGAAACAAGTTATTTTAAGACACGTCGAGACAATTGTGGAGACTATCACATGGAGTTGGTACTAACAGCATCACACTAGCTTATTTACGTCCCATGGGCAATGTATACTTGAAGCTGTCTCCGGGATGCAAGCAAAGTTGTTCTTAGTCAATAAGAGATAATTGTTGGATTGTTGCTTGCTACACATATGATGTTGAATTATAGAATATTGAATAGAATTATAAGGAAATTGGAGTCTCATTGTTTTTGGAATATTATATGCCTATCTTTTGCATGTGTGACAAGAGAAAATAACTATGAACCCACCCGTAGCAACCCACGACCATTCAACTAGTATGACATAGGCCGGCGGTCGGGGTAGATAGGTTTGTGCTCGCACCGCGCAGCCCGGGCACAACCCCGGCCAGCCAGGCGCCGCGGCGGCCGGGGGATACACACCCTAACCAAGCAACTAAGCGTTTCCTCAACAACGACAAAGAAAAAAAAAATACTGCTAGCCACTAGTGAGTTGCCGAAATGGAGAAGCTAGCCGAGAGAACGCACCGGTTTGACGACGGGTAGGTACGAGAGCACGAGTTCCATTACGGCCGCCCTCGTCTGCTCCTCCCCTTCGTCCGGCGGCGGTAGGGCGGCGAGAGAACGCACCGGTTCGATCTCGATGGGTGGGGACGCGACCACGACGTCCATTACGGCCGCCGTCTTCTGCTCCTCCCCCTCGTCCGGCGGCGGCAGGGTGGTGAGAGGACGCACCGGTTCGACGGGTAGGGACGCGACCACGATGTCCATTACGGCCGCCGTCTTCTGCTCCTCCCCCTCGTCCGGCGGCGGTAGGGCGGCGAGAGAAGGCACCGGTTCGATGGGTAGGGACGCGACCACGATGTCCATTACGGCCGCCGTCTCCTGCTCCTCGCCCTCGTCCGACGGCGGCAGGACGATCGGCATTGAGTCCTCCGCCATGAAAATATGAAATCAAGCTAGGGGTCTGGTGCGGAGGGATGGGATTGGGTTTGTTTCGTGTGGGGGTGGTGGGAATCGAACGATCGGCGTCGGTCGCGGGGAGGAGGAAGAGGAGTTCGGAACGGGACGCGGCTGTGGAGGCGGAGGCCTTTTATATGCGAGCTGCAGCGCGGTGGGTCTTCGTCTTCCTCACCGGGTCAAGCAGGTAGGGTCACTCCGCTCCGGTCTCCTCCGTTCAACTCAGCCTGGGTTCGTGTTTGGTCGCTGCTGGACTGAGACTAGTACGCCTACCCCTACTGGCTACTGCTGCTGCAAAGCGGTGTCGCATTGACTGCGGCATCCATCGACTAGATGGTGCCGTGTGTGCAGTACCACTGCTGCTTTCATGGATGACAGATGAGAGTTCAAGCTTGTCTTGCGCCGGCAAGCAGCGACAGCAATATCTTATGGAGAGAATTCCTTTCTTGGCCCCCTGTTAAATTTGGATGCCTTTTTTGGCCCTGGAAAAGTTTCGTGTCCCTTTTTGACCCAAAAAATTTAGATGACTTCCTTATTTGGCCCTCTAGTTCATTTTGGATGTTAAGATGACTCTTTTGCCCCTGCTGCTGAAAAACTAATCTCAGATTTGAAAAAATCGAAATTTTGACAAAATTTTGGATGTTGATATTTTGACAAAATTTTGAATGTTGATATTTTGACAAAATTTTGGATCGCTCAGCCGACGCACGCACGCACGGCGGCCAGCACGGCAGCACGCACGGCGCGCCCGCGCGCACGGCAGCACGCACGGCACGCCGGCACACGGTGGCCAGCACACGCATGCACGCACGGCACGCCGGCGCACGGCGGCCAGCACACGCACGCACGGCACGGCGGCGCACGGCGGCCAGCACACACGCATGCACGCACGGCACGCCGGCGCACAGCGGCCAGCACACGCACGCACGCACGGCACGTCGGCACGCCGTCGCACGGCGGCCAGCACACGCACGGCGGAACGGCGGCCAGCACGCACGGCACGCCGGCACGCACGGCGGCCAGCACACGTACGCGCCTTGTCGTTCTTGGCAAAATTTCGTGTATTATTTTATATAGTTTGTCAAAATTTTGTCAACATTTCGATTTTTGTCAAAATATCAACATCCAAAATTTTGTCAAAATATCGACATCCAAAATTTTGTCAAAATTTCGATTTTTTCAAATCTGAGATTAGTTTTTCAGCAGCAGGGGCAAAAGAGTCATCTTAACATCCAAAATGAACTAGAGGGCCAAATAAGGAAGTCATCTAAATTTTTTGGGTCAAAAAGGGACACGAAACTTTTCCAGGGCCAAAAAAGGCATCCAAATTTAACAGGGGGCCAAGAAAGGAATTCTCTCTATCTTATGTGGGATTCATAGTGTGTCAGGTGTTCCTTAATCGCCAAGGAAAAGATAGTGTGCATGCATTGCCTTGGAGAGATGTTTAAAATTTGATATTATTCCATTATAAATGGTTTGAAAAATAAATGAGTTGTCGAGAAAGAGACTGTGGTGATTAATGAGTTGTCGAGAAAGAGAGACCGTGGTGATTTGTCAAAACACGCTTACGCCCTGCTATATTGGCCTCCTTTTTTTCAGCTTATTTTCCAGATTCTCCCAGAAGCTATCCTCCATCAGCTTCTCCCAGAATCTCGTTTTTAAAATTTGTTTAAACTTCTATTTGTTTAAACTTCTAATTGGAGGGTAGCTTCTGGGAAATCTAAACGAGATTCTGGGAGAAGCTGATGGAGGGTAGCTTCTGGAGAATCTGGAAAATAAGCTGAAAAGAAGGGGGCCATTAATAGCAACGACACGATACAACTTTGAAGTCATTGCTTGGGCTAAAATAGCACAACCAAAACCAAAAGAAAAAAGAGAAGAAGAAAAAAAAAAGAAAGCCAATATCGGCGCCTCGATGAAAGCGATGAAGACTCGCAACCGCTGCATCCTCCGAGAAATTCCACCACGATCTAGCACTCTGAATCGCTGCGTACCAAGCAGCACCTCCAATAAGGAAAGCGGCGACAACAACGTTGCTGCCTTGACTGGCCATAGGGTTTCCCCCGGTACGCTATGGGGAGTGGGGAAGGGATACATCTGACGCCCTTCAGGAAGGAACGGAGACACTCAGCAAGCGTCACCGCGTCGGTGTCAAGATGATAGGGTTTTCTCCCAACCCCCAAAGAACCACATCTCCGAACAACATGTAGCGCTCCACCAATCTTGCCATCCACTAACGCACGCCACCTCGGTCTTGAAATCACCCTCGCCATCTCATCATGGCAATCACTGTGAGGCCAGACTAACAAGAGACAACCGTTGACAATGGGTGGCGGTACCACAACCACGCGGGAGGGAACAACCACCACCGCCATAGACGGTACCCGACCGGACACAGCGACAAGATCACACCAGACCATCGGAGGCGGAGGGTGGCAGCAGAACGGCCACCTGGAGGGCGTCCTCCACCGCCACCTACGGGCCGACCGGACGTGGTAGCAAGGACACACCAGGCCGGGCAGGCCGGGCCGGGCCCCAGTAGGACCCCGCCGCCACGCTGATGCACATAGGCCACGCCACCGCTACCCTCTCGATCGACGCTATAGGTCCAGCCAGAAAAAGACGGGCCCATGAAACTTTGTCGTCGCGCTGCAGCAAGGGTGGTGTCGTCTCCGCCACCTATTTCACGAGCTGTTGCTCGTAGTCAAACCGGAGGCAGGCAGGCCATACCCGACCCGTCCTGGTCCAGATTGGGCAAAGGACTCACATCTGGGTGGTGATTTCAGTAATCTTCTTCAGATCGGATGGATTCTTTGGGCTTATATCTCGAGAGAAACATTTCGCTGCTCAAGAAAACTCACGGAAAATGGACCAATATGGAGCACCAGACCATAGTCCGTACGAGACACTGGATGTCTGGATCGCATAAAATGGACGGTTCCCGTCTCCAATTCATTTGCTGCATGTTGCTCAGCAAAACTGCTTGGATCCACGTGACTTGATTTGGCATTTGGACAGCGCGAGGGATAACTAGGGAGGATCCATAGTCAACACAAGCGCAGGGTCGGCAGCCTTTGCACGCGGCTGCGTACTAGACCTAGCTAGCTTACCCTAGCTCGGCCTCGGCCGAGTTGTCATGTCGCTGCCGCCTGCCGAACACGAATACCAGCACGGCCTAGAAAAAATCGTAGACACCACCGTAAATGCAATTTTCCATGTGAATCCTATCCATCAGACCAGCACGTCCGACAAGTTGGCATCGTACTGCTAGCGTTAGCGTGCAATGCAAGATCGAGAATATAATTCAAATTCTTCAAGTTACCGAAAGATAAGAGCATCTCCGCCGGCCGGTCAACTCCGCTCCCACTCCCAATAAGCGTTTGGGCGCGCCGGCACCAAACCGTCTCCTAGCGACGTGCCCAATAGCCGAAAAACTTGTCGGCACGTCTTAATATAGCGTCCACCAACCCCGCTTCGCGCCCAGGTCTACGGACGCAAGCGGGCAGGGCAGTGCTTCAGTCCGGCATGCCTGGACAGCTGCTCGGGCTCCGCTTCGTCCGGCAAGCCTACAAAGATCGCGTCATTAGGCGTTAATTAGCGACTACCTACCTGCTTTTTTTAGCACAAGATTACCTTTTTTTTTTTTTAGAATTAGCACAAGATTACCTAGCTGCTTGCCCGGGCAACAATTTCCATCGACACTGCTTTTTCCCATTTTCTTGTCCAGGCCAAGTTATAACCAGCAGAGATAAGCCCACGAGCAACTGGCCCAGGCTGTCAACAGGCCTAGGAGCGAATACAAGTCATGATCTGGGAGGGGATCGCCTGTAGGTCGCCTCAAGGCGACGTATCGAACAGGCGTCGCCTACTACAGGAGGCGATGGTGGGCCGGCCCGACAGCGTCGTCTTCTTCCCAACATCGATCACCCGCTGCCGATGCCGGCCAGACCGCCTGCTGCCGCCACCCACGGCCGGCTCCGCTCCCGCGGCGCCTCGCCGTTCCGCCCTCCCCCAACCGCCCCCACCGCCGGTCCACCGCCGCCCACGGCCTCCCTCTAATCCTCCCCACACCCCCAAACCCTAACCGAATCCTCTCGCCGGCGAGCTGCATCCCCACCACCTGTGTTAAGTTCATTCCTCACCTCCACCTGTGCCGCCGCGGCGAGCCGCGTCATCGCCGGCTACGGTGAGGTCCATTCCTCGCCTGGCCGGCGATGTCGCGGCCAGCCGCGCCGTCCCCGTCGGCGGCGAGTTCGCTCCGTCTCCGACGCTCTTCCCCCCGTCGTTTTCTTCTCCAGCCTCGCTGCCTCCCTCGCCGCCGCCGCCTCACATCGTCTTCCTCGTCTCCGGCCTCGCTGCATTTCAGCTCGCTTCGCGAACGTACCGTGGGCCCGGCCCATATAGAAGATCCTTCAGGCGACTGGAGCGTCGCCGTAGAGCGATATATAGGATTTGCCATCCGGGAGGCCAGTTCGATCGTTCCGTGTGACTCCACGTTCGTTTCCTCGACTCCTCCTATGCCCGTATAGGGGCGCGTTTGGTGGCCTGCAGAGGCCACACCAGACCCGCCAGCTGTAACGGCACCGTGATTGGTTGCCTGTCTAGCCTCTCAGCACAGGCCAGCGTGCTTCGCAAAGCAGCGTCAGGCCACGTCCAGCAAGCACGCTCAGATCGAGCGTGCCCGTGGAATCAGGTCGGCCAGCTGCAAAACTCAGCGCTACTCCTGCAAGCGCGTATATGATCATTGTTTCCCCTCACCCTCCGTACTGTTACTCCTTCTTCTTCCTTCCAACCAATGCTACAGTGCTCGAATAAAAATAAGCTCTACACGAAAATGATGCACGTTGATGATGTGATTCCATTCAGACAATCGGTTATGACTTTCGTTAATTGTTAAAATCTAATTTCGTGTTTAGGAGTGAAGCCTTTTTTGACGAATTTCGCCAAATTAATCGCACACGCTCGACCGTTTGAAGTTTACTTTTAGGAGTAGCTTCATCTCGTCATTGCACACAACTCTCGTGTTGTAAGTTTTTCGTTTCGGTGATTGTAGATGAATAGATCTTGTGCCGTATGTGCGCGTATTTAGACTGTTCTTGTTGTACGTCTCTTCTTCAACCTCCGTATGGCTGTGATGGCGTTGTGTTTGTGATGCTCTGCCACAATCTCCGTCGTCGCCGCCGCACACTCTGTCGTCGGCGTCCAGTTCCGCGGCCGCCATGTCGCGTCGTCGTCCGTCGAGCTACGCCGTCGCCATGCCGCGTTGTCGCCGTCGACCTCCGCCGCCGCCATGGCGCCTCGTCTCCGTCGAGCTCTGTCACCGCCTTGCCGCATCATCATTGCTCCATTGATATGCCACGTACAGTTGTCCAAGCGTGATGATGGATGGTAACTTCACCCATGTGAAGAAAGGTGAGACTAATCAAAATCTTCATCCAACCAAACGATATGCAGAAACTTTGCTAGGGATGCGATGCAGGCTGCCAAACGGAATGCAGAACCAGGCCCAGAGTTTGGTCTCGCCAGACCATGCCCTCCACAGCCTAGTCTGGCAGAGCGCAAACGCCCATGCTGGCTACCAAACGCGCCCTAGGCGTATGACGGCTGCAACAACGCGGCGACGCTGACGCGCACACAGGCAACGCCGGTTGAATTGAACTATATTTTTGGCAGCAAGACTAAAGCGTTTAGTTCAATTCTTCATTTGAGAAATCATGTTGCCTTTTCTAGTTGCAATAATCTCCAAAGTTTGGCCGTAAAATGGTTGAAACTGAGAAACACTAGGTATTTCTATTGATTTACAAGCTCATTGAGTAGGCGTTGTTATTGCCGGTGTCAACGGCTTCTGTTGAAAGACCTTTTTCGGCAATAAAAATTATCAAATCTAAATTGTGCAACAAGATAAATGATGATTGATTTAATCACCTGATGATATGCTACACCGAGCCGTAAATATTTAAATACTCGATGATATGGTCATTATTTGACGATTTCAAGCCATAAAGAATCATAAAGGGATTTTGCGTAGACCGGCGGGGCGTTATTAGTATTTGAAGGGTACGTGTGATGCATTTCCAAACTATTATGGATGTTCCATTCTTCAGTTTCGTACCTATTTAGATTATACTCCCTCCGTTCCTAAATATAAGATGTTTTAGGTGTTACACATGTTGGCTACATGCATATTAAAGTGAGTGAATCTACACATGATATATGTCTAGATATACTTGTGTGCATATGAATGTGGACAAAACCTAAAACATCTTATATTTGGGAACGGAGGGAGTATGTATCAAATATCCGGTTGTGGTTCTCGATTTCATTCCTCCGCTTAAGGTCCGCCCATGCTCCTATTTTTGCCTGGCTCCGCCATTGCAAGCAGGCGTGCCGGCAACCGCGGCAACGCGCGCCACGTCGGAATTCGACGGGCGGGACCGACGGCTGGTCAGCGCGATTTATTGCGGTCGTTGCGCGGTGAGCGGTTTTCTGACGCGGTGTGACGAGTTGCGCCTCGTCTTCCCCGACGCGCGTCGCCGGAGTTACGACGCCTCGGGAACCAGCGCCGGAGTAATGAGGCGCTTTCCCGCGCCGCGTTCCCGCGCTTTGCCTCCCCTCCCTGTCGTCCCACCGCCCATATATACCGTGTCGTTCCCCTCACCCGCCGCACTTCACCGTCTCTTATCCCCCTGCTATACAATCCACCTGGCGGCAATGTCGCACAACGACCAAGCGTCCGGCAACAGGGGCGGAGCGCCTAAGACCTGTCTCAGGAAGGGCGCGTTCTTCCATCGCCACCGCATCCCCGTGCCGCTGGGGATGCGTCTTCCTAGCGCCGGCAGCTGGCAGATGTCGGTGCTCGGATACGTCGTGCCGCCGCTATCGGAACGGGATCGCTTCCGCGATCTCATCCGCCTGCGGCGCCAGCAGCTGACGCCGGAGCAGCGGGCGGACCCCGAGTACACCCTGAACAGCCCCAACTGGCAGGCGCTCCTAGAGGCGGAGCGCCAAGCAGCGGTGGACGACCACGGAGGCTCTGAGCGGCCGTACCAGAACAACGCCGTGTGGCGGCGACGCTGGTGGGCGGGCCGTGACTTCAACGCCGTCATGCGGGAGTACGGATACATCGCACCTGACGACTATGCGCCGCAGCTATGGCAGATGCCAGCGAGATCCTTCTCCCGCAGTTCGTCCTCCTCCGCCAGGTCCACAACGCCGACCACCCCACGGCTTGTGAAGGTCGAGCAGACGCAGCCGCCGCCCAGGGGGCGTCAAGATCAAGGCCGAGCCTGGATGGTTGGCGCCGCCGCGAAGGAACAGCGGCGTCACCATCCGCGACTTCGGCCCGCCGCCGCCGCCGTCCGCCTAGGTCAAGCTTGAGCCGGGGACGTCGTCCCGCGGCAGGGTTAAGATCGAGCCAGGGACGTCCTCGTCCCGTGGCAAGAAGCGCCCCTGATGCATGTAAAATGCATACATGAACTTTGCATGTTATTACTAGATATTCCTACATATTTGCAACTTATATGATGTTATATTCATGTTTTATAATGATTTCAGGGATTTTCTAAACAATCCCCCTCTTTTGGTTCTAACTCTGTTTTCCAGAAAACGTCTTTTTTAGTGTTTCGGACTTTCCGGGAGCTTCGGGACTCCAAAAAGGGCAAGGCCAAAGAGCACGGTTCAGAATTTTCGAGACGAACGCAATGGGCTGAAAATGAAGACCAGAAGCCCAACCAGCTGGAAATTAGGTGGTCCCACGCGGCCAGATTCCCTGGCCGCGTGAGACCCCTTTTCCCCCTCGTGGCTCCGATGCCGTCCGTTTTCGTCTCCGTGGCTTCGTCTTGACCTAAAACCGACTATAAAAATAGTCCCCCGAGGAGTTTCGCAAGGAGGCGGCGGAGAAACACAAAACCACGAAACAGAGAGTCAGAAGGCTGTCGCCGGAGAAGATTGGAGGGGGGAAACGCCGCCGGATCACCTCCGGAAGGCTCCTCCATCCCCCTCCGGAGTCTCCATCAACACCACCGTCAGACCAGCACCATCTCCATCACCATCTTCGTGATCCACTTCACCCCCCTCATAGTTTGAGATTGTTCGAACCCTAGCTATTGTCTAAGTACTATTCTACATGTTTGTGAATTGCTACTTGTCATTGTTTTGTGGGGAGATTATATTTTCAGATTGTGTTGTATCACTTATACCATTGAATCATATCATGTCTTCGCGTTGTGAGTAGTTCTCTCATGTTCCTGGGGCATAGGATGGATTGGCAATGATTTCCACTTAACATGTATTGAGTATTTGGTCAAGTTTTTATCTTTTATGGTTATCTTATTGTACAACGTATGGGTGCACACATATGTTGAGTAATGCATGAAGGTGATCACACTAATGTGATGGAATGGGTAGGACCTGGGAGGACACGTAAACCTGTGGTCTAATACATGAAGTACCATTAGGAGGGGATTTATATCGGGGACCTTAGAGTTTAAGGCTATGGTGGGACTCTATGTCTTAATAACTCTTGTGCAGTCATTTACTTGGCCATAAGAACCATCATAAGGGGTTTAGTTTATTTATTTAGCTACACCTAATTATGGCTCCGTCCAAAGAAGATTAAAACTTGACAAAATGTTTACCTTGTTGTTCTAGAAATATCTATGCCATGAAATCCATGTAGCCCTTGGGAACGTTTTCCACGCATAAGAAACACACACTTAAGCTTGTCCTCTTGCTGCATAGAGGATTGGGCTTTCTCTCTTTGAGAGCTTTCACTCATCATATTTTATTTTCAGCTTTTTACTTTATTGCAAACTCTACACCAAAAACCCAAAAACACTTGCATCATTTAATCATTTTAGTTTGTCTAGTGCATAGATAATAAGAGAAGTGACACTCTTATTTGAGAGGATAAATACTTATACCTTCTACTCCTCGTGGGATCGATACTAATACTTACACATTGAAGATTTCAACGATCCCCTATACTTGTGGGTATCAAGACATTTTCTGGCGCCGTTGCCGGGGAGTGTAGCGCTTAAGTTTTTATTCTTGTTTGCACTAGATATTTATTTTCAGTTTTGCATATACTCTAGTTTACTTTCAGTTTTGCATTTAGTTTAGTTTTGCTTTCAGTTTTAAATATCAAAACAAAAAAAAAAGAAAATGGAAAACTATTATGAAAACGCCATGATAGCTGCTGAATTTAGAAAATCAAATGAAGGGAAAAGATTAGGAGGCTACATAGAGCTTCTAAATAAAATTGCTAGTGGGCTGCTTAATTATCATGAGGAAGAAATTTGTTGCTCTAAATACTTTAGACACTTTGAATTCCAATGCCCTTCCAATAAAGAACATGTTATTGCAACTTATCATACATGGAATTATGCTCACTTAGGGATGGAAGAAGTAGAGCAATTTGTTATTTTTATGGCAGCCTATGAATTATACACCTTCATTGATGAACATGAAACCTGCCCTATAGCTTCTCAATTTAAAGTTTTGATTGCCACTATCCTTGATCTCTGCATAGTTGAATTTAATGAAAATATCTATGTTGTTGACACAAGGAAGAGAGCTGCCCAAGAAAGCTCTAATATTTTGCAGGAAGAAGATGACAAAAGCCTAAGCTTGGGGATGCCCGTGCAACCCCAAGAAGATGATGAAAATGATGAACAACTAGAGAATGAAGAGAGGGAACTTCCACCTTCACCACCTATGGATGAGGGTAACACTAATTTTTTTGTTGATGATAAACTTTGTTCTTATGATTCTGATAATGAGGAGGAATATCAACCTATGCCTAATGATAACATTATTGATAATAATTTTGATGATGATGAGGAGTATGGTTTAGACATGTTTTATGATAGTACTCTAGATGATGGACCTATGCTTATTGATAATCCTCCATGTTTAGCTGTTATTACTTTATGTGAGGATAAAAATGATATACTTGCTGCTTGTGACAACACTCTCACTTATGAGAGTCCTACTTTATTTTTGAATTCTCCTATTCACACCATGGAGGAGAAGCTTTTATATGTTGAAAAGTACTTATGTGGGCTGAAATTATCTTGCACTAATAACCATTCCACCCACAACCATCATGTTTATGATGTTTCTTGCAATTATTTTGAGAGAGGAAAACATGCTAATATCTTACATGATAGTTTTAATAATCCTTTATATGTTCCTAAGTTTGCAAAGTTGCACCAATCTAATAGTTGTTTTATCAAATTTGGTTCCACTACTTGTAACTATTATGAGAGAGGAAGAAAGACTTATATTTATGTTTCTATGTTATTTAAAATGCAACCTACTGATCATTACATGCATTGGTTACCACAAAATTGCTGCTATTTATTCATATATAAAATGCCAATGCATAGAAAAGGAGTTAGACTTAAAAGTTAATGGTTTAATGTTTTGTGTTGTGCTCTTTATGCTTTTATTTCCTATTCGGTTTGAGCACACCTTTATATCTTGAGAACATGCAAAATAACTTTACCTACTGTTTTCTAATTGCTAGTTTAAGATTTTCACTTTATATAAAATTTGGGAAAGTAAATGAGAAGGATGAGTAATGGAGAAGTTGGGGTCGACCTTGAACATGTGTTGTTCATGCCAATGGAACCATTGCAAAGTCTCTATCATTAAAACTTTTCCCAAAGCTAAAACCAAATAAAAAGAGTGTTTATGTTGTATATATTTGCTTCTTCTTTTGCCCTTTTGCTAAATCAAAAACAACAAAAATATTTTCTTTCTTCTTTATTTGTTTCTCTTGATTCTTTCTTAGTTCTTTTTGTTTCTTTTTGATTTCTTTTATCTTCAGTTTAAGTTTTGGTTTTTGAGTCAAGGTGCTTGTTTACTACTGTAACACACCTTTGTATCTTATTTTTCATCTTTATGGCAAGAATAACCTCTTTTGAGAGGTAGGATCAAACAATAGTGATTTGCTGTCCAGAAAACAGATTCCTAGCTTCACTGCGAAAAATGTATAAAATCACAGAAGAGAATTTTGACCTGATATTTTACGACAGCAATATTCAGTTATTAATACACATTTCATTAGTTCAAAGTTTTCTGATTTGAGCAACGTAAGTGCCTCTGAAAATTCACTCTTTACGGGCTGTCCAGTTTTTGACAGATTCTGTCTTTATTTTGCATTACTCTCATTACTTGTGTTTTGTGTGGTTCTATTGATCAAAGAGCAATACACAACCATAGTAATATTAGCTAATGTTTAGAATCAACTCATGATATGTCTTTGCTGTACCTATGAGGATTTATTTATGGAGACACTAACCCCTCTAATCAAGTTTTAAGATGAGTTTTGTGTGAAGAGAACTTTCAAGTGGAAGAGTTGAGGGTGATGAATAAAGATCACGAGGGACAAACATTCAAGCTTGGGGATGTTACCCCTAGGCTCACCCTACATTACTCCTTTAAATGTCACAACGTTCCCAGGCCTCTCAGCCATCCTCAGAGGCAGCTTATCCTGACCGTTTATTCATCCTGTGTGTCTCCATCCCGTGCGTCTGTTCGCGTGCTGCGGGGTGAAAACCCTAGCCAATCGCCTCCCGTCATCCAGACCCACGCCCCCACCCCGTCGCCCAATCCCCGCCTCCCCCCCCCTCGCTCAATCCGCCGCCTCTGCTGCTACCCGCCTCCTCCCCGACGCGCCGCCTCCTTCCTCCCGCTCCCGTGCGCTCGCCGCTACCTCGCGCCGCCCTGCAGCGGCAGCAACAGGTTGCCCTCCTCGGAGCGTCGGGCAGGCAGCCGGTAACGCAGGCGGCGGCTTCTGGCGGCTGCAGCATGGCGAGAATGCGCGAGGACGCGGTCGTCGGTGGCTGACCTCGGAGCATCGGGCACGCGGCGGCTGCCGGCCGCTTCAGCAAGGCGAGCCCGAGCGGGGAAGCGGTTGTCGGCGGCGGAACTTGCAGCATCGGGTACGAGGCGGCTCTCCGGCGGCTGCAGCAAGGCGAGCACGCGGGGGCGCGGTCGGATGGGACCTCGCAGGCGGCCGGCGGCCAGGCTCCTGCTCGATCTGGGCGGCGAGGATGAGGTCGGCGGCTGCAGCTAGCACAACGAGGTCAAGGAGCGGATGGGGCAACGACAACTGCTTCCTCGGCCTCCTTGTAGGATTTTCAGGCATCCTCCATGACGCAGCTCCACCATCCAGGTTCATCTCTCTCTCTTAGTCAAGGTCGATTACCTTTTTGCTTCTGCATTTTCATTTTGCATGCCATTACTGAAAACCGGATATCCACAGCAGTGGTTGTGCTATGTTTTATTTAGATGAAGGGTAGTATAGAGATCCTGGAGCCAAATGGGATGTATGGGCTTCGTAATTTAGCTTCTCTGGTTCCCATGCTCATGGGAAATTCTCTCTTGCTGTTATTAGTTTTTAATGGCAAATTTACTATTAGGAATCTAGATTATTTTTATGTAGTGATTGAATTATGTCTTCAATTTTTTATGCTCAAGGAGTGCTTCATGGATGTTTGTAGGAAGTTCTGTTGGTGGAATGAATTTTATGCCTCATTTACTGGTTCTATATGCTGACTGAATTATATCTTTGTGAAGCTCTGCTGTAGATAACAACATAAAGCAGAGTGAAAGAGCACGTCGACGGTGCCTGCAGTGATGAGGACTGCTGGCTGGGCTGGAAATTGAGGCGAGTGCTAATTTTGATCCGTGTTTTCCCAAGCCATATTTGTTTCCCTCCAGCTATATGTCTTTATATATCCGTTTGATGGACTGTCCTCGCTGTGCAGGCCTCATGGTACAGATTGCGGCATATTGAATGTAAATATGCCCAGTAATGGAGCTGAAATTGGTGGAGCTTTTAGTGGAGAAAAAGCAACCGGTGGTGGGTGAGAAACAGAAATTGATTCCAGGAAGCAGTACATGAGGTGAGCCACTTGGTAAGTAGACATATATTGATTCCGTACCGGTTAGATTGAATTAGTAAATGCATTCAGTTCTTTGTATGGTTAGTACTATGGCTGAATTCTAAAAGAGTCATAGTATTTTGAGTTAGTTTTAATATTGATTCTGCAGGCTAATATATTTCTCACTATGTGACTCTAAAATTGATTTGTGCTGACAATGTATGTTTTGAGTTAGTACATGAGGAGAGCCAGAAACTGATTCCAGGAAGCAGTACATGAGGAGAGCCACTTGGTAAGTAGACATATATTGATTCTGTACCGGTTAGATTGAATTAGTAAATGCATTCAGTTCTTTGTATGGTTAGTACTATGGCTGAATACTAAAAGAGTCATAGTATTTTGAGTTAGTTTTAATATTGATTCTGCAGGCTAATATATTTCTCAGTATGTGACTCTGAAATTGATTTGTGCTGACAATGTATGTTTGGTTATGGTGCATTTACAGGAGAATCGGAAGTCAAGAAGGCGTAGGAATAAGAGAAGAAGGATGTCATAGTGGCTGATCTGGAGGAATGCTTTATATTTTCTAGCTTCCCATTTGTATTGAAAAGAGCACCTATTTTATATTGGCAGAAGACACACATGCTGATTGGTCGTTCACACCTTCTCCTCTTGCTTTTCCTTCTATAACCTCTACTAACTAGCATATGCCTAATCCCGTCGTTCACACCTTTTCCTCGTGCCCGGGCGGTGTGTATGAGATCTGATCGACCTATCTCGCAGGAACCTCGAACGGTTGTGGTTAACTGAAACCTCAAACAGTTGTGATTAAGTGTTTAGGTGGGAGCACTCGAGGAGACATATTGCCAAAGTTCTGAAGGTAACCTCAATTTCCCTGCTTTGGTTCTGATACTTGCTTGCTGGCTGTGCTGTGTCCACATTGAAATTCTCACATTAGTCATTGATCTGAGGGTAGACCAATCTGCACAGGGATATCGAAGCATTGAGAAGCATCAGCAGAAATCTAATGTTTTTTATAGTTAAGTCAATCTGAATCCTTGAAGTGTCGGCTGAAATTAGTCACTGATCAATTACACAGAAATCTCAGTCATATTGTCCATGGTCTGCCGCACACGCACATATTTTTCTCAATGGTACATTCTTTCAATGTCAGTTTGGTCCTTGCATATAGGGGACTATGTCCATCTTATTGATCAGGCAATGAATAATCTGTTTGATTTAACAATCTATTCAGCCATGGCCATCGTCATAGTTGTAGTTATCTACTTTCTCTGGTCTTGTGGTTCAGGAGAAATAATACAAATTATATTTAATGTATTGATGATTTAAGAAATCATGGTTGTATGATAGTTAACATAGAGAGCATGTATATCGAGAATGCAGAAAATTTAGCATACCCAGTACCATATACAATTCTGAGTTAAAAATAAATATGCGTCTGGAGGGAAAAGAAACAAAGAAATTACTGACATATTATATGTCAAACGTAAATTCAGGTTTACAACTTCAAATTCCATGACTAACCAGTCACAGAAATGAAATATTCAGTTTGATGATCAGACTTACATTCCTCATGTTTATTTTATTTAGGAAGTGAGAGCATGTTTCTCTGTACCGATTACTGGCCATTTACTCAGTCACCGCTGGTGCTCGCCCGTGCTGTCCGTGCTCTGGTGCTGCTCGACCGTCTGCTCCTTCTGCTCGACCGTGTGTTGCTGCTGCTCACTCCAAGGTTTGTCTGTCTCGCTTTTGGTCCTTGTTTTCTGACTTTGGGTGCCGTTGGGTAGCAGGTTTGTTGTTTTGTTATTAGATCTTTTAGGGTACCTTTCTGCTAGCAATCTTATGGTGAACCTTTTTGCTAGCAGGTTTCTTTTTATAGATCTTTCTGTTCTTTACTCGTTAGAGTTCCTTTTTCTACCAAGCTTTTGGTGTGCCTTTTGGCTGTCAACTTTGTTTATATAGATCTTTCAGTTCTGTACAGATCTTGGATGGCATTTTTCTGTAGGTTTTTTAGCAGTTCAGAAATCTTTGACCATGTTTTGGAGAGGTTCAAACATCTTTCAGCTGAAATATATATGATCCCAATTTTTTAGTAAAGATTGAATGTTTATGTACCAAACTATGAGCAACTATGGTAGTTTTACGAAGTTGTAAATGTATGATTTAATGTTTTTAGAGTAATAACTTTCGTCATCTAAGTACATATTAAGCCATATGAATGGAAATTTTGGGTCCGATGTCATTTATACCCGTGGCTATGTATGAATATATCTTTTTTTTAAAATTATATACTTGTCGTTTGTACCATCCATATTAAGGAGCCTTGTTTAAAAAAGTTGTGTTTAGAAGCTTGGTTCTGATCAGACAGACACGATTCATTTGAGACGGTGCATCCTTTGAAATCTATGAGATATGAATGTCATGTTCTCCTGCCTGTTCTCATTTTCTCACCTTCTTCTTTTCATAGCCTCTGTAGCCTTTTAATTTCTGCCAAGAAAATTAGTTAGAACTATGTTACTGCCAATAATGACCAAAATATGCTGAACATTAAAATAGAAATCTCACATGAATTTCATGCGGATAGATAGCGCATTGATCAAGCAATGGTTGTATTTGTTGACCTCGATCAATGACCGTATTTCTCTTCTAATTTAAGGCATAAATAAATCTAAAAAAGGGCATTACAAAATTCATGAGCGATTCAAAATGGAATTTTATTTTATTCTCTACCTGCCCTCACATTTGTGAAAATTTCTAATTGAGATACTAACAAAAAAAATGCACGTGCAATCTTCTTTTACATGAGAATGAGCATGTGACAGGATGGGATATGTGGCTAAATAGGGGGAACCAGCCTGGCAGCCAAGGTGAGGCTTCTCTCAATCCTTTCCGCTTGATTTTTTTGTAAGACTGAATTAGGACGATGGAAAATATAATTTAAGAAATATTCTTACTCCACAAATAACCATTTGTTGGCAGTTCCTTTGAGGGGTTGCCTTTGGACTATATTGATATTCTCTATTTCTACAGTTGTGCCTGTTATTTGAAACCATATGTACATGGTTTGAGAACAGAATAGTAAATAGTCCCGGGGAAGATATATAGTGAAGAAATGTATAATTCTTTGTACTTTTGAAATCTATGAGATATTAATGCCATGCTATCCTGCGTGTTCTCATTTTCTCACCTTCTTCTTTCTATAGCCTCCGTAGCCTTTTAATTTCTGTCAAGCAAATTAGTGAGGATCATGTTACTCCCAATAATGACCAAAATATGCCGAACATTAGAATAGAAATCTCACCTGAATTTCATGCGGGTAGATAGCGCATTGATCAAGAAATGGTTGTATTTTGATGGCCTCGATCAATGGCCGTATTTCTCTTCCTTATAATATTAGACATAAATAAATCGAAAAAGGGCATTACAAAATTCATGAGCCAAGATGGAATTTTATTTTATTCTCTTCCTGCCCTCACATTTGTGCAACTTTGCTAATTGAGGTACTAACAAAAATATTTGCACGTGTGTTCTTTTACAGGATAATGAGCATCTGCCAACATGGGATATGTGGCTAAATTGGGGGAACCAGCCTAGCAGCAGAATATGTCATCCTATAAATCTTTTGGTTCCTTTTTTTTGTATATGATCATCTTTCTTTATCGAACTGAATAGTAAATAGGCGTCACAGAAGGTAGATATGTTTGCTCCCTCATTTGAGAGGAGTTCATTGAAAACATGATATCGTGTTGTGTATACCTGATCGTCTAACTATGGATATTGTCTGTAGTTATTAGTTTTGGATTCCTCAAAAAGAAAAAAAGTATCCATGTTGTAATGAATATCGATTCCATAAGCTTGATATGATTCTCGGGTATGGCATTTTCCAAGCATATCGTTTGGACTATTGCGCATTCCTAATGGAGAGTTTAGGCAACAAGTACAGGCCTATGCATATCAATGAGAGTACACATCAAATTAGTTTTCCATGTACTCCCTTTCAGTCGGTTTGAATGCGGGTAAGTTCTTTCGTTTAGTGGAAGAAACCCGATGGTGGGTATAACAAGAGGAATCATCGAAACCCTAACAGGCTGACTCCATAGTTCTGACAAGTAGGTATCGATGTTAATGACATGAGAGGAAGTCTCAAACACGGACACCAATATACATGGTATCCGCGTGATGGCCACATGAATTTCAAACACGGACAATAATATACACAAAATATATAAAACTTAAGGCTACATTACAGTTTTACTTTCGGCAACTGCGCCAGGGGCGCAACCGGTCATCTAGTATATCAAATAAGTACAAGAATTTAAGCTTGGGGATGCCAAGCCACCTCACTCCAACCATCTTGATACCAAGTAAGTAAGCCTAGCTATATGGCTATAAAGAAAGCGCTTTACGGGAGGCAACCCGGTTGTTTTTACTTTTGATTTTCTTTGTGTCCTCTTGCTGTAACAAGAGACTTAGATTTTAGTTTAGTTTCTGGAATTCTTAATAAAGTGCCAAGTTTTACCTATTTTGGCTTGAAAAAGTTGCTTTTTGCATTCGGAGACTTTTAACTTGAATCTTTTTGATCCAATTGAGTTTATAAATAGGCATACAACATTATACACTTTCTGGACATTCATATGAATTTTTGTTTAAGGATTTTATGCAGCAAGTAATTCATTTATCTATCACTACTAATGTCACCCCACAGAAAAGAAATGGGAGAAACGGTGTTTTTAAGTTTTTTCATAGGGATTAGAGAAGATGCACCAAGAGCTATCCAAGGATGGTGAAGACCATAAGCTTGGGGATGTGAAGATAACCCCACTGGACCAACACACTCTCGGTTTGCACACGTCTAACTTCTGTTTTTCGATCAATGCACCCTATCACATAAACTTGGAGCGTCTTTTATTTGCTTTTTATTTTAATTTTTGTTTGTCTTGAGACCACCACTATCATTTATATATGAGAAAGCTACTGGAAATTTGGGTTGAATTAAGTTGGATGCTATTAAAAAGATTGGGAAATGGATGTTTGAGTTGATTCAAAAAGATACATATAGTTGCATGATTCATGTGCTTTTTAATGAGTATTAATTTGCAAGTGTTTTATCAAGAGCTATCTTTTATTCATGTTTTGATGCTGAATGTCACTTTACTTTGTTTAACATGGATTGGTTAGTTCTATGGACACTTATGCATGCATTTAGACGGTCAACTTTCTCCCTTTTGCTAGCCCAAAAAATTCGAACAAGTAAAAACTTGTTTTCCAACACCTTCAACCAAAGTTTTTCAGTGAGTCCACCATATCTACCTGTTAGCTTTATGCTATTCCAAGTATGTTTATCATGTTATATTGTATTATCTTTGCTTCCAAATTAAAATGCTTATGTTATTGATTGTTATGGGAAAAGTTGGTTAAAAAGCTCTCACGAACTTGATGCACACTTTACTTTCATTGCACTTAATAAACATGAACCATTGTGATTAAAATTATGAAGTTGTGTGCTTGACAAGAGTCTTGGTTGGGAGTTAGCTCATATGTGCTGTCACATGGCAAGCTTTCAACAGTGCTCTTAATTATATTTAGTTGATATCACGTACTTTTGTTTATGGATGCCTAACATTGTGTGAAATAAAAGTGGAAACTTGGTAAGTTTGAGGAGTAAGTATAAATGGCTAGAGAGACTCACCGGGCGGCTAACCCAAGCCATGCATCATTCATGGTGGAAATTTACTTACATATCACGGTGGACCTTCAGTGAGGCACTTCACAATAAAAAGCTATAATAATAGTAAATAAAAGAGTGATGAGAGTGTCCATTTTGTTTGTTTGTCTTGTCATTTTGACATGGGCTTGTTCCATGTCCTGGGACAAAAGGTACCCCGGGAGCAACTCTTAATGATGCTATTATTACTTGCAATGACTTTAACTTGAACTTGCTTTGTGACCCGAGTTGAGTAGCCAGTTGGAGAGGTACTTGTATTCAAGGGGCATGAGGCATTCAACCCATACTTTGTCAAGCACATTACTCATATTTGCTTTCACTTTAAACTTTAACCATTCAAGATGCTATGATAGGGTAATGAGAGCTCCACACCAATGGATACCACATTGCAAACATTAACTTAAGTAGAAGCATTTGGAAGCTAGATGAAACTTATTCATGTTTTACCTCTACTTATTTATCTATCTTTCCAAAGTGTCCACCTTTTATATTCAGATTTACAAGAGTACTCTATGACCATTATAGGATGTTTTTACATTTCATTATGCATACATTTGGTCCATAGTACTTTCTTCTATGTTACACTTTGTGAATTATCATTGAACATCCCTTCATTGAATATTTGATACCACTTCATAATCTATCTTGTATATTGCTACTCCTTTGAGAATGAATCATTTGACTTTATGTAGCAATAATAATCATCTTTGATATCCATTGATAGTATTAAAATGCAAAGTCAATGTTAGTTTTATCACCTTCATACTCGAGGACGAGTATAGGTTAAGCTTGGGGATGTTGATGCATGTAAAATGCATACATGAACTTTGCATGTTATTAATAGATATTCCTACATATTTGCAACTTATATGATGTTATATTCATGTTTTATAATGATTTCAGAGATTTTCTAAACAATCCCCCCTCTTTTGGTTCTAACTCTGTTTTCCAGAAAACGTCTTTTTTAGTGTTTCGGACTTTCCGGGAGCTTCGGGACTCCAAAAAGGGAAAGGCCAAAGAGCACGGTTCAGAATTTTCGAGACGAACGCAATGGGCTGAAAATGAAGACCAGAAGCCCAACCAGCTGGAAATTAGGTGGTCCCACGCGGCCAGGGTGGCCGCGTGAGACCCCTTGTTTTCCCCCTCGTGGCTCCGATGCCGTCCGTTTTCATCTCCGGGGCTTCGTCTTGACCTAAAACCGACTATAAAAATAGTCCCCCGAGGAGTTTCGCAAGGAGGCGGTGGAGAAACACAAAACCACGAAACAGAGAGTCAGAAGGCTGTCGCCGGAGAAGATTGGAGGGGGGAAACGCCGCCGGATCGCCTCCGGAAGGCTCCACCATCCCCCCTCCGGAGTCTCCATCAACACCACCGTCAAGACCAGCACCATCTCCATCACCATCTTCGTGATCCACTTCACCCCCCTCATAGTTTGAGATTGTTCGAACCCTAGCTATTGTCTAAGTACTATTCTACATGTTTGTGAATTGCTACTTATCATTGTTTTGTGGGGAGATTATATTTTCAGATTGTGTTGTATCACTTATACCATTGAATCATATCATGTCTTCGCGTTGTGAGTAGTTCTCTCATGTTCCTGGGGGCATAGGATGGATTGGCAATGATTTCCACTTAACATGTATTGAGTATTTGGTCAAGTTTTTATCTTTTATGGTTATCTTATTGTACAACGTATGGGTGCACACATATGTTGAGCAATGCATGAAGGTGATCACACTAATGTGATGGAATGGGTAGGACCTGGGAGGACACGTAAACCTGTGGTCTAATACATGAAGTACCATTAGGAGGGGATTTATATCGGGGACCTTAGAGTTTAAGGCTATGGTGGGACTCTATGTCTTAATAACTCTTGTGCAGTCATTTACTTGGCCATAAGAACCATCATAAGGGGTTTAGTTTATTTATTTAGCTACACCTAATTATGGCTCCGTCCAAAGAAAATTAAAACTTGACAAAATGTTTACCTTGTTGTTCTAGAAATATCTATGCCATGAAATCCATGTAGCCCTTGAGAACGTTTTCCACGCATAAGAAACACACACTTAAGCTTGTCCTCTTGCTGCATAGAGGATTGGGTTTTCTCTCTTTGAGAGCTTTCACTCATCATATTTTATTTTCAGCTTTTTATTTTATTGCAAACTCTATACCAAAAACCCAAAAACAGTTGCATCATTTAATCATTTTAGTTTGTCTAGTGCATAGATAATAAGTGACACTCTTATTTGAGAGGATAAATACTTATACCTTCTACTCCTCGTGGGATCGATACTAATACTTACACATTGAAGATTTCAACGATCCCCTATACTTGTGGGTATCAGCGCCGCGCCGCCGCTCCGGCGCCGCTTTCGGAGGAGGAGGCCGAGTCGGCGTACCAGAGGGACCTCGCCCTCGCCACGAAGCTCTCCTTCGACACCGTCCAGCCGGCGTCGAAGGAGTTCGCGGAGAGATGGTCCTGCCGCGACCTGGACATCGTTGTCATCGACGACGACGAGGCGCAGGAGGAGACCGCCGAGGCAATGCTGGTCGCAGCAGTCAAGGAGGAGCTGCCGCAGGAGGAGCCGCCGCAGCAGGAGGTCGGCGCGTGGAACGTCGAAGACGCGGTGGCGACGCACGACTGGGACACCTTCTACGGCTACTGGACCGACAATTAGACTAAGTTTTAGTTTAAATTTCCTCGTATTTTGTAAAACTGTCGAAGTTCAATGTAAAATATTTAAGTTTGAAGGAATTGAATCTCTCTTTTTTTCTTCTCAAAAACCTATTGGGAGCGACCGGTGCGGCGGGTCACTCCCAATAGGCGACAACGCTTACCGGCGCGCCCAATAGCGCTTGTCCGGCAACTTTGCCGGACGCTCTATTGCGCGCGCCGATGGAGATGCTCTAACATATGGAAATTAAACCGGCTCCAGTTAAGTTACATTATCGCCTGCGCCACAAGATTATTTTTTAGTTGCTCGTGTGTTGTTTCATCACGAATTTTTGTCGATGCATGGCAAACGATTTAGAAAACTGGGCCGGCATGCTGTGGCTAGGCCATAGGCCCTCGTAATCAAACATCTAGCTGATCAATGGCCTCATCGTATCTCGCTCACTCTCGATGATATTTTACGCATAATAACATAGGCATTTATGATCTGACACATTTGATAGGAAGGCAAACCTATCTTGGAGCACACCAAATGCCCGCTCCACATCTTTGCGGGTAGACTCTTACTTCTTGCAGAATTGCAAGTTGCCTCGAAAATACGGTTTCGGATAATCCTCACAAATATTGACCAATTTGGATAGATACTATCCGCAAGGTAGTACCCCTTGTCGTACTCATGACCGTTGATCACATATTTACACTTCGGAGCTTGGCCTTGACAAAGTCTGAGAAACACCGGAAAGCGTTGGAGCACATTGATGTCATTGTGAGCACCGGTCATGCCAAAAAATGCGTGCCAAATCCAAAGATCATAATCTGCCACATGCACAAATATGACATTGTGATCCATGATGTCCTGACCTATACATCCCCTGTCAAGCATCTCGGAAACTCTAGATTGGCCTTGTGACAAGAGACGACTTGTGTCTTCCTCATTTGGTGCTCTCATATATTGCTCTCCAAACACTTTCACTGTTGTCTTGCAAAACATGTATGTGGCTTCAACGGCGGTGGACTCAGACATACGGAGATTGTCATCCAATAAATATGCAGGAACTCCATATGCAAGAATCTGTATGGTAGCTGTGCATTTCTGGAGAGTTGAAAATCCAATAAGTTTGGTGCAATCTCTTTTAAGGTCAAAGTAGTCATCATATTCTCAAACGTCATGCACGATTCTTCTGAACACTTCCCTATTCATTCTAAAGCGCCGCTGAAATTCATGAGGGAAGTTCGGTGGGTTCTCGACAAAGTAGTCATTGAACAACAGCGCCGAGTTGTTTTATAACTATTCTTGTTGGCCAGCCACCCTTTTTCTTCGATCCTCCACGAGCAGGCATGACGTCAATATCGTCCGCTTGTGCATCTAGAAAAGCGACCATGACCATCTCATTCTCTTCGTCGTTGGCTGCAAGCCCGCAAGGGCATCGCCCTCCCCCATTATTTGGAAAAACATGAACTCGGCGTCGCTATCCATAGTCTATTGGCGAACGGTCGAACACCTTACTTGTGGGGCGGCAGGTTGGAAGAGGCGTAGCCGGCTGAACTAGCCGCGCCGATGCAAAATGAGGACGGAGACTGACGGGGAGCGATGGCTAGAAGGCCTACAGGGTCGCTGCGGCTGAATCCCCGTGGTGCGAATCGAGTTGGCAGCGACAGGGGTGACGGCGATGGTGTGATTCACCGGCTAGAGGAAATAGAAGGACGGGGTGGTAGGCAAATGAATCAGGTCACGCCGGCCCTGTGTATATGACGATTAATAGTTGCCTGTCGGAGGGCAATGTCCGGCACCCCCAAAGAGGCCCCGCAAGTTTGGCGGGGCTCTAGGGGTGCCGGACACAAATTAGCTCGGCCCGGACACTTGGGGGTGCCGCTAGAGGCGATTTTCGCATCCGGACCCCCAATAGGCCTTTGGGGTATATATATGGGGGGTTGCCGGTTGGAGATGCTCATAGAGCATCTACACTAGCATCACCAATTAGCCCCCAAAGTTTAATGGAGTCCAGACCAAAGAACGCCCCAAATGACCGGGCGGAGCGATTTCTGTCTGGCACCCCGAGAGGGACTCCAAACTTAGAGTCCTGCTCGGGGTGACGGACATTGTCCGGACATGCCCTCCAATAGGCGGCTACCACTCGTTATAGACACAACGCGGGCATGATTGATTGTCTGTTTATTGCCTACTTTTATTGCTTCATTTTGTTTAACTGTGTCGGACCAGTGAAAACCAGGGTACCACGGCCCGTATGCCTTTGGCCCAGAAGATTACGCTCAGAGGATCAAGTCAAGTCAACAGGTCAGCGGAGTACGGCCCAACCCTCAGGCCTCGCGAAGACCCCGCGGCTGAGGGGAACAGCCTCGGGAGGACGCGGCACAAGCAGCCAAGAAAAGGCCTCGCGAGGTAAGCGGCGCCACTAGGCCTCAGGCGGAACGAGACAAGAAGTGTAGCGCACCCGTGACCCCGCGCCAGGGGCCATGTGCGGCTGCGTCTTCCCCAGAGTGACGCGCGCGTCTGCGCCACGCCGCAGCGCGTGTCGGCCAAAGCTTTCCTCTTTGGTGATTAAAGGACGCCGACCATCTACGCCAAGCAAAGCGAAGCCCGAGACCTTCCTCTTTGGTGCAAGATGGCAGGACCGGCACTACGCGCCACCACGGACACCATCAACAACGTCACCGACAAGTCCTCGCCACTGCGCCATGGACGGTGGCTTTATCTGAAGCTAGGGCAGTACACCGGTACCCCTTCTTGGTGCTATGTGGCAACCCTTCCCGCCTAAAACATTTGGGGGAAGAGGATCAGAGCGCTATAAATAGGTCCACCCCGTGGCCTTAGAACATCATCTTCTACCTAGCGACTAGCACCAACACTTGTATTGTAATCGTTCTGAGCAGTGCAATCCATCCAAGCAGGACGTAGGGTTTTACACCATCACGGTGGCCTGAACCTGGGTAAAAACCGCTGTGTCTCCTTGCTGTGTGTGTCTACTTCGTCGAGGTCATCGAGAGCTTCGTTGAGAGCGTGTTTCAGTCCCCAGTGTTCGAACATCACTACACGAGAAGTTCCCTTGGGAATATTCCTCGACAAACTGGCTATGAATAGCGCCGACAAATTCATTTTATCATATACTTATAAACGGATGGAGTAGAATGTCTCTAGATTTCACATCATTGCAGTTCCTTCCACTAACAAATGGCTACAAAATTTGGAGCAGTCCAAATGACCTTCATGGACATAGGCCTCGAGGTCCTTCAAAAAATTGCGAGACAACCACCAAATTTTTTTTTTGACAACAGACAAACCACCAGGTTATTTTTTTTGTGAGAACACTTGTAACTTTATTCATACTCGCAACAATTACAGGTACACTATTTCGGATCTATTATCAAAGAAATTACAAAATAAGTTCTATGGCTAAGAATTACAATGAGATTTCTTAGGGACATGTTTTCCATGATATCAATCTTTGCAAGACGAAATACTGCTCAGGCTTCAGTAAATACATTGCAATCGGACTGGAGCAACGATGTTGTCACTCGTTCACGTGCACGAACTTGATTACCGATAAAGGTTTCTGAAAACCCCTTGAGTCGCCATCTAAAAAGATGGGAAGCCATGACTGATGAACGTACTTGGGTCGGGGATGATCCTCTAGAAGCGCAGGTTGTCATACCACAAAATCTTCACTATGATGTCGAAGAAAGATTCCAACTTCACGAAGAATCAAACCAACAGAAGCGACAAGACATAATAAAATAAACTCAACAAATCTGAATAATCAGATCTATGAGGACATAGTTTTCTCTGTCTCCATGATATAGACTAGAGCAGCTTTATTTGTGGAAACACCACAATCATCTCTTGACGTTGACAAAGAACACCAAAATCGAAAAGATCTGAGATCCCCCGCCTCTCAGCGCCAAGATGGCAGCTGCAGGCGAGGGGACACAAAAATCTCCGGCGGCGACTGCTGCTGTTCTTGAAACCCTACGCTTGACTCAGAAAATGAACTCGAGACAATGTCCAGAAAAGAAAAGCTATGTACACCAAATATGAGCGGTCCATCTACCGGACGTTCAAAGTGGTCGTGTCGGGCCAAACAGGTCGGTACAGGTACAGCACATAATACAAACCGAAAGCTACCTGCGCTGGCCTGTTATTTGGGCTGGCCCAACTGAGGCATCCACTGAGCGAAACGAAAGCAGATCGCGCGAGCGCCAGGAAGGAACACCCGTTTTGGACGCCCACGTGGTTCAAGGTTTGACGGCCCTAGTAGGCCAGTGCAAGACGGGCCGTGCTTGTGGGAGATTCTGACAAAAAAAAAACAGTGCTACTGGTAGCCACTTGCTTGTGTCCATCATGCTGCAACAACGACATGAAATTCTTGCGTACATGGAAGGTACCCTCGTTGTGGTTGCGGTGAAAGGGCCTTTGGTAGCTCCTGAACTCCACATAAACAGTAAAAAACAGTCATGATCCACCTTGGAGTACTACGGCAGTACTTGTTTTCATCATATATACTCCTATATACCAGTTTCACCATTGCTAGCTGCAGAGCCGCAAAAGGCAATCAAGCAATCGCAAGCTGCAACCGATCGATCGATGCCGATGCCGATGCCGATGCCGAAGTACAGTACAGTTGCAACCTAATCCTAGCCTAGCTAGCTAGCTTACACAACAGCCGCGTGCACGTTTATTCATTTACATATATGTTCTCTTTTTTTTAGATAAAGGGATTTTATTACTTAAAAGTTTTAAGTATTACACTCGCTCTCTGCATAGCTAAGATGCACACAGCCACCAGTTCACCAGTACCCAATTCGGAATAAAATAAAAAAACGAATTACATATCATAATGAGAAATTGTAGATCCGCCTAAGATGATGGTAGGTCTATCCGGAGTCTATATTGCCATCCATGCCGGGAGAATAACTCCCTGGCCGCAGCCTCCAGCATCGACGCCACCTCCAAAAATAAATCTCGGTGCTCCACACGCTACAGGGTCGACCATGCTCATAGCGTAGCTGTACACCGATAGATAACCTGCATAACAGAAGCATTTTTATCGTTAAAAACCTTGTCATTTCTTCATAGCCATAGCGACCAAATAACGGCAATCGCGCCCACCCTACTCTTTGATCCACGCCATTTAACCAGTTGCCAAAAATGTTTGCATCAGTACGCGGTGGATGTAAGGTAGAACCTATCTAGATGGATGACCATATAGACCTGACGAATTCACATTGGAAGAATAAATGTGTAATAGTCTCGTCATGCTGACAGAAGACACACTTTTTACTTCCATATATGTTCCCTCCTATAATTGATGATGAATACGGGTGGTGTAGGGACGAGCTGCTAGGCTAGCTATGGAAAAAATTGAAGATATTCACATTCCTCTCGTGTTCCTATCACAGCCATCGATCGATCGATCTCTTTGAGGCAGGCATTGTCCGAATTCCGATTCCCCGAAGAGCACCCAGTTCCATTGCACACAAGAATAGGACTACTCTCCTGCATGCATGCCCGGCCGGTTTGGTGTATCATCCACAGAAGCAGCCGCCCATTCGCCAGGCCCAGCTGCTACACCTTGATTAATCATCATTATCTATCCCAGAGGAAGCCGCCAACTAGTTTGTTCTATTTACTCCCAGAGGAAGCTAATTGATTAAGCTACTCCGATTGATTAATTAATTATCGATGGAGGAATAGAACAGCATATGTGTATAGCATCGACAGGCCAACCAACGGCCAGGGGAGATTCCCTGCGTTTCCTTTCATCTTCATCCTATCGTCGACTCGTGACGGGAATGTGCTCTATCGATCGATCTAGTCCCAATCTCACATCGATCACATTACTTGCTGACTCACGATCAGTCTGCTACCTGAAATTGTAAAAGATGAAGGAACTCAGAAACGAGCCGAGAGGCAACCGCTGCAACCGTTGTCTAGGCCGTCGTCGCAAAAGTCAGAAGACAGGGACTCCAAGTAAACCATGCGTGTCCTATACACACAGCCCCTGACCTCACGGCAAAGCTGTGTACCCAGTACATGTCTAGTATGATAATACTCGTTTTACTAGTTGTAATCCAAGTGACAGGAGGGGAAAAAAAGTCCCCGTCAGTCTTTGGCAATGCATAGCTACAGCTACTGCGGCTGTTTCGTCGCAAAAGAATTATACTGTAGAATACATACACCTCTCGCTCGAGGACCAATTATTGGCGGTTGCAGGTTGCGCTCACCGATAAACAAGAACGATGCTATCTACCTCTTGATCCAAAGAAAAAGCAGCCGAATACTACTTAATCAACTTACTTAATTTCGGAATTGAATAAGAGATCTCCCAGAAACACACGGCAACCGGCAGCCAGCGCCATGGGCGAGCTAGCTGAGGCTGTCGCCTTCAGTTTTCGCGTCGATATTTCTTCTCGCGAGCAGAATTGTTTCCCGTTGCTTTCACGGATTCCAATTGCTACCACATCATTCACGAATTTTATTTTATTTTTGCTAGCACACCGTACCCAACTGAAGGTTTGGACGGAATCGATGAAAATTCTGTAATAAATATTTTCTTCCAGAGTGCTCCTCCTACTCGTGATCACACTACGGCTGGTTGCTTCTGTGGGGATCGGAGAGACAAGACACGAATGATTTGCTGCGACGAGACTCTTCGCCGAAATTGCTTGGCTCTGAAACTGCAATTTCATTCATCTGCTGACACTTCAGAGACCGAGCAGTAACAGACGAGGGATGGTCTTTCGCCAGTGTGAATCGATCCAGGTGAGGTCCACGTTGATACGAACCAGAGGAGACCCGGAATGCCGAAGCCTGCACCGCTGCACATACGGGCGCCGAAGGGTCATTCACCTCGTGGCAATTTCACATCCGCGGTCGGCAATGGCGACGGCAATGTCGTTAACTGCATTTCGACGGGCAGCGGCGGCAGCGACTTCTCAAGCGCGTGCCGACCGCCCATTCACCTCCTCTCCTCTCCTTTTCTTTCCTTTCCCTCCGAGAAAGGTCTCGCGCATTTCTCTTCAGGTCATTTTCAGATAGCATTCTCTGAATCCATCCACCCAGAAACTTTTTTCGCAGCACAACGAAACCAAAATGTATGTAAGCATTGTAACATGTTGTATTCCGGGTGGCATTAAGATCATTATCTTTCTATTTTGCAGATCACAGGATTACTAACACAATAAGAAGCAAGCTTGATTTGGCCGCGCGCGCATAGGTTTTCTTGGGAGCCAAACACAACATGTGCCCTGGCCCTGCATTCCTGGGGAACCCTACATATATAATACTGACATCTGATGAGGAGTGTCATTAAGGTTAACTAACGGCTCCACTGCCTCCCCTGCTCCCTGCCTGCTTTAACTAAACACAAGCGGCAGGAGAAAGAATCAAATGCAGCGCCATGTGAATAAAGAAACAGCAAAGCGCCTTTGATGATGATGATACTACCATGATTGAGTGGCGGCAGAATCTTTTCAAAAACCCAAACTTTCTGCTCATCACTGGCCTCTTTCCATTTCTTTAGTTCCTACTACGAGCTGGGAACAGACAGAGAGTCTCACACGAATTCAGCAGATTCAAATAGCGGAAACGGAGAGAGAGGGTTTGTAAAGCTGTGTCGTTTTCTTTTCCATTTTCTTTTTAGGTAAAGCTATATGTATGTGTTGTTTTAGTAGTTGCAGTTATAGAGTAGCATTATTGGTGGTGGTAGGAACTAAAGGTCTGGAGATGAGCAATAAGAGATGGAAGGTGGCAAAACCGATGGTGCAACCGATCCAACCTAAGCATCAGCACCAGCAAACAAAGGGAGGAACAAAACAAGAATTAACATAGAGAACAGTTGGCGGCTAGCAAAAGTTTAGTTTATTTAATAAGATAGCCCTACACGAACACGAGGAAATAACGCGGTTAGTGAAAGATAAGGTGAATGAGAGAAGTTGAACTTGTAAGTGCCCGCACTACTGTACGTGGCACAATATATACAGCTACTAGGCAGAATCACTTTTCCGGCGGCGACCGCGGCAGACATTTGTAAAGTTCTTGTTTGGGTTTTTCCATCTGCAAATACTCACTTTTCTTACAAGTTACAACCCATACTCAAGCAAGCAAACACGTAATCCATGCGGATTAGCATTAACAGAACCCAGTAGAAAAATAGAGATGGTGCATAGTTTTTTGTCGTTCATCACCGAAGAGACAATTGCTGTTTGTTTTGAACCAAGAATATAGACTAACATAGAACAAAATACTAATCTAGAATGTAGATTACTGGAATGGATGGAGTATTTTCAAAACCCAGCCACCACTGTTTTTAAGATCTTATTAATCTGTGGCCAAAATGGAGTTTCATAATGTAGCTTTTAGTGGAGTGATTTTGTTTTTTCCGCACAGAGCAACACAAATGTCATTTCATCCGAAACTTTGCACGTATGTAAAATACTTATATATGTTTGTCTCCAATTTTTTATTTTTTTACTATATATGTTTTTGTCACGCAAGAGCATATGAGCTCGGGAGCCAAAACACATCTCATCATCTCTCTTGAATTTGTATAAAAAATGCTTGACGCCATCATGAGATTGTAGTGGATGGAATGTTCCTCCAAAATACTCCTAGAATGCAAAAAAAAACAACTTTGAAAACGCTATATGGGTATCTTTTTTTGCGGGCAATTTTTTTCTAAGTGGCAATCCTATGAATCAAACAAGGTAGAAAAAAAATCCTAAGGATCCGAATACTATAAATTACGAATTTCCTTTGCATCGGAGAAGGGGATTGAGGTTGTTCTATACTTAACATGACCATTGGAAAAGTACATTTCGTGCTATATACGGAGTAATTTTTAAATTACCATCCCACAAAAAGGTAAACTAACTTTGCGATAACATTAATTAACATGAAAATGCTTGATTTACCTTCTTTGAAAATTAATCTATCTCTTCCTTAAGCAATTCAGAGCAGTGAGGATTTTTCAAGTCTGGACTAATGTGTGAGTACTAGTACTAAAAATACTTGCACACAATGTTAGCAAAGTAGCCTGTCAAAAAAGAAAATACTAGTCATCACACTAAATTTGCAAATTGCACCAACATATAGCCGCCCAAATTAGCCAAGAATGGCCGGTAGGTATATATTCGAAAGCACGGACAAAAGCATGGCGAAGAGGAGAAATGCACCGTGGGCCTACGCATATATGCGGGACTATGCCAGTAGGACCACAGCACACAGTGCAAGTGTGCAACTCAATCAGACGAGTGGGGTGAGATGTCCAAGGCACTTGCAATTAAGAACGAACACGTGCCCAATTCATTCGAAACGGAGGGAGCTTGGGTGCACTGCGCCGGGTGGCCCAAGCGTTTCGCCCCTTTTAAATAACTAATCGCACCTGAGGTCACAGGGGAGATGAAGATTAATTAGGCACTAGCTCCACTCCTTGCAGTAGTTTAATCCAATCGAGAGGCAGGGAAAGCGAGGGACAGTTTCTCAAACTGAAGGCCACTTTGCAAATAACGCATCCGGTAAGCTGCTTCTAATTAAGGGCCAAAATTAATCAATGGTAGGAGTACTACTAGAACAATCTGATTAAGTTAATTTATCTGCAATTAGGAGAGCAGCTACCGCAAAGAAGAGGATGGAAGAGAGAAGAAGTAGATGACTTGGTTTGGTTTGGTCTGGGTGGACGACTGACTTGGGGACGATAAGAACGAGACACGCGCACTCGGGGAGAGAGACCCCTCCCATTCCCATTCGTTCCTCCTAAACCCCTTCTTCGTCGTCCATCCACATATCGCTTCTTCCGCCGCTCCACTTCCGCGCACACCAACCGCCCTGCTCTGCTCTTCGATTCCCCCGAGGCGAGGCCCTAGCAGCAGCAAAGAGCAAACCCCTTCTTCTTGGTGCTGCGCGGCCGGACATGGCGATCGACCACGAGTCCCCCTTCAAGGAGCTCCGCCTCAAGAACAGGAGGATCATGGTAATTACTAACCAACAATCCTTTTCCCTACTAGTTGCGATGCCGTAACATTCCTCCCCTGATTGCTTCGACTAGTTTCTTTTCGTTTCTTGCCTGCTCTGTTCGTTTCTTCTTTTCCTCTACTCGCCGCTCCTGTTCTGTGTGGCCGGGGAGAAGGAATCAAAGGAGCCGGTTCCGTTACTGTTGTGGTGGGCGCGCGGATTGCTGTTGCTGAGGCCTAGGGTCGGTTCATGCCAATCCCGTGAGCAATGGCGGTCAAAGCGTTGATTTTGTTTTCCTGCCCTCTTTACTGACCCTTCTTCTGCACCGTAATTAATGGCGTTTCAGTTTTGTTTCCCTGGTCCAGCATTTGGCCGCGTTCGAATTTGGACCAATCCTGGTCTTCTTCCCCACCAAGAAATCAGTGCGCGGTTTTCTTGGTTTTCTTTCCCTCTTTCGATTGATTCCTCGCCGTTGTTTGGTCCGTAGTAGAGCGGTTTCTTGACACCAATCCGTCCATGCTTGAATGTTGTCACAAGGAGTAATTGTTTTCTTGACCTGAACAATCTGTTGATTTCTTCATGTGATATGCTTGAATGTTGTTTGTTACTCGATTGATCTCTCGCGGTTTTTGAATGTTGTTACAAGTTTTCTTGAGCTGACCAATCTGTATCTGTTCGTTATTGCGGTGTGCAGGGAGGCGGCGCCCCTGAGCCGGACGAAGAGGAGGCGGAGGCGCAGCTGGCGGCGGCGCACGGGGAGGACCAGCAGTGGCCGCGGTGGCTGGGCCCGCTGCCATCCGCGCGCTTCTTCGCGCAATGCAAGACGCACGTCGACTCGCACCGCAGCGGCGAGTGCAACATGTTCTGCCTCGACTGCGCCGCCGGGGCCGCCGCCGGCGCCGCGGCGCTCTGCTCGCTCTGCCTCGCCCACGCGCACCGCGGCCACCACACCATCCAGATCCGCCGCTCCTCCTACCACGACGTCATCCGGGTCTCGGACATCCAGCGGTTCATGGACATCGCCGGCGTGCAGACCTACGTCATCAACAGCGCGCGCGTCGTCTTCCTCAACGAGCGCCCCCAGCAGAAGCAGACCAGCAAGGGCAGCGGCGGCGGCGGCGGGACCGCGAACCTCTGCGAGGTCTGCAGCCGCAGCCTCCTCGACAACTTCCGCTTCTGCTCCCTCGGGTGCAAGATCGCCGGCTGCTCCTCTGACGGCGGCAAGCCACGGACGAACAGGCTCGGCCGCGTCAAGGGCTCGTCGGAATCAGAGGCAGCATCCTCCTCCTCTTCCCTGCGCAATGCTGCCAACCAGAGCTTCACGCCGTCCACCCCGCCGCCGCCTCCTCCTCCGGCGGCCAAGCGGCGCAAGGGCATCCCGCACCGGGCACCGTTCGGCAACCTCATTGTCGACTACTAAAGCATCAGCCATTGCCAAGGTGCAATCCACATGCCCAGTTGCATAGTGAATGGAATGACAAAGCGGCCACCATTTCGGTGGCCGCCATTGCCTTTGGGGGTGCTTCTCGATGTGGATTCCACCATTAGCCTTTCAGGAAGAAAGCTACTAGCAGGCAAGAAAGGTTGGATGGGCACACAACTGAAAAAGTACCAGCCTTTTCTTACTGCTTAATCATCATCATCACTAGGACAGAAAGAAGAATTACTACAATACAGAGAGATTACTGTATATGATTATGGTCCTGCTCTACTACTTCTATACTAGACTTCAGTTTTGTGATGTTTTTAGGTAATAGTGGTGCAGTAGTAATAAGCAATGCAGTGCTAAGCTAGGTAGAGTACAAGCAATTGCAACTTGTTAATCAGGTTTTGTGATGAATGGCTGTTGTTAATTACTACTAGTGCTTTCTTCATCTGTAAATACGGATTGCTAGAAGAGGATGGCTGCTTGTTAAGCAAGCCTGTTGCTCAAATTTCAATCTTCTTTCTATATGGGTCAATGGATGGTTTCTTGGGATTTTTATTTTATTTCTCTCTCTCTCTCTTGTTCTTCAGTTTGTTGATCCTTACTTAACTGCGAGGCATCTGCAAACTTGCTTGACACTGATGTTGCCGATTAGCAGACGCCGTCACGTTAATGCCGTCCGACAAGCAAGCTAGACAACTTGCGTTGATACAGGGGCAGCATGAATGCGATGGCCTGATTAATTATAATCCATCATCTTCTTGTTCCTTGCTCCTCTGTTTGAATTAAACTAGACCAAATCTAAACACTTGTGATATGATAGTGATTTGCTGGTCGACTGGCCAGGTGGTGGCAGCATAATTGCTGAGGCCGACGTGGAACGAGAATTGTTTGCACTGAAGAGGAGATGCCCGTTTTTTGCCCTATGGAACCAACTAATCACAGAAGCATCTTTCTATCTATCTGTAGTGCTGCAACTTTGCATAAGCTGCTGAATTTTTTTTCGTCCGCTGTCCTCTGCGTCGATCTTTTCTACTCCTAGAAGAATCATCTTCCGTTTCCCTATCTTCAAGGAATACTGAAAACTTAATATGCAAAAGAACTGTATGTTCGGGTGAATTTTCCCCAAGGAAACAACAAAGAAAAGGCAGCAAAGACTTTTCGCTTTAGTTTTAAAACAGCAAAGCCTTCTTTCAAAGTGTGGATGATGTCGACATAGATAGAGAAAGACGTGGATTGGGCAAAATGATGCACTGTATTTTAGGATTCGGTTGGTTCGTACCAATCTTTGCCAAGTCAAACTCAGAGACGAGATAAAATATCGAGGAAAAATAATGACACATGACACATAGGCATTGTCAAAAATTACATGATTACATCTGAATTTTTCTGGCCTCCCGCGAATAGCTACCAGACTGCATTGATGCTTCTCCTGGTATGTCTTTGTGAACAATGCATACCATCAATTCTTTTCTATACTACTATTAAAAGAGCAAACTTGTGTTGATACATTAAATCTGAGCCCTTCAATATTTAGCCAACGGTCCAGATCGCTCCAATGTTTGACAACTCAACACAAATCCACTTTTGCCCGTTTTACCCTCCCACCAAATCACATAATACTGCTAATCCCATCGTACCGGTTCGTTTTATTTCGTTTCGTGATAATTATTTTATTTTCTGTAAATTACACGGATTGCCACCCTAAAAAAATAATTCGACACCTTATGCCTCCCCTCTCCTGACGCACCACGGCGACGCCCCGGCGGCTACCGAGCACGCGCGCCGGTGGCCGGCTGGACGGCACGGGCGGGTGCCTCGGCCTTGGCTCGGGCAGCCTCAGACGGTTGGCGCCCCGGCGGCTGCCGAGTGGCGAGCACGCTCGCCGGACGGCACGGGCGGGGGCCTCGGCCTTGGCTCGGGCCTCGGGCAGCCTCGGACAGCGGCAGCCCTGGACGACGGGTGGCCTGGCCTGCGGGGCCGAGGAGGAACGCAACTCGGACGGCGGCGGGCGCACAGGAGCCAGGACGGCGGAGGCCGCGGGCGCTCGGCTCGACGGCGACTTGGACGACCGGTAACCTGACGGCGGGGGTCGCGGGAGGAGAAGGACCACAGCGGCGGTGGTGGTTGGCGCGGGCGAAGAGGAGACAGAGAAGGACCACAGCGGCAGGGCGAAGAGGAGGCAGGCGCGACCTGGGCGGCCGTCGAGCAACCAACAGCAGTGCTCCATGTCTCAGCAAAGGAAGTGACCCCGGAGAGGTCATGGCGCCGCCACCGGCCGTGCACGGCACCAGATTGATGGGTCAATTTTCTGGTGAGTTTCTTTATTTTATTTGTTTTATCCCGTTTCACCTTCTCACCCTGCTCACACCCTCACTTATTGTCATGGTCCGCGGTCTCCAGATCCAATCGCCATGAGTATTCAGCTGTGAATGCTTGTGTGTGTCCTGTGTATGCACTTGTATCGCTAAGGTCCTGAGGATTTTGTACCGGAAATATTGCAGGGTGTGGTGCAGTTTTTAGAGTTTCAGTTTAAGTGTATTCTAATCAATTTGGGTGGCGGCTGAACTGCACAGTTCGGATCCGCTCTCTACTTTCTTTTCCTGTGATCCTGCTTGTTTCTCTTGGCTAATCCTTCTCGCGTCGGAGTCTGATCAAGACGGAGCAGAGCATGAAGCATACAGCCATCTCCCGTTCGATGTTCTGAGAATACCTGACCTGAAATTGCTGACGGTACACCAATGCATCTCCTATTCTTCTTCTTTGCTTCAGATGAGGCCCCAGGTCCAACGGGGACAGTGGCAGATCAATTGGGGGGAGCCGTGGTGGTGTGATCGGCAGTGCTAGCGCAGCCGAGAGGAAGGGACGTGTGGCCTCCCTTACTGTAGAGGCGATGGGAAGTCGGCCGGAGGTATGGGGTTGGATCAGGGAGAGATATCGAGTGTCCGCTGGCCAGGTTTGCACATTGAGCTCTCCAAGTCGAGTAGCACGCACGCATCCACCCACTCACAGTGAACCGGCTCTGTGAAAGTCAGTGGTGACGCCGCTTTCGCTGCCGAGGACGGCAAACTACTGCCGGCGTTGCGGTCACGGGTCACTTGTGTTCGCTGATCTTAGCGGCCAGCATGACCACTTCCACCTGTAGCGACGCCGAAGAAGCTGAGTCCAAAGCTATCCTCAAAGGACTGGAGCTTGCCAAGGCATATGACCTGAATTGAACCCCTCTGTTATTGTCTCTGACTGTCTGAAAGCGGTGTCTAAAGCCAAACAGGCCAGCTGCAGATGCTGGAGTATATATGAAGATATTAAACATGCCATGTCCCAGATGCCAAGTCGTAGAATCAGCAAAATTGGTAGGGCTCTCAATGTTACAGCTCACGAACTTGCTGACTTAAGCTGCTGTGTGTCAGGGGATAGCCACACCTGGGTACCTCCCTTGCCACCGGTTATTCAAAACCTGGTTGTAAAAGACTCTCTACCACCCAATCTTACGAATGCATGAGTGCCTTACACTCAAAAAAAAAAAAAGGGATGGAGAGAGCTTTTTCAAAACAAAAAAAATACAGAGAAGAGACCAACTCGGCTGCCCCTGACTTTATTTTGCCATATGTGATGACTGTAGCTATGTTACAAATGTGATATAGTGCTCTCTTTCGCCTCAAAATAAAAATAAAGTGACATGTTTCTATTTTATAAGCAATTACCAACATATAGAGATTTTCACCGCAATCATTGCGTTATGGCATGTTTTGAAATATTGTTGGATAAGCAGAATAGTAAGAGAGGGGATATCCATATTAATATGTGTTTTTATATTTTTGTGATAGACTCTTTTTTGGAAGATCCTAATAAAGTAGTGCCACTCGGATCTAGCCACAACCACATTGGAGGAGAATACACATCAATTTTCTCGATCAACCCGTAGCAACACATGGGCAGCAATACAATTATCCATCTCGACAAAGCATTTTGACAGACAAGGCAATTTAAAATAGAATCTCCAATGTACAATGGTTCTCATAGCGAGCTGGTTTACGGGGTCGAGCCCATGTGTTCATACATGGTTATATGGCTGGCTTTGGTCCTCCCACAAACGAGTATAGTTTTTGTTTTTATGAGAAGACGTGCGTTGCACGTACATGCCAACTAGTGAAATAAAAAGATACAAGTTGGACAAAACGTTTGGTTTGTGTCGCATTGTATAATTAAGGGGTTCATCGCTCCAAATTTCATTGTAAAACCAAAAATACATGTTTCTTTTTTGCATACAATGTGGCCACGACACATGACTCAACAAAGTCAAACTAACTCGCCAATGGCTACACAAAGACAAAATAAATAGCCCCGGACGGAAGGCAGTTTTTACATGCCTAGTCTACAAACAAACCGCGGTGTTCGCAAAAGTGTTTGACGCTCATTATGAACTCGAGGAATTTAGAACATTGGTATATTTTTCGGAAAAAAGGACAACCCCATGGATTATGCATTTGTTGATGCATGCAACAATTTGAACAGAGACACAAACCATAAACGACACGAACTGAGATTGGGAATTCACGCTTTTGTGATCTTAGAGGTTGAGGAAGCGATAAGCATGTTGATGCCCACTCACCTCCCTTATCCTTTCGAGAGGTGTCCTACCACCGCCATCTTATTCTTGCGAGAGGCAAACACCACATATATACAAGAGGATGTGAATGCTATAAGCAAAGGGTGGAGATGAAGAGCTCATGACTTGGCTGGTGCAGATGCAACTAAGGACGGGTAAGCGCAGGAGAGGGACGAGGAAGGCATGGCTTGATCCACAATATATACCTGTGACGGTGTGGAAGGATCCGCTAATTGTAGGAAAATTGGTGGAGAAAATGGCATGTGGTTCGGGCAAGCGACAGTGACCGTAGAGGCGGCAGACGAGGAGAGGGACGAGGCATCACGTTGGGTGACGAAGTCATGCATGGCAGGTGGTGGGCCCCACGAGCTGCATGCGGAGCTCAAGTTCGCACATCACGGCTCCGAGAAGATGTCAGGGTTGGTCTTCGGTCACCTGATCTGGCTTGATCAGGGCACCTGTTAGCCAGATTCATCGTCGGAGAGTGTAAATCGGCGAGGTTCAATGCCACATAGTTGGCATGTCAGATTAGTGAAACTGAGTTTTGTGTGGGTTTGGAAGTGCATATATGCATATCATTTCACTACAAAAATTCTGGAGGTCCATGGCGTTCCATTGTCGTCACACATTAAGTTCAAAACAACAGACAACGATCTGTGAAGTTTTCCGGTGCGAGAAAAACGTGTTGCAAATATTTTGGGTAAAGATCAATAAAATGTTGCGATGATTCTAGACACATCTTGTAAAGGGCTAATGTTGTGATGCAAATTCATTTTTTCGTTGTTGTTTTCGTATGTTGTGTGTGTTGTCTTTTCGAATTTTAGGTCTCCCAGGGTAATAGATGTAAAGAGCCTTTTTGCAATTTGTACCTGCCACGTCGATGAATAGATATGCAGCACCGGGGTCTTTTGACCCCACCCCTTGTACAAAAAAAAAATCAGTAGCGAATCTATGATCTCATCCATAGAACTTAATCCATAGAACTTTTATATGTATAGAATAAAGATCTTGTATTTTTATTCCGTAAAAAACCTTCGAATGATTTTTCTTTTTGTTTAGCACGGTGAAGCGAATGGAACATCTGCTACCGGTAAAGCAATCCAACGGATGTGCATGTAGCAACGTGCCATGACGCACGGATACAGGTCCTACTCGACACGGCCACTCGCCGCGGGGTCCACACGTCTGGTTTGCGACGTCCGCGTCCACGTGTCGCTCCTTCATTAGTTGGCGCGGACCGCGTGTCGAGCCTACCTGCGACGTAGCGGAGGCGACTTCGGTGCGAGTTTGGGCTGTTGGCTTCGGGCGCGGGGCTTTGCTGCGGTAGCCGCCGGCCGCGCGCCGCCTTCCCTTCGCGAAGGGCGATTTGTACGTCCGCGAGCTCCTCCGCTGGCGCCACGTGGAGGCCCTGCAACGCGACCGGGTGAGACGACAGCGACGTGCGAGCGGAAGAGGCGAAATCAAATTTGTCCACGACCGAACAGTACGCGACGGAGCCGTGCGCGTCCTGCCAAGCTAGTACTCCAACGCGCGAGGCGCCTCGCGTTCCGATCGATTCGTTGACGAATCAAAGCCGCCCAGGTGTACGCTGCTGGTGGGCAGATGTACAAGAGCTCGACAGCTCGCGCGAGGCCCCAGGCGTCCCGATCAACCAAATAAATTGTCGTGTACGGGAAATCAATGGAACCAGTACGCGTACGATGGAGGGCGACCAAACAAAAAAACTGTACAACTACATATAGAAAGAAAGGTGTACAAGCACTTGTACAACTATACATATAAAAATTGTACAACTAAAAAACACATGTTGTACACCTATACAGACACAAGTTGTACAGACGGGTTGTACATTGTGCTACTGAATGTACGTACATTGTGCTACTGGATGTACGGACGCGCTGCTACTAGTTGTACACGATTCTACTGAATGTACGTCCGCGCTGCTACTGGATGTACAGACCGCTACAAGATGTACGCTCACGTTGCTACTAGTTGTACACGATGCTACTCGATGTACTACACTCGCGCTGCTACTGGATGTACACACCGCTACTGCTACTAGATGTACACTCACGCTGCTGCTAGTTGTACACGATGCTACTGGTTGTACACCTGCGTGCTACTGAATGTACATGATGCAACTGGATGTACAATCGCATCCTGCTATTGCATGTACACTCACACTGCTACTAGATGTACACGCTGTTACTGGATGTACAAATTACACAGAACTGGTTGTACAAAATACGAGAAAAAAAGTTTCTCAAAACCTATCTACATGGAATCTACTTTTGAAGATCTTGACGCGAGGATTTCAAATATGCAAACGGTTCATAATTTGGATAAACGGTTCAAAAGATATTTCATTTTTAAAAAACGAATCTCGAAATAAATGCGGTTCAAACCTGGGCGGGGAGAAGAAAAGAAAACCTAGCAAAACTCTCTCAGTCTGCCACTTGTCACGCATGCAATGCACCCACGGGACCGCGTTAAACGAGAAGCTGACACTTGGCGCAACCACGACGCGCGCGAGGTTCCCTTCGCGAAGGGAAGCCTTTTATTAGTGATTTCGTTCCCTTAACCCTCTTTTGTCTTTGTTAACGCTGGGAGAAAGAGCGTGCGTGCGATCGGTTTGGAACGGCACACGTGCCCTTGCCCTGGATTGATCGCTCCGATCCATGGCGTCATCCGGTGCGTCGGCGTTCGCACGGGTGACGTTCGGCAGCTGCACTTTCCGCGCCTCTGTTTCAACCCTTTTCCCACGTCATCGTCTCAAATTCACGGTTGACATTTCAGGGAGTTTTCTACGTATAGAGTGATCGGCTAGATTTACAGGGTCTAGGACCATAGTACTCGAGTGCCACAATTTACAAGTACAATATGTAATGATTGTAATACGCATGATTCGCAAAAAAAAAAAAATACGCATGCCTGCCTGATTTCCTGTTTCGTGAGGCGGCGGCATGCATGAACAGCGCATGCGCATTGCCTAATTTGGATTTTATAATGACGGGCTTAAATTGCAAATATGATGTGTCGCCCGATAATGAGGCACCATGATTCATGCCAGCGTGCTGTGTTTCTCCAGGATTTAGTCATGAAACGTTTTTTTGCCATACACCATAAAAAATATAGTCTTACAAATATACTCCCTCCATATGAAAATATAAAACGTTTTAAATATTTAGCATTTTTTATACGGATGTATCTAGACGCGTATTAATGTGTACATTAACTTATTTCAATCTGTATGTGGTCGTTATTGAAATATTTAGACCATTTTATATATTTTGATACGGAGGGAGTACTAATCTAATTGAAAAAAAGCCGTAGAGTTGAAGGTCGAACCAACCGGCTTAAAAATTAGTGTTTTCCTCTTCATGACAAGCAACTCTAGTAATAGAGAATATTCAGTAAACTGTTATGCCTAGCCAATAAAACCAGCATATAACAATTATTGGATTCGATCATCAACTAGCACATAGCAAGTGCGTACATATACAAAAATACCTAAGAAGATTTCAGAGATGTAAAGACGTGGGAATCGCTCTAATCACCGACGCTTGAATCTATGTGGCCGTGCCCGGTGTTCTGGCGGCGGCGGCGATTGGAACCATTGCGGCTGGGCAGCGTCACAGGCGGAGCCGTGAAGATTGATGGCTCGATGTAGATGAGATCGTGCCATCGTGCGCCTAGTAAACGAAGTCCGATCGTGTATGGGATACAATCCATCCATCGATCCCGTTTTCCCAAGGAGCTAGCCCACTACGTGCGTGCTTTGGGCTTGGGCCATAAAATCAGCAGGCTACCAAATCTACTCGCCCGATCGGCTGTAGGCTTAGTAGTTTGTACGGATTACGGAGTAATTAGCAGAATATGTTAGCGGTGTAATACAATATTGGCGTATAACCCCTGCTGCATGTCCATGGGGGGTGCCGAACCATGGGGTGGGGGGGGGGGGCGATCCTATTAAGCCGACTCGATCGACCAGATGGACTCTGGAGATCGATCGATAATAACCCAGCAGATGAAGCTAAACAAACTAGTCTGGCTCCTTTTCTTGCGAAGCAAACAAGGTGCGGCCAGCTGCTTTGACTGACCGGCCGGGCGTGAGTAGATATGCCTGTCTGTATGTGGTACTGCTGCACGGGCAAGTCAGCCAGTCAAAGTCAAAGATACAAGGTTGGAAGACTTGGACTTGGACTTGACTTCCGCGCCAAGGCCAACCAACGCTTGATGGACCGATTCGTGCTTGCTCGGTCCGTCGTCTCTTTTGTCATCTTGTTCTCCAGCCTGCTCATATTATCATACCCATGATATCTCTACCGGATCAAAAGCAAAACAGTTGATATGGTTGTGTCACTTATTAGTACTCCCTCCGATTTAACTAGATACATATGAATTTAGACAAAGCTATGCCCACTAATATGGATTGGAGATAGTATGACTTTCAGAAAATTCGAGTTTTTGTCTTGACTATGCACACATTCTATTGAACTTGACAAATTTGAGTGGGAGCCTGACCCCCAGTCATCACTAATGATCTTCCTGGATTGTACAAATTCCTATGGGCTGATTGTTTGCCTCTTATTTAAAAGAAATTCAAGATCTACTTTAATATACCTTTTTAAGCCCATTTACTTAGGATCTATAGATTTTGTCTTATGCTTTCTCCCGTTCACTTAGCATCTATAGACTTTGTGGTATGCAGCATCCCCACTCCGCTCTGGCTTGTAGCACCGCCGTCCACGACTATGAGCACCGCATGCAGCATACTGGCTCCCGGAAAGTAGCACCTCCGCCCAATGCTTGCAGCATCTCGCCTCTGCCCCTCGTAATACCGCCCATGGCTGCCAGCACCGGAGGTCGTCCTTTGCAGCCATGCATGTGTTGGCCGCTTGCTTCTTCGGCGGTAGGCGCTCGCAGCATCGACGAATCTCCTTTGCAGTTTTGGCGGTAGCGCTCACAACATTAGTGTGCTCTTTAGTAGCTCCGGGGCCGACTACTTGCATCTCTGATCGGCGGCCTTTTGCAACAGTGCGACATGGTGGGTGTGCCGACAGGCTGAAACAACGACCTACTTTGGAGCATCGACGCCGCGAAAATAGTGGAGACATCGGGGCAGAGTTGGAAGACATAGTGGTGGCCAAAAACTCGCAAAGGTGCGGCAGCAGGTGCGAGCGACAGCGGAGAGGGGTTTCCATGGTGGTTTCTCTCTCTAGTCTGATCACCAAAGATGCGGAACCAATCGAAGAAAAGGGAGAGGGAGACAATAAGGTCAGGATCCACGATGACCCCCGCGGGGACATGTGGTGCACGCTCGAGAGGACGCGGGCGCCTAAATATAAGACTTTTCCTTGAAGAACAGCAACCGGGGTAGACGATGGTCTAGCATGATACTTCCTCGAGCTATGCTTTGACCTATACCATGTTTAAACGACTATTCATTTTTTTTGTATTTTACAATTCTCTCTTTCGCATAACGACATCGGAGAAGGATTTCCATGGTGGTTTACTCTCTCTGGTCTGAGGACGGAAGACATGGAACAAACAAAAAAAGGGAGAGGGAGATGATAAGGTCAAAACTCCCAATGACCCCCACGAGGACACATGGTGCACACTCGAAGCAGAGGACGCGCGCGTCTGAATATAAGACTTTTCCTTGAAGAATAGGGGAACCGGGGTAGTCGATGGTCCAGCATGATGCTTCCTCGAGGCTATAGTTTGATCTATGCCATGTTTAAACGACTACCTAAAAATGGTATGCCTTTTCTTCTTAGAGTCCGTGATCGTGGAAACGAGCCACTCCTGCACTACATTTTTGTTTTTAGAATCACTCGCGCACTACATTTTGAGCCATACATGCCTGGCTGAAGGTTCGTCAATGGAGCCCAAAATCTGCCTGAACAAAATGATGGCTCAAACAGCCCAAACAAACACAAAAGCTCCAACAGTCACCACGTCTAGACAGAGAACACATTCGGCCCACCCAATCATTTCCAGCGCCAGAAAAGAGTTTGCTTCGCCGTCTCTACCAAAAAAATTCTTGCGTCGCCGTCGGTAGGCAACCCACGGCGCGCCGCCCGCCCGCGCCAAGCTCCGACTGCGATGGTGATACACAGATACGGAGTAGGTGACACCGGAAATATTATACGAAGGATGCTTTTGCTTATTCAAACGGAATGATTCCTCCGGCGCGGAATAATCCAGCACCTTGTTCCTCCCGCCGCCACCTCCTCCTCCTCGGCCAGGTCGCCGGCCGCCTCCGGATTCCCATCACCTCCTTCCTCCCATCACCCCACGCCAATGGCCCCCGTAACGCCGCGTCCCCGTCCCCGTCCCCATCCAACGAGCCATGGCGATCGAGACCCCTGCGCCCGCGTCCCCGACCGCCTCGCCGTACTCCTCCTCCCCGGCAGGCCGCACCCTCTCCGCGGTCTTCGCTGAGGACCGACGCCGCGAGGCGAGGAGCCGCGCCTCCCACCTCCTCCCGGGCTGCGGTGGCCGCTCGCCGCAGCAGCCGCGCCCCCAGCTCATGTCCAGGCTCCAACGCTGGGGCGCCGCCTGCCTCCCCAAGAGTCACGCCCCTCCCCGCACCCGCGCTGGCACCCCCACCCCGCCGCCTCCGTACAGCCGGAGGTCGTCCGTGTCGACGCCCCCTGCGGCACGCCAGAACCACGAATGCGCGGCGAGTGTCACCGCGAGGAGGCCTTTGAGGGAGAGAGAGGACGCCGTCACCGTCGGCCGAGAGCTGACGCCCACGGAGTCCCAAGCCAGTGCCGTGCCGGCTCCCGAAGTGGTTGCCGATGTTGGGAGCAACTGGAGACGCGATACCGCCACCACCGTCGCGAGAGGAACAAACATCTGGGTGAGGGCTTTGCGCACACCATCGCTGCAGGTGGATTCACCGATGACGGGGGAGGAGAAGTATGTATGGGCGGACAAGTACCGGCCGAGTGTACTCGCGGACTTCATCTGCAACAAGGCCATCGCCGACAACCTCCACCGGATGGTAATCACACACACTCTCACTCTTGTCGTCATACGAAATGACATTGCTTTGAATTTCTTTCTCACTAGTACCATTGGAGCCAAGCATTCAAATGGGATGATGAATTGTTGATAAAAACATTACGATGACATGCTGAATTGGGAACCAGGACTGAATCTTGTGATGACTTGTGTATCCAGGTGACTGAACGCCAATGCAACCATTTCATATTTGAAGGGGCGCAGGCGGTCGGGAAGAGAAGCATGGTGCTGGCACTTTTAAGGGATGCCTTTGGTCCTGATGAACTCAAGGTCATTGTGGCCAGTCTGTGAACAAATTAGAAATTACTACTCTTTATCCAGAGTTAAATTATGGTGCTCGGAAACTCACGATACCTTATTTGGATAACCATTTCACAGATAGAAGAACGCACGAAGAGAATCGAGTTGAAGGTATGTGTTACCGGCACATTTTCTGTTCCACCATTAACCTTATTACTGTGCAGAGGATAATTTTTTGGTAAGGAAATAATGATATTTAATTTATTCCATACCTTCTTTTGGCGAATTGTTTGACGCAGGGAGAAATTGTCAAACACATTGATCTCAAAGTAAAGATTTCAGATCATCACGTTGAGGTAAACTTGGCTGATTCACATGGCTATGAGAAGTATGTCATAACAACTTTGTTGAATGAATCAATCCCGCCACCGGACTTTATTTGCAGTCATGCCAACTGTAAAGGTACATTCTAACGCGTCTCCCGCCTCTATTTTTGATGGCACTATTGTTAATCAACAAGGGATTTTGAACATCTTCCTATTCTTCTTTGATGTGAAGCGACATATTAAATCATCAGTTGTTCATATATGCAGTGATTGTGGTCCATGACGCTGATAGGATTTCGTCTGATCTTCAGCATTATATCGGTTGGTTTCTGGGAAGGTATGCAGGTTGCAATAAAATAATTTTCTGCTGCTCCAGTTCTTCAAACCTTGAGGCTGTCAAACATCTATGCAAGATTATCTCACTTAAACCACCTTCATTTGATGAGGTACAGTTTTAATTCCTTATGAATGGTTGATCTTCTCAATTCCAGTGCTGTACAATTTATGGAAACATATTTTCTCTTAGATAATCAAGGTTCTAGAGTTCATTGCTACGCAAGAAGGCATAGATTTGCCTCATGGAATTGCTAGTAGAATTGCTGTGAGCGCGAGTAATAATCTCCGGCAGGCAATACGTTCTTTTGAAGCTACATGGAAAGCAAAGTAAGTACAAGGAATGTATTTCCTCCTTGTTTCATATTCGGATATTAGAATTGTCATTATAGCAGTCCAAGTACCACATGTCACCGTGTTTCATATCTTCACTCTCTCCATTTTGGAAACTACAATGCCTGCATATCACTGATCAATGTACCGTGCAAGTGTTGCTGCCATGCTATGACCAAAAAAGGTGCCACACTACCAAAAATGTTTGCAAGTGGTGCAGTATTCATTTTGAGTAAAAGTACTGAATTTGCAACTTATCACGCCTTGTTTACCTCTAGTGTATTTTAGGGGATGGGAGGGGATTATCCCGGATCCCGAAAATCCCCACTAGTTTGTTTACTTCTAGTGTATTTTAGGGGTGGGAGGGGATAATCCCAAATATCCCCTACCAATCATCTCATTTTTGCCTAACACAAAAACTCTAGTCCATGCTAGTGTATTGTAGGGGAAGAGTATTTGTGGGGATTTGTGGGATTGGGTGTTCGCCAAATCCCCTCCCATCCCCACTCTTCCCATCCCCTAAAATACCTTTGGAGTAAACAAGGCCCCATTGAGGTGTATGTTTCGATATGCTTGCTCATAACTTCCTCTTTGCGTTGTCATAATTATCATCATTGGTACTGTTTATCTGTCCAAAAGTTTGTAATCTTTCGGCTTTCCATATTGATAAATAACCCCTTAACAAACACAGTTATCCATTCACAAAAGACCAGCCCATTTTGACGGGATGGGAGGAGGAAATTTATGATGTTGCCAAAAAAATCATGGAGGAGCCAAGTCCAAAGCAGTAAGCTACCCCTTTCGCTGTAATGTGGTTTTGCAATTCTGTATGCACGAATTTCTTTTTTGAATTTCAGAATGAAAACAGTTTTGTTTTTCTGATTTGACTTTTACACAGGCTGTATCTCATTCGAGGGAAGATCAGAAAAATGATTGAACATAATGTGTCACCTTATTTCATTTTCTGTGTAAGCTTTGCTCTCCCTTATGTTTATGTATTTTTTGTGATTCCTAGAGTCTGGCCGAGGTTCGTTTTTGTCAGAGCTTCATTAATGTTCATTTTTCTCCCTTTTCTTTGAGATGCAGCACTTAGTTACTGAACTCAAAAGGGACAGGGATGAAGATTTTCAGAATAGTATTGATGAGCTGGCATCAGAGTTGAACCGTGTGAGCATGGCTAAAAGCATATTTTTTTAAGCTGGACTGCAACCGAGTGATAGTTGGTTTTGCATGCTCTATTGTGTGTGCTGATATATGCTGCTGCTTGCTTGCTTGTTTCAGAAAGAGCAGTGCATAGAATACAAATCTCAGGACACAGCTTTGGTCACAAGACCTATCAATATAGAAGGTTTCGCTGTTGAGGGTCGTGACCAAGGGGAAGCCATCCAATGCTTCATAAAGATTGAAGGTACAAGCAAAGTTAAATTAAATGGTTCAATTGACTTCGGAACTGTCATGTGATGAACTAACTATACCTTGCAAAACCCTGCAGAATTCACTGTCAGGTTCATGAGCTTCTACAGATCGTTAACAGCGAAGAATTCGATCAGAGGCGGTGTTCCATGAATGGGCGATCGATCGAAAAATCCTCCTGTGCAAGTATTGTCGTACTGTTGTGGAATAAGCAGTGGTGTGTGCCTCTGAACCGAAGCACCTTACGTGTTGCTTTGTAAGTTAAAGGAAAACATACCTGTTTTGTGTGAATGCATGATCATGCATAGAACTACGTATACCCGTGAATTGCGATGTTCGGGTTTGTACAAAAATAAATTTCATATACGACACTTTGTGTGATCTGACAATATTATCATATGGCTGTATCTGATGTACGGTAACCGATCAGGAATCCAAGTTTTTGCGCAGAAGGCACTTACTGATATTGCTGCAGGAATCTTATTAGTTGCATTTTTTACTGAGCGTAAAATTAGCCATGTCCTAATCTTAGAACAGCTTTCTTTAAGCAAGGATATCAGCAAATTCAGTCACCTGCTTTGAAAGTAGTTGCAATGAACAATGCAAGCACAGTGCTAAGTGAAAAAATTCTACCACTGCATTTACTTGAAATATTCTATGGAATGTATGGCACAATTTGTTCAGTATATACAAAGTAGACACTCGTCAGTACCCCATGCGTACCAACCAAAAATATTCAACAGAAATCTGGAGGACACAGCACGCCGACCACTGCACGATGTTTGCATGGCCGGCGGCCGTCGGTTACCGGTGGTCATTCGCCGGAGGTAATGTCGTCCGATGGCCACCGGCCTCGTGGACAGCCGCCGCTGCAGCTCGGCCACGGTCTTCGCCGCGTTCTTCGGAGAGGGCGATCTCCTCGTGGTGGGGTGGCGCGTCGAGGTCGGAGCGGCAGACCGGGCACGTGGTGTGCGCGCGGAGCCACGAGTCGATGCACGCGGCGTGGAAGGCGTGGGGACAGACGGCGGTGAGAAGCCGGACGGCGTCCCCGGCGGCGAACTCGGACAGACAGACCGCGCACTCCGCCGGCGCCGGCGCGGAGCCGGCCTCGAACCGCACCGTGGGGAACGACGCGATGACGGCTGGGTCCAGCCCCGCTGGCTTGCGCGGCGCCGGAGATGGAGCGTCTTCTTGGTCCGTGGGGGTGTCCGCGTCGTCGGCCTGGAGGCGGCGGCGGCGCCGGCGGAGCCAGAGGGAGAAGAAGCGGAGGAGGTCGCGGAGGAGGAAGATGGAGAGGAAGCAGAGGAGGAGGACGAAGAGGAGGAAGACCGGGAGCAGCATGGGGAAGGACGCCCCCTGCTGGGCCGGCGGGTGCGGCAGCGGCGCGGGCCTCGGCGAGTGGGAGGGGCGGACGTCGCTGAGGAGGCGGCGCGCGGCCATGGCCAGCGTATGCATCCGCCGCGGCGACCATGGGGATGGATGGGGTCGACGGGCTTTTAGGCGTGGTTCGCGCGCGCGCATGGGCACGGGCACGGCCACGGGGTGGGTGGTGAGTCGTCGGAGGTCGGTGTCGTTGTTGGTGGGGACGGAGCCGTGGCCTTTACGCCGAGGTGAACGGGACGCCGGGACGGCACGGCATGGACGGGCATCATGCATGGCCATTGGCCAACCACCGTTAATCCCATGGCACGGCAGTGCGCGCGCGCGCGTGCTGGTCTTGGCGGGTGATAGATAACCGCATGGAATTTGAGGCTATCAATCAATCGGTTGGTCAACTTGGTCTCTCATCCTTGCACAGTGGGTGCTTAAAGCCGATTCGATGGAGTGCAAACCACCAATGCTGACTGTCACAAGAGAAAAGTGACGCAATATAAGCAGGTTCGACCCTAATTTAGGAAGAGGGATTTTTCAACGCTAGGAAGAGGACGTTCATTATGGTAGCTAAAAGTACGAGCAATCTGATACAGTATAAATCAGGTCGTAGTTTGATCATACGCATCATGACACACACGTCATTTTTTCAAAATATCCCCTAACTTATATCGTGTTACTAACCTCAAGAATGAGTTTAGGAGCAAGAATGATATATGTCAATAAATCCGTGTCAATCAATTTGGAAATGGGGTTACGGGTAGTAGTAAGAATACACTCCTTTGTCTCTAGGTTGACGTCCACTTGGAGAGCTTCAGAAAATTGGATGTGTAGTTTGACCCCCGCAAAAAAGAAACGACCGAGAAAACTCTTCGGCCCCCGCGTCGCTCTCGCGAGGGCGACACGGGTGGCGTCTTGAACCCTAACCCTCGCCGCACCTCTCCTCCCTCCCATCTTCCCGCCGCCGGGCTTAGCCCGTGTGGCCGATGACGGCGGCGGCGCTTCTACTCGTGAAAAATCTAGTTCTTAGGGGTGCTTGTCGCGGGTGTGGCAGGCACAGTGTCGTGGCGGCGGTGGTCTTCAGGGGGCGTCGTCGTTGCAGCGTCAGCGGCTCGGTGATGCATCTTCTCGGCGCCATGAGCGGGGAAGCTCCACGGTGAGGCAGGCTAGCTGCGTGCGCGACGGGCCGGATCTTGGCCAGGCGGGTCCGGATCTGGCAGCGGCGACGACACTCACTCGTGGTGCTGGTGGCCTAGGGCGGTACTGGTGCTCTCACCAGCGTCCTCGTGGTTGAACTCGCGATCGCATCTGCACAAGGTAACTCGCCTACTACATCATCAGAAAGCAAATCACCGACCACCGTTGCAAACGGCAACTCGCCGGCAAGATCTACCAGCATCAATTCAAAAAGCGATCACTCGCCAAAATCTCCAAGGAGGCTCATGCCACACTCAATGGAGGCTCAACAAGCCTTTGCTAGACTCGAATCAGGTTTGGATATTACAGTTGGAGAATTTAACTTCTTTGTCGATAAAGATGGTGTGCAGGACCTGTTAGACCCACTCGACATGGAGACACTCGACGCGGAGACAATCGGCAGCGCTTCGACTGCAACACCATCCATCTTGGCCGCAACATCGTCGCAGATCGCCCCGATCCAATCGCCAAGTGACTCTGCAACATCCATGAACTCGCAAGAGTTCCGTGACGAGGTGGCAAAAAGATTTGGAAGAAGCGAGATCGAATCTGCGTACCGCCCAAACAACTCAATCGAGTCACTCGACAACGTCGTCGATTGCAACGACGTCGCGGGGAACAAGGAGAACATAGATGACAACATATACCTCGCCGATCTCAACGGCCCAGAAATCCGTGCCAGCCACGAGATATTCACCTGCGACGCAGATAGCCTGGACAAAGCACTCGAAGATCAACTCTCTCTTTATAAAGTGGTAGAAAGGTGTTTTTGAATGATGTATGCAAGATGAAAAGTATTTTTGTATTTTCGGATTTAATGATGGCTGAAAATAGAAAAGTGGTATATGGTGTTGGAAAGGTGTTTCTTATGATTAAAAATGGACTGGGGTTCATGGTTTCACAAATGCACTCTCTCTTTATAAAGTGGTAGACAATGGAACACACACAGTTAACATATGAGATTGCAACACAGGGTTTGATAACAAGTTACTTAGATATATGGGCATCACGTCCTAACATAGACATCTTTTGGTTATTAACCTCTCTTATACTCCACCAAGATGCGAACTAAATCATAACACCTCAGTAATTAAGATAACTCAGAGTATAGCATTACGTATCATGACATGAAGTGAAAATAAGAACATGCTAGATCTAGTCATGGAGTAGTGGCAATGGTCACGCCCACATCCCCGGTAGCATGGTATTTTAGTTTATCCCTAGTGAGGCAACAAAGTAAGGTAAAGATACCAAAGTGGATCGCAGAACTTTCTCTCACGTTCACTGCACTAGCCACCCCCCGTTACTCCAACTAATGCACACGTTCCCCCACACACGCTCTCATAAACATGCTTGATCAAAACAAGTAGACAAGAACGGGGTACATAATATGCATCTATACTCATAACTGAAACAAACATTGCAATCTCAAACATATATTAACTCATAAAAATCCACCACAAAGGTATTACAACGGTGACCGTAATCATGTTCAGCAGCTCATACGGTGCTAATTAGTGAAGCTCAAGAGAGGAGAGATACATAAGTTACTTCCACAAACCCATAGTCCAGAGGTGGACTACTCCCTCTTCATCATGGAGACGGCGGAGAAGTCGATGGAGACCACGCCGGCGGCGCCCCGCCGGAGTTTTCCCCCTCCAATCTGCAGCTCCTGATCTCCGTTTCGGTGTTTCTGTGTTTGTGCGGCGCTCCTTCCAGAGAACGTCGGGGGACCTTTTTTATAGGCGTTTTTAGGTCAAGACTATGTCGGTGGAGCGAAGATCGACGGCAACGGAGCCACGAGGGCCAAACGAGTGGGCCCCACGCGGCCACAGTACCTGGCCGCGTGGGCCACCCCCGTTTGGGCCTCGGGCCTCCGCTTGTTCGCTTCCTTCGCCCACAGGTCTTCTTCCTTCCAAATATTGACGCCCGTAAATTTCCAGGTGATTTCGTTGACGTTTGGGTCCCTGAAACATTAAAATAAGAAAACGGGGTTTTCTGCCTGTGCAGGGTTAATTCCATAAAAATAGGAAATAAATGAATATTCTCAAAAATCATTAAAAAACATTGATATAACCCTTATATGATGCAAATATGATTGGAATATAAGCAACTAAAGTGCAAAGTTCATGTATGCATTTTACATGCATCAACATCCCCAAGCTTAATCCATGCTCGTCCTCGAGTATGAAGATGATAAAACTAACATGGACTTTGCAATTTAATACTTAACAATGGATATCAAAGATGATTACTATTGCTACATATAGTCAAATGATTCATTCTTCAAAGGAGTAGCAATATGCAAATAGTTTATGAAGTGATATCAAGTATTCAAGACAAGGATGTTCATTGATAGTTCACAAAGTGTAACATGGTAGCAAGTAATATGGAACACATGTATGCATAATGATAAGTAGAACATCCTACAATGGTCATAGAGTGTAGATGAAAATCTGAATATGATAGGTGTACACTTTGGAAAGATGTATATGTGAGTAGAGGTAAAGCATGCATAAGTTTCATCCAACTTCCAAACTGTTCTACTTAAGTTAATGATTGCAATAAGGTATTCATTGGTGTCAAGCTCTCATTGCCCCTATCATAGCATTTTGAATGATTAAGGTTAAAGTGAAAGCAAATATGAGTAGTGTGCTTGATAAAGAATGGGTTGAATGTCTCATGCCCCTTGAATACAAGTACTTACACCATGTGTTACTCAACTTGGGAAACAAAGCAAGTTCAATTAAATATCATTGTAAGCATAATAGTATCATCAAAAGCGTCAACTGGGACACCTCTTGTCCCAAGATATGGAACAAGCCCATATCAAAATGACAAGACAAACAAACAAAATGAACAATCTCAACACCCTTTTTATTTAGCATTTGGAATAGTTTTTTATTGCAAGGTGTATCACAGAAGGTTCACCATAGTATGTAAGTAAATTTCCACCATGAATGATGCATGGCTTAGATTAGCGGCCCAGGCGTCTCTCTAACCATTTACACAAACTCATTAAAACTCACTCTATTTCCACATTTATTTCAACATGATAAGCATCCATAGACAAAAGCACATGATATCAACTAAATGAGATGAAGAGCGTGTTGAAAGCTTGCCATGTGACAGCACATATGGGCTAACTTCCAACCCAAAACATTCATCAGGCCACAAACATCATAATCTTAATCACAATGGGTCAAGTTTTATTATGCAAATAAAAGAACATTGTGCATCAAGTTCGTGAGAGCTATATAACCAATTTTTTTTTCATTGCAATCAATAACATAAACATTTTCATTCAGAGGTAAGATAACACAAACAACATGTTAAACATACTCGGAATAGCATAAAGCCAATAGGTAGATATGGTGGATTCACTGGAATAACTTTGGTTGAAGGTGCTGGAAACAAGTTTTTGCTTGTTGGAGTTTTTGGGCTAGCAAAAGGGAGAAAGTTGACCATCTAGATGCATGCATGAGTGTCCATAGAACTAACTAATCCATGTTAAACCAAGTGAAATGAGTAGGTTTTTAAGTTTTTTGAATTATTCTGTAAATCTGATTTTTGGTTGTGTGGCTCAAATAAGCAGCTTTCATTTTTTTGTGAGGGTACCTACAAAAGTATTTTCATGTTGTAGAGAGAAATGTATTTCTATCATTGTATTGTTTTATTTTCCCCGGATATGAGTTAATTTAATAGAATTAAATGCATAAAATTAGAGAAAGTCAGCTTGGATCTTGTATACATATTAGACGCACCCGCTGTAATTCGAATCGTTGGAATTCGTCTGCGCGTATTGCTAACTCATTTACCTTTGTTATTTTATGTTTTTTTTTCCTATTCGAATGAGATTTGTGAGATACATATTTTATTAATTGACATATCGTTTACGTGTAATTTAAATTTTGTAGGTGTGCAATAATATCGAAGAGGGGCCGAAGTATTTTGAAATATTGCTGTGTTTTTTGTAATAAAGTTGGCCTTAATTGATTTGTTGCTATGTTTGGAAAGATAAAAAAAATTGAGTAACAAGAAAACAAAACAGGGAAGAAAAAAACGTGCTGACGATGGTTTTTTTTTTTAGGAAAACAAAAAATGTTCAGATTTAAATTGTTTGAAATAAAGACAAAATGTTGCAATTTGCCATGTGGATTATTTTTAGGTATTTGCAAATTTGGGATGTTTGGATATATTTGAAATATGGCATAAAATGCTGGTTAATTTCATAATTAGAAGGAATGCAATGTGTGAGATATATTTTAGAGTATTTATAGTTTTCTAGCAGTTTGAAATGTTTGAATGTATTTTTTTTTACCGTCTATTTCAAATGTGTAGCCTTGTTGCATGGTAAAACTTTGACATAATTAGTGTTTTTTTTTGTGACTGTGTTCATATTTTATGTTTTGTAGCACTGATAATCTGTTTGTTGATGTTATTCGAGGTTGAAACAAAATGATCGAATCGACGTTTAAAATGACATGAAGTGTCAAATGTTGTTCTTTTTTTCCTTTTTCTTTTTTGAAGCTAAAATAATTTGGAAAAGGTCAGAAGCATGTGGGAAATGGTTGTTCTAATAATTTTGAGAAGGTCACAAAGTTGTAGAAATGGTAGTAGCTAGAACATTTTGAGAAGGTCACAAAGTTGTAGAAATGGTAGTAGCTAGAGAATTGTTCTTTGCATTTTGATATATTTTTGGAGGCTCTGAAATGTTTTTTTATTTCGTAAGCAATTTGAAAAGCCCAAATGTGCTACATATTTTTTTTGTTTTCGTGCATCTTGATGTGTTCTAACGTATTTGTAAATAAGTAGTACAAATAAGTAGTTAAATTTTTTTTTTCGATTGTGGTTGTATATGAAGGTGCTGACAACATTTGTCTTTTTTTTTTGTTTGTATTTGGAGAGGTGTGTTTTTTTTATTTTGTGTGTGGAAAAGAGAATTACTGAAAAAATAAGAGGTAGTAAATTTGGAAAATATGCTAAATTTTGAAGGATTATAATTTATATGTGTTGTCATTTTTGTTGGTACGATTCATTTTCCGAAATATGTACATTTCAATGTTGTGTTCAAATTTGAATTTGAAAAGTTTTAAAAGATTTCAGGAAAAAAGGAAAAAGGGAAGGGGAAAAAAAGGTGGCGGACAGGCCGGCCCAGCAAGCGGCCCATCTGGAGGCCAGGCCCGCTGGGCCGTTTCCGTGACGTCGCTGCTGGCGTCACTGTTGCCCGGAGACGGCGCGGCGGCGACGGCGTTGCCGGCGGCGAACCAGCGCGTCCCAGGACGCGAGGCTGGGCGCGTTGGATAGGCCTCGACGCGAGGCGTCGGAAGGTGGCGGCGCCGCCCGAACTTGGTCGCCGGAGCGCCGCCGGCGGCGCGCGGACGCGGCGGATGGCTGCGGGCGCGGGCGCGCCGATTCCGGCGAGGGCGCGGCGGCTCGGCTCGCGATCCGCGGTGAGGAGGTGTAGCGTGCGGCGGCGGAGCCGTCCGTGGCGTCGGATCCGTGCGGGGAGGCCTGGCACGGCGGCGGCGTGCGTCGGCGCCGGGGCGGCGGCCTCCGCGTCGCGCGCGAGGAGGAGAGCAGGGGGGGATTTGTGGTGTGTTTGCAAAACGATCCCTGCGGTTACGTGTAATTACAGTGGGGTCCTTCCGCACGTGAAGTTGAGGTCCATGGTGCAAATCGTCGGCCGCGAGGGGCCTTTTAGCAAATTTGACGCGCGCGAGTTGTGTGGGCCGCTGGATCGTGGTCGAACGGCCGCGATCAAGTCACTGTAGCGTACTGTTCAGTTGCAACAGTAGCTACAGTAATCAACCGCGGAGAGGCCGCGATTTTGTGCTCCCTTAATATAGTTAGTAAAGTAATGAGTACTCAGCGCTTGCCATTTGCACAGAGCCCAAGATACCCAAACCCAGTAAGCGAGACCCTTGCGTGGCCCAATTGTTTTTTTTTTTTGCACAGAGCCCAAGACTATTGTGGAGGAACCAACGCCGCCGACGCCGAGAGCGCACCGGCCGGCGACGGAGACGTAAGTTCATGAACGCGCAACGCCAGGTCGAGCACACCGGCCGCGGCGGCACGTCGAGAGACCAGTACCTTCAGGTTAGCCTACTTCCCGCCTGCTAGGTTAGGTGTTGTTCGACGTAGTCCGATTTCTCCCACGATTCCTCCAACTGCTTACTCGTATCCGTAATCACGATTTGTCTCAGGATCTAGTTACCCATTTCCAGGAGTCAACAGATGAAGGTAAAAATATGTTGGTTACTTCGTTTCTACTTTCTGAAGCTTGCATCAGAGGCATATTTCTGGCCTTTTCAACTACTAGAATCGCGTGTATGGTGTATTCGTTTATAGGTACAGTATCAGAAACAGAAGCTGATTTCCACTGGAATTATTGTAGAAGTTGTTGTCAGCGCATTGTCCTGCAAATAAAATTTGGTCGCCGACTAAAGAACACTGTATTGGGTCCAAAATACAACTTAGTGCAGTACAGCTGTAGTGAAGTTCCAGAAAAGATGTGGAAGAGATTCTAAGCAAACTAAAAGGTTGCCATATAGGCTGTCTTTTTGTCTTTTCAGTTTTAGATCACGCGGAAGGGAAATTATGGTAGGTAATAGGTTTGTAAAATGGTACCAATGAAAATTGCTCCACTCTGCTATTGTGTGCTCACCAAATTCATCATCTATTATTATTTCAGAGTGCAAGGAGAGGATAGTTCCAGCTCTATGTCACTACTTCATCATCTATTATTATTTCAGGCAAGTAGGTGCAGCTTGCTTACCCGCTGCATTAACCAGAACGCGGGGGTGAGCTGGACTTTCTTGGGCTGCTCTAGATGGACGCAGACGAATAGAGCTCGAGCTCGCATGTTTGTGAGTGAATGAGTGGTTCTGGTTAAATGACTTATTTTTTAAGAAATAGGTTTTCGCCCCGCTATATAAATATAGCAACCACACGGTACAATTTTGAGTCCACTGCTGGGTCAAACAGCACAGCCAAGCCCAAAAGAAAAGAAAGAGAAAACAATGCCGATATCGGCGGATCAACGAAAACGAAAACGACTCGCGACCACTGCGTCCTCTCCAGAGTATTCCCACCACTATCCTAGCGCTCTGAATCGCCGCGTACCAAGCACCACCTCCAAGAAGGAAGGCGACGACGACGCTGCTGTCCGGACTGGTCCTAGGGTTTCCCCCGGTACGCTCTGGGGTGCGGGGAAGAGGTATACCCGACACCCTCCAGGAAGGAAGGGTGACACTCTCAAGCGTCACCGCGTCGGTGCCAAACGGCAGGGATTTCTCCCGACCCCAAAAGAACCACACCCCAGACGATCTGTAGCGCTCCACCAAGCTTGCCATCCACTAACACACGCCACCACGGTCTTGAGTCACCATCGTCGTCTCACCATGGAAAACGTAGCATGGCCAGCTGGCCGAGACGAAGCAGTCGTAAACAAGATCCGACAGTATCACACCACGCGGGATGGAACAACCCCCACCATCAAAAAACGGTAGCCGACCGGACACGACGATAAGATCACACCAGGCCAATGGAGCCGGAGGGCGGCAGCGGTAGAGCCACCCGGAGGACGTCCTCCTCCACCGCCATCGGCTGGTGCCGACCGGACACGGCAGCAGGGACAGCCCCGAGAGGCTCGTAAAGTCCCCGCCACCATGCTGCTGCACGTAGGCTACCACCGCCGCTACCCTCTTGATCGACCCCGTAGGCTCGGCCGGGCCCAGACAGGCCCGTGAAGCTCTTGTCGCCATGCTGCAACAGGAGTGGCGTCATCGCTGTCATCCCCGTCACGAGCCGCTCATCAGACAAACCGGAGGCAGGAAGGTCGAACCCGTCTAGGCCCGCATAGACCCAGATCGGGCCCGAAGGGCCCAGATCTGGGCTTGAAGGGCCGGCAGAGCTCCACCGCCGCCCGCGCCACCAACGGCGGCACCACCACCACATCCACCACCCACGCAGCACCAGGGGAGCCCCGCCGCCGCGCGGGACCTACGTCGCCGAGGAGCACCGCCGCCATGAAGGGGAGCCCCGCCTCCACCTTCCACGACGCAGGGAAGGACGCACCGCCGCCGCCGGCGTCGCACGGGCCATGCCCAGCGGCGGCGACGAGGAGGTTGAAGAGAAGAAGCTCGAGGAGCATAAGCGCGCGACAACGCGCCCCGCCGCCACGGGGGCAGCGGGCGCGCGCGACGAGGGAGGAGGAGGGGCCGGCCGCGGCGGCGGCCGCGCGCGACGAGGGAGCGAGGAGAAGGAGGTGCCGGTCGCGGTGGCGGCGGCGGCGAAAACCCTAGCTAGCTAGGTCGTGGGAGCCTCGAGGTCGAGCGTCCGAAAAATACGGTATAATAAATGATCGGGCTTGTTTATGTCGAGTATCTATGTTCATTTGTCTAGCACACTTTGTCATTTGCTTAACAGATTTAGGATTAATTAACAAAATGACTATTGCATTTCACATTTTGCAAATTGAGATTTGTTTATGTTTGTTGTGGAAAAGAATATCCAAGAGAGATTCGGGATCAAGGCGAGTGCATTTCATAATTCGAAATTTTAAAACTGTTCACGTTCACCGTGTAAAAATGTCCTAGCACATTTCATCACTGTCTAGCCGATTCAGGGTTAATTGATTACAGAGAGATTTAATACTACCTCCGATCCATATTAGTGGGCACAACTTTGTCTAGATACACATGTATCTAGTCTAAATACTTAACTAGATACATATTAATTTAGACAAAGCTATGCCCACTAATATGGATCGGAGGGAGTACAAAAATCTAATATAAGCTGCATTGAAAAGACTGAGGTACATGATGGCACTGTTCATAGAGCGCAAGCGAGCACACGCACTCTTCGGGGCTTCCCTGCTCTTGAACTGCAACCTCACTAACATCTTCCACACCCACGATCGAGGATGGCCATCCCATCTCACTCTACATGCATGTGCCAATACGTGAAACTCCATACCCATGATAACCTGTGGGATTAAATTTCCCAATGCCGCTCATTCCTAGGGATAGTCGCCAAGTCCTGCCACGATAGCAATTGCATAAAGTATTTTCTTGCTGAAAGATGTGAGGCTTGTCTGAGACAGAGGCAGAAGGTAAAAGGAGATTCGCAGCTTTGTTATTTTTTTTTTGGAGAAACCTCTCAAAGAGGGTAGGGCGTTCCTTGTGTGATATTCTGGTGTAACACCAGGACCACAACACCAGAATAAACACCAGTACGTACATTTGTTGGTTGTGTGATAGTGTCACCACTCGGACCTGCGGTATATGTAGATAGGCACAAGGTATGATGCGTCAGGCAAGTAGGTGCGCTTGCTTTACGCACTGCATCAAATTATCTAGGACACACATCCTGTTTTTTTTTTCAATGTTTCAAGTACAGTTGTGGTAAAGGGACGTAGCCTCGGTGGTTATAGATACTATCACCAGTGTCGTAACAAGTTAAGAAGCACACGTTCCCTCCGGAAACTCACTTGTGCACCCGGGAGCACATGCACCCGGTTTTTTCGAAAAAAAATTGAAAACTTGTCAAAAAATTCCGAAAAAATCATGCACGTACCTGAGCATGTCACGCACCATCGTGTCAAATTTGGCGACGAAACGACATCGCGGCCGCCCTGTGCAAAAATGACAAAATTCTGACAGCAAATAGCATCCAAAATTTGAATTTTCAGATCTGAGATTTGTCATTTTTGCACAGGGCGGCCGCGATGTCGTTTCGTCGCCAAATTTGACACGATGGTGCGTGACATGCTCAGGTACGTGCATGATTTTTTTCAGAATTTTTTGACAAGTTTTCAATTTTCAATTTTTTTTCGAAAAACCCGGGAGCACATGCTCCCGGGTGCACATCGTCCGTGTTCACGTTCCCTCTATCTATACTACTATTATCTATCTATACTACTATTAAAAGAGCAAACATGTGTTGAGCTGTGTTGATACATTAAATCTAAACCGTTCAATTTAATCAACGATCCAGATCGCTCCAAACCTTTTCAATTTCGTGATAATTACAAAATTGACACCGCTAAAAAATACAGCGACGGCCGTGGCCGGTCAGACTGGAGCTGGCCGGATGCGCAGCCTCGACGACCGTGACGGGGACAGGCGCGGCCTGCCGGGAGGCGAGCGGGCGCATGCGGAAGGTGGAAGGCCGGCGCGAAGCGCAGGCGGGAGGCAGGGGCGGCCGGCCGGCCGGCGTCGTGCTGGGCTAGCTGCGTCAGGCTGCGCGTTCTCCGTCAGCCAACTAGCTAGCTGAATCTCGTGCGATCAATCCATTGGATGGATCCATTGTACAAGCTAGCAACTGAATCGAGTGCAGGCTTAAAAAATCCACGCTGCTCCACGAACGTGACGGTATTTTTCTCAATCCCGTAAACTGAATCGAGTGCAGGCTTAAAAAATCCACGCTGCTCCACGAGAGCCGCCCGAAACCCTGACGGCCTGGGCACCGCCGTTTGCCCGCCACGCTTCGTCCGAGACGCCACCGAGTCCCCTGCACCCGCCGGCCGCCGCCCCGCGTGTCCCGCGCTGCCTTGCACGCTGCGGCCGATACGCTGCCGAGTTCCCTGCGCGAGCTGCCTCGGACGTGCCAGAAGATTGGGCTGGCCTGGAGCCGGCAGTGGACGAGCACGGCGTCACCTCCTGTACCGCGGTGACGAGGACTGATTCGTGGACGGCAGGGTGAGCCCGGTGTCCCCGGCCCGCGCGGCGGAGGAGCACTCCATGCCGACGGGGCGATTTGGCTATCGCGTGGAGGTACGTATCCTTCAAATTTGACTAGCTTCTTGAGCTACTACGTTGATTGCGTGTGTGGACTGGAGCAGGCGACATGGACGACGCCCACCGTCTCCTTCACCTGAACGCCAGTTGTGACAAACCCTCCACGAGCAGCTGTAGAAAATTGATGTGATCTCCTTCTTCGCACCTTTAGGATTTGGTGACTGTTAGTGCTGTCGCCCAAGTTTTCTGCAGGACGTCATGGTGAATTCATAGCCAAATAATTTCTTAAGAAATTTTCTAGCAGGGCCACCTTCATGATTAAGGGGGATAAAGAAAGTTTGAATCGTGGTAATTATCTCAGTGAGAAGTGAATGAATGCTCCTGCGTGCAATGCTCCAATCTGGCAGCAAGACTGACAGCGCAAGAGAGGAGCTTGATAAGGCTAAATTTATTTTGGATGAAACACTCTCTGTAGTCCCTCAGGATCAAGTGATGCTGCAGCCAGCTTCATTGCATCTTTGCATTTGAAGAAGCCACTGGGTTGACCTGCCAAAATGGATGGATCTAATCAAGCACTAGCGCTTATGGATTATCTACTGAGACTATTGGAGGATCCTATCGGCAGGATTCATCAAGATTGCAGCATGTGGCTCAAGTATACACATAAAACATGCCACCATGACTTTTGCAAGGTACTAGCTGAAAGTCTTTGTTTCCTGTTAAATTGGTCTCAGACAATTAGACGTAATGACTGATCTTATTAATTTAGGTGAACGTTTCTTTTATGCACTAAGAAATAATCGGTGCTAATAGCCTCATGGAAGATTTTGTTTGTAACTATCTGACCGTAGCTGGTGTCTTGGTTGCCCGCTTGGTGGAACCGTGGAACATGGAAACTGGTAAATGACTAAAAGGTGTAAATTTTAATTGTGGAAATTGCATGGCTCATTTTAAGTTATCCTATTCTGAAGGAATGGGCGATTAGTGTGTGGTTCTCTGGAATATTGATTTACGATTTCTATTGGACGTTCCGCTCTTAGTATTGGACTAGTGAAGGTGCACGTGCAACGCACGAATAATCTTAAGATTTCTTCCATATGCTAATCATCACAATTAAATTAAATTCGTGAAAAAGATAATCACACCAATCACTTTCCCTGAGTACCAACATTCCCACGCACCCTGGTCTTAATGCAACCATTTTTTCACTCGGCAATGAGAACTTGTTAGTGGAGATAATCATGCACGTGCAATGCACGTCTATACACAATCTTATACAATCTATCAAAACACTTCGTGTTGACCGATATAAAATAAACGAATGGATTCAAAACTTTGATAACATATAATAGGAAATCGTTAACAATATTATTTTCAAATCAGTTCATTAAGCCCTGAGAAACAAAGCTACCAGTAAAGATTGTAGATCGACCATAAATTATCTCTGTCAGATTGAAAATGTACACATTATTCGATTAACAAGGATACATTATTGTACAGTTGGTCCTTACTGGATTTTCTTTAAACTGAGGTCTGCAAGATAGGGCTTGAACAAAATTAAAATATGTATGAATATGCTGCAATCCATGACCGGACAAAACAACCAATGGTCAAACAGCTGGCAACCTGTTGCCATGAATTTTTTTGTCCCAGCACAAACTTCCTATTATTATCAACCAAAAAATTCACCATTTTTTGATTTGTTTCACTTGAAACAGTGTGAGTACAAAAGGTATCTGTTGGCCTTTTGGAAATCAAAGACACGTAAGTTTATGTCAAAAAAAAATTACCAATTGTCAGATCTCCACTCAAAGCCGGAGCACGTGATGTTCTATATTACAATACTATAAGCCGCTATTTTATTTTTCCAAAATCACCGAACTTGAGGTTTAGCTTCCCACTTGCTACAAAAGTTAATCTACAGCCAAGAAAACAAAAATGATATGAACTATTTACACCTTAGTACCTAATAGAATAAAACAATATGTCGACAAGCAACACCTTGAAATATGAATTACTGCATTTCTGGAAGCATATACATAATTGCAATTGAAGCCGCATCTTAACCAATAAGTTTTTCTCAATGATTCTCTTAAAAAAACAGACGGTAATATACAGAATTGCAGATTTAAGAAGGTGCAACTTAACCAAGAAATTTTCCTCCATGATTCTTTAAAAAAAATTGCCCACGATATGATAGTCCAAGAATCCTGGGCATCAGAAGTTTATGCAAGATAGACACAACTGCCTGCATAAGTTGACTGAATATGTGCATTATCAGGAGCAACCAATAATTATTCTTACAATTTGGGAGGCATAGCCATAACCCATAATATTAGATGAAGAATCATGTTTCAAAGACCTACTGATTATGTATAACCACAGACTGAAATATCCTGGCAAGATGTGCCTATATATACAACGCTAATTTTTCTTGTGAAGACAATTTTCATTATTAACTCATGAAAAAATGAATGTTCGTTATTAATTCATGACGAGCAGTACAGAAATTGCATTGCAGATTGACGTCTAAATCATGCATTGACAAAAACAAATAATGGCAAGATCATGTTGAGCATAACCTTCAGACTCACATCCGTAACAAACTGTTTGACAGAATTGAGCACCAAGATGATTAGATAGATAGAGGGGGGGCAGAGAATCTCACGACCAGAACACCCATGTAGGCAACCTGATGTGTGGGCGCATAGCAGCAAATAGGTAGATTGCATGAGCAGACACAGATGCAGCGGACTTAATAGAACTGGTGGGGAGGTTGAAGATGAGAAGACAAACCAAATTAAACTCTGAGAGGTGATACCACTCGCACCGGCGGCACGGCCGACGGCAACTTCGATGGGGCCGCTGCGTGACGCGCACCGGTCGATTACCTGCGCATTCGTGTTGTCGTGCCACCGTTTCACGATCTGGACGGAGGCTCTGGGCGGCGGGGAGCGACCATGGAGCAGTGAGTCCGGAGAGGGGAGTGCGGGCGCTGGCCGCGGCTCGATGGAGAATATCTTGCTGCACACCTCGGCCTCAGAACGCTCCGGCGACGTGGGAGTAGGGCAGCATGCGGCCGTGCTAATGACATGCAGCGGCGCGTCCATGCCGAGGCACTGGGGACGTGCGACGGCGGTCGGGGTCTCGCGGCAGAGACGCGGCACTGAGGACGTCGTGGACAGTGACGGCAACGTCTGGAGGCGGCAGGGAGTGCGGCGCCGTTGAAGCAGAGGCGTGGGTGCCTTTTTCTTTTCTTTAACGAGCTGTTTTTTCTTTTTGACTTAACGACCTGTTTCTATTTGGCGGTGGCACGGACCGTAATTACCAGAAAACGACAAGATGTGTTGAGTCGTCAAACATTGGAGCAATCTGGACCGTTGGCCAAATATTGAAAGGTTTAGATTTAATGTATCAACACAAGTTTGCTCTTTTAATAGTAGTATAGATACACACAAAATTGCCTGAATTAGAAGAGGCGAGAGCAATGGTTAGTTAAAGATTTGAGCGAAGAAAATCAATCTGGCACATATTATATATATATATATGCAATAATAAAGTAAGGAAGTTTTTTTCTCCCAAATTTTGGTACATTTTTTCGTCGTCTATCCGCGCCGCTTCGTATTGTTTGGTACGTCGAAAATGTTTTATACGAAAAACCATAGCATGCGTTAAAAAGAACGGTTGTAGTCCGTGCTTCCAATAATAGCTCTACCGTTCTTCTCTCCCGTTGGAACGCACTAGCACGTTAACTAAATTTTGTATCTCAACGCATGAGAACAAAATTTGAACCATGGATTAAATATTCTGAAGTAATTGTAGGGACGTGCGTTGCACGTACACGTGTACTAGTATAATCTAAAAAGTAAAAAGCTGATGTTCCTCTAAACAAGTTAGAGCAATATCAGCTTAAGTATGCCTTCTTACCTTTGTTCGTGACAGTTTTTTTTTTTTGAAACAAAGTTCGTGACAGTTGTGATGATTGTACTTTGATTGATCGTTAGGAGTTACTAGTGGTATTTGGCGCGGCGCACGCCGCGCCCTTGATGTCAAATTTTGATGATGGTTTGGATTTTTAAAAAAAAAAAATGTTCAGATTTAAATTGTTTGAAATGAAGACAAAATGTGTGAGTCTTTTGTAAGGCATTTTTTTTTGGAATCTTCGAATTTGATTTTCGGCAATGCGGCACGTAATGTTAGCATTTTTTGTGTGTTGTTATGTTGGTATGTCTTCATATTTGTTTTTTTGATGAGTATGTTTGAATAGAAAATTCTTGATGAATTAATATATTTACATTTTTGATATATGTAGATAATGGTTTTTCTATAGCATTTTTTTTATATTTTATGGAATGTCGGAATATTCGCGTAAATTTTGGCCAAATTAGAATATTCAAACATGTTTTTACTTTTGTGTGAGTATGTAGCAATTTTGACGATCATTTTTTTATATGTTTTGTACAATATTCAAATGTTTAGTAGTTTGAAAAGTCCAAACATGTTTGTATTTCGACGTGAATATTTAATCGAGATTAGGAGAAGTGCACATGAACTATCTCCAAATGCTGGTAATTTTTTTTCTTAATTGGAATCAGGAAAAAAGCATGTGGATCATCTCTAAATGTTGACAAAATTTGTATTTTCACTTTTTTTTAGCGTGCCGTCATGCCACGTCCTTGGTATTTTTTTGTGCTATATATTTTTTTTTTGTTAACCAAAATGTTGGCTAAATTGGTGTGTTGGAACATTTGTTTGTTTTGTTATGAATAAGTAGCATTTTTTGCATGCATTTGTGATATGTTGTGTACAATATTCAAATAGTTGAAGGCTTGAAATGGTCAAACATGTTTTCTTTGGACGTCAATATTTAATCAAAATCAGAACAATCCATTTGAATTTGATTCCATATTTGGGGAAAGTTTGCTCGTGTCGAGTTGAACTGCTAGCCAAATTGAAATGTTGAAACAAATTTGGTATTTGTTTTGAGTGCACTTCGGTTATTTTTTATGAGCATTTTGGTTTTTATTTTACGGAATATCGGAATATTCGCTCAAATGTTAGACAAATTGCAACTTGAGAGCATGTTTTCTATTTTGTTATTGTAAAGTTGAACAATACATGTAGTTCTTAGATAAATGACTCCATTATTAAGTGAGACATGAAGCATCTGGAGTGTTGTAAAAAAATGATTCCATTATCATTTGTTTAAGAATTTGAAACAGTGCATAAAAAGTCTTTTTCTTTTTTATCTATTTCTTTTGTTTAAACAAAATTCCGAATATTTCATATTTCTTTTATTTTTTGTAGACCATAAGAAAAGATTCGTTCAAATGAAATATAAACAGATTTTATATTCCATAATTAAGTAGACCCCATCCGCGTTTGTGTGATTTTTTTTTAATTTTGAAATGTGTAAATAAGTTCGTATTTTGGCATTAATAAGTATTATTTATTTTTTGTGAGCATGTAGATCTATTCTGTAGTACCTTTAATATTATAGGAAGTTGTAATATGCAAATATACTTCTATCTTCCAAATAATATTTAATGTAAGTACATTGTTAGTAGTAATGCATTTTTTTTTTGAATTCGAGTCTACAATTCGGAAAAGTTCATTTATATTGCATCTAAATATTGACTATTTTGAATTCTGTAAATATGTTTTGTGTTTTGCCATAGATGGTTAGTGTTGGTTTTTATGGGTATTTGTTATATAGTTTAGAGAATATCGAAATATATAGCAAATGGAATTATTTAAATACGTTTCTTTGTTGGCATGAATTTTTAAATGTAATTAAAAAATGTATCTGAGTTATGCAAAAATGGTGACCAATTTTAAAATTTTGAAATGGTACGATAATTTTGAATAGTTGGCAAACTTTAATGTTTCATTATGTTTGTATGTTGGTCTAAATAATTAATTTAGATTTGCAATCAGAAGATGTGCACCGTATGAGCATATAGTAAAGTGAATATATAATTTGAAGAATTGCATCTGAATTTCATATTAAGAGGAGGTTAATTTAGTTTGCTGGCAATATTTTACTTAAAGTTCATAATGGGTGGAAATGCACATCTATTGAATTGGATTCCATAGCTAGAGTTTTTTTTTTTGAAATTAAGCTCCATATAATTGGAGCAAGTGTATATAGAATTTTGCTATTTTTTTTTTACCAAATGTAGGTGTCTAAATTTTATTTCATTTTGGCAGAATTTGTTATCATTTATTTTTTGTGATGTTTGTGGTCAAATAGAGTTTTAGAATATGTGCAACCTAGATTGTATTCAAATTTGAATTCTTTCAGTGTTTACCAAATGATTAGGTTTGAAAGTCGTATGAAATTTTGATATGTTCAAATTTACAATCTGTGTTGGAGTGCTGAGATATGGTTGTTGTTCAGATTTTGAAAATTGTTCAAGGTGGGGTGTTTTCTAGGCTCGAAAAATGTCCTCTTTTTTTTTTTATAAAGTGTGGGAATTTCGGAAATCATCGAATTTATGCTAAATGTATAATTTTTCAGAATAATTGGAAAATTTGGGAATGTCCTTTTTTTTACGAAGTGTGGAAATTTGGGAACCGTTGAATTTATGTTAGATGTATAAGTAAGCTAAATAATTGAAGGGAATACGTTTTATGAGGGTTTTGAGAAATTAAATTTATATCCAATCAATAATTAGGGGATATAATTGTGTATTATTTGCAATTATTCATATAATTAAGCATTTGTGGAAAAATTTGCCTTCATATATTCAATGTTGGTCATTTTTATGGATATTGAAAACATGTTTGTATTTTTGTCATAAATAGATAGTATTTATTTCTTCTGATGGGTCGGATATGTTATTCATATTTTTCAGGTGGATAGATTCGAAAATATTGGTTTGTTAAAATGGGCTTACTTGCTAGGAATGGAACATTTTTGTAAATATATTTTTTAAAAGGGATATCATTCATGTTAATTTGTCGGATGTAGTTAAATATTATCGTCTAGAAGGCTTTTTTTTTTAATGCATCTATTGTGTGGTGAGTTTTGGAACATGTTAATTTTGTTATTTTTTCGATATGTTGTTCGCATTTTTTCAGAATGCAACTTTTTTTTTGTAAATCTATCAATATATTTTAAAAGGGATATGGTTTACGTTAATTTGTTTGATGGGTTCAGATACTATTGTCTGCATTTTTTTTAAATGTATCTTTTGTGCCGAGAGTTTGAAAATATGTTAAGTTTGAATTTTTTCGATATGTTGTTCGCATTTTTTTAGGAGAGTCAAGTGTAATTTGAGAATTTGTTAATTCCGATATGCATAATTAGAGGGATCTTAGTTATATTATTTGTGAATATCAACTGTAATTCGAATCGCTATGATATGTTTGTGTTTTGTGCTAAATATTTAATCTAGCTTAATAATCGAAGGAAATACGGTGTATATGATAATTTATTAAATTCACTTTAAAATTAAGCCGTAGTCAAAGGAAATATTTTTGCATTTTATCGGAATATTCATGTAGTATAACATTTTTTTTTAAATGGTACATTATTATTTCTAAATGTGAACTTAGCCGTCATTTTTGTTCATGTTAGTGCTGACAGATTTGTCACATTTTTATATATTTTATGTATTTGTAAAGCTGGAAAAAGAAAATTAGAAAACAGAGAGGTAAAACAAAAAAGGAATTGTAAAAAAAAAGGGCCATCGCAGCCCAGAACGGCCCACGAAGCGGCCCGTCCGGCCAGCCTAGCTACGCCGACACGTCACGGTGACGTGTACGGCGGCTGAAGCTGCCGCGGCGGCAGTGAGGTCGCCGGAGGCGGTACGGCGCCTCCTGGGTCGCGCGGCTGGGCGCGTCCGAGTGGCGCGGATGCGGGCAAGCTGGGGCTGGCGGCGCCGCCCCGTTTTGGTCGCCGGGGCGGCCGCGGCGGCGCGGAACCGCGGCGGAGGCGGCGGAAGAACCTCGGCCCGGCACCGACGATTCCGCCGCCGATGAGGCGTCCCGGGACGCGGCGCTCGGCCAGGACGGAGCAGCGGCGACGGCGGACCGCGGCGTGGCCTTCGATTTGGCGCTGCGGCGGCGGGCCGCGTCGGCGTCCGCGGCGAGTTTGGCGCCGGTCGCGAGAGAGGAGAGGGGCTGGGGGGGGGGGGGTTCGTGGCAATTTTACAAAAAAGAACCCGAACTTTCGCCTATTCGCAAACAGGTCCCTCGCGGCGAATTTTCTGAAAAGAACATGGAATTTTCGCCCCCCCCCCCCCCCCCCGTGTGCCTCTTCGCAAAAAACGGCAGCCCGCTGTGTCGCTGACATGCGGGGCCCACCGAGCACTGTAGGACACTTTAGATTTCTACAGTGTCAACTGTAGCTATCTACAGTGACGCGGGGCGCGGAGAGGCCGAGAAATTGCACGTCCATTATACAATCGATGATAAGTTGCGTACGAAATCATCAGATGTTAAAAATACATCACGTTGAGCTTTGTATTGCTTAGCAATCATTCAACAAAGAAAGAGATGCTTAAAACACATGTGGTTAGGCCTTGTTTATTTCTAGTGTGTTTTATGTGATTGGAAGGGATTATCTCGAAACCTGGAAAATCCCCAATAGTCCATTTACTATGGGATAATCTCTAAATATCCCCACCAATCACCTCCTTTTTGTCTAGATTAAAAACTCCACCCCATACTAGTGTATTTTAGTGAAAATATTTGTGGCGATTTGAGTGGATTCGGTGAAAGGAATTTTTTCACCAAATCCCCTCTCATCTCCAATTTTCTTGAGGGTGAAAATACACCACTAGTAACAAACCTTTAGGGTGATACGAGATTGATGCAACACTCCTTGTTGAGCTCACGTCGTACTGCAATAGTGCGGCACCCTTTGATAATCTATAACTTACCTCTAGAATTCCACTATATATAACCTTAACGTTTTGCCAAAATGTGCCAGAGCGAGTGAAAGACAAGCTTATACACAGTGTTAACTTGCCCCCATATTGTATGGTTTCTCCACCCAAAATAATGAATATCTTTGTTCAGCAACTCTGCATCCGCTGTTACCGGCGACGACGATGTGATACTTTTTGAAATTTTGTAAGAAAACATCATTTTTTCCATCAGCACATGGACCACAAAGCCCAACAAAACCCCGAGCCTTCTCCCCATCCCGCTCCGCCGCGTGTCGGCCCTTCTACCCAATGCATCCAACACGCGCGTGGACCTCCACAGTTCCCCTGCCACCGGTGCTCCCACCACCGCCACCGCCGCCGCCGCCGAGGCTACCACTGACCCTCTCCCCAGCTCCTACGCCGCCGTGGCCGCAGCCTCCTCCCCCGAAATCTGAATCCAACATTCCTTGCGTGAAGCGCGTTATCAGCGAGGGCGGCGTGAAATTGGAAGACGCGGCGGCCCGAGCTCGGCTGGATAATTCGAGGCTACCAACGGAAGGGACGAAGGGGAGGAGGCTTTGGTCTGTTGTTTCGGCGATGCGACGATTGACGGGCTGACGGCTGTTTTGCGGTTTAATCTGACGCAGTTTTGTCCTTGCGCCCTCTCTTCGGCTCAGACATCGACTGCTAAGGATGACTCCAACGGGGCTACCCAAACGGACGCGCGTTTGGTCCACGTTTGGTCCGTTTGGGTCGGCAAACGGACACGCGTCCGCCCCCTGTCCGGCCATTTTCTGGCAGTGCGCCCAACGGGGCGACGCATCGAGTCCGCCCCCAAATTTTTTGTTTTGTTAAAAGGTCATATATGGGCCATTTTCATTTATATATAAGGGGTTGGGCCACAAACGGCCATTTTACATATATTTTTTAAAAACAAAAAAAATAAAAACTGCCCTTCGCGGGCAACTAGTCCTCGTCGTCGTCGAGGATGTAGTACGGCGGCTCCTGGTAGAGGTGCGCCGGGATGCCTTGTCGCTGTGGGACGGCGGCCGGCGGCGTCGGCAGCTGCTCCGCGTCCTGCTCCGGGAGGGGCGTCGTCCAGCTACCGCCGTTGAAGGTCCAGCTCTGCCCTAGCAGGCCGGCTGGAAGGGGTGGCGCCGGTGGAAGGTCCACGTCCATGGGGACCTGCCACCATTGCTGCGGCTCCTCGAGGACCGCGGCCTGCTGCGCCTGCAGGGCCCCCTCCTTCTCGCGGGCGACGGCCTCGAGGATCTTCACCCACCGCTTCTCCTCATCCTCGACGATGGTGTGCTTGGAGGCCTCGAGGGCGGCGGCGAGCTCGTCTTCCACCTCCATCTTCACGGGAGGCGGCAGCGGCGGCGAGCCAATCCTCAGGGACCGCGCCGTGGACCGCGGCGTGGACCGCGGAACTGGCGGCGCATCCCGGCGCCGCATGTGCGGCGGCAGGTCCCAGCGGCTAGCCGGCGGTGGCGTCGGCGCCCGCGTGTAGCAAGCCTGGCGCCGCAGGCTGTGCTCGCCGCTGAACCACGTGTCCCAGGTGGGGACGACGCGGCGTAGGCGGGGTCGGCGCGGAGGGACGCTGGGAGGCGGCGGCGGCGGTCGACCTCCAGATCGCGGGCGCACTGGCTCGTGGGCATAGGCGGCACCGGGATCCGCTGCGGGTTCAGATGCCAGCCCTCGCAGAGCTTGACATCTGGCCATGGCAGCGGGCACGCGTGCTCCAGTACCATTCGCAGTCCTCGCGCCGCACGTACACGCGATCGCGGCGTGCGATCTGCGCGCCCGGCGGCGCGAGCTCGAAGGCGGCGGGGGCCTCCGGCTCCGGGGAAGATGGCGGCGTCGGGGATGGCGTGCGGAGGCGGAGGCGGCGGCGGCGGCCAGACGACGACCCCGCCTCGGCGTCGTTCTTAGCCTTGCCGAATCCGGGCCACCGGAGCGGCATTGCGTCGCCGGCGAGGGTTGCGGGCTAGGGTTTGGTGGCTAGGGTTTGGTCGCCGGTGAGGGAGCGGAGTGGGGCAGTGGAGTTGGTGGGGGCTGGCCGTCCCTATCCTCTGGCATTAAAAAGGACTGGGCCAGGGGTAGGCTGACCGGCGCCTTGTCACTGACAGGTGGGAGCAGGGAGGACCGACCGCGTGGGCGCGCGGACGCGTTTCCAGTCCGCCGCGCGTCCGCGCCCGACGCATCGGTGACCCAAATTTGGGCCAACAATGGGTCGCGGCGGACAGAAAACCGGACCGTGGTCCGTTTGCGTCACCCCGTTGGGCCCTGGTTTTCGCAAAAACGGACTGGAACGGACCGACGCGGACTCGATGCGTCGGCCCGTTGGAGTCATCCTAACCCCAGGTGAGCTCCTAATCTGCTGATTGTTTTGGCTATACTAAATTAGTCAAGTATCTTGAAGACAAGCCTGGCATTAGCGTGAAATACAAGAATGGTTAAGAAATAAATTGGTTGAGGACATTAATCGGGAATATGGCTGTTCTTTGTACATGGAAGCATGACCGGATCTTCCCCATACCAAAACCGGGAGATGCACACTTTGTATGTGTTGTGAACTAGTTTGCACTTGCCACCCTGTTGATAGTTTAGTGAACGTTTTTTGTTTTTGTTTTAGCTTTTTAGTTTATTTTTTCCATAAGAACGATGCAGTTGCTATTTGTATCGGGACAAATTTATCTGAGATGATATTAAATCCACCGAACCCTTGGTTTTATTTCTTTTAGGTGTTGTCCTTTTGCTGAGCATCATCACTCAAATTTCCCTTATATAGGTTCGTGTATGCCATGTGTTTGATGGAGTGCACAGGAAAACAATTATGGGCTCACTGGCAGATGCCTTACGTGGTCTTTTGTTGAGAAGGATTGCATAGTTCAAAGTAGAACATGGTCCACTGAGTTGGTGGTCTTCTGTTTTTAGTGGTTCTAAAATAATAATAAATAGTATCGGCACATCTATTGATCCAATGACCTTTGTTAGATTAGGGCATCATGATTTCTATTCTTTTAAGGATTTGATCTTCCAACATTACAGCTACGCATGCCTCTCTTTTCATGCAAATTATGTCCTTACACCTGAATCAAATTTAAATATGGTACGCGTTGCCATTTAGTACTTTATTCTGCATATCATGTCACTGTTGATGAATAAATCTGTTGGCATAGGGTAATTTATTTCCTCACAAGAACCACCAATGATCACACCATAAAACTATAATAGCAGCCTGCTGATATAAGCTATTACTGAAGTAAGTTGTACTTCAGAGGAGGTGCCTGTTGGTACTCATTCCAGATGTCCAATTCCGACTGATTGCTTTGCATTACAAAGCCAGATATCATATATCTTGATTCGGATGTTTTCCATTCGTCTTTTTTGTTTCTCAAAATGCCATTATTCACATTAACATCAAGCATGCAAATTTATTTCGAAGTTAATTAAGCTTGGCCAGCATGGATGCAAATAGTATCCTTATTAGTTAGAACAGGAGAGCTTAGTTCGATCAATTCAGTAGTCACATCTGCAGGATATAACATGTCCTGGATGCATGACGTTTCGAGCTTACACAAACTAGAAGGCAAAATAATACACCATGCTTTGGATATGCCACAAAAATGTGAAATATCAGTTTGTAGATGGTATCCGGCAGGGATTCATTCCTTGGCAAATTGGCAATGCTTCTTTTTTGGCGATCTCCTGTTCTTTTCCTCTTAATTAGCATATTTACTATGTAAGTTGTCCAAAAGTAAAATGAGAAGAAAAGTATCTGAATTCTGTGGCTTTCTTTTCCTCAGAATAGTCTTGCGCCAGGGCCCTGGCCAGACGGAGACGTGATGTTCACGAACGCGCGGCGTCAGGTCGAGCGCACCGGCCGTGGCAGCACCCCGAGAGATCAGTACCTTCAGGTTCGCCTCCTTCCCACCTGCTAGGTTACGTATTGTTCGATGTCTTCCGATTTCTTCCACGATTCTTCTAAATGCTTACTCGTATCCGTAATCATGATTTTTCTCAGGATCTAGTGACCCAGTTCCAGGAGTCAACAGATGAAGGTAAAAATATGTTGGTTACTTCGTTTCTTCTTTCTGAAGCTCGCATCAGAGGCAAATTTCTGTTACTAGAATTACGTGTATTAGTGTAGAGGGAACAGAAAACCTAAGCTGATTTCTATTGGAATTATTGTAGAAATTGGTGTCGGCACATTGTGCTGCAAATAAAATTTGGTCCCCGCTGAGGCACTGAGTAAAGAACATTGTATTGGGTCCAAAATGCAACTTAGTGCAGTGCAGCAGTATTGAAGTTCCAAAGGGCACCACGGAAAAGATGCGCACAAGATTCTAAGTAAACTAAAAGGTTGTCATATAGACTGTTTTTATCTCTGAGTTTTAGTTCACACAGAAAATGTTGCGAAATTATGGTAGGTAATAGGGTTGTAAAATGGTACCATGAAAATAGCTCCACTCTGCTATTGTGTGCTCACCAAAGTCATCGTCTATTATTATTTCAGAGCGCAGGGAGAGGATAGTGGCAAACTTGTCAAATTTCGCATATGACCCTTATAACTAGGCCTTTATGCGTCAGGTTGATGATTTCACAAGCCTTTTTTTCGGTTATTTTCAATGAGCACTGTTCTGGATTGATTTTCCTATTCACTAAGATGGTATCTGTGTTCTGTTTCCTCAGCTGAATATTCTCGAGTTGTTCTTGGACTTTTTTTTAGAAATGGAGGCATCGCCCCAGCCTCTGCATCAAAATGATGCATACGGCTTATTTTCATTAATAAATTCTGGAATCCAGATCCAAACGTACGAGAGTATCGAATTATTACAAATCACTGATCGCAAAGTGTTGAAATGAAAATGAGCCAGAAGAATAAATTAAGCCTAGCCATCTATTCTTCTAGAATGACGCCACCCATTGTGGGAGAAGATAGCCCGAACGACCGCCATCATTCGAGTACATCCGGAATCCATATGATCCCGCTGGGCTTCCGGAAGTAGGAGAGACCACTGCTGAATCCAGTGGGTAGCCCTGAGCACAACCTGCAAAAAATGAGGAGTTTGTATCTTATTAAAGACGATGTCATTCCTGCAATTCCAGATTGCCCATAAGAAGGCTGAAACACCGATGCGAATTCTAGCCTTAATTTCCTTGTCAACACCATTTAACCATGTTCCAAACAGATTAGACACACTGGTTGGAGGTGTAATGTTAAAAGTAAAATGGATTAGTCTCCAAATATTTTTAACAAAATTACAGGATATAAATAAATGTTCTACAGACTCATCTGTATCGCAAAACACACATTTTTTACAACCTGTCCATCGTCTCTTAATAAGGTTATCTTTGGTTAGCAAAACACGTCTGTTTAAAAACCACAAGAAAATTTTTATCTTCAAAGGAATTCGTAGTTTCCATAAATATTTCCGAAGGAAAATCGTATGACCATTCATATAATCAGCGTACATGGACTTAACCGAGAAAGATCCATTTGCCGTTAGATTCCATTTAAACGAATCCTCCTCACTTGAGATCGTTACCCCCATGAGGCGTTCAACAAGATGTAGCCACGCTATCCTCTTATCCCCTAAGATAGCTCTACGAAATTGTAAATTTAGTGGCACCGTATTTAAAACTTGTGCCACTAGAACGTTTCTATGTCGCACAATATTATAAAGTGTTGGATATTGGGAGGCTAAGGGAGCATCGCCTAACCAAGTATCCTCCCAAAATCTGGTCCGCAAACCATTTCCTACAACAAAAGTGCCACGAGAGAAAAAGTCCTGCTTAACCCCCATGATACCCTTCCAAAAGGGTGAATCTGTTGGTTTTACTTGGACTTGTGAGAGTGTTTTGCCACCTAAATACTTATTGCACAGAAGTTCATGCCAGACCCCTTCTTCTGTTAGAATCTTAAACAACCATTTAGCAAGTAAACTCTTGTTTTTGGTTTCTAAAACCTCAATTCCGAGCCCTCCCTGTTCTTTAGGTCTACAAATTATATTCCATTTGGTAAGTCTATACTTTCTTTTTTTCTGATCGCTTTGCCAAAAGAAGCGAGACCGATAGAAATCCAATCTTTTCCGTACCCCGATAGGTATTTCAAAGAAAGATAGAAGGAACATCGGTAAACTAGTAAGGACCGAATTGATTAGGACTAAACGATCTCCGTATGAGAGCATCTTCCCAATCCAGGCTCCTAATTTTTTTTCAAATCGGTCTTCTACCATTTTCCATTCCTTGTTTAAAAGCTTTCTATAGTGAATAGGAATACCTAGATATTTAAAAGGTAGCGAGCCGCTCTCACACCCAAAAATATGTTGATATTCAGCTTGCATTTCCTTTGCTTTTCCGAAGCAATATATCTCACTTTTGTGGAAGTTAATTTTAAGACCAGAGAGTTGTTCAAAAAAGGACAGGATTAATTTCATGTTCACAGCCTTCGCTAGGTCATGTTCAAGAAATAAGATAGTATCGTCCGCATATTGAAGGATTGATACGCCTCCTTCGACTAAGTGAGGTACCAAACCACCTATCTGACCGTCCTCTTTTGCTCTAGAAATCAAAACAGCCAGCATATCCGCAACAAGGTTAAAAAGTATAGGTGAGAGAGGGTCCCCTTGACGCAATCCTTTGAGGGTTTGAAAATAATGACCGATATCATCATTAACTTTAATCCCAACACTCCCACCTTGAACAAACCTAGCAATCCACTCGCACCATTTTTGTGAGAACCCTTTCATACGTAAAGTTTGTTGTAGAAAAGACCATTTAACTTTATCATACGCCTTTTCAAAATCAATTTTAAAAAGCACTCCATCCATTTTCTTCCGCTGAAGCTCATGGATGGTTTCGTGGAGTACGACTACTCCTTCCAGAATATTTCGTCCAGGCATAAAGGCAGATTGGGATGGTCTCACAACCTTGTGAGCTACCGAAGTTACTCTATTTGTGCCTACCTTGGTAAATTTTTGAAACTTACATTTAACAAACAAATTGGCCGATATTGCTCTATTTTGCTTGCATCTTCTTTTTTGGGCAGAAGTGTGATTACCCCGTAGTTTAGTTTATATAAAGGCAACTCCCCTGATTGTAATTGGGCAAATAGTGCCATTAAATCGCTCTTAATGACATCCCAAAATTTTTGATAGAACTCCGCAGGGAACCCGTCTGGTCCTGGCGCTTTATTATGTTCCATTTGGGAGATAGCTTCGAAGACTTCCTTTTCCGTAAAAATGGAAGTCAAAATAGTATTTTCCTCTTCAGAGATTTGAGGCATATCCTCATTTCTCTCCTCCTCCATCGAGAAAAAGTTCGGTGCCGGTGCACCAAATAACTTTTTATAGTATTCCGAGATAAACACTTTCAAGTTTTCTTGCCCAACAATAGTCCCCTCATCTTGTTCAAGTTGGAAAATTCTCTTTTTACGGTGTTTACCATTTGCGATCAAATGGAAATACTTTGTGTTTGCCCCTCCTTCCCTAATATGTCGAACTTTTGCACGTTGAGCCCACTTTGACTCTTCGTCACGTCGCAAATTAGCTAAAAAAGTTTCAGCTTGTTTTTTTGCCTCTACCTCGACCATACTAAGAGGGAACGTTTCAGCTTTGATGTCGAGTTCATCAATAAGAGCTGACAATTTTGCTTTGTTTTTCTTATATTCACCGGCCATATTCTTAGCCCAACCTCGTAAAAATTGTCTAAGATGCCTTATTTTATTCTGCCAAATCTCTATAGGTGTCTTCCCATTACTCACCGATAACCATTCATGTCGCACCAAATCATAGAACCCATCCTGCCGCAACCAGGACAATTCAAAGGAGAAGATGTTCTTATTTCCAACGTGTGCCTGATCCCCAGAGTTTATTATCAAGGGTGTATGATCAGACCCCGTGCGAGTCCGAGCATGCACTGTTACTAGAGGAAATTTTTGCTCCCAGTCAACGCTAGCCAGGAACCTATCTAGTTTCTCATAAGTAGGCACCTCACGTGAGTTAGCCCATGTGTATTGTCTACCCGAGAGTTTTAATTCCCGTAAACTAAGACTCTCAATGATAGCATTAAAAATAAAAGGCCAACGTGCATTAAAATTATCGTTATTCTTCTCCTCTTGGCGTCTAATAATATTGAAGTCCCCGCCTACCAACATAGGTAAGGATTCGTTTTCACAAATTCTTACCAACTCTGCCAAGAAATTAGGTTTATTTGATTCCTGAGCTGCTCCGTAAACAACAACAAGAACCCACATAAAACCATCCTTTTTTGATTTCAGTTGAAGCTTAGTGCAATAGTCTCCTGACACGACGTTCATGACAGCGAGTGTGTTGTTATTAATTGCGACTAAAATCCCTCCAGACCTTCCATGAGGAGGCAAGCAGTACCACGCATAGTCTCTGCCAGCCGCCAAATGACTCAAAAAAGGTACACTAAAATTCGATCTTCCTGTTTCTAAAACAGCAAGAAAATCTAAGTTCTCATCCCTTACTGTTTCGTGAATAGTAAGGTGCTTTGCTGTGTCTCCTAGACCATTACTGTTCCAAATCATTCCTATCATTCTTCTAATTCTTCAAACTTTTAATCCTAGCGCTTCTACGTAGCTTGCTGTTGGTTGTGATCCCACGTTTGCGACCACGTTTAGCTTTAGTTTGTGGTGGTAGAAAATCCGCATGATCATCTACCACTTCCTCATTCTCATCAACCAAATCTTCACTTAGATTAGTAGCTCTACGTAACACCAAGCTACTTTCATCCCCTTGTACTTGTTCATTCAAAGTATTTTTTAAATAAGTGATGGATCTATCATATTCTGTTTGTTTTATGCTACTCACCGATGCTACAATTTGTTCTTTATTCTTGCCCAAGGAAACCCCTAAACGATCAGCCCTAGCCAAAATTTCAGAATCCGAAAGATTTAGAATTGAAAGCTTGGAAATTGATTTTGTACCTTTAAAGCATTCTGGATCTTTTCGGTTGGCCACCTTCATCGCCTTCTCCATCGAGTGCATGTCCGCATTGGGCTTCCCACGTAGGCGCTCGCTCGAACGCACCTCTGTGGTAGCAAACGGCATGCCCCCATAGGCGATGATCTCGGCCTCCGTCGGTATGTACCTAGGCATAGCCCCCAGCCCGCCTGGCTGGGTTGCTATACCCGTAACAGCAGCCTCGGTTGCGGTCAACCCGAGGGCACCAACACCCAGAGCAGAGGGGGTAATCTCGCTCCCCATCGCGCTCCCCATTGGAAGAGAAAGTGGCGCAGCCCCCAGCCCGCCTGGCTGAGTTGCTACGTCCGCTGCAGCAGCGTCGGTTTCCTCCATTCCGAAGGTGTCATCATGCATAGAGTAGGGGATCGTCGCACTCCCCATCTGCTTTGCGCTGCTGACAATACTCCGCACTGGAGTTACGAGTCCCGGCGCATCAACACCGCCAATGTTTACATCTTCACTTCTCTCAACCGAAGAAATCTCCACTTCTGCCGGTGCAGAAGAAAGAGCAGTTTCGGTCTGAACCCAGAGTTCCTGTGAAATTCCTACCTCGGCCGTCTCACTAGCAGAGATCAGCTCGACATTCTGGGCTCTTGTGGATTCATCAACATCGCACTGCTGAGGCTGAACCACTCTTTCCCTGCCCTCTTTCTCACGTTGCTGAAACAGCCATTTCTTTGCCTTTTCAATTGAGCTCTTGACCATAGGTGAAAAGATAACCCCGGCGCTAACACTTTTAGAATGCCCACCTGAATTATCATTGTTAGGAGAAGCCTCTGGGATTTGCGGATCCTCAATACCATCGTGATCCATTGATTCTCCTTCCTTTTCCTGAGTTTTATCCTCTCCACGTTTATCACCCTGCTCCGTGTGATCGTCATCACCATTCTCATGTGCCTCTTCCATAACCTCCTCCACTTCCCCAGTCACCGGATTCTCGACTTGAAAAGTCAGAGTATAGAATTTTCCTTTGATAAGCATCGGCCAAGACTTGAGGATTTGTGTGTAGTCTAAACACCCAATCAAGATACGTGCAATCCCATGCTGCCTAGTAAATTGCATGTCCACTTTCAGAGTCTTCCCAAACAAATACCCAATAGACCAGATAGCCAGAAAATCTCCAAGCTCCACATCTGGTATTCCCGAAACCCTAATCCACACCTCCGGTAGGTCACATATGGGTTCACTTCTTGCTGCCCATTTATCCACCGTGATCTCAATTAGTGTGTTGGGAACTTTGAACGAACCAAAATTCCTCAACCTATCAAGCTCAGCTCTTGTAGGAAACATAGTTCTGAAAACGTTGTGACCAACCTGCGTAACATCCCATTGGAAAGAATCCGCCGGTACTACACGACGCAGCTGAGCAACTATATCCGACACAGCTAGTTCACCCCCTGTTACCGTGAGCATACTTAGACGGCTACTGTCCGTCTTCGGCTTGTTCTTGGACTGCATTACGGAGTCTAATGAAAGGCTTGTTGAGTTCGGCATTGGTGGAATATGTAACTCATGTGTCGGTGAGCAATCTGATGCCTTGAATTCTACGATTTCTTGTTTATTGTGAACCATGAAAGACACTTACTTTTTTTGTATTTATTGAACTTAAATTTTTGATTCGGCCATCTTATTTTGTTTGCCTACATGCAGATCCAGCAAATGCTTCAGTTATTACACAATGTGGTGGAATCCCATTGGTTGTACAATGCTTATCTAGCCCAGTTAGGAATACAGTGAGTATTTCTGAAGCTATGAACTACTACCCCGGTCTCAATTTGCAAGACGTTTTGGTAGACTAATCTAGCCTACCAAAACGTCTTATAATTTGGGACAGTGGAAGTACAACCATAACAGTTAGGCCCCTAATAACAGTAGAGGTCTTCGTAATTTTTAAGACTATTTTTTTCTGATTGTTTCCTTCTTATGCGAGTATATTTACTCTTGATCGATTTGGGTACTCTGGGAACTAGGCTAGAGAAAGAGTGGAGAAATGTGACCTGGGAAATTTCTCTTGCCAGAACACACTCAAGTCGCTTATCTCTCTATTCTATTCACTATCTTCATTACATACATGTTTGGCTCTACGTAACTATATATTCTCACTTCAACATACGCCAACATTTCCATTTGTTTATTGCGTAACAGGTGATTTATGCACTTGGAGCCTTGTACTACTTATGCAACTCTTCAGCAAAGAAAGAGATCTTGAAACCGGACGTCCTTCGGATGATAAGAGACTATTCTGCAGCTGGATCCGTTAACAGCAGCTTCAGCAATCTGGCAAATGCATTCCTGGACAAGCACGTCAACTCGTGACTTCAGTTCAGAAGCGCAGATTGTAAGGCTTGAAGTGTCTTGTCTGCTAGAGACTAGAGAGTAGAGGAAATTTCAGTATGCACCTTTGTTTGTGATGATTGTACTTTGATTGATTGTCAGGAGTTATAAATATATCAGCTTCAGTATGCACCTTTGTTTGTGATGATTGTACTTTGATTGATTGTCAGGAGTTAAGATGCCTACGAAATCATCAGGAGTTATAAATATATCACTTGGAGCTTTGTATTGCTTAGCAATCCTTAATCAATGAAAGATATGCTTCTTCCTCGAAAAAAAATGAAAGATATGCTTAACACAGATGTGCTTAGGATGATACGAGACTATTCACTACTCAGCAGCTGGAGCCGTTAACAGCAAATGCGTTCTGGAAAATGCGTCAGCTTGTGAGTTCAGTTCAAAACCGCTTGAAGACCGCGAACTGAGCCTAGCTCAGCTGGTTTGGTTCCTTGTGGTGGAACCGGCCCACCCAGGTTCAAGTCCTAGACTTAGCATGGGTGATCGCATTTTCCTGGATTTTCCAGGATTTAACCGGCGCTATGCTTTCAGTGGTAGGTGACGTGCCCGTCAACAGCGAGGCGCCCGTGGTGACTTCGTCAACCTCAAGATCTGCCGGACCAGTCTCTCGGAGGTGCTCATAGGGGTGTCTGTACGTGCGTGTTTGTGAGCGTCTGCGTCTTTACTGTGTTTCTCAAAAAAAAAAAAAAACGCTTGAAGACCGGAGAAGAGGCTACGTACAAATTACAAATGTTGGTAGCTGCTAATCCAAGCACATCAATGAACAGTAACCAATATTTACAAAAAAAATTGCGGGGGACTACAACATTTAGGGCTTGTTTGGTCGTAGGGTGTAATACACCCAGGGAAGAAACGGCACCTCGGGAAATTTCAGCCGCACATGCATTCCCCTCCCCAACGGGGAAAAAAACGTACATTCCCTTTTTCCATTTGGTGCACGTGGGAGGGACGGGGGTGGGGGACTGGGGGAGGAATCTCAGGCGTACGTACACAGTTCTGAATCTTCTACTGTGTAAAATTAACAGATATATACATTTCACATATAATCAATTGACAAATTTAGAGTACATATTAAATCTACAAAATAAAATAAAAACTAGAAAGTCCAACAACACAAACTATTTCGGATAATCTTGTAGCACTTCTTACAAAAAAGAAACATCTTGCACCAATAATTTAGAAATGTCAACTAGTATCTAAATTTCACCAAATTACGTAGCATCAATTAAACTCTCACATGCTTAAGCATCGAGATGCCCACCTTCACTTGGTCCATTACTACCATTCAAAACATAAATAATCTATTTACATGGAATCCAAAAATATGTTGCATAGCGTGATGATCCGTGCCAGTTCACCCTTGCCGCTGCTAGAACTTTTACCATCGCCTTGCTGGGAACATCTCCATGAGTTTCCTTCCATGGTCTTCTACTCCTCCCCTGGTGGACCACAAATATGCCGAACATACTTCTGTTAAAATAATGTGCAAACCAAATATAAAGCTAGCAACTACCATTTTTCTTGCAGTGTAAAATTAATAATCATCAAATTGTCCAGATAGAAATTATAACGTATGAGCAATTTACAGGAAAGGACTTAAATGCGTTAATAGGTCTGCAGGTTGCCCGAAAAATCAAGAAGGAAGTAGATAAATAAACTGCATGCTGGGTGCTGATGAAGATAAGAGTGGAAGCACATATCTACAAGGGCAAGAACCAGACAATACGCTAGAAAACTATATTTACACGCATAGTTCAGTTGCACACCAACAGCAAAGCAACATGGTTCACATGTACAGCTATATCAATTCACAGAAACTCCATGGCATCAGACTAAGAATGATCATAGAAATAAGAACGACGTCTCCTTGGCAGCAAACTAAGAATGATTTCTCTGGCAGCAAAGAAGAATATCATGCATGCTGACAATTACAGGACACATCATACATCTTGGGATTACATCAGGCAAATATTATTGTTGACACACTATGCATATCATAGTTGTAAGGGTGCATCATACCTTGTTGAGGTAATGGATATCAAACTTGTTGGTGGTGACATTCTTCTCAAAAAAATCTCCTCTTGCACATAGAACCTATTGCGGCATAAACCTAGTGAGGAAGTAAGGATTCGGTAAGTCTCAACGATAAATACACAATCAGGCCATTTTACAATCATGACATGAATTGGAGTACTAGTTGTGCAATCTCATGAATACACAATTAGGCCATGTCCAAGTTGGAGTAAGCACACAATTACCAAAGGGAAGCATTCTTGTAATTACAATACAAAAACACCACACCAGGGACTTGAAAAAATATAACATGTGTACAAGTACTAACAACCTAAATTTCGAAGGAAGCAGGTGGTCTCTCAACTCCTATCTGAACCAACAAAAATTTCATTTGAGAACACTAGACTCAGCACTCATCTCACTTGTCATGTTGTTTACCTCTAAGTTTTTTTTTCATGATTACAACAAGAAGGTTTAAACATGAGTGCATCTACTAGTTTCATGCAACAAGAAATATTTCTTGGCACCAAGTAGTTGTACTATATTTGCAAGGTGTCTTTAGAATAAAGTTGATAAAGCCACAGCCTAGCGTTTTGCCGATTGATTGTCATGTTCTGTCCTAACTAATGCAGTATGCTTCGGATTATCTGGGTCAGACGGGAAGTACTTGGAGGCCAATGGTACTTACATACACGCACAATCAAGTGAGACAGCTCATGACATGATACAACACCGAAAAACAACATGAAACAAGAGACAACTCAGATGAATTATCCTTAAAAAAAGAAGACATGAGCAAGCAGTAATGGTGATTGTGTGATACTGATACCAATCAGAAGCCAATATTTTTTTGGCCTACATCAGTAGAATTCTTGGAGGAGAAACAGGACATCTCATGCACGAAAACATGACTCAGTTTGGAGCTTGGAATGCAGGAATTACAAAACTAGGTGCGTACGACATAGAGAGATCCAGTGGTATGACCTGCTGTCCTCAAGATTTTTTCCACGGCCGCCACAGATCTTGAGCAACGAGCTAGAACTGGGTGCGTACAAATCAAGAGATCAAGAGGTATCACTGCTCACGTTTCTCGATCTGGCTCATGTTTCTCGATCTGGAGCAACTAGCTTGATCTGGGGCAAGTCTATGGATATTTAGCAGATCTTCAATGCGGGAGAAAGGAGGGATAAGGGGAAAAAAGCAAAACGAGGAATAGGTGGAGGAGATAACCTTTGTTGCCGGACCACCTTCGTCGTCGCCGGAGCGGAGAAAACTTCAAGGCGAAGGAAAGCCCGGGAGAAGAGGAGCGGAGGATGGCCTGGAAAAGGAGGACGGAGGCGGAGGATATCTAGGACGAAGGAGCACGGAGGTGCAGCGCTCGGGGGCGGCCTCGCTCCGGTCGGCGGAGGAAAAAGCCCGAGCGCTGTTGCGAGAGAAGAGCGAGCGAGAACGAGAGGATTTCGTTCCCCACCTCCGGACTCGTGGAATGCGCACCCGGGGAAAGGCCACGGAAGGGCCCGGTTTCCCTCCCCCCTGGGCAACCAAACGGCCTTGTGCGCCACCCGGGGCCAATTTGGCCCGCGGTTTCTACGCCCAGGGAATAGTCGCGGATCCCTGTGTTTTCCCGGAGTACCAAATGAGCCCTTACTGACATTGGCTAAGCTGATGTAAACTCTTGCTTGCTACTGTTTATCAATACAATGAAAAGCACAGATAAGGACGTGTCCCTAGGCTTTGACATGTTGATCTCACTTAGTTCCAGATCCAAACGGTGTACATACCCCGACAATGGTTAGACAACACCCTTTCCTTCTTCACATCTAATTTGACATATTGCAATTGCAGTAAGACAAGTAAAGGGTTGGATTTTTCCCAGTGTCGCTCATCCCTAAAGTATTGCCACTCCCCGAATAGCTACAATAATAGACGGTGAATTTTCCGAATTATGTAAAAAAAATTGAGCTCTATGTAGCTCACGACCTAAAATCACTTTTTGCTTTGGGGGCTCTTTCTCGCTCAAAGATGCGGAGCTTGGGTGAAATGGGATGGAAAATCCAGCACTATACAATAAAAAGAAAACCTAAGCCTTGTTTAAATAGCTTCACTACATGGGTTGTACTTGTACCAACACTCATTGCTTGGCATCATTCAGATCTCTGGTATATGAAAAATGAAAAATTGCATGATACTCCGAGAAGTAGGTGTGGCAGTACTTAGCATAAAAATTCAAAATTACCTGGAGCAGGCAAGCATTTATATATGTGAGGAAAAGTAGCTTTGGTGGATATAGATTAATGATCACAAAATGAAATGTTATAGTGTAATAATGATTTAACAGGCACACAACCCTTCTAGGAAATTTAAAAGTACAATGCTGGCAAAGATGAAGGATGGCAATGGGTGATGCAACTGCATAAACCACATGATTCCATTTATGGACTAATATATACATATGGTAGACTATTCTTGAGGAGGAAGATGGCCATACCATGATTTTTTGAACAACCAAGTATGAGGTTTTTCTTTTTTGCGGTAGAGTCTCTAGTTTCTTTTAGGGAAATCTCTAGTTTCTTTTAGGGAAATCTCTAGTTTTTTTTGAGAACACCTAACCTCTTTATTGATCGTTAACCAAAATGTTTACATGAAGATTAAAGTCTTCAGGCCTATACCCTAGCCAGACATGGCGACCAGCAGAAAGCAATGTCGCTAGATGCTATAGGTTATGAGCTTCACAGTTTGAGCTACGACCTTCATGAAGTCCAGCGCCGGCCGGCGGAGCTGTTCAATCGAACCCTACCTGCAGGGAGGAACAGGAAGATGAGACGGGAGGGAGACAGGGCGGGAGAAGGCGGCGGTGCCGGGAAGGAGGAGAAGAATCAGGAGGCCGTCCAGATCCGTGCCTAGCCGGAGATGGAGGTGGGGCAGGCGGCGGTGTACCTCTGCGCCGCCGTCGCCATCGCTTAGGTCGAGGCTGTCGAGCGGGAGAGGAGCAGGCGAGGCGAGGCTCGATCTCTCGTGAACAGGTATGTGTGCGAATATCTCACGAATGTCGAGCGGAACCCCTCGACATCGGGTCCCCAGTTTTTTTTGCTTAGCGGAGCTCCTCTTGATATCGATAGCGAATACCGAGCTTCAATATCGTGAACATCCGAACAGGTGAAATTGGGGTATTCGGGTCTGCCAAGTTCCGAATATCCAATATCAAGGCCCAATGCAAACATCCGAACGAGGCATTATGGTTAGCTCATGGTATCAAGGACCATTCGCCGGTGGAGTGGTGGACGACCCCCCTATGTTATCAAATCGAGCATGATCGATGATGCAACTCATAGGAGATTATTGATAAGTTGAGAAATATAGAATTTTGTTCTTTTCCATCTACATGCATCTCAAGATTTGTAGGACTAACAGTTAGGCTAATAAAATGTACATCGTGGGAGACAAAACCATATCACTGGAGTTGGAGTATGCTTCGTTGAGCCATCGTGTTCTTTAATTACTCCCTCCATCGTTACATGTGATTCTAGATTTTAATATTTAAATCTAAACGTGTCACAATCTTCGACCTTAAGACTTTCGTTACATGTGATTCATTGCAACTCCAAGACATCTTAAAGTGATCAATGCAAGCATACGCCGACAAGTGAACTACATTCTTGTCGCAACGTGGAGCGGAGTAGTCGGTGATGTCCATTCCGTTGAACTGTTTCTCTGAATGCCGCTCATTCCTAAGGCATGATCATACCATGATTGTCCAACATGTTTTTTCTCGATCAAATATTTGAAGATGGAGTGTAGGGAGATGGAAGCATATATAAACTAAAAAGTGAGATACTCTGCATTTTTCTTTTGCTTTACTGCCTAGGTTGTGTCGTGTGACTCGACTCAGATCTCACGGTATATGTAGAGAGGAAGAAGGTATCTCGTGTCATGATTATCTAGGGTATATGGTCATTATTATTTTTATTTCCATGTACATTGGTGGTAAGGAGAATAACTACTCGTACTTGTATAGACAAGTTGGTGATAGCACAAACCGAAATTTCAGTCTCGAGTTTTATGCACCCTCATCTTTTTGCAGGTAAGTTTTTTTCCGGTGGAGTCTCTATCTTTTTTATCGTTTTCGGTTGATGGTATGATCTCTGAACTAAGAGGCCCATTAGCCCCATACACGGAAGTAGCATGGTTGGTCCAAAAGCCCACGCGGCGTTGGACAACGTAATCGCCTTCGTCACGACGACTAGAGCGCCGCCGCCTCTCTTCTTTTCCCCTCCCCACCCATCTGCAGACTGCAGCTACAAAGCCTACAAAACCCTAACAAAAATCTCCACCGATCGAACCCTTTCCTCCCTCCCGCCGCGCCCCCACACCCCCATCTTCTTCGATTCACCCCTCCCTGAGCAAGATGATGCCGGGGTCAGCCCCGCCGGCCGCCGGTAGCGGCATGTTCGTCCCGACGCACACGGCGGGCACGGTGCTCTGCTGCATCTGCGGCGTCTCCATGCAGCCCAACCCGGCCAACATGTGCGCGCGCTGCCTCCGGGCGCGCGTCGACATCACCGAGGGCGTCCCGCGCAACGCCGCCGTCGTCTACTGCCCCGACTGCTTCTCCTACCTCCAGCCCCCGCGCTCCTGGATCAAGGCCGGCCGGAGTCCCCCGAGCTCATGCAGATCCTCCTCCGCCGCATCAAGCACCCGCTCGCCCGCCTCCGGGTCTCCCTCTCCGGCGCCGAGTTCGTCTTCTCCGAGCCCCACTCCAAGCGCCTGCGCCTCAAGCTCCGCCTCCGCCGCGAGGTCCTCAACGGTATAGTCCTCGAGCAGACCCACCCCGTCGAGTTCGTCGTCCACGACCGCCTCTGCGACTCCTGCGCCCGCGCCCAGGCCAACCCCGACCAGTGGGTAGCCGTCGTCCAGCTCCGCCAGCACGTCCCCCACCGCCGCACCTTCCTCTACCTCGAGCAACTCCTCATTAAGCATGGCCAGGCCGCGCTCGCTATACGCGTCGCCTCGGCACCTGGTGGCCTCGACTTCTTCTTCGGCTCGCGCTCGCACGCTGCCCGCCTCGTCGACTTCCTTGGCACCGTCGCGCCCATCCAGACCAACACCGCCAAGCAGCTAGTCTCGCATGACACAAAGAGTTTCATCTACAACTACAAGTACACTTTCTCGGTCGAGATCTGCCCCATATGCCGTGAGGACCTGATTGCCCTCAGCCCCAAGGCGTCCCGTGACCTCGGTGGGCTTGGTCCGCTGGTCCTGTGCATCAAGGTCACTAATGCCCTTGCTCTTCTTGACCCCCTCACTCTTCGTGTGCATCATCTTGAGGAGAAGAAGTACAGGGTGTACAACTTCAAGGCCGCTCTGACTAGCAAGCAGCTCGTGCAGTACATGGTGCTTGATATTGAGCAAGAGTCGCCTGAGATCACTGTGGATGGATCTAAGTACCAGCTGGCATATGCGCAGGTCGCCCGGATGTCAGATTTTGGGAAAAATGATACAGTTTTTACAGTGCGGACTCATCTTGGGCACCGGCTGAACCCTGGGGACCTTGCGCTTGGGTATGATCTCTATGGCGCCAATATGAATGATGATGATATGGACAAGGCTTTGCTACGACAGAATTTGCCTGAAGTGGTTCTGGTCAAGAAGAGCTATGAGAAGAAGCCACGCACACGCAGATGGAAGCTGAAGCGGCTGCCTGTCGAGGATGATCTTGGTAACAAGGCCAAAGGTGAAGAAGAGAAGAGGGAAAATGAGTATGACAATTTCATGCTTGACTTGGAGCGTGACCCAGAACTAAGGTTTGGGATAAATCTGTACAAGAACGATGACTACAGGTCAGAAATGGCATCCACGATTGGTGATGATGTCCCTACTATCCCAATTGAGGAGTTGATTGAGGATCTGAGCCTCGGTGATGACGAGGAGGATGAAGGGGAGGAAGACAACAGTGCACATGCTGGTATGGTGGAATGAGCAATCATGTCCCTACTTGGAGCATTGCTCATGACGGTTCTGTCCCATTGCAGATCATACCGCCATTATAATCATATAAGTTTTATTTTTCGTCATTGCTAGTAGTTTTGAATGTCCGGAGTTGTTGCTTAAAAGATTGAAGTTTTGGATTTCTCTGTTTGTTGCATTGACATTGTTTGAAACAATATCTCTTATCTGGGTGTAACACTTGTCATAAGTTAAATACATTTCCTGCCATATTCTATATTGTTTGTGATATGCTGTTCAGTTGTCATTCTTTGGTCGTTCAGAATAACAATAGAGTAGATGTGACATTTGATTCTTGAAACATATATTTGTATTGCGATGTGATTAGTGGATCCTGGGGCAAAAGTCAAAGTAGAGGAGATATTGGGAACAAGGCTACTGCTGCCTGTTGGTAGTAAAAAAAATTCATTATGCTCTTCTGTCTGTTTTTGTTTGTCTGAATAGCCGGTATGCAAAGTTGGGTGAACCTATGTCAGCACCATCTAGTGAGTAGATAAGTTCGAAGATACTATGTTATGTGCCTATGCATATTACTCCCTCTGTATTAAAATATAAGATGTTCTAGCTCTTTTTGGCTCACATGTATCTAGACATGTTGACATATGTCAACTAGCGTAATTATTGGTTAAGAAAACAATAATCCACAGCTTTGGTTGCTTCACTATGTAGGATGTGTTAGCACTCAGATCTATGGTGTATATATAGGAAGGAAACATGTATGATATCTCATATAAGTAGGTGGCCTTGATCATTGCACCAACCATTTTAATGTTCCAAGCACAATGGCGGTAAAAGGAACTAGTTTCAGTGGATAGATATTAGCGACTAGCTCCAGACACACTGAAGTCTTAAAATCTCATAATAATTTTTACCAAACACATGTCTCCTAAACAAACAAGGTTCCTCTTAATATTTAACAATAATGTTCCAGTATTTCTCGCTCACTAGTTACTAAGCATAAAGTATCTTATAACTCACTAATCATTTTTTCCATGATTACTTGCCTGTTTATTTCCTTTTAGATGTCCATGTCGGATCAATTCATCAGCGGATCATTGTAGTGTTTGTGAACTTGCAAAAATGACATGATGACAGGAGTCTTGAACCACTTGGCATTTGGACCCATATTTCACCAAGTTTTTCTCGAAAACAAACTAAAAGTTATATTCACATCATATAAACGGTTGAAGGCAGGGCAAACAAACTAAAAGTTTGCCTGCACAACCCATCTGATTCCATTAATGCGAACAGAGAGTTCCATTCACTGAGAGTGACATACACTGAACGTTTGGAAGAAAAGAAGCCTTCATATTCGGATTGAGATTCAGTGTCTGCTTGTCTCAAAAGAAAATCTACATCTATTTGTGCTGCATGGTGACTATAGCATGCTCCTGAAACAGAGCCAGTTCTTAGTGTCTTTGTTTGTAAATTACTTATCTTTACTCTTGTGAACATCTGAACCTGATTCTCTGTACTGTTATAAATCTCATAAAGTCGTATGGTTAAAAATTGAATTGATTTACACCCTGAAACAAGTATTTTTCACAAAGTTAGGTACTATGATGTCACAATTGTTTGAACAATAGATGCAATATATGACAAAAAAAACTTTCGTAGGATGGCATGAGAATTAAGCTAGTAATAAACTGAATTTTCAGTTCCTGACTAGATGTTATAGAGTTAATCCTGCTATACCGCTTTCTTTCCCTGTTTAAGGCTTGCGGCTATTGCCTGTTAGGCATCATCTCATATCGTATCTGACTTGTTAGTTGTAATATAGGGTAGATATATTGGTTTATATAAAGATTTATTTGGCGTTATGTGAGTAGATATTTATCAGGGATCACCTGAAATTTGTTACCAGTATCCGAAGTTCCTCAACGAGTTAGAGCGAGACCAATAACTAAGTTTTGGGTTAAATTTCTACAAGAATGAGGACTACATGTCAAAAATGGTATACACGATTGGCGAATTGAGGAGTTGATTGAGGATCTGAGCCTCAGCGATGACAAGGGGGATAAGGGGAGGAAGACAATGCACATGCTGATATGGTGGAATGAGCAAATCATGTCTACTTAGAGCATTGCTCATGGTGTTTCTGGCCCACTGCATATCATAGGCCTGAATTGCATCTGTTTAATCCATATATGTTTCAATTTTTCTTCACTGCTAGTACTATCTATGAATGTCCGAGGTGTTGTTTAGAAGGTAAGTTTTGGATTTCTCTGTTTGCTGCTATTGACATTGTTTGAAACCACCTCTCTTAGCTGGCTGTAACAATTGTCATAAGTTCAATATATTTCCTGGCATATTCTATGTTAGTGATATGGTGTTCATTTGTCATTCTTTGTCGTTCAAAGCAACATAGAGTAGATCCCACATTTGGTTCTTAAGCATATAGTATTTGTATTGTGATGTGATTAGTGGGTCTTGGGAAAAAAAATCCAAAGGCGAGGGAGATATTGGGAGCAAGGCTGAGTACGGTGATTTGTAGCCCGGTTGCCTTTTGTTTTTTTTGTTGTTGGAGACTAGCAGCCGGTAGACTGATTCAGACAGGTTATGGACCTGTACTTGCATAAGTTGGGGGAACATAAGTTGGAAGATATTGGGAACTTATCTACATGGATAATTTCAGAGATGCCTATGTTACCTAACTATGCATAGTGTAAGGGCTTGTTTGGTTCAAACGAAAAGTGGAGGAATAATAACTATGCATAGTGTAATTAAACCATAGGTGAGCAGGATCTACATCCCCGCACTCAATGGCAAGTAGGTACAGGTTACGTGGTGCCACCGGATCCCAACCTCAATGTCAGCAGATTGTGCCGTTACCCGTTATGGACAATCGTCTTCAGTCCTGGTTACGTGATGCACTTTTGCAGCAGAGTTCTTTCCCGAAGTTGACGGCTTGTTTTTCCCAATGCCCCTCAGCCCTAATGCACAGCCGTGAATTGTGAATTGCGGTCACAGCTGGCTGTTCGCTGTGAAGCCTTGATGAATAAAGATGCAAACAGAAGAAAAATAAATAATCTACAGCTGACGGGTCGTTTTTTCCAACGCCGCTAATACCCAAGACACAGCATACCATTAGAGCAACTGCACAAGGTTTTTTATCATTCAAAGATGTTAAGCTTTGGTGGCCTGATGCAAACACAAAGATAAGAAGCTTTCGTTTGCTTCGCTAAGTTTGATGTGTTGCCACTCAGATCTATGGTATATATAGGAGGACAAATGTATGATGTCTAATAGAAGTAGGTGGCCTTACTCATTGCATCATCCATTTAAATGTTCCAAACACAATTGTGTCAGAAGGGAGTAATTTCAGTCGATAGATACTACCAACTGGCTCGCGACACACTCTGAGTCTTAAAATCTGATAAAATTTGCCAAAAAGATGGTTCCTTAGAAAAACAAGGTTCCTCTTAACAATAACGTCAGCTTCCATTATCTCTCACTCGCTAGTCACTAAGTACTTCAAGTATCTATCACTTACTAATCACATATAGTACTAGCTCATTAAGAGTTTAAATGTTAGTCAAAGGAGGGTTTTTCCATGATTAGTTGCCTGTGATCATCACCAGTTTATCAGTGAATCACCGTGGTGTTTTTTAACTGCTTGCAAATGAGGGTGATGTCCCGAGTGCTGAACAATTTGGCTATTTAGCTTGCTCAAGTTGCAATACAAACATACCAAGTTTTTTCTCCGAAATAAACAAAAAAAAATGCACATCATGGTCATCATCGGTTGAAGGCAGCGCAAATATAAAGGGTGGCAGTGAGCTTGATGCAGCTGCATGACCCAACTGATTCCATTTATGTGAACAGAGAGTTCCATTCACTCAAGAGTGACATGCAGTGAACGTTTTGAATGAAAAGAAGGCTTTATATTCAGATTCCGAGTCTGCTTGTCTCAGAAGTAACGTCAAATAAAAGACAGAACGTTCCGAAACAGAAGAAGGCTCGAAAATAAGATTCATAATCTGCTTGTCTCTTGAAAGAAAATATCCGTTTGTTGCTGGCCGGTGACTATAACATTCTCTTGAAATAAAGCCAGTTTTTACTTTTTTTAAAGTCGCCTTATTTTCTTTACTCTTATAAATAAGTACGTGTCTAGGTGGCAAACGTTTGCCTAAACGCGTATTTTGGTGGACAAGGCTTTGCTACAGCAGAATTTGCCTGAAGTGATTCTGGTCAAGAAGAGCTATGAGAAGACACGCAAATGGAAGCTTAAGCGGCTGCCAGTTGAGGATGATCTTGGTAACAAGGCCAAAGGTGAAGAAGAGAAGAGGGAAGATGAGTATGACAATTTCATTCTTGACTTGGAGCGTGACCCAGAACTAAGGTTTGGGATAAATCTGTACAAGAATGAGGACTACAGGTCAGAAATGGCATCCACTATTGGTGATGATGTCCCTACTATGCCAATTGAGGAGTTGATTGAGGATCTGAGCCTCGGTGATGACGAGGAGGATGAAGGGGAGGAAGACAACAGTGCACATGCTGGTATGGTGGAATGAGCAATCACGTCTAGTTGAAGCATTGTAATGACGGTTCTGGCCCACTGCAGATCATAAGTCTGAACTCCGCCATTATAATCCATATAAGTTTTATTTTTCTTCCCTGCTACTAGTTTTGAATGTCTGGAGGTGTTGCTTAAAAGGTCCAAGTTTTGGATTTCTCAGTTTGTTGCCATCGACATTGTTTGAAACCATATCTCTTATCTGGGTGTAACAGTTATCGTAAGTTAAATACATTTCCTGGCATATCCTATGTTGTTTGTGATATGTTGTTTAGTTGTCATTCTTTGGTCGTTGAGAATAACAATAGAGCAGATGCAACATTTGATTCTTGAAACATATGTTTATGTTGAGATGTGATTAGTGGATCCTGGGAAAGAAAGCCAAAGGCGAGGAAGACCTTGGAACAAGGCTACTGTTGCCTGTTGGTAGTCAAAAAAAGTTCTTTGATTATGATCTTCTTTCTGTTTTTGCTGGTCTGAACAGCCGGTATGCAAAGTTGGGAGAACTTATGTCACACCATCTTGTGCGTGGATAAGTTCAGAAATACCTATGTTACCTGCCTATGCATAGTACTAATGTAAGAGATTATTAAACATATGTGAACTGGCCTAGCTATTGGTTAAGAAAATAATAATCTACATCTTTGGTTGCTTCACTATGTGGGATGTGTTACCGCTCAGATCTATGGTGTATATATAGGAAGCAAACATGTATGATGTCTCATATAAGTAGGTTGCCTTACTAATTGCACCCACCATTTTAAGGATCCAAGCACAATGGCTTTAAAAGGGGGTAGTTTCAGTGGATAGCAACTGGCTCCAGACACATTGAAGTCTTAAACTCCCATAGTAGCAATTTACCAAAACACATGTCTCCTTAAACAAACAAGGTTCCTTTTAAAATTTAACAATAATGTCAGCTTCCAGTATTTCTCACTCACTAGCTACTTAGCTCTTCAAGTATCTTATAACTCCCTAATCACATGTAGTACTAGTTCATATGAGTTAAAATATCGTTAATGTGACTTTTTTTTCAGATTACTTTCCTGTTTATGATCATTGTAGTGTTTTATAACTTGCAAAAATGACGATGACGGCAGGAGTGCTGAACCATTTGGCATGTTGACCCCCCTCTTTCACCAAGTTTTCCCTGGGAAACAAACTAATAGTTATATCCACATCATATCAGCAGTTCAAGGCGGCGCAAATATGAATAATTGTTGTGAGCTAGTGATGCAGCTGCATAACCCATCTGATTAAATTTATGTGAACAGAGAGTTCCATTCACTCAAGAGTGACATGCAGTGAACGTTTTAAAAGAAAAGAAGGCTTCATATTCAGATTCAGATTCAGAGTCTTCTTGTCTCTTGAAAGAAAATATCCATCTATTTGTTGCTCGATGGGTGCTCGTAAATCTCTTATCTTTACTCTTGTAAACATCTGGACCTAATTTTTTTTACTGTTATAAATCTCTAAAATAAAGTTGTATGGTTAAAATTGAATTGATTTACACCCTGAAGCAAATATTTTTTACAAAATTAGGTACTATGATGTCACAAGTGTTTGAACAATAGATGCATTGCATGACACTTTACCTAGTAATGAAGAGAATTTTCAGTTCCTGACTAGATGTTATACAGTTAATCCTCTCTACACTCTTTCTTTCCCTGTTTAAGGCTTGCGGCTATTCCTAGAGTAGATGGAATATTGGTTTAGTGAGACATTTGTTGTATCGTGATGTGTTAGTGGATGTCTATTGGGGATCATCCGAAATTTGTCACTGATGAGAATCGGAAGTTCCTCGATGAGTTAGAGTGAGACCCAGAACTAAGGTTTGGGGGAAAGTTCGTACAAGAGCGAGTACTACAGGTCACAAATGGTATCCAAATTCGCGATGATGCCCCTACTGCCCAGTTGAGAGTTGATTGAGGACCTGAGCCTTAGGGCATCTCCAGTCGTCCCCCCCCCCCCCCCCAGCGCCCCCAGGAGGCGAAATAGCGCCGTTTGGCCCAAATAGCGCCTTTTTCTCCCAGTCGGCCCCCAGGAGCCAAATAGCGCCGTTTAGGCCGTTTTTGCGCCGGCGCACCCAGGCCAAACCCAGCGCGTCGGGTTGCGCCTGGGGGGGGGGGGGGGGTCGGCGGAAGGGAAAACGCGTGTGCGCCAGCACTGTCGGGGAGACAGCGCATTTCCCACCCCCCGCCTCGCCCTTTCCTCTATCCCGCCCCGTCGCCGCCGGCACCACCCCTCTCCCCTCCGCCAGACAAGCAGCTAGGAACCCCACCATCTCGCCCAATCCACGCCGCCGGCACCGCCCCTCCCCCTCCGCCGTGATCTAGCCGGAAGGAAGGCTATCGGGAAGGCTCGCGCCCACCTCGCCTGCTAGGTGTTCGGCGGTTTGTCCGCCCAGCCATGGACTCCGACGACGAGGAGCTGCTCGCCGAACTGCTCGATGAGGAAGCCCAGGCCGCCGTCGACGACGAAGAACACTTGCTGATCCTCGCGTGCCTCGCCGGCCTGCTCGCGAAGGACGCGCGGCCGCGGCGTGGTGGCTCGGCGCCCGCCGCCGCAAGAGCAAGCCGAGGCAGCGCTACGAAGGGTACTGCATCCTCTACTCCGACTACTCGCCGATCATCCCGTGCAGGACGAGGCCGTGTTTCGGCGCCGTTTCCGGATGAACCGCAAGCTCTTCCTCGACATCATGCATGCCATCCGAGAGTTCGACACCTACTTCAAATTGAAGAAGGATTGCACCGGTACGGTAGGCTTTACCTCAATTCAGAAGTGCACGATGGCCATGAGGTTGCTTGCATATGGTGCTCCCGCTGATTCACAGGATGATTATCTGCGCATGTCCGAGTCCACTGCCATTGATTGCTTGAACAAGTTCTGCCGGGCAGTGGTGGCAGTGTTTGGGCCAAAATACTTGCGATCACCCAATGCGGAAGACACTGCTCGGATCCTAGCTTGCAATGAAGCAAGAGGCTTTCCTGGGATGCTTGGAAGCATCGACTGCATGCATTGGGCATGGAAGAACTGTCCATTTGAATGGCAGGGGATGTACAAAGGCCACAAAAGAGAGTGCAGTGTGATTCTTGAGCCGTGGCTACACATGATCTATGGATTTGGCATTCCTTCTTTGGTATGCCAGGAACTCACAACGACATCAATGTGTTGCAGTGCTCGAATGTCTTCGCCAAGCTTTTTGAAGGTCATGCCCCTCCAGTGAACTACGAGATCAATGGGCACCAGTTCACAAAGGGCTACTACTTTGCAGATGGGATCTACCCGAAGTGGTCAACATTTGTGAAGAGCATCTCCAACCCTGTGCCAGGAAGCGCGAAAGCTTGGTTCTCCAAGTGTCAGGAGGGTTGCAGGAAGGACGTTGAGCGGGCATTTGGTGCGCTGCATCTCGATTCGCTGTTGTCCGGTACCCAGCCATGACTTGGTCGAAGGCCAACATGTGGGAGGTGATGAACTGTTGTGTGATCTTGCACAACATGATCATTGAGAGTGAGCGGATCATCCGTGCCTGAGACAACTGAGCCATACTACCGACAGGGTCCTCTTGCAGATGTAGATCACCAGGTGCCGGCAATATGGGCAGCCTTCCTCGCTATGCGCCAGGAGATTCGAGACCCTGCAGCACATACACAACTGCAGGATGATCTGGTGCAGCACTTGTGGGAGCGCAAAGCAATGGCAATGGCAATGGCAATGCCAATGCCTAGTTTGATTTGTTCTATTTGCTTGCATTGTTGAAGTATTTGTGTGTGGATTTGTATGTTGAACTATTCTTATGTGTGAATTTGTATGTCAAACTATTTTAAATGTGTCGGTCTTTGTTTATGCAAAATATGCCCAAAACTCGCCGGCTGGGGGGCGGCCTGGGTTCGGCGACTGGGAATCGGCGCCCCCCAGCGCGTGAAATAGGGTCGTTGCCCCCCAGGCGGGCCAAAATAACGTCGTTTTTCGGCCTGGGGGACACAACGACTGGAGATGCCCTTAGCGAGGATGAAGTGGAGGAAGACGGTGCACATGCTGGTATGGTGGAATGAGCGATCATGTCTGCATAGAGCATTGCTCATGACGGGTTCTTGTCCACTACAGATCATAAGTCTAAACTGCCTCTGTTTAATTCATCTAAGTTTTTTTTTTTTTTGGAAAGATCCAGCAACGCTGGCTTTTCATTGATTTATTTAGCAGATAGAATAATTACAGGTAGCCCTAGGACCAAGGACAAAGCGAAATGAAGGATAGAGAAAAGAAAACTACAAGGGCGCAATCGGATTCAGAATAACGCATGGCGGATCCCAGCTGAGTAGCTTCCTGAGCTTTTTGGGCCGACGAAGGCCCATGTTCGGGCTTCGTCTTTGATGAACTTCACCAGCTGTTGGACAGGTAGACTCTTGTTTTTCTTCACCGCTCTAAGTTAAGAATGTTGCTTAAAACGTGAAAATTTCAGATATCTCTGTTGTATCGACACTGTTTGAAACCATATATCTACCTAGGTGTGACAACTGTCACAAGTTAAATACATTGCCTGTCATGTTCTATCTTATTTGTTACTAGTTGAATTTGGCGTGCCGTCACGGCACGCCCTTGATGTTTTTTTTTTGTAGTATATATATTTTTTGTCAACTAAAATGTTAGCTAAATTGGTATGCTGGAACATGTTTTTATTATGTCATGAATAGTTTTTTTTTTGAGAATTTCTAATATATTGTATATAATATTCAAATATTAAGTGGATCGAAATGATCAAATATGTTTGCATTTCGACGTCAATATCTAAGTGAAATCAGGAAAATCCATTTGAATTTAATTCCACATTTGCGGAAAGTTCGTTCGCATGGTGTTCAAATATTGGCCAAAATGAAATGTTGTAATTTTTTTTGTTATTTGCTATGAGTATTTTTTTTTTGAGCATTTGCGTTATATTTTTGTGGACCATCGGAATATTAAGCAATTGGAAATGTCTGAAAATGTTGGTATGTGAACTTAAATGGTGGACACGTCGCACCCGTGTGGTGGAATTCAAATTTGAAAATGTCGACATTTGTAAATTGTGTAGATTTTGGAATTGTTAGTATGCAAAGAGAGTTCATGTTTGCAAATTGTCTAGATTTCGAGAAGCAGGCAAATTAGAAAGTTATGTAGATTAGGTTTTTTTTCACGTTAATAAAATGGTTAGATCTGAAAGGTAGTTGGAATTTTGAAATATTCAAAATTGGAAATGTCTGTTTTTGGAAGTTGTTTAGATTGTAAAATTGTTGGAATTGAAAAAGTGTATATGTTGAGAACTCGTTTAAATTAGCTGAAATTGTCAAATGGGGGAGATATTTATGTTTGAATTATCTGTACGTTTAGTAAATGCTTAGATTTTGTAGACATGTTGATATGCTGGTAATATTAGTGAATATCGTTGTGTCAAAAACTCAAATTTGGAAATGTTCACATTGAAATGTACTGAAATTTAGAAAATGTTTGCACCTTGACCAATTACCTCTTTCCTAATTTTAAAATTTGTTTAAATTTCTTGGAGAACACCGTGGTATGGAAAATTCTAGTTTGGAAATATGTGCGTTAAAAATTGTTTAGTTTTGTATATAATGAAATTTGGGAGAAATATGCATTTTAATTTTAATTAAATTTCGGTCTTTAAGATGCTGTTGTGTGGAAAATTCAAAATTGGAATTGTGCATAGTCACTGAAATTTTGTACGGTGCACTGAAATTTAGAAAATGTTTGCACATTGCCTAATTACACCTTGCCTAATTTAAAATTTGTTTAAATTTCAGTGGAATATACCATGGTATGGAACATTTTAAGTTTGGAAAATATACCTTATTAAAAATTTGTTTAAATTTCAGTGGGAAACACCGTGGTATGGAAGATTTAAGTTCAAAATTGTTTAATTTTTGAATATAATGAAATTTGGTATGGAAAATTTAAGTTTAAAATTATGTAGTTTTTGAATATAATGAAATTTGGGAGAATTTTAAATTTGGGAGAGACTTTAAGTTTAATTAAATGTTGGTCTTTAAAATACCGTCGTGTAGAAAATTCAAATTTGGAACTGTGCATAGTGCACTGAAATTTAGAGGTCTTTAAGATATTGTTGTGTGGAAAATTCAAATTTGGAATTGTGCACGGTCACTGAAATTTTGCACGGTGCACTGAAATTTAGAAAATGTTTGCACATTGCCTAATTACACCTTGCCGAATTAAAATTTTGTTTAAATTTCAGTGGAATATACCATGGTATGGAACATTTTAAGTTTGGAAAATATACCTTATTAAAAATTTGTTTAAATTTCAGTGGGAAACACCGTGGTATGGAAGATTTAAGTTCAAAATTGTTTAGTTTTTGAATATAATAGAATTTGGTATGGAAAATTTAAGTTTAAAATTGTTTAGTTGTTTGAATGTAATGAAATTTGGTAGAATTTTAAATTTGGGAGAGACTTTAAGTTTAATTAAATGTTGGTATTTAAAATACCGTCGTGTAGAAAATTCAAATTTGGAACTGTGCATGGTGCACTGAAATTTAGAGGTCTTTAAGATACTGTTGTGTGGAAAATTCAAATTTGGAATTGTGCACGGTCACTGAAATTTTGCACGGTGCACTGAAATTTAGAAAATGTTTGCACATTGCCTAATTACACCTTGCCGAATTAAAAATTTGTTTAAATTTCAGTAGAATATACCATGGTATGGAACATTTTTAAGTTTGGAAATATACCTAATTAAAAATTTGTTTAAATTTCAGTAGGAAACACTGTGGTATGGAAGTGTTAAGTTTAAAATTGTTTAGTTTTTGAATATAATGGAATTTGGTATGGAAAATTTAAGTTTAAAATTGTTTAGTTGTTTGAATGTAATGAAATTTGGTAGAATTTTAAATTTGGGAGAGACTTTAAGTTTAATTAAATGTTGGTCTTTAAAATACCGTCGTGTAGAAAACTCAAATTTGGAATTGTGCATGGTGCACTGAAATTTAGAAAATGTTTACATCTTGACTAATTACACCTTGCCTAATCAAAAATTTGTTTAAATTTTAGCGAGAACATCGTGGTATGGGAAATTCAACTTTGGAAAATATGTGCAGCAAAATTTCTTTAGTTTTGGATATCGTGAAATTTGGGAGAATTTTGAACTTTAAATTTAATTAAATTGCGGAGTTTAAAATATCGTTATGTGGAAAACTCAAAATCGGAAATGTACACATTAAAATTTGGTTGGATTTCGGTGTCCTGAAATTTAGAAAATGTCTGCATCTTGCCTAATCGCACCTTGCCTAATCGAATGTTTGTCTAAATTTCGGTGGGAACACCGTGTTATGGAATATTCAAGTTTGCAATTTTGTGTGCCACAATTTGTTTAGTTTTGGATATATATATATATATATATATAAATTTGGGAGAACTCTGCATTTTTAAATTTAATCAAATTTCAGAGTTTAGAAAGAAGCAGGAAAAAAAACAGAGGGGTAAAAAAAAAAGGGCCGAGGTCTGGCAGCAGCCAGCCCGGCCCAACAGCGGCCCAGCTGGCCGGCCCAGACCAGCCGCGGCGTCACGCTGCGTCAGCGGCAGCTGGGTCCTGCCGCGGCGGGGCGGAGGTCGCCGGCGGCGCGTCGCCGCGCCCTGGGACACGCGCGTGGACGCGCTGGACGCGCGCGAGCACGGGCGACCCTATAGCGGCGGCGCCGCCCCTTCTAGGTCGCCGGAACGGCGCCGGCGATGCGCGGAAGCGGCGGCGGCCAGCAGCACGGCGACGTCGATCCCGGGGCGGCCGCGGCGTTCTGGCAGCTGATCCGCGACGAGGAGATGGAGGCGGCGACGGCGGAGCGGCCCGAGGGCTCTGGTGCGTGCGGGGAGCGGCGGAGCAGCGGCGGACCACGACGGCGTCGACGGCGGCCTCCGCGCCGCTCGTGAGAGAGAGGGGGGAAGGGGATCTCTGCGGCTGTTTTACAAAAAAGAACCCAGATTTTCGCGTAATTGCAGACAGGTCCCTGGAGCCGGTTTTTCTGTGAAGAACATGGAATTTTCGGGCCCGCTGTATCTGTTTGCAAAAAAGCCAGGGGCGCTGTGAGGCTGACGTGTGGGGCCCACCGCGGACTGTTCAACACTGTTCATTTTCTACAGTAGTTACTGTAGGTGCTACAGTAACTCGGGCGCGGAGAGGCCGCCGTTTTGCCCAACTTTTATATACTCGATGATATGATGTTCACTTGTTACTCTGGTCGGTCACAATACCATAGAGTAGATATAACATTTCATTCTTGAAACAATATTCATATTGCGATGTTATTCGTGGATCTGGGAAAAATCCAAAAGTGAGGAAGATCTTGGGAACAAGGCTACTGTTGTCAGTTGGTAGTAAAAAACAAAATCCTGCATTGTGCTCTTCCTTCTGTTTTTGTTGGAGTAAACAGCCAATAGAATTATTAAAAAATATTCTGCATGTGTACTTGCATAAGTTGGGAGAACTTACGTCGCACGGTCTAGTGCGTGGATTAATTCAGAGATACTTATTTTACCTGACTATGCTTTGTACTGACGTAAGAGATTATTAAACAGAAGGGCACAAAGACACCTATACCCCAGTCTTGTCATTGCTTGATGCTATTTAACTGTAGAGTTCTCTGGCGAAGTGCGAAGTTGCTGGATTGTTGTTCCCAATGCTGCTCATCCCTAAGGCACAGCCATACAAGAGCAGTAATCACAGCAGACTGTTTATCGCTCAAAGATGCAAACATGTGAATATAATATTCTACGGCTGTTTGCTTCACTATGTGGAATGTGATGCCACTCGGATCTATAGTATATATAGGAATGAAAAATGTACAAAGCCTCGTATAAGTAGGTGGCCTTACTCATTGCATCAACCATTTTAGTGTTCCATGCACAATGGTGGTAAAGGGGAGTAGTTTCAGTGGGTAGATACTACCACCTGGCTCACAGCGCGCTGAAGTCCTAAACTCTCCTACCGATTTACCAAACACATGATTCCTCAAGAAAACAAGGTTCCTCTTAAAATTTAACAATGACACCAGCTTCCAGTATATTTCACTCACTAAGCACCTAAAGTACCTATCACTTTTTTTTTTTTTTTGAAAGGATCTGATTCATATATCAGGAAGCCCAGTACAAATTACAAACAGGTCCGAAAAGAAAAGAAAAAAACAAAGAGGACCCCGAAACTTGCACAGAGCACCCCGAGCTGCCTGGAGAAACCACAATCAGACCCACCACCGCCTCGCCCCAAATTCCTAGACGCTGCCGGCGGCGCCGTACCGCCGTCCGTCGAGAAGAAGGCGCCACCACCTTGTAGAAGACCGCAGACGCCATCCGCCGCAAGCAGCGGAATCTAACCTCGCTGAAAGAGCACGGCCAAAGCGCCGTCTTCCCGCTGCCGCCGAACTTCCAGCCGCCACCACAGCGCCAAGGACCACCACCACCAGCACCCACCTCCGCACGGTCGCTCCCCTCGCCACCACGGCCGGCCGGAGCAGGACCCACGAAGAAGACGACCACCTGCAACACCACGACCAACAAAACGGGAGCCCGACCACCTCCAGTTTCTCCCCTCGCCGCCACGGCCGGCCGGAGAAAAGGAGGCAGAGCGAACTGGAGTCCGGCGAACTGGAGATCGCCAAATCACACGCAGACACCACAACTCCCCACCACCATCCAGCTTTAGCAAGCGCCGTACTTTCCTCTTTCTCCCCCTCGCCACCAAGGCCGGCCAAGAGCAAGAGTAGAGCACAGCAAATCCAAACCTGGAGGCAAACGCGCTTATTGAAGGAGCCGGCACCGATACAGTCCCCAATCTTCTTCCTCCATGGAAACAAGACGAGAACACCCGGCGACCACCACCCAGCGCCGCGCGAGAGCACCGGAGTGGACGAGCTCAAGTAGGCGACCTTATTGGCGGAGATGCCTGGCATCAGCTCCTCCGCATGCGACCACTCCCGCCGTTGAAGCAGCACAGCAAAGAACACCAACACCAGGTTGCACCAGATCCGGCCGGAGAGATCCGGCATCCTACTCCCAAACGCCACAACGGGACAAGATCTAAAACTAATATAAACACTACTAAAATCAGCACCTTTCCTCCACCATCTCTGGCCAGCAACGCCGGCGAGAGAGGCTTCAGATCGGGCTGGAGCTACGGAGGAGACTCTCAGTACTGTAGCAGGAGAGAGAAAGGGACTTTTCGTGGCTGAAAGTTTGCTAAGTCTAAAGTACCTATCACTTTTTCACATGTATTGCTAATATCCCTTGTCTGATATCACCTGTTCATCAGTGATGGCAAATACATGTTCATCAGCTGTTGGAGGCAGCGCAGATATAAGGGATGGTGACAGTGGTGGCTGGAACGCTGAACCATTTACCAGTTTGGCTTGTTCAAGTTTCAAATAGCACTATTTCACCAAGTTTTATCTCCAAAAAAACAAAAAATTGTATGCACATCATGTTCATCAGCGGTTGGAGGCAGCGTGGATATAAGGAATGGTTGTGATGCATCTGCATAATCTAACTTATTCCATTCATGTCAACAGAGAGCCCCATTCACTCAAGACTGACATGAAGTGAACGTTCTGAAATAAAAGAAGGCTTCAAAATCAGATTTAGAGTCTGCTTGTCTCTAGAAAGAAGATCCCCATCTATTTGTTGCTCGATGGTGACTATAGCATGTTCTTGAAACAAAGCCACTTTTGAGTGGTTTTGTTTTTAAATCTATTATATTTACTTTTGTAAAGATCTGAAACTTACTCTCTTTACTCTTATAAATCTCTTATAAGGGATCTCCTCCTCTGCCTCCCGTGTCGCTCTCGGGCGACACCGGGGGCCCAAACCCTAGCCGCCCTCCCCCTCTCCCTCCCTCACCCCCTCCCTCCTCGCCGCTGCCGGAGGTCGCGCCGGGCAAAAGCCCCAGGCGGTGACCGGTGATGGCGGCGGCGGGGATTCCTCCGTGCGCAAGGCGGCGGACCCCTCTCCGGCGGCGGTGGGGCGTGGTCGGCGGCGGGCGCGGCGGCGAGGAGTCGCGGTGTCCCGGGGCGAGCGCCAATCGACGACGGCGGAGGTGGCTCGTCCTCCTCGCGACGGAGGCGCCTCTGCAGTCCGGCTGCTCTGCGGGCTTGTTCGGGCCCAGATGGGCTTCGGCGGGCCGCGGCGCTGGCTCCGGCTGCAGGCAGGCGCGGGGGGCGCCTCTTCGCGCTAGCCCCTGGGCACCGTGGCGGTGCTGGCAGCTGGCCTGGGCGTTCCCAGTCCGTGCTCCCCCGATTTGGTGCGCCGTCTCCCTTCATCCCTGCACATCTCCGGCAGCGGCTGCGCTGGCTTCTTCTCCCCCTCCCCCACCCCCCGGTTCTTCGTCTCGTCTTCGTGCGTGGCACGGCGGGTGCGTTGCAGCCTCGTGCTGTACCAAACTTGGCGGGCTCTGGCGGCGGGTCTCCCGTCCCCTGGCCTGGTGCATGCGGCCGGACTTGACCGAGGTGGTGATCTCTGGGTGGGGCCGCACTTGGCTCCCTCTGGTGCGCGCTGTTGGGAGATGGCGCCCGGAAGCTTCCCGCGGTGGCCTCTGCCGGTCTGGCTTCCGGTTCAGGTTTGGGCTCGGTGGCGCGTCTTGATGCCAGCTCCCGGGGAAACCCGTGAGCAGACCACGGCGGCGCCTCCGGGCGTTGCTTACCTTGTTGGAGGCGTGGTGTTGGAGCTATTACATTGCTCGCAACCCCGATGTGCAGGTGAGGTCCAAGCGAAAGCTCTGCGACGGCCGCGCCTGTGGGCGTGGCTGCCCTTCTTGAAGGCGTTGCAAGGATCCCTGCTCTTCGCCTTTGGGCCTGATTGGCGTGTTGAGCTTGCTGTTCTTGGGTTTATCAGGCAGCGAGGCTTTTGGCCTCGCAGTGCTGCCATTTGGTGCTCTTGGCGTGCTTGTTGGCTGTGCAAGCTTGGCAAATATCCGATGGGGATGGTGGCGGCATTGTCGCGAGCTTCGTGTTGTTGGTGCGGTCTCGGTTGATCGGCCCCCTTCGGCGGCGAGGTCGCCTCCCCACGTGGCACTGGTGCTAGGCCAGAGTGCTTGGGGCTGCCCCTTTGGCTGAGGTCGGGGTCAAGGTTCGTGGCGCTGGTGCTAGGCCAGTCTCACTCGTTGGTCCCCGTTCGCTCCTGGTTCGCCAGCTTGTGGGGTAGTCGCCATGCAAGCAAGTGGTGGTGCTGCAATCTGCAATGTCTCGGGACCGTGATGCCCTTCGACGGCGTCGGACGCACTCCTCAAAGCACTGTCCTGCCCGTCTTCCTGGTGGTGGTCGTCATGCGAGCACGCCTGTTAGTGCTTCTCAAGTGCACCTGTACCCCTCTCCCACCCCCTTTGTGTGTGTGTTGGTGTGCGTTGTTTTTGTTTTGTCTTCTCTTGGTTCCTCCCTGTAAAATTCGGGTTCGCTTGAACCCATTAAACAGAAAATGAATACAATTCAGGTGGAGGGTCTTCTCCGTCCCCCGGTGACCATTCAAAAAAAAAAATCTCTTATAAGCAAAGTAAATTTTTTTTTGCGGGGGCTCTTATAAACAAAGTTGTGCGGTTAATTGAATTGACTTATACCATGGTAGAAATATTTTTCATAAAGTTAGGGACACTGATATTACAAGCGTTGGAAGAATTGATGCAACATACGACAAAAAATAACACTCGTAGCATCCCATGAGATTTAGCTAGGAACGAACTGAATTTTTCAGTTCTTGGCTAGATGTTACAGTTTTTCCTTCCGTATTTAAGGCTGCGGCTATTTGTATCGTGATGTCATTAGTGTATACATGCTAGGGATCACATGAGATGTATCACCTCATGCCCTGTCCCATTCAAGCTATGAATGCAACTGAATAAACTACAATGATTTTCTCAGTCTCCGGCTACAAGCCTGTAGCAAAATTATTCAACGGTTGATTGGGCACAAGAGGATACTCCTCTGCTGCATTTTGACATACTCGTGCTTAGTTTAGAAATTATTCACGAAAATCTGTTAAACATGTGTCTTCCATGGTAAAGCAACTTGGACGGTTTAGCCATATATGGAAATGGTTGCTAGAGAACGGGGCAGTAGCCCGTGGCTTGGGTCAGAGTGGCGGTTGATTTCTACTATATCAACGCCACCAAAGGCTAGTCCTCGTAGGCTTTCAATTTTTTTTTTGAAATGGTTGCTTTTTTCTTGTGTAAGACAGGTCACAGTTGTTGTAGTGCATTGATAGGTGTTAAAACAGGCATGCACCACACATTGCTCCGTAAATACTCCTTCCGTTCCGAATAATCATTTTAGCTCTTTTACTTTAGCACCGTTGGAGCTAACATCCCTCGGGAAAAGGTAAGGTAAAATGCGTCACTCATTGTTGGTAGTAAAAACAGATCATTCATTAAATAATTTTCTTTAATTCTCTTTTTCTTGCACCGAACAGCCAATAGACTGATTCAGAGATGTTCTGCATGTGTTGGTGCACGAGCTTGATATACTCTTCTTGCCCTTTTCATCGTAGAACAGTAGACTGATTCTGAACGTTCCTGCATGTGTAGTTGAATAAGCTTGGGAATTTGGTTAAGTTTGAGAGTTTCTTATGCCACACCTAGCGTATGATAAGTTAAGAGATATATTACATGATTATGTCTAGTCGCAGCTTCTATTTCAGGGCTACAAGAACTTATTGTACATAGGTGACATGTTTTCCCCGGGTTGAGATTCGCTGACTTTGTAAAAGGCAAAGTCAGGTGACTTTGTGCCACTGACATGTGGAGCCCACCATGTGTGGGGTCTACATGTCAATGACTCAAAGTCAGCCAAAGGCAGCAGGGGCAAAGTCAGCGAATCTCAACCCGTTTTCCCCACCTCGTGTGTCCTTTGGTCTCCTACTTCTTTTTAACCCTCACTGCTATCTTTCCTCACGCTGTAGTTCTTTTGATAATTTGATAAATTAACTTTCCCGATGCCACTCATACCTAAGCCACATCTATGCCAGGTTCGTAATTGCTTGTTGAATTGGGATGGAAAAGAAGATAAATACTCCCTCCGTCCAAAAATAAGTGTCTCAAGTTTATCCAAAACTGAATGTATCTATACATAAAACATGTCTAGATACATCAATTTTTGAGCAAACTTGAGACATTTATTTTGAGACGGAGGGAGTAATAGTCTAAAGCTTTGTTTGCTTCACTACATGGGATGTGACCACTCTGATACATGGTATATAGAGAGGAGAAGTATATGATGCCTCAGGTAAGTATGTGTCCCCTTGCTCATTGGATAGGTACTGCCAAGTGGCCTAGCACACGAGAATCTTGCAATCTAATACTCCCTCCGTCCAAAGATAAGTGTCTCAAGTTTGCCAAAAAGTGGATGTATCTATACATGAAACATGTCTAGATACATCCACTTTTGGTTAAACTTGAGACACTTATATTTGGACGGAGGGAGTAACAAGTTACCAAGCACATGGCTCCTTAATGAAAAGCAAGGTTTCTCTGAAAAGAAAACAAGTACATCAGCTTTAGCTTCGAGCAGCTCTCACTCACTAGTAAGAGCATCTTCACGGGTACGCCCGAAAGAGTGTCCGGCAATGCACTGTCGGCATGTTGCTGGGAGCGTCCCCCAATAGTTGCCGGACAAAAAAGAGAGATTCCCCCAGCGGCACGTCCGATACGAAAAGCACTGCCGGCAACTTAATTCCTTGACATAATCACAAACACCTTCTCTATGCACTACGGCGCGCCGGCGGAGATGGCCTGGATGGAGCCGGCGCCGCGAGGCTCGTCCGGCCGCCAACGCCTCCTACTCCCGCGCTGCTTCACCACCCGGCCGCCTGCTTCCTCTCCCTCACCGCCCTCGTGGTCGCCGCCCTCGGCCACCACGCGCGCTCGGCTGGCAGCCCTCGGCCACCACGGAGGAGTGCGTGCGTTGCCGCGAGTTGCCGGCACGCCCAGCTCGCTCCCTAGAACCTGGGGTTGAAGCGGGCGTGCCGGACGCTAAGTTGGGGTTGCCGGCATATTTTTTTCCCTATTGAGACCACCGCTAGGGGGGCTTTTTGCGTTGCCGCGCCCAATAGAGCTATTGGGAGCAGAGTTGGGCGCACCGGTGGAGATGCTCTAATTAACCACTTCCAGTTCTCTCACTCACAAGGTTTATAAAGCGGTAGAAAGCCTGTTTCGAGAGATTAATCTATACAAGAACCAGGACTACAAGTCAGACATGGCATCCACGATTGGCAATGGTGCCGTGCCAGCTGAGGAGTTGACTGAGGACCGAGGATTCGTGATAGACGAGGAGGATGAAGTGGAGGAAGACAGTGCACATGCTGGTATGGTTGAATGAGCAGTCATGTCTGCATAAATCCATTTCTCATGATGGGTTCTTGCCTGCTGCAGATCATAGGTCTGAACTGCATCTGTTTAATTCATATTATTTTATTTTCGCTGCTTTAAGTTAAAGAGTGTTTCTTAAAATGTGTAATCATATATCTCTGTTTATCGGTATTGACATTGTTTGAAACCATATCTCTATCTAGGTGTAACAATTGTCATGAGTTAAATATATTTCCTGTCATGTTCTATGTTATTTGTTATACGCTGTTCACTTGTCATTCTGGTCGGTCACAATACCATAGAGTAGATGCAACATCTGATTCTTGAAACTACATTTGTATTTCGATGTGATTAGTGGATCTAGGAAAAAAAACAATGGTGAGGAGGATCTTGGGAACAGGACTGTTGCCATTGTGCTATGCCTTGTGTTTTTGTTGGACTAAACAGCCAATAGAATTATTCATCGGTTCTGCATGTGTACTTGCATAAGTTGGGAGAACTTACGTCGCACCAATGGCTGGATAAAATCAGATATTTCTATTTTACCTGACTCTGCGTCGTAGTAATGTAAGAGATTATTTGACAGAAGGGCACCTATACCCAAGTGACAGCCAAGTTACTGGTTACGTGGTGCGACCAGATCCCAGTCCTGGTTGCTTGATACTCTTTTCCAGTAGAGTTCTTCCGAGCCACAGCCATAATAGAACAGAAAACACAGCAGGTTGTTTTATCACTCAAAGATGCAAACTAGGGATGAAAAAACGGTAAAATGGATAATAAGTGGGACAAGTGGGTCCCGCTTTCCCATCCTTAACGCAAACAGATAAAAAATAATATTCTACAGCTCTTTGCTTCACTACCTGGGTGTATTGCCACTCAGATATATGGTTTATATAGGAAGGGAAAAAGGGGAAACACTTTAGGCTCCTGAGATCCAGTGCTCTCTCTTGTTAGAAAAATTGAAAGAGTTTTTAAATATCTGGAAAAAAATCTTGCATATTTTCAATGATGTATTTCACAAACGTGCAAAATCTCAATTTAAAATACTTTATATTCTGAGCTACACAAAAATGGCCACATTTGTCATATTTTTGTAGATCAAAATATAAATTATTTCGGGACATACCATTTACAACATGCAGGATTTTTTTGGATTTTTTAAAACTTCTAATATGATTTTTGAAAAAAAAGGTTGAGAGAGCACTGGAGCTCAAGAGTAACAAATCTCTACTCGCGAAAAGGTACAGAGCCTCCTATAAGTAGGTGGCTTTACTCATTGCATCAGCACAATGGTGGTAAAGGGGAAGTAGTTTCAGTGGATAGATACTACCACATGGCTCACGACACACCAGAGTCTTAAAATCTCATAACAATTTACCGAACAGTTCCTTAAGAAAACAAGGTTCCTCTTAAAATTTAAAAATGACATGAGCTTCCAGTATCTCTCACTCACTAATCACTAAGCACCTCAAGCATCTCTCACACACTAGTATCACTAGTATCCACTCACTAATCACATGTAGTACTAATATCCTTGTCGGATATCACCATTTCATCAGCGAACCATTGTGGTGTTTTTGAGCCGCTTGCAAGTGATGGTGATGGCTGGAGTGCTGAACCATTTGCCATTTTGGCTCGCTCAAGTTGCAAATACCAACACCCCTCTTTCACTAAGTTTTATCTCGAGAAAAACTAAAATATATTTTTATAAAGGTAATACATTAATAAGGAATTAGAGATGCACACGGCCAACCCCCCCCCCCCCCCCCCCCCCCGCAAACTGACCAGTGAAAAGTAGCAGGAACACCACCACTAATGTCCACACCCGATTGCAAAAAAGTTCTCCAAGAATGACGCCTCCAAGAAGTGAACTGTGCACTAACACCATCGTCGCCTGATCATAAATCATGGGTTTTCACCCAAGAAACTCCGATTAAACTCGATACAATGCTTTTAACAAGGAGACGAATAGAGATCCACCATTGCCAATTACTAAAATTTGTATGCACATCATATTTATCAGCTGGAGACGAAGAGAGATCCACCATTGCCAGCTAATAAAATCTATATGCACATCATGTTCATCAGCTGCATAATCCAACTACCAACTTATTCCAGTTATGGGAACAGAGAGTTCCATTCACTCAAGGCTGACATGCTGTGGACGTTCTGAAATTAAAAATGCTTCAAAATCAGATTCCGGATCTGCTTGTCTCTAGAAAGAAATCTCTATCTATTTTTGCCTGGATGGTGACTGTACCATGCTCTTGAAACAAAGCCACTTTTAGCGGGTTTGCTTATAAATCTCTTCTCTTTACTCTTGTATAGATCTGAGACTTATTCTATTTACTCTTATAAACAAAGTTGTACGGTTAGTTGAATTGATTTATAGCATGAATTTTTTCCCCCAAAGTTAGGGACTATGATATCACAATGTTTGAACAATTCATGCAACACACGACAAAAAAATTAACACTCATAGCATCGCTTGAGAATTTAGCAAGCAAGGAACTAAATTCTCAGTTCCTGACTAGATCATTTCTAAAAAAGAAAGTTTCTGACTAGATGTTACAGTTTTTAATCCTACTATACCTCCTTATTTCCCTGTTTACGGCTATTTGTATCGTGATGTGATTACTGTATATCTGCTAGGGATCACATGAGATTTATGTCCCATTCTAACTATGAATGCAACTGAATGAACTACAATGATTTTGTCAGTCCCCCACTACAAACCTGGCGCAAATTATTCACGAAAATATGTTAACTTGTGCCTTCCATGGTAAAGTAACTTGGACGGTTAGACCATATATGGAACATGGTTGTTTTTTTCTTGTGAAAGACAGGCTGCAGCTGTTGTAGTTCAATAATAGGTGTTAAAACACGAATGCGCCACAAATTGCTCCAGAAATAGGTGCTAGCATCCCTGAGGAAAAATTAAGGGAGCTAACATGGTTACTATCTCTCTGCCATTATAGTTGCATATGGCTATTGCTGGTAGTAAAAACAAATCATTCAGCAAATAGTCATCATTATCTTTCCTTGCACCGAACAGCCAATAGACTGATTCGGAACTGTTCTGCATGTGTAGGTGCAGTAGCTTGATCCCCTCTTCTTTCCCTTTTCATCGTACAACCAGTAGACTGATTCTGAACGTTCTTGCATGTGTAGTTGAATAAGCTTGGGAATTTGGTTAAGTTGAGAGTTGCTTACTACTCTCTCCGTTTTTTAATATAAAATGTTTTAGGTGTTGCACATGTTGTATAGATACTAAAGTGAGTGAATATGCACACTAATATGTATATGTCTATATACATTTCTGTACATATGCATGTGGACAAATGCTAAAACATCTTATATTAAAAAACGGCGAGAGTATGTCGCACCTAGTGCATGATAAGTTGAGAGATATATTACTGTAGTGGCAGATCCTTTCTCAGGAGTGCAAGAAATTATTGTACATAGGTGACATGCTTTTCCAGCCTCTTGTGTCCTTCGGTGTCCTGCTTCTCCTCTTGAACCCCCACTGTGACGTCCCATCGCGCTGGAGTTTTTTCGATAAGTTGATAAATTATTTTTCCCAGTGCCGCTCATTCCTAAGGCACATCCATGCCAGGTTAGTATTTGCTTGGTGAATAGAGATGGAAAAGAAGAATAATACATAGTCTAAAGCTTTGTTTGCTTCACTACATGGGATGTGTCACCACTCTGATATCTTACTATATATAACAGGCGGAAGAAACCGCGCCCCGTCATTCGTCCACGTCGCCTGCAATCCATGGCCGTCCGATGCGCGCGACGGACGGCCAGGATCCGCGCACGTCGCCCCCCATCGGGGCACTGTAGCTAGCTACAGTACCACGGGATTTTCTACCAATGGGGGGCTGCCACGTCGCCCGGTCGCCCCCCCGGTGGAACCGGCCACCAGCCGGTTGCCCGCGCACACGAAAATTGACGCAGAAATTTTACGGTTGCCCCCCCGCCAAGGACTGGATTGTAATTACGGGAAATATGAAGGACTTCCGTGTAAAATTGCCAGCGAGACCCCCTTCCTCTCCTTCTCTCTCGCGCGACCGCGGGGTCGCCGGCGGCGCCGACGCGCTCCGCCGCCACCATGGCTCTTCTCCCTCGAATCGAAGGGCACGACGAGATGCGCCGTCGCCGCCGCTTCCTCCTTGCCCAGATCCGCCTGCGGAGCCGCCGTATTCACGCCGGAATCCTCGCCGCCGTGGGCGCTATACGCCGCCGCGTCCGCGCTTCGCCGGCGCCGCCCCGGCGACCATTTAGGGGATGCGCCGCCACCTATAAGTAGCCCGCGGCCAGGCGCATCTCACGCGCCCAGCGGCGCTTGCGCGGGCTCGCCGGAGCGGCGTGCCCGTGCGCGGCGGCGCGCCCGTGCGCAGACTCCATTGCTGACGTCATAATGACGTCAGCCCTTCTTTTTAAATCTCTGTCCATTTCTGAAAATGCTTAAAATTGATTAAATTTCAATAATTCATAACTTATTCATTTAAAATCGCAAAAATAAGAATAATATACCAAAAATTTCATAAAAATGAGATCTTTCTATTAATGCCATAATCATACATGTTCAAAACAATTACATTGATGCCATTAGTCAAACACTATTAAACCCTAAATTTAGAATATGGGTATGCTTCATAGACCTATTTAATTTGGCTATGCATCTAGAGTTGTGACAAATGTTAAAGATGTTATGTCATTCATGTGTCTGCGCGTTACATCGACGCCATGTATTGATTGTCGTTTATTTCTTTCCGCTGTTTTGGTTATTCTCGATGATACGTCCCGAGTACGAATACGAGTTCAACATGGTACTCAGCGACACCAGAAGAATGCAGAATACTTTATCACCACCAATCAAGTCAAGCAGAAAATTTCCGATGATATAACATTTCGTTCAATTTCCAAATCTGCACAATTTTTAAATCTAGACGTTTTCAAATTTAAATTTTTTCACACGAGTGGGAAAAATATGAATATTTTAACCTGTTAAAATGTTAAATGCACAAGTATATCAGCATGACCACAAAAATAAACGTTGCCTATTTACGTCATATGATCAAATTTCAAATTTGAATATTTTAAAATGTTAAATGCATTCCAAATCTTAGCATGTAATAAACGCAAAAAACGAATGCCTTCCAAATGTGAGCACTTACGAAAACGCAAACATGATTCAAATATGAAAAAATTCCCAACTTTACCAATTTCCGAAATTCGAACGGTTCCCAAATACAAACTTTTTTTTACTTCCACTAAATTTAAATCTTAAAAACATTTGGATGATATATCATGACCGCAAAATCTAAGCATTTAATAAACGTGAAAACAATTCAAATATGAATATCTCCCCAATTTGACCATTTCAAAAATTTGAACAACTTCTCAATCTAGACAATTTTTAAATTTCTACAATTTTATGATTAAATAATTCAAAATTTTAGCCCACGGGCGCGGCGGAGTCCGCGCTTATTCCCCTAGTATGGTATATATAGAGGAGAATAAATGATGCCATAGATAAGTAGGTGTCCCCTTACTCATTGGATAGGTAAGTGCCAAGTGGTTTGGCACACACGGAAATCTTGCAATCTCATAACAAGTTACCAAGCGCATGACTCCTTAAATAGAAGTAAGGTTTCTCTGAAAAGGAAACAAGTACATCAGCTTTCTTTCGTTTTTAAATATAAGATGTTTTAAGTGTTACACATGTTGTCTACATACATATTACAGTGAGTGCACATACACACTACAACATGTCTAGATAAATTAGTATATAGATGAATGTGGATATAGTGTAAAACATCTATACTCCCTCCGTCCCAAAATAAGTGTCTCAAGTTTGCACAAAAGTGGATGTATCTATACATGTTTTATGTCTAGATACATCCACTTTTTGACAAATCTAAGACAGTTATTTTTGGACGGAGGGAGTATTAAAAAACGGAGGGAGTAGTAACTAACCACCTCGTGTTCTCTCACTCACAAGTCACTGAGAACTTACATCATCTCTCACTCTCAAAGCACATGTAGACGATGTGAGTGATTATCAAATGCTGAAAGGGGCTAAAAGGGTCACGATTATCAAATGCTGAACAGAGCTTTTTCCATTATACTTGCATGTTAAATGGTCGCTGGTGGCCTTAATTCTGCTGTTAGTGCAGCCGCGGTGGTGGGGTGACTTGGAGTACACTGACCCAAAAATGCTTTGCTAGTAGTGTTTTGTCCGTGCACTATGCCACCATCTGGGCCTCCTTTTATTTTCCAAAGCAGATGCGATGCATGTGGACGCCATTTTTCATTGAACCAACCACCACAGTGTGCCTTCTCTCTGGTCAGCTTCGCGGTCGAACCGGTCTCGTCATTCTATGCCCTCCGGTAAACCATGGTGGGATGAAGAAGCGAACGGTGACTTGACTAAAATTTCGAGGCTCTGTTGTCGGTCTTCTGTTGCCGGAGGGAGACTTCTCTGCTACACTGTTTGGTGGTTTCGTTTTAACAGCTTAATCCTACCTGCATTTTGATAGTAGTAGTACTTTTTTTCTGTGGCAACTGGATGGAGTCAGTGTGTGCTTTGTGGCATCCACTGGCCTGAGTCGCTCACTCCGACAGGCCAACATAAACGGGTATGAATTTTGTCTACGTTTTATCCGTTTGGGTCGCTAAACGGATATGCGTTCGGCCATGTCCGTCCTTCTTAGGCCACTGCACCCAACGGGACGACCTATTTGGTCTGCCGGTCAGGGTTTTGATCATTTATTGACTCGGCCATTTCATACAATATAAATTTAAACAAACAATATAAATAGTTTATTACAATTCAAATAATTCAGTAAATAATACAAATTGTTTTTTACAAATCAAATAAATAATAATTGTAGCAAATGGAACTACTGGTTCCCGTAGTTTTGTCACAGATGCTCCACCAAATCATTTTGGAGTTGAATATGAGTCTCTTTTCACGAATATCACGGTGGAAGTCGAGAAACTGAGCAAAAGATGACACTCCTGGGCTCAACCAACTTATCCTGAAACTGCCATTCTTGATCTTAGATACGGTTATCACGCTCATCATCTAAGATCATGTTGTGCATGATCACACAAGTTGTCATCACCTCCCACATGGTCTCCTTGCTCCATGTTTTAACAGGATGCCGAACAATAGTCGATCGTGTTTGTAGCGCACTGAAAGCACGCTCCACATCATTTCTAGCACTCTCTCGTTTTTTGGCAAACTTTTTCTTCTTCTCATCATTTGATTGAAGATTGTCTTCACAAATATAGTCCATGTAGGGTAGATGCCATCAGCTAGATAATATGACTTGTTAAGTTGTATGTCTGGCCATTGATCTGATAGGTCACCTCGGGGGCATTGCCATGGGACAAGCCTGTTGAACAACGGAGAGCGCTGAAATGTCATAAGAACCTGCCATGCCGAATAAAGAGTGACAAATCCACAGTTGATATGTGATGTCACGGCTTCAAGTAAGACCGTGCACTCTCCAACATGTCCCTCGTACTGCCCCTGCCATACAAATGGACAGTTCTTTCACTCCCAGTTCATACAATCTATGCTACCAATCATTCTAGGAAAGCCTCTAGACTCGCTGATCGACAAGAGTCGGGTCGTGTCCTCAACAGTGGGTTCCCTCAAGTACTCCTTGCCAAAGACCTGAACCACAGCTTTGCAAAAAAATTACATTACTTCTAAGCATGTGGACTCACTCATCCGCACGTACTCATCCACAAGATCACCGACAACTCTATATGCAAGCATGCGAATAGCTTTGGTGCATTTTTTATATAAGGAGAAGCCGAGGGTACCAACGGCATCTCTCTTGCATATGAAATAATCACCAAAATGCATCACACCCAATCGGATATGGTTGATCAACGATCTTCTCATCCGGAAGCGGCGCCAGAAAATCTTGGTAGGATATGTTGGTTTGACCCGACGAAGTAGTCCCCGTAAAGCTGGACGTGGCCAGCTGATCTGTTGTGGTCCAAGGCAGTAGCGGCCCAACAACGACCCTCTAAACAATGGCCGCTGCTTCACTATGTACTCATTGACGATGAGGGTGGCATCAAGGACATCAAAATACTCATCGGAGCTATCCATGGCGGAGTCGTACCTCAGTACGGTCGAACACCTTGTGGGCGGCGTCGGGTCGCGGGCACTACGAGCCACGAGATTCACCGGCCGCGGTGGGGAAGAGGAATAGGCGGCGGCAGCCCGGGAATGGCTTAGAGTACCAAATCGGGGTGGCGACGGCGGGGTGACGACGAGAGGGGCGAGGGAGGTGGAGAAGATTGGGGTGGGGAATGGTCTGTTGGGCGGGCCTGGAGCGGACAAAGGAAGGACACAGGAGTTGTCCGCGCGTGTCCGCGGCCGACGCAAACCTGACTCAAATTTGGACCGAGAATGGGTCGCGGCGGACAGAAAAACGAACATCGATCCGTTTGTATCGCCGCGTGACGATGGCTAGCTAGAGGACCATGGCAGGAGCGATCCCTGAATCCGGCCCATGCACGCCTGTCACGGTTTCCATGTGCCTGCCATGATCCATCATTGAAAATCGTCGCGAGAACATGTGAAATTCCACAAAATTAATCCTTTTGGCAAACTTTAATAAAAAATAACCTTTTTTTCAAAACTTTCTAAATCTAACCCTTTTTTGTAGCGCCCAACGGCGGGGCGCTAGACTCTTCTTTGTAGCGCCGTGGTAGAAGGAGCTACACGTCTGCCAGCGTGGCATTTAGGACCCTGCATGCCTTATGTGTAGCGTCATATAGCCTGGAGCTACACCATGTTTTGTAGCGCCTTATCAGACGGAGCTATCCTATTGAAATTTTGTAACATGAGAGACCCGAGAGCTGATATCGTCGAAGTGTCGCCAAAATGGCTAAGTCATGTGTAGCGCCGTATAGATTGGAGCTACACTATATTTTGTAGCGCCTTGTCAGAGGGAGCTATCCTATTGAAATTTTGTAACCCTAGAGACCCGAGAGCTGATATCGTCGAAGTGTCGCCAAAATGGCTAAGTCATGTGTAGCGCCAAAATGGCTAAGTCAACGACATACAAGCATATCATCGGGACGTCAAGAGCCAAAGATGTTGTTCCGCCATGCACATAGGGTTCAACATGAACTCCATAATACATCCCAATTTGTCTCCCAAACCATATGGTTGCCATGTACCTACACATGTTCTCTCTGCAACGAGTGCAAGTGACCTCTGTCGCTTCTGCCGTTGTCGCCGATCAGATACTCAGATCCCGATTTACTTTTCAGAAATTGGTCCTCTTTCTTGCAAATTCCGGAAATTGATGTCGATTGATTCTCTGTAACGGCTGTCAATAATGTCAGCAGAGAGAGCGCCGGAAAGGGAAGGAAGCCCGTGCGCTCGACTGAATAAACCCCCAGCCAGGTCCAAAAGCAGCATTCCGAATCGTCCGTGATTCCAATCCAATCACTCTTTCCTCCCCAATAGCGCTCGCTCTTCCTCCACCTCCACCTCCTCGCACGCTGCCGCGCCGACGGCGGCCACGCGAGGAGACGAAGGGGCCTGCTGCTGGTTGCCTTGATCTCCTCTGCTTCTCTCGGTAAGGAATACTGCCACCTTCCCCTACTTTTTCAGGCCCTTGTTTCCGGATGGGTTTCTCCAGTAGTTCGTGGCGCTCTTCCTTCGCCGTGGCATTGAGGAATCGTAGCGGATATGAACAGTGATCGCCAATCCGTTTGGTGGCGCGGTGCCCCGCTGATCTAACCCGATACCTGATCGGCGGTAACCCTCTCCATTCGTGGTTCAGTAGTTTCTTCTGCAGCGCGCAGTATTAGATCCGAGTTGATTCCGTATGACGACTTTAGTTCTTCGGTTGCGGGCGTGTGCTCATGTTCTGACAGATTTTGGGGTTTCCACTGAATATCCGCACGTGAACCGTGCCTTGGCCTGATAGATGCGAACCCTCTCTGTTTTCTGCGATTAGATGCAGAGCATCTCGCTGCATCTGCAGACATAAAGAGGTATGCTATTAACTGATGTTTTAGTCTGCCTGCCTGTGATTAGGACGTGTGATGGTATTGGTACGGTCAAGCAAACTATAGAACGTGTGATGATCGATTACTTATCACTGTGCAATTTTTCCTTATATATGAGACCAACGTTGTATTGCTTGTGCAGCTTATTTTCTATGTTTTACTGACAGTGAATGAAGCTTGCATTGGAATGAACGGTGCTGTTTTTTCGGTTATTCCGTTAAATTCTGTTATTTACCTTTCTTCTTATGGGTTTTGGCAGTAGTCGTTTTGCCAGCAACAGGGATTGTCCTGTTGTTGTTGTTTTTGTGCTCTATAATAATGTGACACATGACTGACACTCCTCCAATTTCTGAACTGAAATTGGAAACCGTTTGGGGCTCCTTTCTTCGGAAAAAAAAACTGACAGTTGTATCATACATTTCATATGATCAAGCAACCTAAATATGCTCTGAATTCCTGTGCATGAGCAAACAAAATTATGAATCATGTATTCGAATACATGATGTATTAATTTGATTTCTACTGTATTTAGCATCTGCAGACATAAAGAGGTTTATGCTGTTAAACTGATGTTTCAGTCTGCCTGCCTGTGTGATTAGGACGTGTGATGGTATTGGTACGATCAAGCAAACTATAGAACGTGTGATGGCTCGATTACTCATCATTGTGCAATTTTTCGGTATATGTGAGACCACCATGGTATTGCTTGCGCAGCTTATTTTCTATGGTTCACTAACAGTTGTATCATACTTTTCATATGATCAAGCAACTAAAATATGCTCTGAACTCCTGCTCATGAGCAAACAAAATTATGAATCATATACTATTTGAATTCACGATGTATTAATTTGATTTCAATTGTATTTGGCAATGGGGGACATAGCCAAGGACTTGACAGCTGGAACTGTCGGAGGTATCGCCAATCTGGTTGTCGGGCACCCGTTTGACACCATCAAGGTCAAGCTCCAGAGCCAGCCCAACCCTGCTCCGGGCCAGCTGCCCAAGTATGCCGGTGCCTTGGATGCTGTCAAGAAAACAGTTGCGGCCGAAGGGCCGAGGGGATTGTATAAGGGGATGGGGGCTCCTCTCGCTACTGTTGCGGCCTTCAACGCTCTCCTGTTCACTGTGAGGGGGCAGATGGAGACTCTCTTGAGGTCCGAGCCTGGGGCGTCATTGACGGTCAAGCAACAGGTCGTCGCTGGAGCTGGTGCGGGGCTTGCGGTCTCCTTCCTGGCATGCCCAACGAGCTGATCAAGTGCAGGTAACTAAAGTGGCACCACAGCAGTTTAATTTCATTTATTTTCGTGATGTGATCTAATCTCCACATCATTCAGACATGTGGAGATAAGACTTTATGTGCTGAAGTCTTGATATGCCCTTTCCTGCACAAACTGGATGTCTCTCATGCTATGTACTTCCTTGCCATGCATTCCATTGCATCACAATTCATATCGTTTAGCTTGCATCGTTATCATGCATTGCCACGATGTATTAATTCTCTGCAATCTATGTCATCGAAAGAAAATACCCAGGACCAATTATAAGCCTTGGTGCTGTAAGACCAATGTCAATAGGGTGCCTAACAGAAAAACTGAATTATCTCTCTAGTCAGTAGGGCGTCAGTTACAGAAAACCCCTGCGGTTTAATGGGTGGATCTAATGTCTGTGACATCCGGTTGGTTAGTTAGGACTTAGGAATCGATGTGGGATACTCATGATATTTACCTTTCTATGAAACTGATGTTTCCTGCACATTCTAGACATCATTGATGTTTTGTACTTCATAGGCATTCCACTGCATCTCAGATTATCTCACTTTCCTTGCATTACATCCAGGGGAGAGAAAGAAAAACATGGATGTTCTCAACTTCAGATTGGAATTATCTCAGATTTTATTTATTTGAAGAATCCAAAGAGACTTCAGATGAGTCGTAGAATGACAATTAAAACTGAGTTCAATCCTGTGTGTAAACCACAACATATTGGAATGATCAATCTAAAAGCATAACGCCTAAAAAGAACCAATTCATCTGCAGTGGATTGCTTCTGTTGATTCTAGGGTCACTGAAAAAAGTCTCTGAGCATTAACTTGCTATTTCTCTTAAGAAAAGTGGCATAAGACTTCGTAGCTAAAAATGGAATTTTGTCTCTGATAACTCTAAAATCTACCTTATTAGTGTTATGATTATTTACTTTGTAAAACACATCTTAAATTTATGATTACTTAAATCTACATTTGGGATAACAGTGCTGCACTTGATTTTGTTTGGCGTCACGGTGCAATTTGGCAATAGGCAAAGCCAAAGAATACATATAATCCCTTGCCGTACTTTCTTATGTCTTACTTTTGAAGAAGATAGGTGTAAGACATACCATATTATGGCTTCTGAGTTATCTCTGCTGGTTTGCAGGTTGCAGGCTCAGAGTAGTTTAGCTGAAGCAGGTGCTATCTCTGCTGCGGCGCTCCCTAAAGGGCCAATGGATGTGGCGAGGCATGTCATGAAGGACGCTGGCCTGAAAGGTCTATTCAAGGGCCTTGTCCCAACAATGGGCCGTGAGATCCCCGGCAACGCCATAATGTTCGGCGTGTACGAGGCCGTTAAGCAGTACATGGCTGGTGGTCCGGACACGTCGAACCTCAGCCAGGGCTCTCTCATACTCGCTGGGGGCCTCGCCGGAGGAGCATTGTGGCTCACAGTGTACCCTACCGACGTGGTAAAGAGCGTGATCCAGGTGGACGACTACAAGAAGCCGAGGTACTCGGGTCGATCGACGCGCTGAAGAAGATCGTCGCGGCCGAAGGGGTGAAGGGCTTGTACAAGGGGTTCGGGCCTGCCATGGCCCGCAGCGTCCCGGCCAACGCCGCCACCTTCCTGGCCTACGAGATCACGAGATCGGCTATGGGTTGACCCAAGGTTCCAGCGCCATCCCCCTCTCTTCTCCGACATAGCTGAAGCAACAGTTCGCAGAGCAATACAGACAGAAAACAGGACCACGGCAAGCAAAAGACCAAAGCACATTAACCATTCTTCTTTGCTGCGATATTATGTTCCAAAAACCTTGCAAATATTGGCAGCAATGGCGGATTGTTGGTATAATAAAGTTGAGCTTTACCTACGTGTGCGTGTGTCATGTGTGGAGGGGTGAGTAGTGTTTTAGCTGGTAATTTGGCTTGTCGTGATGGTTGGCTGGGAGTGGATTGGCCATCCGACGGCGATCCAATGGTTAGGGAGTGGTTCTCCGATGTCGATGTGGTGATGGCCTTTGTTTGTTGTTTTGTTGGGTTGCAAACAACGTCTGGTGAACGAGTGAGTGGGTGGTTCTGCCGTTCTCGTCTTGCTTGGCATCTGAACCACCTCTCCCTTCTTCCTGGCCTGTATTTTTTTGCCCCTAGCCTTCTGTGGTAGTGTGTTCTCTCCTCCTCTTGCTTCCCCGTAGGAGGGCGGAGTGAGTCCTTGCCAAGCTCCATTGAGGTCGGCCTGGAGTCTAGGAGTTCAGGTAATTTTCTTCTGTGTCCTCTTGTGAATGTTGCTCTTCCTGTTTCATGTTCAGACCACCGAGAGTTTGGACACCCGGTTGGGAATCGCAGTTCTTCATATTCATTTCATCGGATGTGGTGAACGTTTCAAGTTCTTTCTTCTTTTTCGCGGGGAAGGTTCTTGCTGAATGTGCCTTCTGATTCTAAAGCTCGAACAAAAACCCAAATCTTTGGTGCTGTAGTTGAGAGTGAGATGAGACAATGTCCTCATGCTGTGCTGTTACATTGCCGTACCTGCAATTGCAATACTTACTGCATATGCTTTGCAAGTGTGTCATCCCCAAAAGCTGGAATCTCCGGCAGATTCTTAACAAAGATTGCCAGGACTGCGATGATACGCTGAAGATCGTGCTCGTGCGCCCGTGGTTTCCGCAGAAATCTATGTACTGTTTTTTTGTCAAACGGTATCGTACAGTAGGCTGTAAAGATCGACAGGCTGTTCTTGTCCATTTGTTAATTTTGCTGTTGTGTTAAACAAATCAGCAAATAATCATTTGAGGAAACTGACTGTCATCCACCACGTCCAAATTGTTGTGAGAGCAGATGGGTGACGTGGCCAAGGACCTCGCCGCCGGCACGGTGGGCGGCGCGGCTCAGCTGGTGGTCGGCCACCCGTTCGACACCATCAAGGTGAAGCTGCAGAGCCAGCCCACGCCGCCGCCCGGCCAGCCGCCCAAGTTCGCCGGGGCCATAGATGCCGTCAAGAAGACGATTGCGGCGGAAGGACCCGGGGGCCTGTACAAGGGCATGGGCGCTCCGCTGGCCACCGTCGCCGCCTTCAACGCCGTGCTCTTCACCGTCAGGGGCAGATGGAGACCCTGCTGCGGTCCGAGCCCGGCGTGCCGCTCACGATCAACCAGCAGGTCGTCGCCGGCGCAGGGGCCGGCGTCGCCGTCTCCTTCCTCGCCTGCCCCACCGAGCTCATCAAGTGCAGGCTGCAGGCACAGAGCGCGCTAGGCACCGCCGCACCTGCTGCTGCCGCTGCCGCTGCCGCTGCTCCCGCCGGCGGCGCGACTGCCACCGTCACTGCCGCCGCGGCGGTGAAGTACGGCGGGCCGCTGGATGTGGCGAGGCACGTGCTGCGGTCGGAGGGCGGCGTGCGGGGCCTCTTCAAGGGCATCGTCCCGACGATGGCGCGCGAGGTCCCCGGCAACGCCGTCATGTTCGGCGTGTACGAGGCGACGAAGCAGTACATGGCCGGTGGGCAGGACACGTCGGGGCTGGGAAGGGGCTCCCTGATCCTCGCCGGCGGGATCGCGGGCGCGGCGTTCTGGAGCTCCGTGTACCCGACCGACGTGGTGAAGAGCGTGCTCCAGGTGGACGACTTCAAGAACCCAAAGTACTCGGGGTCGATCGACGCGTTCAAGAAGATCCTCGCCGCCGACGGGTGAAGGGCCTGTACAAGGGGTTCGGGCCGGCAATGGCGCGCAGCGTTCCGGCCAATGGTGCATGCTTCCTGGCCTACGAGGTGACCAAGTCACTGCTCTAAGGCAGATCGATCGCCATCTCGCGCCATTCTTGACATTCTTCTTCTTCCTGCTCTCTGATCATCTTCTGTATCCAGGACTGTCAGTCAGTGTTACCTCTGTAACAGAAAAACGAGCCAAATGAATTGAATGGAATTTGTGTTCTTACTGCATGGTGTTCTTTTTTGTCTTTCTTTCTGATGCAAAGATGCTTACTACTGGCCTGCCGACCGTACTCTTTTTTTGTCTTTCTTTCTTTGAACTGTATCAAAGACGCATCATCGGTTCGCCATTGTCGCCGACCGTGCTCCTGCCTTAGGTCGACAGAGGGGCTACTGGCCTGCCATGCCATGTTTCCTCTTCTTCCCAACCCTAGTAAGATCTCCCTAGCTCTCAATCTTATCTTGTGTACCTGATCGGGTAACCTGCAGAAAGAGAACACATGGGGAATACTGTCCATGTGTCGACTGACTCTCGTCTGATGATTGGTGACAAAGATGAGGATCATTCGTATTCGTATATATGCGAGATCCGTATGTAGACATGTAGTAGTACTCTAGTGATGGATGCTGCTGATCTCATGGTTGGCTCGCAGTTCAACTTCAACTGCAGAACTGCTGCCGAATTCTCATGACTCGTTTCAAAACAAAAAAACAAAAAAATTCTCATGATGATATCAGCACCAAAGAGACCCGAAACTGACAGGAAAAATAACGAAGGGTGCTGGATTCCTTTCGTCACACAACTCGAACCTGCCTTCGTTTGCTCGTGGAACAAGACGACTAGGACTGAGATAAAGAACATATATGATATTGGGCAATTGAGAGCACAACGGGGTGGTGGCGCAGTTGGCTAGCGCGTAGGTCTCATAGCTAAAGCGAGTGATCCTGAGGTCGAGAGTTCGAGCCTCTCTCACCCCAATTTTTATTTTGTATTCCTCTCCTTCTATGCTCTGCAGTGATGATCTGTGTTATAAATTGTAATCAAGCATACGTTTTGTCCTCCAAAAGATTTTACAACTACCCCAATTTTTACTTTGCATTCCTCTCCTTTCTATGCAGGTATCTTCTTCTTTCTCTGCAGTAATAATTTGTGTTATAAGTTGTAATCAAGCATATGTTTTGTCCTCCAAAATATTTTACAACTACCCCATTTTTTATTTTGCATTCATCTCCTTTCTATGCAGTTATCTTCTTCTTTCTCTGCAGTGATGATTTGTGTTATAAATTGTAATCAAGCATACGTTTTGTCCTCCAAAAGATTTTACAACTACACATGCACCATGCATAGATATGTCGGAATGATTCAAGCCAGGATTCGCCAAAGTCCAACAGTTTCAAATTACTTGCTTGGCAATGGATTCCCAGGTCAGGCAGTATCCTCTTTGGGTTGCAGTAGGGGGAACTGCTACTGATCACTAGTGATCACTGTCAAAACCCATCAGGAAAAACAAAGATCAACAGCAACTGTCAACAGTAGTTGTTACCCGTCCATCGGATGCTGACATAATCTGGTAAGGTTATCGCGGTTCGTTGCAGATCGCCGGATTGAGGAGTTCGGCGGCAGCGCGCGGCTGGCGGTCACCGTGGTGAGGCGGCGGCGGTGGAGCTGGAATCTCAAGTTTAGGTTCGTTTTTCCAATTTCTGAGGTTGTACTGCCAGTTCTGAGTTCTTGATCTGTGTCCCATGTACTCAAAAAAATCTGGTAAGGTTAGCGGTCACCTGATCAGACATTCAGATGCTAAAAAAAAAACTGACAGTGTCCACTGATCGACGTAGCTGGCGGCGGGGTGAAATAAAGCTTTTCCATTTTTAATAAAAGAATCTGAGCACAGTAAAAGATGGAGCCTTTTGTCGTGGACGTTAAAAGAAGAGGAAGCTTTTCTGGCTTTAATTATTATTGGGGCAAGTTGCGCAAGTGGATGAGGAAATCGAGTGTCAGGTCAGTGTCTGTAAGACAGCGCCATGTGAAACGCCATCCCTGCGCAACCGCCGGTAAGCTTTCAATGCTTCTGTCGTCGTCTCCGACGCCGGCGCCCACCATTGTTTCTGATTTACCAACCCTACCTTTGATCGAGCCTCTTGACGAAGATGTTGCGTCTGTTCAAAATCTCGCATTGCCTGCCAAGCGCGGACGTTGATCGGAGGACGAGAGAATCTGAATAAGGTGATGTATGGAAGCGGAAAAGAGAGGGCCGAAGATCTAGTGGTCATTCCTTTTTCATGATGATGCCAAATTGACAATGGGGCGAGGGGATTGGTTAAAGGGTGTCCCCACTAATAGCGAGTGGAGCACCTCCTAAACACCATTACTGAGCTTTTTAGTGACCTGAAGCAAATAATCTTGTGTTTTTTCAATTGTGGTAAGTTCCAAACTGATTTGTCTCCGGAAAGAAAGAAGGAGGACAAAGAAAAAAGATGCTCATTGGCTCCTGAGCATCTTGCTACTCGTACTATTACTAGTACTAGCTTTCTTCTTCCATGTCTGAATCTATAAAGCACCGAGTTTATTAGCAATAGCATCCATCACACTCGGAAGAAAAAAAATACTTAGCAATAGCGATCATCACATGATATGGCTTCTGGGAGGCTCGCCCAACACAAGTGCAGCGATTCTCAGATATCTGCACAGGTTGGGCATATACATTCACGACTAAATATTGCAGTGATGGACATAATTTGGCTTTGGGAAATACAAGTTGTGTTTCTATTTCAGGGAACAAGGAAATCTAGTGTCGATCGGCACTGTGTTTCTTCATGCTGATTCCAAACAAAAACAATCATCCATCCCGGAGGCCGGAGCACACGCAACAGAAAAACATGACAACAAGCAGACAAAAAACTACACCCACTAAACAAGCATCCCAACACAGTCACTACTAAATACAGTGATATCATCTCAGGATCTAGTAGAGTTGATAGATATGTATATTTTTCGTCTCCTCTGAATCATGCAAGCATTCATCATCATTAATTTACCATCATGATCGATCAACAAGTGCTAGAGTATGAATCAAGCTAATGAAGATTGAGTAGTAGTATTGCTAAAATGGCTTAATCATCATCTAGCAGTACCGAGCTATGAACCACATGCAAAGTTTAATTCCAATTGCAATCACAACCGAAAGGTGAAAGAATTCAAAGGAAAAGAAAAAGGGATGGAGGAATCCATGGAAAGAGAGTCTTATTACAGGCAGCACCTCAGGAATCACACCTATTTGAAGCTCCTGCATGCGTCAAATTCGAAGCAACCCCCTCCCGAAGAAGAAAAATTAAAGCATCCGGTGCTATTCGGCCGGCGGTGCGGGGGTCGCCGGGGCGGCAGCGGTGGCGTTGGCCTCGGCGAGGGACTTGAGCTTCTGGAGGTTGAGCCTGACGACGGTGTCAGCGAAGAGGCGCGTGTCCTCCTGGCTGTTGCCTTCGGGGACGTCGACGACGTAGGACTCGAGGACGACGGTGCAGATCTCCGCGGGCGCGGCCGGGGTGAGCTCGGAGACGGTGGTGACGGACTTGTAGTTTGCGAGACGGTGCTCGCCGCCGGTGATGGTGAAGCCGAAGGCCCTGCGCGCGTCGTCGAGGAGGTCGAGGCGCTCGGTGCTGGTGCTGGCGGGGAGGCCCGAGATGACGCTGACCTCGCGGAGGCGGCCCGGGCGGAGCTCGTCCCCCGCGTCGGGGTCCGGGCGGAGCGCGCAGCTGCGGATGAAGTGCTTGTACACCTGGGGGCAGTCGAAGCGGCGCACGATGGCCCAGACGGCGGCCGCCGGCGCCTCGATGCGCTGCGCGACGAGGGAGGAACATTGGCCTGGCCCCACGGCGTACCGGTGGTACTCGTCCACCGTAGGCTGCAGCTGCGCGTACTCCGCCGCCGTCAGGCCAAGCCCGGCCTGCACCTCCGGCTCCGCCGCCGCAGGCTGCTGCTCCATCGACTGGATTCGCCTCGACGCGGTGGGATGGGATGGGATGGGAAGAGGATGCGTGCGGGAGCCTTGGAGCGAGCTGAGATGAAGGAGCCTTAGGGGGACGAGCTGCCTGCTAGTGCATTTAATACTACTCCAATCTAACAGTAGACAGTGAGGCGAGATGGGGAATTGGGTTTTGGGCTTTCTCTCTCCATGGAATTCATAAAAAAAGTTTATGTTTTGTGGTATATGATGCGTACACTCTTTGGACTTTAGTTTTTATTTATGTTTTTTATTCGGATGGATTTTTTTTTTTTTTTGAGAATACATGGAGAGCACAAGTAGATCACGCAGGATCAGTAGGCATATCAGACTGAATCAGCTCTCCAATGTGCGTCGGTGGGGTTTGAAGCAAGAACCTTTCGCACGCAGACCTGGCCATTTTTGCAATGCCATCTGCAACCCCATTTGCTTCGCGTCTGACTTGGACAACAGCAGCTTCATCCAGCCTTTGGATCAGGTTCTTAGCTTCTTCGATAATGTCCCACAGATTGGATCTGTCCAGGTCCCTGGACTTCAGGGCAGCGACGATAGTGGAAGAATCGAGCTCGATGATGGCCTTGGGGATATGGAAGTCCGTGAGCAAGCGGAGGCCCAACAGAGCCGCCCTAGCCTCAGCTTCGTCAGCGTCCATGCACCTATGAACAGGTTCTCCCCCAGCGGCGATCACGATACCCTTGCAGTCTCTGATCACCGCACCGGCGCCTCCTGTTTCACCAGCTCGCTGGAGAGAACCATCCGAGTTCAGTTTTGCCCACCCCTGAGGCGGAGGCTCCCATCGGGACACCGGTTTGTCTTTTGACGCCGGAGCGGCCGGATGCTCGGCAGCTTGCCTTTTGGGTTAGGCATCTGGGAGCAGCCAGGTTCCATGTCGCGCATGAAGGCCTGCAGAAAGATAACAGAATCCATTACCTTGGCCTTCCCCTCCTCATGAACGATGTCGTTTCTGAGGTGCCAGGCCCTCCATAAGAGGAGCAGGGTCCTGGCGCGGACAGAATCAGAAGAGAACTGGAGCAGGTGCTGAAGCCAGTCGCGTCCGGTGTTCCTGAAGCTTGATTCTGGCGGGAGGTCCCAAACTTTCCTCATGGCATGACGAAGAGCAGCCGCTTTTGTGCACTCGACAGTGGCGTGGAAGGAGTCCTCAATCGCATTGCCGCAAACAGGGCATTGATTGTCAACTTCCAGCGATCTTCTCCTTTTGTTCTCCTTTGTCGCCAGAGAGTCAGTAGCCGTGCGCCAGCCAAAAACCCTGACCTTTGGTGGCACCTTGGCCTTCCAAATGAGGTTCCAAGAAGATCTATCACCGCTTGTGGGTAAATTTGAAGGCCCACACAAGCTGCTAGAATTCTTCAGGTTGAGGGCAAGCCGATACGCGCTCCGGACCGAGAAGATGCCAGACTTCTCGTAGTGCCAGGCCACCCGATCATCTGACGGTTGAGCAGGGAGTTTTATTTGCAAGATAGCATCGGCGTCATAGCTGTGGAACAGATCATGGACAAGCTCGCTGTTCCACTGGTTGGTTCCCGGAGTGATGAGCTGGTTGACCCACCGGCGTCTAGTGTTCTTTTTGAGGCCGGTAATTTTCAGTCCAGCACTTCTCGGGGCCATGGATCCCTGTTAAATTGGATTTTCCTGCCATCACCAACCCGATGGATGATTCCTTGTTTCAGTAGCTGCAGGCCAAATTCCAGTCCACGCCACGCAGGGGATGCATCCGAGGCGAACACGGTGTCGAGGATATTTCCTTTGGGGAAGTATTTTGCCTTCAACACCCTAGCGCATAGACTGGTAGGGTTTTGAATCAACCTCCACGCTTGTCTAGCAAGCAAAGCCTGGTTAAAGAGGCTCACATCTCTGAAGCCGAGACCTCCTTTGCCTTTGGGTTTAACAAGGTGATCCCAGGCTAGCCAGTGCACCTTTCTATGCCCAGCCTCGTCTCCCCACCAGAAGTCTCGGATCATCTTCTCATATTGATCACAGAAGCCGGCAGACATCTTGAAGACACTCATAGAGTAGACAGGGATTGCTTGGGCGACCGATTTGATGAGAGTATCTTTTGCACCGTGGGACATGAATTTCTCCGCCCAGTTCGAGAGTTTCTTCGAGAATCTCTTCATGATTGGTTGAAATTTAGTCATTTTCAATCTGCCTTCCGGGGTAGGAAGTCCCAGGTACTTCTCCTCAAAAGTAGAGCTTTGGATAGAAAGAGTGTCTTTGATCTTTTGCTGCATCTCAGTCGGGCAGCACTTGCTAAATAGCAGAGAACACTTGTTGGGGTTCAGCAGTTGCCCAGTGCTGTACTGGAAGAGGCCAAGGGCATCCAGAACTGCAGCAGCCTCCTCTTTCGTGGCTTTGAAAAAGAGCAGGCATCGTCTGCAAACATCAGGTTTGAGATACCAGGAGCCCCTCTAGCCACTTTGATCGGAGTGATGGCACCCTCCGCTGTTTTGGCCTTGAGAATACAAGAGAGGATTTCTCCCACGAATAGGAACAGATAGGGGCTCAGGGGATCGCCCTGTCTTAGGCCTCTAGAAGGATAGAAAGGCTCGAGAGTTTTCCCATTTACTCTGACCGAGAAACGGACTGATCGAACGCAGCACATCACCCAGCTGATCCACGTTTTGCAAAAACCAAGACGAGCAAGTGTTTTCTCAAGGAAATCCCAACTGACCCTATCATAAGCTTTAGAAAGGTCCAGCTTCAGGGCACAATGAGTGTTTTTGGGGTTCTTGCTATGTTGGATTTTGTGGAAGCCCTCAAAAGCAATGAAAGCATTGTCGGTGATCATTCTTCCCGGAATGAAGGCACTTTGAGATTCAGAGATGATTCCATCAAGTAACGGTCTCATTCTATTCACCAGGCACTTGGATATGATCTTATACAAGACATTGTAGAGGCTGATCGGTCTGTAGTCAGATAAGCTCTCCGGGGAATCGCCCTTAGGAATCAGGACAATCACAGTGTCATTCACACCCTCAGGCATGAGGCCTGTAGCAAAGAAATTCCTGACTGCAGCAATCACCTCCTCTTTCAACACCAGCCAATTCCTCTGAAGAATCTGCCGGGCAGCCCATCCGGCCCAGGCGCTTTGATAGGACCAATCTGGAAGAGGGCGTCGCTGATCTCCTTGTCAGAGAAAGGTTCACAAAGTTTTGAGTTGATTTCCTCCGTTATGGGTTGGTGTAAGAAGTCTAGGACACCATCTGGTCTACCCGTACTGTTCTCAGAGTACAGACCTTTAAAGAAATCAGAGGCCATGGTTTCAATCACTTCCTGGTCCTCCGTCCACGAACCATCAGCGGCTTTGAGTTTTTTTATCAAGTTTTTCTTTTGCCTCCAGGAAGCTTTTTTGTGGAAAAAGCTGGTGTTCCTATCTCCTTCCTGTAGCCAAGTCACTCTCGACCGTTGCCGCCACATCATCTCCTCCCTCAACAGAATTCATCTAGCTGGGAGCTCAGATTTTTTAGTTTCTCATCTCTCTCGTGGGTTCTTGCTTTTTTCCATAAGCCTTGGATCTTCTTCCTCAGCTTACCCGCAGTTTTGTTTATGTTGCCGAAGTTTTCCATACTCCATTCCTTCAGATGGTCACGGGTTCCAGAGAGCTTTTTAGCAAGATCTTCTAAGGAAGAACAGCGCGGTCCGGAGGTCCAGGCTTCTTCAATGATTTCAGACAGTATTGGATCACGCTCCCACATAATCTCATAGCGTGTGGGGCTTGAGTTTTTTGCAACCAAATTTTGATTGTCAAGCTGTAACAGGAGGGGTAGGTGATCAGATCTTGTAGAGCATAGATGGGTTACCGAAGCTTGAGGGAACAAGTTGGACCAGTCATTGGAGGCCACAGCTCTGTCCAGACGAGCTCTGACGTTCTTGCGTCCCTGCTGCTTGTTGTCAAAAGTCCAGGGAGGACCTCTGAATCCAAGATCGAACAAGTTGCACTCAGAGAGGATGTTCCTGAAAGCAGCCATCCTCCTCTCTGATCTCTTACACACAGACAGATGCTCGTGTTGCCACATGGTTTCGTTGAAATCACCAAGCATTAGCCACGGTTCGGAAGCGTTATTTTTTATTCTGCTGATGGTTGTCCACATGTGGTGTCTTTCAGCAGGTTTTGGTTCACCATACACGAAGGTGCCCCGCCAAGAATGGCCATTGGGGACTTCACGGACAGAGACATCAAAGTACCTCGGACCTTCAGCTAGCACCTTTATTTCGACGTGTTCATCCCAGAACAAGGCGATACCGGCACCCTTACCCTTGCCATCCTGCGTGATGCAGTACCTGAGGCCTAGCCTCCATTTTAGAGCTTTTATTTTTCTCTCACTCTGCCTAGTCTCGCTGATGAACACGATGTTGGGCCTATAGGTACGAACGAGTCGTACCAGCTCTTGAACTGTCCGGGGCTGGCCCAGCCCCCGACAGTTCCATCCTAAGAGTATCATTTCTGCTGACAGGCGCGCCCATCCGCGCCTGTCAGTGTACCAGCAGCCCCGGGGCTGGTTGCTTCCGTTCCGCCATCCATCCCAGTGTCCTCCTTCCTATGAAGCACAGAGCCTTCGCCTTTTGTTCTCTTGTTATCCCCAGGTTCGCCTTCGAACTCCTGCAGTTCCATGCTAGCCCGTTTGCCCAGCCTGGGATTGATCTCCGAGGTGGCGATGACCAGCTGAGCAGCATCATTCTTGTCAGTCGTCTCATCATCGTTCCTGCCCATCCTCTTCCATCTCTTGGACGGCACCAAGGCATCTGCAGCAGCTTCTTTGTTGTTGGAGTTCTTGTGTGTAGCATCCTGGCCTGCAGTGTTTTTGGTGCTGATGATAGCGCCGTCAGCAACGGACATGAGGATGTTGCCCGCAAATGTCGAGCCAGCGTCCTTGGAGCCCACGCAGTACGCCGGAGACCCACCGGACGGTTCCCCGGGTGGTAGCTTGGGATCGTTGGCGCAGACCTTGTCCTTGACGGAGAGCTTGGAGACGTCGTTCGCCACGTTGTCAACCATGGCGAGCTGCGGGGTACTCGGCTCGGTGTAGCGTACCCCGCTGCCTTCGATCGTGCGCCACGGCAGCGTCTTCAGCAGGGCCTTCCTGTTCTGTCCCGTCGTAGTTGGGAGGAACCAGCAGCGTGGGTCCTCGGCGTGGGTGGCCCGAACACCAATGGAAGTGTTGTACCTCCTCCTCCTCATGTTCTCCGGGATGTTGCAGCCGTTCTCCTGGTGTCCGATGATGCCACAGCAAAGGCAGAAATTTGGCAAGCGTTCGTAGAGAACAGAGATGATCACCTCTTCTTCAGAAATTTCGTCCTCGAGGGTGATCCATCGTTGCAGGGGCCTCCCGATCGGAAGGCGCACTCGAGCGCGCAGGATCTTGTCGGCGATGTCGCCGCGCGCATTGTTGTCGATGGAGATGACCTCACCGAGCCGCTTCCCCAGGTCCCTGGCCATCTCCTTGGAGAGGAGGTAAAAGGGGAGGCCCGCGAATTGGACCCAGATTGGTAGCGACTCGAAGCCCACCACCGCTGGGTCCTCGCCTTCCTTCAGCTCCTGCACCAGCACGACGTCGCCCTGGTACCTCCAAGGCCCCCCGCGCGTGACGTGCTCGAAGTCGCCATCCTCAGAGAACTCGAGGACGAAGCGCTTGTCAGCAGCCTGGCTCGCATCCATGGAGCCCCTGATCTTCCAAACTTTGCGCATGTAGTTCACCAGCTGCTTCGTGGGGATGGTGAGGAGGGAGAGGAACACGCCGACGGCGATGAGCCGCATCCGCGTGCCACGGGCCCTGGCCAAGTTGATGACGATGGGGGTCCTTTCCTCCGCAGTGCGGTCATCCACGGCGGGGCTCTTGCCCCAAGGACGGATCGCGCTGGGTCCCGACTGGGCAAGAGGCGCACCCACGACTTCCGATGCAGGCGCCGCGACCACGCCCGCCGCGGAACCCAAGGTTGGGCTGGTGGTCTTCACAGCAGAGGCGTCCGCCTCCATGATTCGCAGGGAGTTAGTCGATGGGGATTGGGAACGGGTGGTGAGGGAGTATGTGATGATCGGCACCGAGAGCTCGCGATTTATAGCCTGTCCGCCAGGGTCGGGGGGCTTGTGATCCCAGGGCGATTGAATTCGGGAATGAAGGCTGGCAGAAACTTCCCGACGGAGTGAAAGCGGGGGATGAATGACGATAAAGAGCTCAATTGCCGTTGCCGGAGCTGAAAGGCGGCCATAATTGGCCATGACCACCCTTAACGCCGGCCGAATCGTGGGGGGTCCAACAAAGCCAACTGGGCGGTGGGGGGCGGCGTTGGGTAGTTCCACAGGGGAGAGGGAGGCCTGGGGGCGCAGGGCGAAGGCGAGGCGACATCCAGGGACGGTGACGCCGAATGGGGACGGGACGAAGGGGGAGACGATGGGGAATTCGCCTTGGAGGCCGGAGAGTCAAAGATGCTGGACAACTTCGAGCGCATTCTGGCGATGCTCTTGGCGGGATCCGCGGATCGCCGCACAATGGAACGCAGTCTGAGCTTGAACTCGTCGGGGAAGAGCGATGGCGATTTTGCGTGGGCGGAGCGCCCTGGGTAAGCTATGGATTGTGGATTTGATTGGGGGATCGGTGGATCTTGGTGTCCGGCTTCGTCACGGGTGTCTGGTTTGGGGGATCTTGCTGGGGATTCATGGGATTCAGGCAGGTTTGGCCGGAGTTCGCCGTCGCCCTCTCGCCAAGGGGGAGAGAGCCGAAGCGACATCGACGGCTAACTGCTTATTCGGATGGATTTTGGTTCATCAACTATTCAAATAGGTAGATTTTCTCAAATCTAAGGATGACGGTTCCAGATTTAAAAAAAGGTAGTTTTCTACGAGTACGACAGTAGTCTTTATTGCAAATATAGTCATTTTTTCTAAATAAGTGAATCTTATTTTAGTGGTAAAGGATTGTAATTTTCCTTCAATGCAAAAAAGATACCTCCTAGTTATTGTTCATGTAAAGATTGCCTTTTTTATTGCTTGCATGGAAGGTTATCGCAAATCTAGCAAGGAAAATGAACCAAAATGTTAAAGTGGTTTTCCTAAAAGTTCTTATTTTGCGGAGATTATTGTAGCTCGGCGAGCAAAACTAGCAAGACATTTGGTAGCACTCTCTTCGTGTGTAATATTGGAGTTATGTTTATGACGGAGGGTTATCATGGGAGATAAGGCAAACTCACACCTTGATCAAGGTATTTTTACACTAAATGTTTGTTGTTTAGTTCTTATAAAACGACATCAATAGTTCTAAAGCATAAGGATGACTAGTAAATTTGTTTTCGCATTGGTAATGTTGACTTTTAGGCGTAATATCGGGTGCTTTGAGTAAGCAAGGTTGTCGTCTGGTAGCACGGCTGTTTTGATGGGTGGCTTTATTTCCGTGAATTGTGCCAACTATGCAGGAAAAAATCTTTTTGTGGTAACCGTTCATTGAAGTGTAAGGGTCACCATTTCGTTTTAGGTGAGGAAGTATATTTCCATATGTTAGCATCAAATGAAAATGAGAGCTAAAAAACATGTTGAAGCGTGAAGTATAATGTCCTTGTAGTTGCAAAGAACCATAGTTTTATATTTGGTGGGGGATTTTATTTTCAAATATCAAATAGTTGAACTACAACCTTACGGTAGCAAAATTTGTTAATTTTTGTTTTACTATGTTTAATTTCCAAGGATTGTTGCTATCTGTAGAAGGGAAAGTACCAATTTTATCAAGTAGTGGTCTTTGAAGGCATAAAGGCCCGTCGGTTTTTTTTTTTTTTTTTTTTGAGAGGAAAGATCAGATGTATTAAACCAGAGTTCTTACAAGACAGTCCACAAGAAATAGAAAAATACATTCCAGTCCTGCAACAACTACGAAGTCAACGCCGTCGAAGAAGACGCTCTGCCGGCGCGCCGCCGCCGCTCCTCCACTGCATCCTTGGATCGGAGAGAGTCCCATGGCGGACGGGAAGTCGACAGTCCTCAGCTCCAGAGAGCCTCCACCCTGCATCGTCGTCATCGCCTTCGATCTGGTCCGCAACATCTTCACCTTCAGAAGCTTTCGAAACCGGCGCCGCCGCTCCACGGCCACCGGGATGGGAAACGAGCGCACCACAACTGCACCGAGCTGCGAGCGCGGGGAAGGAGGCGGATCCGTGGTCGCACGCCGAAGAGCACCACCACCAGAGAAGATCACCGCCGCCACCAAAACGCCGGACCGGCCGCGCCATCCTCTCCACGACGCCGCCGGCAGGCCCCTACTCAACCCTAGACTATATACAGACAGGAACCGGGGTTTCCCCACCCTCCCGCCGCCGCAGCGGCCGGCGGAGGGAGGGGAAACCGCCGATACTCCGTCGGCGAGCTGGATCGAACAAGGAGGGAAAAAATCGCCTCTTCTCTACTGTAGCGGGGAAGAGGATAAGGTCCAAGGTCCTTTTAGGCACACCCGTACGGAGCTAGCTCGTCGGTTTTTGTTTTTTGTGGGTGGATTTTCTTCACGTGAGTGGTCACTTATTAGCAAAGAAAACTAGCGATATTTTCAACAATTATCTCTTTAGTCCAATCTTTTTTATGGAGCCTTATTTACATTAGTTGCCAACCACCAGCAACGGAAAAAAAAGTAATTGGTTGAAGTGGACAATGACCCAATCAACATTGTTGTTATCAGTGAAAGGCTATTGTGCGCTAGCAAGTAGAAAATGGTAATTTTGTAATATAATGAGCTCTCACGCATAAGGATGTATATTTGTATTTGTTGCAATGGAGGTATATAGCGTCTCTACAACGGAAAATGTGAATTTAAAGTCGTGAGTGGTCACTTATTAGCAAAGAAAACTAGCGATATTTTCAACAATTATCTCTTTAGTCCAATCTTTTTTATGGAGCCTTATTTACATTAGTTGCCAACCACCAGCAACGGAAAAAATGGTAATTTTGTAATATAATGAGCTCTCACGCATAAGGACGTATATTTGTATTTGTTGCAATGGAGGTATATAGCGTCTCTACAACGGAAAATGTGAATTTAAAGTCTTCTTTGTTAAACTGGCCGAACATTATATAAATACACGGAAGAATGTTAAACTCGCTTCATATTTTGCAAGGGGAAAGCCTCATTTATATACTTTAAAAGTGTGTGGCTTGCCACAAACATTGATTAATAGCCAAACATAAAACCGCAAGTGTAAGAGCATCTCCAAGCGGAGGCCCCAAATTCGGCCCCCATAGTGTCCGCGGACGCGTCCGCGGACACCGACCGGACAACCCCAAAAATAGTGTCCTACAACCACAATGTTCAAATATTGACACCCAAATACATGCAAGCCATGCACGTCCATCATAGAGGTAGTTTTGATGTCTAAATAAATAGTTCACATCACGTTATTACAACATAATTGTATCTAAACAAATAAAAGTAGCCGGACATAAAAGTTCACATTATTCGGACACAAATCATTGCAACATAAAATTCACTCCTTCCCCATGAAGACATACATATGCTCCACCAGATCATTGAGTAGTTGGGTGTGCGGTACTTCATCTCGAAGTTGTCGATGCATCTCAAGGAATTGCATGACATGCTCCGCTTCTTGTTCAGGTAGCTGGACATGTTCTCCAGGCTTCTCAAAATCAGTGCGAGCTGCCCCTTCTCCCTCATCCTCCACAATCATGTTGTGCAAAATTACACAACAAGTCATGACCTGCCATAGAACCTCCGGATCCCACATCATTGCGGCTCCACGGACTATGCCCCAACGAGCTTGCAACACACCAAATGCCCTCTCGACATCTTTCCTAACAGCCTCATGTGCAGCTGCAAATCCACATTTTTTGGGACCAGTGGGATTACTGATAATCTTCACAAAAGCCGCCCACTGAGGATATATACCATCTGCAAGATAGTATCCCATGGTGTAGTCGTGTCCGTTGACGGTGTAGTTGCATGGTGGAGCTTCCCCATCACAGTGTCCTACAACCACAATGTTCAAATATTGACACCCAAATACATGCAAGCCATGCACGTCCATCATAGAGGTAGTTTTGATGTCTAAATAAATAGTTCACATCACGTTATTACAACATAATTGTATCTAAACAAATAAAAGTAGCCGGACATAAAAGTTCACATTATTCGGACACAAATCATTGCAACTTAAAATTCACTCCTTCCCCATGAAGACATACATATGCTCCACCAGATCATTGAGTAGTTGGATGTGCGCTACTTCATCTCGAAGTTGTCGATGCATCTCAAGCAATTGCATGACATGCTCCGCTTCTTGTTCAGGTAGCTGGACATGTTCTCCAGGCTTCTCAAAATCAGTGCGAGCTGCCCCTTCTCCCTCATCCTCCACAATCATGTTGTGCAAAATTACACAACAAGTCATGACCTGCCATAGAACCTCCGGATCCCACATCATTGCGGCTCCACGGACTATGCCCCAACGAGCTTGCAACACACCAAATGCCCTCTCGACATCTTTCCTAACAGCCTCCTGTGCAGCTGCTAATCCACATTTTTTGGGACCAGTGAGATTACTGATAGTCTTCACAAAAGCCGCCCACTGAGGATATATACCATCTGCAAGATAGTATCCCATGGTGTAGTCGTGTCCGTTGACGATGTAGTTGCATGGTGGAGCTTCCCCATCACAGAGCCTCTTGAACAGGGGAGAGCGCTGAAGCACATTGATGTCGTTGTGAGAACCGGGCATGCCAAAAAAAGCATGCCAAATCCACAAGTCTTGAGATGCCACAGCTTCAAGTACAATAGTGGCCTCCTTGCTGTGACCTTGGTACTGCCCACGCAATCCCGTTGGACAGTTTTTCCATTGCCAATGCATGCAATCTACTGAACCTAGCATGCCAGGAAATCCTCTTGCTTCTCCTAGGGCCAATAGCCTTGCGGTGTCCTCAGCATTAGGTTCTCTCAGATATTTTGGCCCAAACACCTTCACGACGGCGTATGCAAAGTGCTCCATAGCCTCGATGCATGTACTCTCTCCCATCCGGACATACTCGTCTATGGCATCCGCGGCTTTTCCATACGCAAGTATTCTCAAAGCAGCGGTGCATTTCTGCATAGGAGAGAAGGATAGTTTTCCACAGCATTCATACTTCAACTTGAAATAGTCATCATACTTTGTTACTTTCTCTTGTATGTGCTCGAATAGTCTTGAGCTCATCCGGAACCGACGTCGGAAAAACCCCTCATGAAAGACCGGCTTCGGACGCTTGAAGTAATCGTCATATAGATCTCGAGCGCCTTTGAGCCTGTCACGGTCCACGGTGATCCGCCCGTTAATTGATCCCTTGAAGTTGAGAACATGCTCCTCCTTCTTCTCCATTTCCTCTTGAATGCTCATCATGGACATGGCGGCCTCCTCGTCTTCGTCGTCAAACATCTCTTCATCACTGGACCCATCGATGAACTCCTTGTAAACCAACTCATCCATGGCCGAGTAATCATACTCGTCGGACGAAGAATCCATGGCTACATGCATGAACACTTAATCAAAATCCGGTGCCGGCATTTACACAAACACTATGAGAGCGAGGTGGAGGTCGGGCGATGCTAAACGTACCTGGAGCAGACCTCCGGCGACCGCAGAGGACTTGGCCGCGGACGCTGTGACTTGGGGGCGGTGGCGGCGGTCAGTCGCCGGCGGCGGAGCAGAGTGGTGCGGCCAAACTGGACAGAGCGGTGTGGCCAAACTGGACAGAGCGGAGGAGGAAGAGGAAGAAGCAAGGTTTCCGTCCGATTTAAGGGAAAAATTGGGTAGGCCCGCATTGCCAGGTCCGACGTGGCGGACGCGTCCGGGCGCGTCCGGGCGGCCCCAAACCCGCCCTACATATGGGCTGGCTTTGGGGTGTGCCGGACCGCCCGGACGTTTGGGCTGACCATAGGGAGTGCGGTTGGGTGGAGGTTTTTGGGCCAAAAGTTGTCCGGGCTGTCCGCCCGGGCGTTTGGGGAGGCTTTGGGGGCTCCGCTTGGAGATGCTCTAACAGAACTTGACAAAAGAAATGTGAACGTTAACCGTTGGCCATATGAATGATAAAATGTGGAAAGGAAAAACTAGGTAGAATAAAATACGTACATGAATATGAGTAAATTGTGAGCCACTAAAGAAAATAGCAAACCCTTAGAAATTGATGCTACCTCCGATTCATAATACGTGTAATAATGTTAAGCTAAGAGCATCTCCACTCGCGGCGCCCAAACGGCCGCCCAAACGCCTTCCGGACAGGCCGTTTGGGCGCTGTCCGGACTACTTGGCGCATTTGGGCGCCCTCGCTCCCCACTCGCGGCGCCCAAATCGCCCGGCCCAAAGGTTTTTTTTTCCCGAACAAGGTTTTGCAAATTCGAATGTGCCGCCAAGGTTTTGCGAATTCGAATTTCAGACGGGCTGTTTTAGCCACAAATCGAGAGTCCGGTGCCACCAAAATACACTACACCAAAATACGCCGGGAAATGTCGTTGCCCGGCGTCTGCTTGTCGCCGCCGCCGTCGTCGTCGCCGATCTAGATGTTGTCACCGAGATGGGGCACGTAGCCATAGCCGGGCTGAGTCATGTCGGGGTCATCGGCGATCATGTCGGGGTCATCGTCGACCTGGCCGTCCGCGCCGTGGCCGGTCTCGGCGCCGTGGTTGCCGCCGTTCTCGGCTCCGTTCTCGGGCGGAACGAGCCCAAGCTCTTGCAGGATCGCGGCGTGATACATGTTGTGCGCCGCCCTCGCCAGCGGGTCCAAGTTGGAGACGTCGGCCGTCAAGATCATGAAGTCCTGACTCCTCTTCTTGACAGCAGCTTTCTTCTGCTCGACGTTGATCTTGACGTCGGCCTTCTGCATCAAGGTCGCCCAACTTGCGTTGTTCTCCTCGCGCCTCAAGCTCGAGTTGGAGCAAACATCGGCGAGGACCTTGTCGATGGACGACTGCACTATGTCCGTCTTTGCCGCCGCTGCCAAGGCCGCTTTCGCCTTCTTGTTCCTGATTGGCCGCCCCTCCGAGTTTTGGGGATCGACGTTGAGGTCGGCGCGGCCGTTCTTGTTCAAAGTCCGCCGGTGCGCCTTCCATTTCTCACAATTTTGGAGAAGCTTGTAGCAATGCATCAACTTGAAGTCTTTCTCCTTGTTGATGGATTTGTACAACACAAGGGCGTCCATGACCTACAACAAAGCAAGCCGACGACGATCACAATTGTACTTAAGCAACAAAACAACAAGGGGATCGCAAGCCGACGGTCACCTGATCCGCCGGGCCCTTCCCGCTCTCCTTCCGGTCGACGATGTTCTCGTGACAGACGTGGAACTTGTTGACGAGGCGTTGGACGATGCGCCACCTATGCTCGATGGCGCCTTGGCCGCGCACCATGCTCACCTTGTAGAAGTCCTTGGTGAACCGGTGCTCGTCGAACTCGTCCTTGATCCGGGACCAGTAGGCGGTGCTCGACTGGTTTGTGCCGGTGATCTCGCCGGTAGTAATGGCCTTCCATGATTCGAACATGCACTCGTCTTCCTTGGTCGTCCAGATTATGCCGCGGCTGCCCTTCTTCTTCTTCGCCGCCTGCTCGCCGACCACAGCGTCGGTCACCACCCCCTCCTCCTCGACCTCGTCGTCGTCCTCGTCCTCGTCCTCGTAGTACTCCTCATCCTCGTCGAACCCGTCGTCGTCGTCATCCTCCGCCCGGGCGTTGTCATTGATGATGTCGTCCATGATATGGGCGGTCTCCTACACACAAGGAGCAAGGCCGGTAGCCACGACTCGCCTATGCACACGTCTATTGTACATGACATGGCTACAAAACGCAGGCTCATACCGGCATGAGCTCCGGGCGTCGGGAGTCATTCCGTCGATCACATGGGAGGCGCCCGCGTCGAATGAAAGGCTCCGACCGGCGGCCGTTTGGACGGCGGGATCTCTCCGCATCACCGGCGAATTCAGATCGACGGGGTGGTTTAGATCCAGGCCACAAGAAGGGAAGATGAAGTTGGGGTCGAAGCCACCGTGATGCTGGCTGTCGCCGTACTCGGGGGAGAACCTGGTGCGAGGCGTGGCGGCGGCGCTGTCGGCGAAGAAGGAGGAATTCGACGGCGAACCGCCGACCTTGCATCGTAGAGTGGCGCTGCTCTCTTGGCTTCCTCCCAAGGCGAATGCTTGGTTCAAGGCGGCGACGGTCTTGTTCATGGCGGCGATCTTCCTTGCCATCCATGGCGCCGCCGTGCCGAGCCGTTTCCTCTCATTCTGCTTCACGCGGCGCCCGGTACGGCTCTGCGTGTCCAATCGGCGCCGGAGTACGTCGAGGTCCCAATCCTCCTGCCTCATCGCCTCCGGCTTCTCCATGGAGCCGGCGCGGCGTGAGGGTTTTTCTTTTGGCGGGAGAGATGGCGGGGGAAATGCGATTTTTGTGGACGAATTGGGGGAAGCCAGCACTTATTGCGATCATCGTCTCACTGCCAGGCGTGGCCCGCGCGTCGGAGGCCGACGTGGCGACGCGTTTCCTTCCGCCCGGGGCCGCCCCAAGCCTCCCCAAGTTGAGGGCGTGGGTTGGGCGTGCCGGACACAAAACTGGGCCGCGCCGGACCGAATTCGCGTTTGGGCGGCCGTTTGGGCGCCGCGAGTAGAGATGCTCTAACCCTGGTTTAAAGCGGCGACACTTATTTTGAATTTGAGCGAGTGTACTCTTGTAGCACGGGAGTATTTGTTTTCCTTAGAAATTGGTTTTTTTTTCTTGCACCGGGATTTTCGTTTTGTTTTGAAGTACACGACACCGAAGAGCCGCATGTCGTTTCTCGACTCTCTTTATACACGACGGCATGCGTACCATTTTGTCAATGAGGTGGAAGTCTGAACATGGGGACTCCTTTTCGGCGTGGACTGGTGGTTCACCATTATGGTAATAATCTGATGTCATCGGGTTCCTTTTAGAAAGATTCGCCAGCATTTTATATTTGTAAGCATTTTCTTTCTTTCTTCATAGTGCGTGAATCCAGTTGGACTTGGCAGTACTTGAATGATTGGTTCGCGGGAGTAGGTGAGTGGGGCAACATCGATCATATTTTTCACAATCTTCATTTCAAAAGAGGCAAGCATGTGGGCCCGATGCATTACCACATCGAGCGTGCCGCAAATCTGGGGGTGGCTGACTCATATATGGCCCACTTGTTTCTGGCTTTTGGGCATCTTGCAGGGTCAAAATAAGTTTAAAGGCTTGTTTGATTCAAAGGATTTTAAAAGTACAGGAATAGGAAAAGCGTAGAATTAGTATGTCATGGCATGTGAAATCCTATAGGAACGAAAAACGCAGAAATTAGTTGCATAAGTCGTTTGATGCACCACAGGAAAAACGCAGGAAAAATCTATAGGGCTTGGGTGCATGCCATAGTTGTCATAGACACATAGGAATTTTTCCAAGAGCTCAAACCTCTTGCTAGAAATCCTATAGGATTGTAGTATAGGAAAGGAATCTATAGGAATATTGAAGGATTCAATCCTTTGAATCAAATGGCCACTATAGGAAAAATTCCTATGGGAAAGAATCCTACAAGTTTCCTTTGGAAACCCTTTGAATCAAACAAGCCCTAACTTGTTTCAAAAAAATATTAAGGCCCAATGAACTCGATCGATTTTAAGGTGTTGCCGTAGCAGCACACGCCCCACCTCCTGGTGCTTCTCCGCCCAAACACGAAGGGGTGTATCAGTTTATGCGTAGTTTCCTGTTATTCACGACAGGCTGAACGATGCCCATTGTGGATTCACCGGAAGATTCATCTCCCTTTCTGGCTCCGATCATCTCCGTATCTCCCCATCCCGACACATTGCACCTAAGAACGTACTCCCTCCGTTCCAATATAATTGACTGGATGTCAATTAAATTGGAATAGAATCATCAGAAAATATATTTTTGAAAATAAAGATGAACAGTGTCTATATACATCCACATGTGGTGGGTACCAGGTCAATTAAATTGGAACGGAGGGAGTAGAATCATCAGAAAATATAAAGATGAACAGAGCTCGGCATGCATAGCACGTCACACATTCAACAAAATGAGAGTACAATGGAGTCTTATAACAGAGGAACTGGAGTGTTCCCCGCTACTAAACACGGCCTGAGCTTCCTCAGTGGAGTCTAGCAGATTTGTAGCACACGTGATCCAGCTCCCAGCCTACCACAGACTGGTGAGTAAAGTAATATTTACATAACTAGTCCAAAGTAAAGACAGTTGAGTAAGCTAATACAGTACTTCTCTACAAAGAAAGCAGCCCCATAGCAGAGCAAAAGTAACGGGGAGGAAAGCCCCATAGCAGACTGATTGCTGCAATGAGCTTTTCATATATGAAACATAGTAGTGCGAAAAAAATGAAACATAACAAAACCAAACGAAACTACCAATCCAATGCTAGATGAAAATGCATGTGTCACCTCATCGCTTTTATTTCAAGGTTAAAAGAATGGCAAAGCACAACACAACAAAGAAAAACTGGCAGCCAAAATGCATGTGTCACCTCATCGCTTCCACACCTTTTAGATTAAAATTAACATTGAAAAACAATATTAATCCAACAATCGATTGGTATATGTTTTATCCAATAATAAAGATAAGCACACATGATACCCATCGAGAGAACATCAGATGTTGTGTTAATCCAAAGAACAAAAAGGAAGGATAAGAAAATAGCGAGCATTGCCAGAAATATTTTTACCAAGAATTAACTGTAACTGTTGAACCTGCAACTGCTTATTTGTTTCTAACCAGAGGAATCACCGGATAACACGTTGAAGCACTGACAAACTCCAAGGATTATGACCAAGGACTTACCGTGATGATCTCGCCAAACTACGGTCGGTGGAAGCGGCAGCTCATTGTCTTCCTCCGCTATTGCGGAAGTCACCTTTGACTCCAACATTATAGATATAAAAAGGAGAAGAACTGATTAGGATGAATAAACCAAGAAAGCAAATAGATGACAACAAATATTATGCTCGGAAGGTCACCTCAACCTGTGTACATTTCAGTGTTTTTTCAAGTTTCATAAGTCCAAGCTTCCAAATTATTTATGAGAGGCTACTAAAAGAAAATAGGTATGAAAAAGTGAATGCTACATTGTAATGGTGTAAAAGTCGAACCATGTGTCATAAAACTTTAAGAGGAGGAATGATTTCAGGTTGTCAGAACTCGACAGTAAGCAAAAGAGTAATTACATGGAGAGAAGATAGCGAAAAATCCCTATAGTTGATCCGGAATAAAGGCAAATAGCATAAAGTCAAGAAAGATGTCGGTAAAAAATATAAATCATGGGTCATAGAGAGAGACAGTCTGCTAAAATGGATTCCTCAAAGTATTCATGTTCAGGAAGTTGATCTCTCCTCTGATAGATTTAAGGTGATTTAGTCGAGGTACCGGCTCAATGCATTCCAAAGGTGGGTATCTGAAGTAACAATTTAGGCATGGGAAAAGTCCTATCCAAAGGAAATGAAGGGTATTTTGCAGGGAGCATCATAAATACAAGTAGTTAGTCCAACGAGCAGGAAAATCATAAACTGCCATATTTCTCATACTAAAAGGAGAATTTGATTTTGATCTCTCAAAATTATTCATAGCGGTGACTTCTTAGAGACGACACTTACCTAAAAGTATGCAATGGAACATTGCTTACATAACCATGCATAGTTAGACCGTCAGACCTAACGAATCTCAAAGTTTCCAGGATTTGCTTATTGTTGTTTTTATCATATGACAACACTTATTCAGATATTTGGAATTTTGGAAACCATTATATTGATATCCCAGGGATAGTTACCTAAGCAAAATAATCAAAATTCATGGCTTGAAGATGAAAGCTACATCATACACATCAATTACTTCCAAAGTTAAGAACCATATACTCATCTAAAAAATCATCTCAAAAGAGTTGGTAATAACCAGATTCATATCACAAACTTTCAAAGCTAATGGCAAGCAGCAACTATTACCTGCCGAAAGCACAATGCCTGATTGACATACTCACTTACAGACGAACAATTTGCATCAGAACACATACACATGTCACATAATAGACTTGACCTTCGTAATCATCCAAGCATTGACCTCTAAGAATTACATACAATTATAAGACTAAAGAAAAACTGATGCAATAATAAGAACTATAAATTCCGTAACATCAGCCATTCAGTGGTAAACATGTGAAGTATGTACTATCAAAGCGTAGAAAATGGCACCACCATTTCCACTTGTCATATATCAAGATATAAAGTGTGATAAAGAAAAGCTTGCCTTACATAAACATTATTTTCATGAGATATGGAGCTGGAGAAGAATGGTTAAAGTGAAGAACAAATATCATTAAATAATCATGCATTGGATTAGATCACATTTCTTAGTAAAAAAATCAGTACAAAGAGTGAGAGCGCATGTACACCATAAAATGAAACTACTTCATTCGCACACTAATGGGTAACCAATATTCGTGGTTCGGTTAGCAAAGACAAAGTGAGGTTCAATTTTGGAGGTTGGCACCAAAATAGCAATAAGAAAAAAACGATGGAAAAGACAACAAAATTTTGTACATGACTATGGCCAAAATTGATCAATGTAATTACTAAACCAACTTTAAGTTTTTATCTTCTACCTCCTCAATCCCAAATGACAGTGTATCCATATATATAAACACAACATTTCATAAACTAAAAGTGAAATTGGTTGAGTTAAATCCAAAATTAATAGTGCATGCGTGTGAATAGAGCATCTAAAGTTCTAAACACAAACTGGCCATCATGTGGATTCCAGAAGCTGGATTGACAAAAATTGGAATCATGAAGTCTGTATTGCAAGCAGAACCCCTATTTACTGCCTTTGCATCCTTGAAGTAGTGTATCTTCAGTCCAATGAATCCGCCGCAGAATGGAAGACTGCAGAGTTATGCTCCTTAACATAAAAAATGCAAACTTTTTAAGCTGTAAAAAAATATTTTGTAATGTGAATTCCAATATAATAATTACCTGGTGGCAAACTGATAATTACGTGTTGCATCACTCTGGTGGGGGTCCGGTCAATTAAACATTTAAATTTTGACACATGATCAGAAAATCATAAATGAAAATTGCAGTACTGCGCTCTAAAAGTTAGATGTCTATATCCGATGGCTAAGCCTGCTTGATCCATGCAAGAAAAATAATGATCAAGTTCTACATCAGGAATAAAGAATCAGTTCCACTAACACAATAGCCCCTTGGAGCAAAAACAAGAAACATGCTTCAGACAAGTCACGTTACAGGTGTTTGCTGTATGCCACCTTTTCCAAATTCCACTGAACCTGAACCCCGTAATCTAAAATTGGCTCAAGTTCAGCAGATCTGCTACCAGGTACATATTGTGAATCCAGTAACTATGATTTAATATACTAACTGTCAAATATCTGCGTGTTTCAGTCTCATTGCAGCCACTTCATCCTTCATTGCCTGACAGTATTTTTCTGCAGCTTCTACTTCCTTCTCCAAGCTGACTAGATCGATTCCTTCACTCAACTCAGTATGCACAGATGCACTACGAGCTTGCTTTTTTTCATCCAAATGCCTCTCCATTGTTAGTATATTGTGCTTCAAATTACTAAGATGGCTTGAAAGTGTTTTAACACCTTTTGATTCTTGCTCTTTGGTCCGGGCATCCTCAAGCCTTGCCATGGAATCCTGAAGCCTTCTAAGTCGGGTCTGTGGCTCCTTCAGACGGGCAATGAAATGCTTCACATTGAACCCATTTTGTTCCAATTTCTGAGCTTTTTTCATCAAATATGCAACCACTGAAGCATCTGTTTCACATGATGTCTTAAGCACCTCCCTAGCCAAGCCAACCAACAATAACCACATTCCACTGCAGGCCAAATCTCGTATAGCTTCATCGCTGTTTACCAACCCTCTGTAATGTGGTCTCTGGGGAATGAGCTCAAAGAAGAGAGGGTACTCACTCATGGCTGCTTCAGCATAAGGGTCAATGTTGCTATCCTTCTGTTGCTTTCTTCCACCTCCTTCATCTTCATCAGAGCTCTCCTCCCATTGTGAGAAAAGCCCACAACGCACAAACTCTTCTAGCTCCAGGACTAGTTGCATATCATTATCTTCAGGATCACAAATACTCTGTTCCTGATCATCATCGAGATTTATTACTTCACATTTCTGATCATGTGATCTAATAACAATACAGTCGTCATCACTCTCGCTGATAGATACCTTGTTTTTCTTATTCATGTCACCATTTTCAGAGAGTTTATCTCGTTTCATTTTCTTCCCAGCCTTTCTTTTCACCACCGAAGCATTGCAATCCATATCACATGAATTATCTGCATTCAGTGGAGATGAACTCGCAGAGTTGTCCTCGTGTGCTATTTCTGACCTAACATATTGGTCAGCTTCCTGACGACTGACAAGCTGCCCACTCAACCATGCAATGTACTCTTTGCTAGCAGACCCACGTCTCAAGATACCAGGTACCCACACCTTGATTCCCTTGGACTTAAACCCATGTACAACCGGAAATGGGACGTCCTGGTCATAGCCAAGTTGCCTTGCAACAACGTGGGGATTGTACATTGTCGAAGTCCCGATACCATCACCATATATTCCAATCAGCACCGTTTGTGTGATAATTGCAATGTAATCCTCCAACCACTCTGGCTTACCCTTACCTCTGGAGCTCACCAAAACAGTTTCTTTGCTGAACCACTCAGGCTCAGTCTTGTTGAGTGAATTGTGCCGGTAAGGCCTCCACTCAAAAGAATCGTCTTCCTGCAAAACACGAACGGAGTCCTCTTGTGTGGTCTTCCTCCTCCTCCGAGTCCAAAAGAGTAGCCGGACACTGGAGACAGGGAACTCCGGTGCTCTCTGCTCCGGCGGTCGCAGGGAGTCGTAGCGCTCCCACATCCACACCTGCAGCAGCCAGAGCGGTGCCCAAACGTCCAAACGGCCACTTGCCCCCTCTGTCACCCCAGAGGTAGCAATCCTATCCATCTCGGCATAGAGATTAGCCACCACCGCCGGCCCGAGCGCGATGCGCTCGCCAAGACTGAGTCTTGCGGCGAGCGCAAACACGCAGTCTGGTAGCTCGGAGCCCTTTGGGTTTAGCCGGGGGCTGACGAAGAAGGCTAGCCAATACGCGAGGAAGCCCAGACGGCGCAGCTCATCATCCTCACCGGGTCGGATCCTGGTGTCGAACCACTCGAGCCAGAGCTCGGCGGACACGCGCCGGGATTTGCGGGAGCACGGGTGGAGCTCCTTGATCTTCTCCTTCTCAACTACCAGCCGGTCGCGGATGTCCTCCTCGGTCCGGGTGAGGGGCCGGTCGAGCGGGGCGCCGGAGGGGGGCAACCCGGCGAGGACGAGCGCGTCCTCGAGGGAGAAGGTGGCGGGCCCGGCGGGGAGGCGGAAGGTGTGGGAGTCCGGGTGCCATAGGGAGAGGAGCGCGGATAGGGCGTGGCGGTCGGGGATGACGGCCGCCGTGGAGGCCGCGACGGCGTGGTAGATGGTGGCGGAGCGGAGGACGGGCGCGAAGCCGGGGTCGGAGAGCGCCGCGGCGACCCAGGCGGACCAGCGCGCGCAGGGCGAGAGGTGGCGGAAGGAGAGGGGCGGGACGGGCTGAGGCGGGGACGAGAGGCTCAGGGGCGGCGGGGTTGGGGCGTGCGGGGGGATGGCGATGTGGAGCAAGGAGGGGCCTTCGACGCCGCCGTGGCGGAGGTCGTAACCGTCCGGGGCTGGCATTCGATCTGTGGTGGCAGCGCGGCAAGGTTTGACGTCGCCGCCGGTGGAGATGGGGGATTGATTTTGGAGCTTCGGGCGGGGTCTAGGGGTTTGGGTTTGTCTCGGAGTAAAATTACGCGATACTTGGCGAGAAAAATAACCGTATGCGAGGGGAGATGGCCGGACGTGCCACACGACCTGCGTTGAACACGGATCAGAGCAGACGCGCGGAGCATCCAAGCCGCGTCCCTCGGGTTTGGCCGTTTTGGCTCCCGGGCTCCCGTGAGATCGTGATTTCTGAAAATTTGAAGACAAAACTTGAAGTTTGAACAGAAATCGATTTTTCATGCATAAATACAAATTTGTTTTGAATATCTACTATGTATTCTTAAATACTACTCCCTCCATTCCAAATTATAGGATTTTTTTAGCTTTTTTAATAGGAACGTATACAGATGAATTTTAGTGTGCAGATTCACTCATTTCGTTCCGTATGCACAGTTAAAATATTTAATACATCTTATATTACGAAACAGAGTGAGTATGTTGCATCTTGGGCTAAACAAAATCACAAAATTGTTGCTATAAAAGAAAAGGAAAAAGGATTTTACTCCCCGTTTGTGTCATTATTGTGTAGATGTGTATATCACATTTTGATGCTTTTTGCTCATACATAGCAAGACATTTATATGTCCTCTAATATTTGTTTCGGAATTTTTAAATTTAAAAATAAAGTTTTTGAATATTCTTTTAAGAAAATAATTAGCATAATCAAATGCTAAAAGGGTATTTGGCAAAACTATCTCTTTGGCCGAACGTCTACAAGACAACAAAAATTAAAAATTATTAAAAAAACACCATTTTCAGAGCTAGTTGGCCCGGGTGCATTGATTTTCATCTTAGAGCTCACACACCACCGCTAGTCATTCATTTTGACTAGATCCCCTGGCGCGGCTCGCCGCGCGCCACCCGCTTTTGACACTGGTATTCGGTTTGTAAAACTCTATGATAAACATCCGTTTTTAATATGACGTGATAGTTAAGCACTGTTATACAATAGCAGGATATAGTTTCAGAATACAAATCAGATGAACGTCAAAATACAACATAAGTGCATATTTCTATGAACAGACACCTGCTAAGTTGATACGGAGGAAATATATTACATAGGGCAGAGGGTGGCATAGAGCCAGAGGGCAGACCATTTTGATACACTTTTAGGAAATGTAGCTCTCTATCCAGCTACTCAAGCACATAAAATGGGAAATATACTCTTGCAAGTTGCAAAGAGTGGTTGAGAATCTACAGCAAGGGCAATATTTGGAATAGCTAAGTAAAGGAAGTCAGGTCCCAAAATTGTTTCTTACTGAGCCATCGAAATACTCAAGGGCAATATGTCCTTGTCTGTTTCAGCACAAATACGAAATACTTCATGGGATGCATTGCACCTACGAATGAAAGTGAAAAGGAATTAGTCGGGCGAACGGATGAACCCGCCTGTATAAGACAATGGCAAGACTAATGTTAAAACGAATAACATGGAAAGCAAAACTATAGCAGCTTGTTGAGGCATAATTTTTTGGTATATGACCTCGTTGTGAAGTAAAACCATAAAATTCTTTCTGACACCAAATTTAAAATGCTCGCCATACTCGAAGAACAAAGGGCATGGCAAGGCAAGCCCGGAACACAGAATAAGAGAAGATAATAAACAAATGAACTAAAGAATTTCAAGAACGAAGAAGAGAAGCAAAGAGAATTCAGAGAACCCACTTCTCGTAAATCACGGTTATGATAATACCAAATACTTTCAGTCAGAAACTGAAGAAGTCATATTTCCTCAATATTTTTCATATTTCTTCCACAGACAGGCACTGCAAGCCATATTGTTGAAAAAAAGCAACGGACAGAAACAGAACTCAAGATACCCCAGAAACACAGAGAAGGAAGAAGATAATAAACAGTAGCCATGGAAGCAGTAGCCATTTTGGACAATGACATGCAATGCTTAACAAATTGTGGAAGAATCTAATGACACACACTAATTACTAAAATAAATAAACCATGGAAGCCTGTCCTTATAGCTACCATAGTCCATCACTAACGTTTTCAGAAATATGACTGAAACCAAAACCCAACCTTAATTTGTTTCCAAATACATGTAACAGCAGCTGGATGATGCCACAAGAAATAATAGAGTTCATAATGGGCAAACGGCAAGGGATTGTAACAATCGAGACAAATATAAATTAACACGTATGTTTTAAATCGCTTTCAGCATTGAAAACCAAGGGGATCTACTAATCAATGTGAAAGCAATGAACACATTAGCTATGTTACCAGACATGCATCCATAAAATATAAGCTCACCAGGAAATGCAAAAATTTATTATGCATTTGGGGAATGCCCCACACAACGGAATAAAGAGATCAAAATAACCATTTCAATCAGTTGTAGAACAGGAAATTAGGAGGAAATGACAGTAAGGAATAAAAAGTGTTTGCTCTCACATAGACATTGAGCTGTAAGTAAAACACCAGGAAGTATAAATATATTAGGGCTCTTGGGGAAATAACACTACCTTGCTTCAGTAAGCTAAATAATCCATCTGCCTTCCTCTTTCGCTCAACACATACTTCTCCGTGTTTTCCCTCTGTTGCCAGCTCTGTAGAAAAACATCAATACCATGCTTCAGTAACTATTTGTAACATATAGCTCACATTTGTTGTTAGCTGACTCCAAATAACATTAACATACATGTCTCACTACATTTGTGAGCATGTGTTTGATAATGAGTGGCTCTAAACTGAACATGAACACCAGAACTGCACAAAGGACAAAGGGCATGTCAAGCCGACCACCCATATCACTAACATACTTTTACTGCGTATTCCCTAGTATAATGCGCCAAAATCCAGAGCATGGACATAAGAAGGTTTCAGAATGTCATGATCCAATACCTAACCTGAGTTCAGGTTTTCTTCTTGCTCTCGGTACCAGCTTGCCCTTTTGCGGATTGTTTCTTGCATCTACAAACATAGTCCACACAACCAAGTAAAAAGGAGCGCAAACACATACAATGGCCATAGCTATACACACGTGCCTGTTTCACATAAGAAAAGAAAATACCTCTTTATATCAGTTGGATCTGCGGTAGATGATGGCCATGGTTCCTTTGAATCCTGAAGCACAAGTGAAGCAAGCTGATTTAGTTGACAGAACCATATGAAACAGCTAAATTAACCTCAGACAATTACGAACAGGTGTATGTGTATGTACCATGCAAACAGTTACGTCTGTCATAACCGTTGTAGATATTGTCGATAGTTATTCTAGATCATTAAGTATCGAAGTTCTTCTGCATCATTAAGCAGAGCAGTATCAACCTGATACGACAGTTAAGTAAACCATGAGAAAAATAGATCGAGGCCAAACTATCAGGAGCAAACCAATATAGCATGTAAGCACTAACCTCTTCAGCCACAACCTGAGGAGCCTAAGTCCTGAAACATAGTCTTTTTTAACAAATGAATCATCGGTATCTTTTATGCTGTTATACAAAACGACAGAGCACATGTATCAGGGCACATGATTAATAAGAAGAGACGCTATTAAGAAAAAATTGTCTCCGCCCCTAGGCCATATAAACATACTTGGTTCCAGCTGGTTTTACAAAGGATGGTGGTCTGTAGATATCATAGAGCATATAAACATAATGAGTAATCTATCAAAAAACAACTATATATAAATTTTTTTTACGAAGCCTATTTTTGTGTGTAGTAAAGTGTACCTCATAAATGTTATTTTTCAGATAATTAGATATCATCATATCAGTAAGCCAAGCAACAATGACCAGTAGTGTAGCAAAATACAATTTCATGTGAATCTAGGCACTAACCCAAGACGCTAGTTTCAACTCTGAAAGAAGAGCCTGTTCTGAAAGCCATATCAGACAGAAAAGGCTAAAAATAAATAATAACACGGCCTATTCCAATCTTTACATCAATGCAAACTTAGCACTACAGTTTTTCTCAAAAGCATACATATCTCGGCCGAAATTCAGCTTAGGTACTAAAGAAAGGTAAAAAGCGAAACTGAACATAAAGGGCTTGAAAAAAGAAACAACAGAAAAACAAAACAACGCCCAAAAAGAAACCCCAGGGACAAATCAAAAAGAAGAGGAAGCAATGATAAATGTGAAAAAATCAGTAAGCAAAGATTGAACAGAGATTAGAACAAAGAAGCAAAAACATATCGGAAAGAACAGAACAATATCAAATCAAGAGCAGAACAAAATACACAAAAGCTGGAATAAAAAGTAGTCCCAAATCAAGCACCAGGAGAATGAAAAGAAAACAACAGAAGATATCCCAAACAAAGAAGCTCGATCAGAAATAGAAGGAAAATCCAATAAAAACAACACCAACCTTCAGAGCGACACCAACCTTCAGAGCGACGTCCTGCAAAAAAGAGTGTAAACACATGAGCATCAGAACGCTAATCCTATCCTAAAACAACCAGCTAGTATAAGCAGAACAGCACCATCTTGTTCCATATCAAAACCGAACAACCACATGATACTATAGCTCACTCCTACATGTAACTGAAATGAAACAACCACACAGATCATAGAGTATTTTCCTTTCAGGTCCTGAACCTTACCAGCAAGTAAGCAGATTCCCAAATCAAGCAGCAGCAGCAATCTTTAGGTAGCAAACTCCAATGATGTAATGACCTGCAAAAAAGCAAAGAATACCACAAAACCGCGTGAGGTAAAATGAATTAATCTGAACACCACAAGCTGCTAGATCATAGAGTGCAAAAAGAGAAGATGGAAAACAAAGCAGGGAGCAGAACCAAACCTCTGATTCGGTAGCAGCATACAACCAATCTTTGTCACAAAAAGATGCCATAGAATGAGCTAGTGCTGCTCTTGCAATTCCCTACTACCAGCACAGAAGGAGAGAGTAAGAGAGAGAACAAACATGTACTCCGGAGATAGCAACCTGGTCTAGTTCTGTGGCAGCCTGTGTGTCGACCTCATCGTGCAGGGCAGCGCGCCGCCTCCTGTCCTGTCAGATGTGAATAGAGAGAGAAGGGTTAGGGAAGAGGACGATGGGAGAGTGGAACCTGGACAGAGGGCAAGGGATTCCCGGCGGAGACGGAGCTGTAGGATGCAATAACGTTCACCTTAGGCGGCAACTCAACAGCTCGGTGCCAGAAGTGGTGAGCAGCGGAGGAGAGCGACGTGCCGGACGGACAGAGAACCAGCAGTCGCTCCTCTCGATGAAGGCACGCGGCGCCGCCGCGAGCGGCTCCGATTGGGTCGTGGCGGCTAGGGATGCGGCGAAATGTCGATACTACCCCTCAAACATACACCACGACGGCGCAGGAAAGAAGTGAGCTGCTACCGCAAACGGACGCTCCAGATCGCGCGGCAGCTGCTCGATCCGACGGTCGAGAGTCCCTAATCGCTGTGAGAGCCCCTTGGGGGCACCCCATTTACCTCCTTCGATACATTAAGTCACGCTGTGTAACAGCCCGAAATTTGAAAACCTAAAAACCCGATTAAAATTTTCGCTTTTGTGTTGCATTGCATCATGGCATCCTTATGAAATTGCTACTTCTAACTTTCAACTTATGCAAGCAATTAAATTGGGGAAGCAAAACCTTCTCCAACTTAAACCCCAAATGCAATTGCTTAACTTGGCAAACGAATCATTCTTGGACTTCCAAATTGTTTAGGAAGTTTCAAGTTGACTTTTTGTAACCAAATCTCAACTCCCAAATATTGCCAAATAAGAAATGAATTTGAGAATCCAAATTTTGGTTCAAATCAAATTCTATTTTTTGAAACCAAGTTAAGCTTTCCAAAAATTTAAAATAAAATCATGGGGAGCTTCATAACTATATTGGGAGCCTCCATGAATAATTTCACTATTTTTGGAAATGCTTAAGTGCTCCAAATAAATACCTTTTGGAAATTATCAAAATGGCCTTATTTTAAAACCTGTGAACAAATGTGGTCCAAAACATTTTATTTTTGTGGCACCAATTTATCTGGAGATTCTTCCTGCCTTGGGGAGGCTTTATGAATTTTTCCAGAATTTATAAAACTGTTTAAGTGCCTCTTTTAAATCACCAAAGTTTGTTGTTGGACCTGTTTGCAAATAAGAAGAGGGAGCCAGGGGGTTTCTCAGGAAAACTTCATCTCCTTCCCCTGTAGCGACCGAGCACGGTCGAGCTCGGTCCGCTCGACGCCGTCCCCGCCGCACCCTCTCTGCCGCGCTGCTCCTTGGTGCAGAAGGAGGACGCCACGACGCCCTGGACGCCCAACTGCTCCCATTCCCCCCTGCTCTCCCGTTTCCCTTCTCTTTCTTCTCCCCACGAGCTCACCGCCCGCGCAGCCGTTGACTTCGCGCCGCCGTCGACTGGAGCAGTCCCGCTTAGATCGAAGGCTGCAGCAAGGTTCGCCGCGTCCTCCTCTCCCTCCCCGCGCAAGGAATCGGGCCGGGGCCGCCGAAATCGGCGCCGGCATCCGTTTCTTCTCCGGCACCGAGAGCCGCAGGTCGCGCATCCGCACGTCGCCGACAGCCCCTCCCCTCCGTCGCCGACCACGGCCCCGTTCTCAGGGTGAGCACCGCGCCCTTTAGGCCCCCTTTCCTCTCCCCTCTCGTGCTGGTTGGTGTCGCTCACCGTAGCCACCGTCGCCGGAAAACGTCGCCGCCATCTTTCCCTCGCACGACCGGTCGCGAGAGCGGTTTGAACCGGCCTCGTAACCGCTTCCCTCTGGCCCCCAACCGGTATTTGGGCCGGCCCAACCGGCCAGAAGGCCGGAAGCCTCAGTGCCCTGCCCGGCCGTGAAACCGGCCTCAGCCGGGCTGAGGACCGGTGGGCTCTGGCCCATGTCCGGCCTGCCAACCGGTTTGACCGGGCTGAGAACCGGCCTGGCTACAGTGGTTTTTCTCCTTTTTGGAAATAAAACAAATTTAAATAATTCATAACTAATTAAATATTGATCCAAATTCCACAAGTGAGGTATCAAAATGATCAGCAGCTCAAGTGCTATCCAATCATGCTAATCTCACATCATGATCACAAATAATTATTTGATGTTATTCATAAATTGATTAAAGGAATTAAATTCGAATACTTCTTTAATTCACTAATTATTCGTCGGTACTCGGAAAACCACAAATGAGGTACCAATTCGATCGGGAGAACAAAACATATCTAATCATGCCATGTTCATGCATATTTGAGCCACTTCTTGGTAATGTGATAATGGATGAACAATGTGGTCATTAAGCTAAATATGGGGTTGCTTCCAAATAATTGCACTAATTATTTGGCTCTCCATTTAATCTTGCTAGATAAACGAAATGATGCCATCTTTGCATAAACTTGTCATGTCATCATGTGGTTGTGCATTGCATGGTACACATGTGTGGTGATTGATTTGTTCTTACGTGTTATGTTTCGATAGATCAAGCCGTCGGGGTTACTCCGCAATACCCCGAAGATCCGTACTACTCGCCGCTCAACAAGGCAAGCGTAATCCCCCCCCCCCCTGAGCATATCTTATCCTAATTTCCGCAAATATATTTTCTCCACTATAATATTGCATGCGGTTCCAAATGTCACTTTACTTGGATTAGAGTATCCTATAGTTGCATTAAGTTCCCTATGCCATTTACCTGTTTCCCTACTATATCCATAGGTTTGTATTGTTGGCCTGAGCTACTTATTTATGCTATGTTGTTGCTTAGCCATGCTTAGTTAAAATGCTTTGCCGTCCGATGGATGGTTCATGTTGGAAACAGGTGATGAGTTGAGAATGATGGTGGAGAAATTGTGGTGACGGTTAATAAAATGCTTAAAGGTGGGGATGAGAGGCCACTGTGGTTGTGGTGTTTTGTCTCGTTCTCGCCGCCTAGGTGCGAGTTCTGTACCTCTTGAACCAAGACGAGCGTGCAACCATGCGTGAGGCCTATGCAATTGCAGGAACCCTCATAGACTAAATAACTCGAGCGGGGCTAGCCAGGGTCCTCTAGTTCGGGCTTCCATTTGCGCGTGCGTGATGATGGTGGGATGAACTGAGATGAGGATGGCTGTGTTAGGAAAATGAGTGGCCACGGGACAGGGGATTGGAGGAGACACCAAACCTGTTCCGTCCTCACTGATGATCCTGGGTTAGTCCTTAACGAGGGAGAAGTCGACACCGCTCCCACCCAGCCGGCTTTCCATGGAAGAGAGCTAATTGTACAGGTAATGGGCCGGACGATACGCGTGGCGAAGGAGCTGGGGCCCCTCGGGACTCCGGGGACTTCCACTTTGTACACCCCTGCAGGGATAAATCTTTTCGAAAAGCCGTGTCCGCGGTTATGGACGACTTGGGAAGTGAAGGTAGGATCATAGAATAACTTTAACGGAATGATTAAAAACTGGTACTAGAGGTACCACTCACAAATGCAAGGTGAGCTTCCTCGAGGGTGATTCGGGGAGGTGCCTTTGATGAACAGGTACAATGGTTGATGATGGTTGATGATGAGTAAGTTGATCAAGAAAAGAGTTACTTCTTACCCCTTTTCAAATAATCTGATTAGTCGATGCCATGGAGTTGTGTTTTATAAATAAAATCAGCTTTATGCAAAACAGCCATAAAACCTTTGAAAGCCAATCATGGAGCATATATTAGCTCTTAATCTTGCGAGTTCGTCGAACTCAACGTCGTTTGCTTATTTTCAGGAGAGGACTTCACCGCCCTCGAAGGTGGGTTCTTTGTGGACGTCGACGAGTAGTCTGGGGTTCCCAGGTGGCAGCTTGGGACATCCCAGAACAGCTGGCGTTGGTTGGTTATTTGCAGGCCTCTTAGGCCATAATTTGGATCTTGTTGTTTAGAACAACGCCCTTCGCTTCCGCATGTTGTAATGTTGGGTCTGTGACCTCTGTTTGTTATTTGCTATCTTTCTCTATTATAAGAGTTGAACTATATGATTTGTGTCGTAGAGTCTGTGATGTGCCAGTTGTTCCACAAGTCTTGATCTCTCTATTATGCTTTGATAGTGTGTCCGGTGGTATCGGATAACCGGGGACACAGTATCATTGTATAGCAGTCGGGTCAGGGCGCCACAAGTTGGTATCAGAGCAGTACTGCCTGTAGGAAACCCTTTCTACTGGTCGATGTTGAGTCTAGTGTTTGTGAAAATATTTTTAACCTAAAAATGAGTTGTGAAAACCATCTTAGGATTCTTTTTACTCCTTACCTGGTTACCTTCTAATCTCGGAGCAATCTTACCTCTATTTGAGTTAAAGGTTTTTCTTCTCAACTGTTACTTCAAAATGATTAGGATCTCGGGGTTGGATTTCTCACCTGTTACTTGAGTGTTATGTGTCCAGTTGCTTCCGCCGAGCTACAATCCGAAGCTTCATGTGCCGAGAAACCATCTGGAGTACGACGAAAATTCCTATCAACTCAGTTGTTTACGGACCCTTGTATTCCTATCAAGTTTAATCTCTTAATCCTTTCTTCGGGTTTTAACCCAAGGACTTGAACATAAGGTCCCGGATTGTGCCCACTAGAGTGTGTTAAGTTGTGATTTCTTAACTCTCGCTAGTAGCACATGATGCTGATCTTTAACCCAAGTCCTTCATGTGGTCTGTGTGGTAAATGATTGAACCTTAGTTTCCCACACCTCAGCTGGCTATGTAACCTTAACTCTGCCATAGCTGGAGATTCTGTCTTGAAACCATCTGGGTGATGACCAGAATTCTCTTAGCGAATCCCCCATTCATGCTCATGACTCTGCTGCATCTCTCCTTTTTGGGCATGGTTATCACAATTGAGTAATAACCGGTGCATCTTCAACATCTTAGGATCTCTCCTGAGTATGTTTCTTACTCTGATCCGTTTCCCGACCTTGTCTGTCTGTTGACAGTAAAGTTTCATCGTGCGTTGGTATGTTCCGATGCAAGTCACTTTCCTGATCCGTCAAGATTTTCCACTTCGTCCTGTTTGGAGAAACAAACTCCAGTACCTTGTCCACTTCTCAGGCCAGGTCAAAGTATTGTAATCTGCAGAATAAGGGCCTTGTTTAGCTTTTGGTTCTGCTCCACCTTAGAGTGTCACACTCTTCGATATCAGGGTATCGAGCTAAGTATTACGATCCTCTTGATGAAGTGATGCTCTTACACTTTGTTACTCTCCGATCTCCGAGTGACTTATTACTCCAGAGTGATGAGACATGAGTATTGACAGTGCTACCAAGTCCGTTGGCTTTGATGCACTCCCTCGGTCAAAGAACTAGGTTCACGCAGAAGCTCCCTAGACCCCCTCGTTGTGCCTTGAAAGGCATGATCCTCTCTCGAACTCAAAAACATAGCGGTGGATCGTGATATTCTGGAGGTCTTTCCAGAAGTATCGCCAGGTTGTCACCTGACCGTGATGTTGAGCTTATGAGTAAGCGGGTTCTCTGAACAACTCCTTTCTCCAAGAAAATCGTGCTGGATGTCCTGAATTATTCGGGTGAGCTTAAACCACTTGGAGAGTTAAAAGACCAAAAGCTCTATCTGATATAGTTCACCTCTCAATGGATGTCTAGTTTCCTGTGTCGAAGCAAGGTGGTATCTCCTTTGTGGATATGCTATCCTACAAATTTTTGATTTGATTTGGGCTATCGTCAAATCAAACTCAGACTAACACATTCAGTAGGTTAAACTCAGATTAACAACGTGTTAGTCTGACCAATACTCATGCCCCGTCTGGTGAAATATGAGTCTACCGTCCTGGAGTATCTGGATAAGTTTGTTGTTGAGCCCATCAACTACCTTCTTATCTTCTCCACGATTGAGGAGATTTAGATTGGATATTGGGCGTTAGCATTGGAACTAACTTTGTGTCTTCACAAGGTATGTGTTCCGGAAGTTAGAAGTGACTTTTCCTGGTTCACGTGCAATTGCTGAAAGATGTCGCCATGGATCTGAGTGAATTGTCTGGTTTCCTCGAAATCATCTCAACTCGATCGTGCATGTGTAGAATATCCTCGGAATGGTATGTTGTTACCTCCTTTCCTTGAGAATTTCATCTATGCATCCAAGTCCCTGATGGAATTGTTCCAGAAAGAGAGGAAGTCTGAGAACTTCTTTGTCTTCTATGGTGCTTCCCATCAAGAACTCAATCGTGTCTCGCTGCAAGGTATCCAATTGGGGCAGCTGTCTTCTGACCAGTTGCTAATCCGCGGGTTCCGCAATCTCGTTCCTCCTTTGGAGTTAAACCTTGTAGTCCAACTCTTGGGGTCCTAGCAAATGTAATCCGTTGGTATGCATCGCAAAGCTTCCTATTCCTACCGGTGCTAAGTTTGAAGTATCTCTACACTTCCCAGGTTTGACTCTCAATCAGAAACGATAGTTGGTGATCCTCAAGAAGCTTGCTTTCGATGCCGAGAAAATCAAGAAGTGTTCCCAATACTAACGTTTGCGGAGTTTCTGAAGTTCTCTCGATCTAGCTTTCCGATCCTTTTTCCAGTGATCTGAAATGCTCCTCCGTGAGGAAAGTGCTACTCAAGCCGACTAGTACAAGTTAACTCTTCAACTGTTGGAATCTTGTTTCAACACTCTCCCTCAGAAATTTAAGGCCTTGTGCAAAGTTCATATTCTGAATCCTTTGAGAAAACAGTTGTCTACCAACTAGAAATTCTTCTCAATCCTCCGTCACCCGCTTGTATCTCCTAACTGTCAAATCCCGGGATGCTTGAAGTCTCATCCTAAATTCTACGAGGAGGTACCTGATCGTTCTAGATTCACCAAGATCCGTCCTTCCGGTGATGTTTCCTTCTTTCCGATGGTGTACGTTGATAGTGACCCCGGAGCGAAGCTGATGAAGATCTTCGTGACGCCCTCGATCAACCTCTGCCAGAAAGAAGCCACTTGAAGCAAGAAAGTCGTGTAGTACCGTTGTAACCCTTTTCCCTCTTTCCTACTCTAAGAATCTCGGGACGAGATTCCTGTAAGGAGGGTAGAGTTGTAACAGCCCGAAATTTGAAAACCTAAAAACCCGATTAAAATTTTCGCTTTTGTGTTGCATTGCATCATGGCATCCTTATGAAATTGCTACTTCTAACTTTCAACTTATGCAAGCAATTAAATTGGGGAAGCAAAACCTTCTCCAACTTAAACCCCAAATGCAATTGCTTAACTTGGCAAACGAATCATTCTTGGACTTCCAAATTGTTTAGGAAGTTTCAAGTTGACTTTTTGTAACCAAATCTCAACTCCCAAATATTGCCAAATAAGAAATGAATTTGAGAATCCAAATTTTGGTTCAAATCAAATTCTATTTTTTGAAACCAAGTTAAGCTTTCCAAAAATTTAAAATAAAATCATGGGGAGCTTCATAACTATATTGGGAGCCTCCATGAATAATTTCACTATTTTTGGAAATGCTTAAGTGCTCCAAATAAATACCTTTTGGAAATTATCAAAATGGCCTTATTTTAAAACCTGTGAACAAATGTGGTCCAAAACATTTTATTTTTGCGGCACCAATTTATCTGGAGATTCTTCCTGCCTTGGGGAGGCTTTATGAATTTTTCCAGAATTTATAAAACTGTTTAAGTGCCTCTTTTAAATCACCAAAGTTTGTTGTTGGACCTGTTTGCAAATAAGAAGAGGGAGCCAGGGGGTTTCTCAGGAAAACTTCATCTCCTTCCCCTGTAGCGACCGAGCACGGTCGAGCTCGGTCCGCTCGACGCCGTCCCCGCCGCACCCTCTCTGCCGCGCTGCTCCTTGGTGCAGAAGGAGGACGCCACGACGCCCTGGACGCCCAACTGCTCCCATTCCCCCCCTGCTCTCCCGTTTCCCTTCTCTTTCTTCTCCCCACGAGCTCACCGCCCGCGCAGCCGTTGACTTCGCGCCGCCGTCGACTGGAGCAGTCCCGCTTAGATCGAAGGCTGCAGCAAGGTTCGCCGCGTCCTCCTCTCCCTCCCCGCGCAAGGAATCGGGCCGGGGCCGCCGAAATCGGCGCCGGCATCCGTTTCTTCTCCGGCACCGAGAGCCGCAGGTCGCGCATCCGCACGTCGCCGACAGCCCCTCCCCTCCGTCGCCGACCACGGCCCCGTTCTCAGGGTGAGCACCGCGCCCTTTAGGCCCCCTTTCCTCTCCCCTCTCGTGCTGGTTGGTGTCGCTCACCGTAGCCACCGTCGCCGGAAAACGTCGCCGCCATCTTTCCCTCGCACGACCGGTCGCGAGAGCGGTTTGAACCGGCCTCGTAACCGCTTCCCTCTAGCCCCCAACCGGTATTTGGGCCGGCCCAACCGGCCAGAAGGCCGGAAGCCTCAGTGCCCTGCCCGGCCGTGAAACCGGCCTCAGCCGGGCTGAGGACCGGTGGGCTCTGGCCCATGTCCGGCCTGCCAACCGGTTTGACCGGGCTGAGAACCGGCCTGGCTACAGTGGTTTTTCTCCTTTTTGGAAATAAAACAAATTTAAATAATTCATAACTAATTAAATATTGATCCAAATTCCACAAGTGAGGTATCAAAATGATCAGCAGCTCAAGTGCTATCCAATCATGCTAATCTCACATCATGATCACAAATAATTATTTGATGTTATTCATAAATTGATTAAAGGAATTAAATTCGAATACTTCTTTAATTCACTAATTATTCGTCGGTACTCGGAAAACCACAAATGAGGTACCAATTCGATCGGGAGAGCAAAACATATCTAATCATGCCATGTTCATGCATATTTGAGCCACTTCTTGGTAATGTGATAATGGATGAACAATGTGGTCATTAAGCTAAATATGGGGTTGCTTCCAAATAATTACACTAATTATTTGGCTCTCCATTTAATCTTGCTAGATAAACGAAATGATGCCATCTTTGCATAAACTTGTCATGTCATCATGTGGTTGTGCATTGCATGGTACACATGTGTGGTGATTGATTTGTTCTTCCGTGTTATGTTTCGATAGATCAAGCCGTCGGGGTTACTCCGCAATACTCCGAAGATCCGTACTACTCGCCGCTCAACAAGGCAAGCGTAATCCCCCCCTCTGAGCATATCTTATCCTAATTTCCGCAAATATATTTTCTCCACTATAATATTGCATGCGGTTCCAAATGTCACTTTACTTGGATTAGAGTATCCTATAGTTGCATTAAGTTCCCTATGCCATTTACCTGTTTCCCTACTATATCCATAGGTTTGTATTGTTGGCCTGAGCTACTTATTTATGCTATGTTGTTGCTTAGCCATGCTTAGTTAAAATGCTTTGCCGTCCGATGGATGGTTCATGTTGGAAACAGGTGATGAGTTGAGAATGATGGTGGAGAAATTGTGGTGACGGTTAATAAAATGCTTAAAGGTGGGGATGAGAGGCCACTGTGGTTGTGGTGTTTTGTCTCGTTCTCGCCGCCTAGGTGCGAGTTCTGTACCTCTTGAACCAAGACGAGCGTGCAACCATGCGTGAGGCCTATGCAATTGCAGGAACCCTCATAGACTAAATAACTCGAGCGGGGCTAGCCAGGGTCCTCTAGTTCGGGCTTCCATTTGCGCGTGCGTGATGATGGTGGGATGAACTGAGATGAGGATGGCTGTGTTAGGAAAATGAGTGGCCACGGGACAGGGGATTGGAGGAGACACCAAACCTGTTCCGTCCTCACTGATGATCCTGGGTTAGTCCTTAACGAGGGAGAAGTCGACACCGCTCCCACCCAGCCGGCTTTCCATGGAAGAGAGCTAATTGTACAGGTAATGGGCCGGACGATACGCGTGGCGAAGGAGCTGGGGCCCCTCGGGACTCCGGGGACTTCCACTTTGTACACCCCTGCAGGGATAAATCTTTTCGAAAAGCCGTGTCCGCGGTTATGGACGACTTGGGAAGTGAAGGTAGGATCATAGAATAACTTTAACGGAATGATTAAAAACTGGGTACTAGAGGTACCACTCACAAATGCAAGGTGAGCTTCCTCGAGGGTGATTCGGGGAGGTGCCTTTGATGAACAGGTACAATGGTTGATGATGGTTGATGATGAGTAAGTTGATCAAGAAAAGAGTTACTTCTTACCCCTTTTCAAATAATCTGATTAGTCGATGCCATGGAGTTGTGTTTTATAAATAAAATCAGCTTTATGCAAAACAGCCATAAAACCTTTGAAAGCCAATCATGGAGCATATATTAGCTCTTAATCTTGCGAGTTCGTCGAACTCAACGTCGTTTGCTTATTTTCAGGAGAGGACTTCACCGCCCTCGAAGGTGGGTTCTTTGTGGACGTCGACGAGTAGTCTGGGGTTCCCAGGTGGCAGCTTGGGACATCCCGGAACAGCTGGCGTTGGTTGGTTATTTGCAGGCCTCTTAGGCCATAATTTGGATCTTGTTGTTTAGAACAACGCCCTTCGCTTCCGCATGTTGTAATGTTGGGTCTGTGACCTCTGTTTGTCGTTTGCTATCTTTCTCTATTATAAGAGTTGAACTATATGATTTGTGTCGTAGAGTCTGTGATGTGCCAGTTGTTCCACAAGTCTTGATCTCTCTATTATGCTTTGATAGTGTGTCCGGTGGTATCGGATAACCGGGGACACAGTATCACTGTATAGCAGTCGGGTCAGGGCGCCACACGCTGCCTAGGTGGCAGTAATGCATTCCAAGCACGCCCGATGAGGGACTCCGTCGTGTGAAGCGAGGGAAATGACGCGAGCTACGACTCGACTCACGCATCCTCCTGTGATATTATGAACTTTTTAGTTTATTATATTTATTGTCCACAATATTTGGTAAGTTTTATTATATATACATTAACTAACCTATTAATATTTGCAAAGTGTTGCAAATTACTCTTTTCCACTGTGACGTGTATAAACTACACGTATGTTCGATAAATGGCAAAGTAGCCCTTCATTGCGGTTAAATTCAGAGTTTCCTAAAAATGTCCGCCCAAGACAGTTTTTAGATCGTCGCAGCAATGACCGATGATGATCTTCAAACAAAAAAATTCCACAAAGTCGTGAGGAATTTCTCGTTGATAATTTTGAGATGTTAAAATTCCCGATTCGAATTCGTAACAGTTTAGCAATACTTGAACATAGCGCGTTCAAAATTATTTCAGTGAACCACACAAATATTTTGTTCATGCCATGGTGTGTCCTACTAAATTTTTGCAACCACTGAATAACCAAAAAAATCGGCTAGGAATTCCTTTATCCTTTTCTATAAAAAAAATTACACGATTTACAAAGAGAGGTCACCAACCAAGTAGAAGCCAAAGTAATCATAGACTGCCAAAAATTTGGTACGGTAAATATGATCACCAACAAAATATTTGTTAAGTTTTGCTTCACTAATTACAACCAACGTTTGCAAACTTATTATTGAGTACAAAATGGGATAGTGAAAATACACGATTTACCAAGAGAGACATAGGCAACTATAGTGAATTTCTGAAATATGTTCACGAACCATGCATTTCTTAGGTTTGCTTCACTAATCACATCCAACGTTTGCACTTATTATTGAGTGGAGTACAAAATCTCTACTATATTAAAGCAGTCTCGGTGGTGTCCGTGTTCCGTGGTACGTCCTACCGCCCCGCATCTCGCACAGTCGAACAGGCGAAAAGAAAAACCGCACACGTAACGAAAACCAGAAAAACCAGCCGAACTGTCCCTCAAACAAACGAGAAAAAAACCAGTCCCCATCCCTCGAGTCCTAGACCACGACCTTCAGCCGTCCGCCGCCTCCCCTATCAGCATGTTGTGTCGCCAGCCGTCCGCCGCCGGCTTCGAACCCCGTCGATCTGGCCAACCGACCCTAGCCCCCTCGCGCAGCAGCTCGAGCACCAGACCCGCCGCCGGATCAGTCGTCCAAGCCGGAAACAACCGTCGGTTAGCCCCGTGTGGGTCAATCCATGGCAACCGCTGGTCAGCTTCGTGCGCTGCAACTGCCGATCGTGGAGGGCGTGGTATTACCACCTCAAAGCCCCCGCACCTCCCCCGCCCTTGTTCTCCTCTCGCCTCCCGTCAGCTCTCTCGCCGCCTGGTGGCTCTAGGTTGATAGTGCCAGAAACAATGCTTGTACGTCACACGTCAGTTGGGAACCCCAAGAGAAAGGTATGATGAGTGCAGCAGTAAATTTTCCCTCAGTATGAAACCAAGGTTTAATCGGACCAGTAGGAAAACGAGGTTTGCTTCGAAGGTGTTGGTGAAGGAGTGTAGTGCGGCGCAACACCAGGGATTCCGGTGCCAACGTGGAACCTGCACAACACAACCAAATTACTTTGCCCCAACTTAACAGTGAGGTTGTCAATCTCACCGGCTTGCTGAAAACAAAGTGTTAAACGTATCGAATGGAAGATGATGTTTGTTTGCATAAAACAGTAGAGAACAATGATTGCAGTAGATTGTATTTCAGATGTAAAAGAATGGACCGGGGTCCACAGTTCACTAGTGGTGTCTCTCCAATAAGATAACTAACATGCTGGGTAAACAAATTACAGCTGGGCAATTGACAATTGATAAGTGCATATAACATGCATGTGTGAGCTGTGGTGTCTACTATGAGATTCATTTGGGCATTACGACAAAGTACATAGACCGCTATCCAGCATGCATCTATGCCTAAATAGTCCACTTTCCGGTTAACATCCGTACCCCTTCCAGTATTAAGTTGCAAGCAACAGACAATTGCGTTAAGTAATGTGCGTAATGTAAACAATACATTCATCCTTGAATAAAGCATTGCTGTTTTACCCCTAGTGGCAACAACACATCTACAATCTTAGAACTTGCTGTCACTATCCCAGGTTAAATAGAGGTTGAACCCAACAACACATCTACAACATTAGAACCCAAATAGTGGTTTGGCCACCTCGTGGCTCTTCTTCGTCTCTCCTTCGGACTCCGTGATGGTGCTGGAAAAATAGGGACGTGGCCTTTTATTTCGTGCAATTCCGAGAATATTTCCAGAAGTAACTTTCTGAAACCAAAAACAGCAGAAAACAGGGAACTGGCACTGTGGCATCTTGTTAATAGGTTAGTCCCAGAAAATGCATAAAAGTGATACGAAGTGTATATAAAACATGTAGCAAATGGTATAATATAAGCATGGAACAGCAGAAATTATGGATACGTTGGAGACGTATCAAGCATCCCCAAGCTTAGTTCTACTCGTCCTCGAGTAGGTAAAACGATAACAACAAATAATTTCTGAGGAGACATGCTTTCACACAATCTTGATCAATATATTGCAAGGCTCATGTCATGAATGAAGTGACTCAAAGCAATGATCTATAGTTTGCTAACAAATAGATAAAGAGTAAACAATGAATCATATAAGCAAAAACTTTTCATGAATAGTACTTTCAAGACAAGCATCAAAAAGTTTTGCATAAGAGGTAACTCATAAAGCAATAGATTCAAAGTAAAAGGCATTGAAGCAACACAAAGGATGATTAAGTTTCAGCATTTGCTTTCAACTTGTAACATGTATATCTCATGGATAGTTGTCAACATAAAGCAATATAACAAGTGCAATAAGTAAATATGTAAGAATCAATGCACACAAAGTTGACACAAGTGTTTGCTTCTAAGATAGAAAGGAGTAGGTAAACTGACTCAACATAAAGTAAAAGATAGGCCCTTCGCAGAGGGAAGCAGGGATTAAATCATGTGCTAGAGCTTTTTAAGTTTTCGAAAGCATATAGAGAGCACAAAATAAGTATTTGAGAGGTGTTTGTTGTTGTCAACGAATGGTAGTGGGCACTCTAACCCCCTTGTCAACCAGACTTTCAAAGAGCGGCTCCCATGAAGGACGTTATTTCTACCAGCAAGGTAGATCATCCCTCTTCTCTTTTGTTTACACATGTATTTTAGTTTCTTTATAGATGACACTCCTCCCAACCTTTTGCTTACACAAGCCATGGCTAACCGAATCCTCGGGTGCCTTCCAACATTCACATACCATGGAGGAGTGTCTATTGCAAAATTAAGTTGCTTACTGATAAATCAGGGCAAAACATGTGAAGAGAATTATTAATGAAAGTTGTAATTAATTGGGGCTGGGCACCCCGTTGCCAGCTCTTTTTGCAAATTATTGGATAAGCGGATGTATATGCCACTAGTCCAGGTGAAAGTCTGTCAGAAGTAAATGACAAGATTGAAAGATAAAACACCACATACTTCCTCATGAGCTATAAAACATTGACACAAATAAGGAGTAATAAAGTTTTGAATAGTTTAAAGGTAGCACATGAAATATTTACTTGGAATGGCAGGAAATACCACATAGTAGGTAGGTATGGTGGACACAAATGGCATGGGTTTTGGCTCAAGTTTTGGATGCACGAGAAGCATTCCCTCTCAGTACAGAGTTTAGGCTAGCAAGGTTGTTTGAAGCAAACACAAGTATAAACCGGTACAGCAAGAATCACATAAAAACATATTGCAAGTATTATAAGACTCTACACTGTCTTCCTTGTTGCTCAAACATTTTACCAGAAAATATCTAGACCTTAGAGAGAACAAATATGCATCCCAAGTCTCAACAAGCTCTACGGTAGTTCTCCACTACTAGGCTTTAACTACATGATGCAAGAGCTTAAACATGATCTACTTGAGAGCTCAAAACAATTGCAAAGCATCAAATCAAAACAAGACAATGATCTACAAGAATGCATATGTCTTTTCCAATACCAACTACTACATGTAGCATTTTCTTTCTTCCAAACAAACACCAATAATTTATTTAAACATAAACTCTCCAAATGATAATATAATGCAGCAAGAGAGTATTTATAAACAAGTGCTAACAGCTCGAAGAGATGCATGAAAAACAGGAGCTAAAAGCACTGCAGTAGCTAGTTAAGAATACTCAACAAATATAAGTGAAGAACATGAGTATTCACATGAAAAAGCGGAGCGTGTCTCTCTCCCACACAAGGATTGCTAGGATCCGAATTTATTCAAACAAAAACAAAAATAAAACACACAGACGCTCCAAGTAAAGCGCATAAGATGTGAAAGAATTAAAATATAGTTTCACTAGAGATGACCTGATAAGTTTGTTGATGAAGAAGGGGATGCCTTGGGCATCCCCAAGCTTAGACGCTTGAGTCTCTGAATAGTTGAGTCTCTCTGAATATGTTGGGATGAACCACGGGGGCATCCCCAAGCTTAGGCTTTTCACTCTTCTTGATCACATAATATCACCCTTCTCGCTTGATCCTTGAAAACTTCCTTCACACCAAACTCAAGACAGTTCTCATTAGAGGGTTAGTGCATAATCAAAAATTCTCATATTCTGTAATGATACAATCAATCCCAAAGCTTCTGGACATTAGCTACAGCCACCAATGCTTTGTGGAGCAAAGAAATCCACACAAACACAGTAAAAGAGCGAATGCAAAACAAAAGGCAGAATCTGTCAAAAACAGAACAGTCTGGAATGACGAATTTTTTCGAGGCACTTAAGTTGCTCAGATGGATCTGGCCTAAAATAATGAAAGTTGCGTACATATCTCAGGAATATGCGTGATTTTTCTCAGAATTTTTTGAATTTTCTACAGGGAGATAAGCTCAAATCCGTGACAGCTAAAAATCTGTCACTGCGCAGAAATCCAAATCTTGCATCAACTTTCAATATAGAACTTTACTTGGCACAACATTGCGATAAAATAAAGATACAAAGGAGTTGCTACAGAAGTAACAAAACTCCTTGACTCAAAGAAAACAAAAATAACAGCAAATAAAAACGATGGGTTGTCTCCCATAAGCGCTTTTCTTTAACGCCTTTCAGCTAGGCGCAGAAAGTGAAAATCAAGTGTTGTCAAGAGAAGAAGCATCAACATCATAACTTGCTCTAACAATAGAGTCAAAAGGTAACTTCATTCTCTTCCTAGGGAAGTGTTCCATACCTTTCTTGAGAGGAAATTGGTACCTTATATTACCTTCTTTCATATCAATGATGGCACCAACAGTTCGAAGAAAAGGTCTTCCCAAAACAATAGGACAAGATGCATTGCATTCAATATCCATAACAATAAAATCAACGGGGACAAGGTTATTTTTACCGTAATAAAAACATCATTAACTCGCCCCAAAGGTTTCTTCATAGCATTATCAGCGAGAAAAACATCCAAATAACAATGTTCCAAAGGTGGCAAATCAAGAATATCATAAAGCTTCTTGGGCAAAACTGAAACACTTGCACCAAGATCACACAAGGCATTGCAATAAAAATCATTCACCTTTACCTTAATGATGGGTTCCCAACCATCTTCTAATTTCCTAGGAATAGAAGCTTTAAGTTTCAACTTCTCCTCCCTAGCTTGCAAAAGAGCATTTGTAATATGCTTTGTAAAAGCCAAATTAATAGTGCTAGCATTGGGACTTCTAGCTAATTTTTGCAAGAACATAATAACTTCAGAGATGTTACAATCATCAAAATCAAAATCATTATTGTCAATGGTGGTGGAACCATTGTCTCCAATAGTTTGAAAAATTTCAGCACTTTTATCAGAAAAAGTTTCAGCAGTTTTAGGCAATTTCAAACGCTTTGCAGAAGTAGTAGAGACATTACAACACCAATAACATTACCATCAATAGTAGGAGGTTTACTAGCATGTGAAACATTAGCATTACTAGTGGTGGTGATAGTACAAACTCTAACTATACTATTCTCTTTTTCAAGTTCTTCCTCTTTTTCCCACCTAGCATGCAATTCAGCCAACATCCTAATATTATTATCAATTCGAACTTGGATGGCATTTGCTGTAGCAAATGACTTAGTATCTTTAACTTCATTAGGCATAACTTTCAGTTTTAGAATTTCAACATCATGAGCAAGACTATCAACTTTAGAGACAAGATCATCAATTTTTTCAAACTTTTCCTCAACAGTTTTATTGAAAGCTTTTTGTGTGCTAATAAATTCTTTAAGCATAGCTTCAAGATCAGAGGACACACTTCTATTGTTGCTGTAGGAATTACCATAAGAATTGCCATAACCATTTGAAGGATAAGGCTTATATTGTTGCTACCAAAATTATTCCTATAAGCATTGTTGTTGAAGTTGTTGTTTTTAATGAAGTTTACATCAACATGCTCTTCTTGAGCAACCAATGAAGCTAAAGGAACATTATTAGGATCAACATGAGATCTACCATTCACAAGCATAGACATAATAGCATCAATCTTATCACTCAAAGAGGAGGTTTCTTCAACAGAATTTACCTTCTTACCTTGAGGAGCTCTTTCGGTGTGCCATTCGGAATAGTTGATCATCATATCATCAAGTAGCTTTGTTGCTGCACCTAAAGTGATGGACATAAAGGTTCCTCCAGAGGCTGAATCCAATAAGTTCCTTGAGGAAAAATTTAATCCTGCATAAAAGGTTTGGATGATCATCCAAGTAGTCAGTCCATGAGTGGGACAATTCTTCACCAAAGATTTCATTCTTTCCCAAGCTTGAGCAACATGTTCATTATCAAGTTGTTTAAAATTCATAATGCTACTTCTCAAGGATATAATCTTAGCAGGAGGATAATATTTCCCTATGAAAGCATCTTTGCATTTTGTCCAAGAATTAATACTATTTCTAGGCAAAGAAAGCAACCATTCTTTAGCTCTTCCTCTCAAGGAGAAAGGAAAAAGTTTCAGTTTTATAATATCCCCATCCATATCCTTATACTTTTGCATTTCACAAAGTTCAACAAAGTTATTAAGATGGGCAGCAGCATCATCAGTACTAACACCAGAAAATTGCTCTTTCATAACAAGATTTAATAGAGCAGGTTTAATTTCATAAAATTCTGCTGTAGAAGCAGGTGGAGCAATAGGAGTGCATATGAAATCATTGTTGTTTGTGCTAGTGAAGTCACACAACTTAGTGTTCTCAGGAGTACTCATTTTGAAAAACAAAATAAACTGAATTAAACAAGTAACTAATTTTTTTTGTTTTTGATAAAGAGAGCAAACAAGACTAAATAAAAATAAACTAAGCAAGACAAATAACAAAGTAAAGAGATTGGGTGTGAGAGACTCCCCTTGCAGAAGCAATTCGTTTTCCCCGGCAACGGCGCCAGAAAACGTGTTGGTGGCTCTAGGTTATAGTGCCAGAAACAATGCTTGTACGTCACACGTCAGTTGGGAACCCCAAGAGGAAGGTATGATGAGTGCAGCAGTAAGTTTTCCCTCAGTATGAAACCAAGGTTTAATCGAACCAGTAGGAAAACGAGGTTTGCTTCGAAGGTGTTGGTGAAGGAGTGTAGTGCGGCGCAACACCAGGGATTCCGGTGCCAACGTGGAACCTGCACAACACAATCAAATTACTTTGCCCCAACTTAACAGTGAGGTTGTCAATCTCACCGGCTTGCTGAAAACAAAGGGTTAAACGTATCGAATGGAAATGATGTTTGTTTGCATAAAACAGTAGAGAACAATGATTGCAGTAGATTGTATTTCAGATGTAAAAGAATGGACCGGGGTCCACAGTTCACTAGTGGTGTCTCTCCAATAAGATAACTAACATGCTGGGTAAACAAATTACAGCTGGGCAATTGACAATTGATAAGTGCATATAACATGCATGTGTGAGCTGTGGTGTCTACTATGAGATTCATTTGGGCATTACGACAAAGTACATAGACCGCTATCCAGCATGCATCTATGCCTAAATAGTCCACTTTCCGGTTAACATCCGTACCCCTTCCAGTATTAAGTTGCAAGCAACAGACAATTGCATTAAGTAATGTGCGTAATGTAAACAATACATTCATCCTTGAATAAAGCATTGCTGTTTTACCCCTAGTGGCAACAACACATCTACAACCTTAGAACTTGCTGTCACTATCCCAGGTTAAATAGAGGTTGAACCCAACTATCATGCATAAATACCCCCTCTTGGAGTTACAAGTATTCACTGGCCAAGGCTTCAACAAGTAACGGAGAGCATGCAAGATCACAAATGACATAGACATGATAATATAATATTCAGCTCCACATAGGTATCAATATAAGTCAGATCCCAGCAAACACAACATGTAGCATTACAATAAGATGATCTTGATCATGATAGGCAGCTCACAAGATCTAAACATGATGGCACAAGTGGAGAAGACAACCATCTAGCTACTGCTATGGACCCATAGTCCAAGGATGAACTACTCACGCATCACTCCGGAGGCGGGCATGGCGATGTAGAGCCCTCCGGTGATGATTCCCCTCTCCGGCAGGGTGCCGGGAAGAGCTTCAGAAACCCCCCGAGTTAGGGTTGACGACGGCGGCGGCAGCGAATATGTTCTGGATGAAAGGCTCGGTGTTTTAGGGTTTTCGCGTCTCGGGGAATAAATAGGCGAAGGGGCGATGTCGGCGGACCCCCGAGGGGCCCAAACCACCTGGCGGCGCGGTGGGCCCCTGCCGCGCCTGGTGGTTTGGCCACCTCGTGGCTCTCTTCGTCTCTCCTTCGGACTCCGTGTACGTGCTGGAAAAATAGGGACTGGCCTTTTGTTTCGTGCAATTCCGAGAATATTTCCAGAAGTAACTTTCTGAAACCAAAAACAGCAGAAAACAGGGAACTGGCACTGTGGCATCTTGTTAATAGGTTAGTCCCAGAAAATGCATAAAAGTGATACGAAGTGTATATAAAACATGTAGCAAATGGTATAATATAAGCATGGAACAGCAGAAATTATGGATACGTTGGAGACGTATCACCGCCGCAAGGATACCTCCGAGCGCATTAGCGTTTCGACGGCGCCGGCAGTGGCTACGCCGTCGCACCGTCCATCTTGCTATGCCGTCGAGCTCGAATTCCAGGTCTAGCAAGGTGAGTTCGAGGAGTGTGAACTCCTTGTACCAAGCAATGTTTCTCCCTTTGAAGATTTCAATGTTCTGATGTTTGGTTGTTTTCTTCACAGGATTCGGAGAGAAAGCCAAGACGGAGAAGCTTCTTCTCCAGCGCACCAAAGAATAGGTATCCTAACTCACGGGAATTCAAACTTCATATTGCAAGGATCTATATGACTACTTTAATTCAATACTTGGTGCATTATGCTCTAGCTTCGGTGAGCTCTGATTGTGTGTGATGTAGCCTCTAATGCATTTGTTCTAAGCTTATTACTTTAAATCAATAATTCATCTGATGGGTATCCATCATAAACTTATTTGTCAGTCTCTGTGAAGTACACGAAGGAGTCCAGCGTGTGCAACCTTCTGCTAGGATCCGTTTCCTTGAGCTAGATCGTTAGGTAATAGAAATATGTGTATTCATTGCGCCTCAAGTTCAGTATCTGAGTACATGTATCACTGGTTTGCCCGTAAGTATATGTCATGTAGGTTGAGTCATTGTCATCTATTTTGCTTGCTGCATATGAACAAGTTATCGTCTTTTCTGTATCAGATGCGAATGATGCATTTTATGGGGCTTACTTGAAATCATTCAAATTTGTCGGCATATCTGATACATAACATGTATGTCATCTGATATTTACTTTACATGTATGGACTGCCTTGGTATGCTGTAGTGTTGGTAGGATTTTTTTCTTTTCTGTTTGACTTGATCTTTATTCAGAGAACTAACATCACTATACACTCTTGTAGCCTTCTTTAACCAGTACAAAAAGGTGCGGTCCCACACTGTTGCTTCACGTCCTCCTGTTCTGGTTCTCATATCCGACGAGCCGCGTAGCTACAGTGATCAGGTGGGCTACATTATCCAAAGTGCACGAGAGATAAAGCAACTTCAGGTACTTGATCCAAAGTGCAAAATGTTTCACTATTCTTTGGTGATATTTCTCTAGAGTGTACTGCATTTGAGAGAAAGTTTTGGTACTTGGATACATTTGATATATGGTACACCTGATGACGAAATTTGTGCTTGGTTTTGTTTTTTGGGTTCATGTTGAAGCATTTTCATTTTAGCATGAGAATAGTTATTCACTTCATGATAGGGCATAGGTAGTCAGACATTTCTTGTGCTTTTTAATCCGGACAGGACAACGGGAATCTTATTGCAACAAGTATTACGAACAATATATGTGAGTTTTTTTTGTTCTATATACAAATATATAAATATCTGCAAGATGTACTAAATTGGCACCTTACAGGTTCATGCTTCACGTGTGTGATACAAATTATCCTTTCATATATCGCCACGCTACATTTTTCCTTAGCTCCTATACTTGATGACAAAAATTGAAATTGGATTGAAATTTCTGTTTAGCCCATGAAGTAAAGGTCTGTTTAAGTCACTGTTCTGAAAGAAGATGCACCAGTTGCTTGACATAGTTTCACTTGTGCCACATTTTAAGATTCCCAACAGAAGTCTCTAAGGAGGAGAAGTCACAGCCAGCATCTAGAAAAATATACTCAATTGCTCATTATTTGATTACCTATTCAAGGTACGTATTTCTGCGATTTTGTCTTCCGTTTTGCTTGTGGGATGCACTGTTTTATGAAGTGATGTTAGTTTTGAGGAAGTTTCCTTTAGAAAGTTTTATGGTGAGAGTTATTCTTAATCTGACTCCAATTCTGAAAGTTCCTTTAGGAAGTTTTATGCTGAAAGTCAGACTACTAAAAGCATGCTCTCATATTTGTGGATAGACTGTTGCTTTCTTGCTCTCATATCTATGTTAAATTGATTTGCTTCCTTTCCTGCATATTGTTGCCTATGAAGCTTAAAAAATATGATGGCAGTTTTAGAACTATGGGAATAGTAGTTCGGTGTCATTCTGTCTTTGGTTCTCAATCATATTTTTTTTGGACAAATATGTTGTTGCATTTTCTGATTGTAATGGGATCATGGTTATCTACTTTATTGCCACTTTGGTGATGCTTGTGTTAACCATGGATATCAAGCGCAGTACGGAATCTTCGTAAATGCTTAATCATATTTATATTGGTTTTAGACTAATGATCCTTGTTATCTTATGACAAACTAAACTATATGGCTGATTAACTGTAAAACTACTTGTTTTCATACGAGCTACCACTATCTTTTGCTTTCTGTGGTTAATGATCCGGATGATTGACAAGGAAGAAATGTTCCACGAGTTCACTAGCTGGTTCATCATGGGCTCTGGTGGTATATTCGGTACGAGAACCTAATATGAAAATACAATGTTAACTCAATTAGAAAATATATCAAAGGACTATTAATCTAGCAAGATCGTTCTACTGAGACCATTCCCAATGCAACATCACGTTCCAAAAAACTAGAAAAGGTGTCTAAAATAAGCTAATGTAAAAGCTGCAGTCACAAAGGTGAATTATATCACCAGACCCGAATCATTCAAAGGACCATTGAACTAGCAAGATCATTCTGCTCATTCATGATCTAGAAAAGTTGTCTAAAACCAAGCTCATGTAGAAGTTGCACTCACGAAGGTGACTTATATCTAGAAAGTGTCCGCGCACGGGGATACTGAGCTTGCTTGTAGCTGTTGTTACATCTAACTGGATTAAGCTGTAAACTCATGTTTTCCCCATGTAATATGTGCAGGTTTCATTCTCAGGTCATCCAGCATTTTACATCGAGTTACTGTAGCACACATCAGGGTAGGAGGTACTCTTTTCGAAACCAACACTCAAAATAGATTTTTGTTCGAAATTCTCTTGGCTTATCTATTAGTGTGTTGCTGAAAGGATAGAACAAAATTTACACAAAACTACAAAGAGCTCAAGTTTCTTTTCAATACTGATTCTTTATTACCTCAAACAGAAGCTGCATGTTTAGTTGCTTTCATCTACTGTCCTGTCAGCTTCTTCAATTGCCACTTGTGTGTACTGTATATTTTCTAAAGTTATACTTCAAATGAATTTAAAGCAATTTATGTTTAGCACTTCCAAGCAAACTGCAAGTAGTCCTAATCCTTGTCAAAATTTTGGTAAGAGGGGTACACTGTATGAACTATTTATGCTTTCCATCACGGAATATACATGGACTTAATATGACCATATGTAGAGAATGAATATAAATATTGGTATCTTTATATTATGTAGATGGCACCCATCAAACTCCAAAGTAAGTGGACGTATGCGGACATCACAGAAACCCTGGCGACATCCGGCAAGCCTGACATCTTCGTGACGATGACCTGCAACCCAAACTGGCACGAGATACAGGAGGCGCTGCTTCCAGGCCAAACCTTGCAGGACCATCCAGACCTCGTGGCCCGAGTGTTCAGGTCCAAACTTGAGACGATGAAAAAGATGCTTACCAAGAAGCATATCAAAGGCGTTTTAAAGGCGGACATCTATGTGGTAGAGTTTCAGAAGAAGGGTCTCCCCCATGCTCATTTCATGTTGATGTAGCTGCCCACATTTGAGTTGTTTTCTTGATGATCTTTAGTCTTTAAAAATGTAATGCTTGCTGATAGATTTGAGACATATATATGCATTTGAATTACCACTTGGCTATCTTTTCAGTATACATGAATATTTATGTGCACTTCATGTTTACATGTTCGATGACGGTAAAAATGAAAATGCCGTGGCAAAGCAGTGCATTCAACTTGTGTAATTTTTGTTTGTTATGTTGTTGAATACATGAATATTTATGTGCACTGAGGGTAGGCAATGGCACGGGTAAGCTGGCGAGGAAGGACACATTCAACTAGCCGAATTGTAATTTTTATATTTTTGTAATATTACATGGCTATCTTTGTTATATATATGTGAAGAATATTTATGTGTTTTTAAATACTAGTTGGCATGTACGTGCAACGCACGCCTTCACAATTATAGGGGATAATTTACAGGTAGAAAAAGACCATACCAGAGTTTACGTGGATTAATTTTCTTGGTACAAGTCAACACAAGTGTACATGAAACTAATGTCTAGCACACATTAGTGAAAAAATTCTCATTCTCTTTGGTAACGAGACACACATCTATACGAAAATAATTAATTTCCTTCTCTGGCCACTGCTCACGCATTCCATTAAACAATCAGCTAATATAAGTACCTCCAATGGTACAAGGCTTTGGATTAACTAATACATCACCTTATGCCATAAGCAAGTGCAGCTCAATTAAGACTTGAAAAACCAAAGGCATGAATTCACTCTTGGAAGGAGGACTAAATGTACTACTGATATGATAACAAAACAGTTAATCATAAGCCTAGAAAATAAAGACATTTCCTAATGAGATGGCATGAACTGATGCGAAGATATTGGCCAAACACTTCCGGGGATGATGACATAAACGTCACACCCACATCCCTGAGCAGCGGGCACCGTTGCTACACCGGCAGCGCCAACGTCGTTGCCACCGCTTCCACGTCAAGCTTCTCCGCAGCTTCATGTCGCACATCTACTTCAGCTTGTCCAGATTGGACCGGTCTATGGCCACCAGAAGGTGTTGCGTGACTCCTGCAGCGTAAGTTCTAAAAAAAGAGATGCATCTACCAATTCTCACTACACAAAAGAAACACCATGGTTAAGTTACTTGGTATAATTTTTGTCTTAAGAGTAACTTTTACATACAAATTGATGCAGGACATATTTTTTGCAAAACAATGTGGACCTAGCTCTTTACAGTGACTTAGAATCTGTACGATAGGGAAAACATGGTTCACTTGAACTCAGTATTAGAATCAGCACTTTATAAGAATGTGAATCACTGACAAATGCACTTCATGTTTACATGTTCGATGACGGTAAAAATGAAAATGCCGTGGCAAAGCAGTGCATTCAACTTGTGTAATTTTTGTTTGTTATGTTGTTGAATACATGAATATTTATGTGCACTGAGGGTAGGCAATGGCACGGGTAAGCTGGCGAGGAAGGACACATTCAACTAGCCGAATTGTAATTTTTATATTTTTGTAATATTACATGGCTATCTTTGTTATATATATGTGAAAAATATTTATGTGTTTTTAAATATTTACACATGCAATATTTATGACAACAGAAAAATATAAGAGCCGTGGAAACGCACGGGCATTCAACTAGTAGCGAAAACATGGGTTTACGGGTTGAACTCAACCCGGGTTGAACTCAACCCGTGAATGACATCCCGGTGACAAAAGGGCCCCACGTGTCAGAGACTCCTCCCGCACACTACGGCGCCGACGAGTTGAAAACCTCACGCCCCTTCATTTTCAAAACTCAAATTCTCCCTTCCTCCCTCCGCGATTCCCCAATCACCGCTAGGGTTTCCCACTCGACGATGGCAAGGGTCAGCAAGACGACGCCCACCGCCGCGGCCTCGTCGAGGACCAATGTGACGGCTCAGGCGGCGTCGCGGACGAGAAAGACCAAGACGCCCCCGGCCGCCGCCTCGCCCGCCCCGGAGACGGCGCCGGCGCCGGCCAAGCAGATGGCACCGCCGGCCGCGCCCAAGTCGCGGACGAAGAAGACTCCGCTGGCCGCCACGCCGCCGGCTCCGGCGCCGGCGCCGGCAAAGCGGACGGTACCGCCGGGCGCTGAGGTAATCGAGATCCCCGACTGCCCCACCCCATCAGTGAGCTCCGGGAAGAAGCGGAAGAGGGCGGCGGCGTCCCCCTCCTCGCCGATCGACGTCGACGAGATCGAGATGTGGACGCCGCGGACGAAGATCCGCGTCGACGAGGACTGCTGCATCCTCTCCGCCGACCCCCTGGCCGCTGACAAAACCCGACCCGTCGTCGTCCCCGCTGCCGCTGACGACGATTTCGTGGTTCTCGCCGAGCGCGGCCAGGTACGGACGCCACCGCGGGATTTTTCTTTCCCCTTTCCAGTTGTTTCTTCCCCAAATGAGCCGCGATTGGTGCAATTTTGTTTCTTTGACCGTGAGATCGGTGCAATTTCGATCTGTGTTTACAGGTGGCCTGCAGAGATTTTCCTCACGCGAGGTATGCCTGCGCCAAGTACCCCTTTGCCAGTACCGCTCATGAGAGCCACTGCGAGCAGGTACCATTTCACAATGCGCCATTTTCACTTGTGCTACTCTGTCCAGTGCAGTCATACCACACTTAAGAGAGTAGATAAGAGTACATTTCAAGTCTGAAAATGGTCATTGTATCTGCATTGCTTCTATCACCTGCCTACTAGATTGTCACTGGATCATGTTTACTGTACTGCAGTGTTTCTGCTACGTATGCGACATCGCCGCTCCATGTAAGACTTGGAAAGGGCATGCGAATTATGGGCATTGCCACGCTTCGGACAAGGACAAGTTTTGGATGACCATGCGAGGAGTGACAAGGGCAAAGCTGCACAAGACCTAGTAATGGTCGACCATTTTAGTCATCGGTCGACTTGTCTTGGCTGTTGGTTACTTTGCAGCTTAGTGACTTGTATAGGGTTGGATGAGTGCGGAGCCTGATATAATCTTGTCTGGAAACAAAGTGCGTGTGTGCACAACGTTGTTTGGAATCTGGCAACATATATAATATAAATATCATTTCTTTATGGCAGTGCAATTAGTTTAACCTTCGAACATCTTTGCATTTAGTGATTATATTTCATCTTATGATCTGTTGGTTCTTAATTCTTGTTATTTTCCTGAAATTTACTTACATCTAGTTCGTGTACTTAATTTAACCCCTTGAGATCAGCAGATGCATGCAAATTCGCTATCCCTTGTTCTGTTTGAGATATGTTACATTTGTGTTTGTTTGTGCGCCGCTTCGTTTACCATGGCTCGTTTAAATTAAGTCAGAACTTGGACACTTGTCGGTCTGCATTTAGAAACAGCAGACATGGTAGACTGGGATGATAGAGTTTCGGCTTGCTGATGCTTAAAGTTGCCAAATTCAGATGTCTTTGATCTTTCGTCACAAAACATGTATTGAATGCTTGTTTCAGATAACACATAGTTTCTGTTTAAGATAAGTTGCATTTGTGACTGCCGCTTCCATTCCCGCAGGAGGCTCCTTGCCCCCTCTCCTCTCTTTTGATGTCAATGGCATTTGTATTAGTTATTCTTTATTTTGTGTTGCCTACTGCTGTTGGTTGTAGAACCAGGAAGGAGGATAACACATCAAGTTGGAGCAGAAATTGAACGTGGGAGGAATTGAAAGAATTGCTAGCTTAGTTCTTCTATGCTGATGTAAGACCATGACTCGTTCAGATTTAAGTCACTCCTCGGACACTTATAGGTCTCCAGTAGAAACTAGGCAGGGATGAGACAGCTCCACCTTGTTGATGCTGGCCAGTTTATTGATTGCAGAGCATGGTCTTGTGTAGAAGATGATTCTAGTATCAGTTGTGGAGCACAACACTGAATTTGGCAGGTCTTTTATTTTCACGTGTAGTGTGTCCTGTGCGCTTGAGGCCTGATATAAATATTTGGTTTCATCTACTGTTCGTCCCCTCCTAGATATCTTCGACTTTTTGTTTTATTTTTCCAAGTGTGAAGAGGAGAGTGCATCAGACCTGAAAGAAATATGTTCTTACTATACATCTATCCCATGAGATCAGCAGATGGATGCAAATTCGCTATCCCATGTTCTGTTTGAGATATGTTGCATTTGTGTTTGTTTGTGCGGCGCTTTACCATGGCTCATTCAAATTAACTCAGAACTTGGACACTTGTCGGTCTGCATTTAGAAACAGCAGACATGGTAGATTGGGATGATAGAATTTCATCTTGCTGATGCTTAAAGTGCCAAATTCACATGTCTTCCATCTTTCATCACAAAACATGTACTGAATGCTTGTTTCAGATAACACTCGGTTTCTGTTTGAGATAAGTTGCATTTGTGACTGTGCCGCTTCCATTCCCGCAGGAGGCTCCTTGTCCCCTCTCCTCCCCTTTTTTATCAATGGCATTTGTATTATTCTTTGTTTTGTGTTGTCTCCTGCTGTTGGTTGTAGAACCAGGAAGGAGGACAACACATCAAGCTGGAGCAGAAATGGAATCTGGGAGGAATTGAAAGAATTGCTAGCGTAGTTCTTCTATGCTGTTGTTAGACCACGACTGGTTCAGATTTAATTCAGTCCTCAGAGTAGGCAGGGATGATACATCTCCACCTTGTTGATGCTTAAAGTTGCCAAATTCGTATGCCATGGGTCTTCGACCTTTCACCACGAAAAATGCATTGAATGATTCTTTCAGATAGCACTAGGTTGACTAAACTTATACTTATGTGGCTTTTCACCAAAATGTTTTATTGTGCTGTGAGTTATTTGTATGTCTCATCACTACAAACCATTTTTGTGCACTAACGTGATTATATTTCACACGTATTTTATGATAAGGCGGCTAGTTCATTGATGGCAAAGCATGGTCTTGTGCAGAAGATGATTCTATGAAGAGAGCTGCTATGCGTATGACAATCTTTGTACGATTTGCATATGCCATCAAACCATCCATATGTGTGACAAAAGCAACGGAGACCACAGATTGCTCGTTGGACAGAGATAGAACGCATAAAAGTTGTGTTCTATCAATTGTGGAACACGGCCCTGGATTTGGGAGGTCTTTATTTTCAAATGAAGTGTGTGCCGTGCGCAAGAGACCCGATTTACTGTGCTCAGACCTGAAATAAATCTGTTCGTCCCTCCTTCATACCCCTGGAATATCTTTGATTTTTGTTTTGTTTTTCCAAGTGTGGAGAGGATAGTACATCTACTGTGCGGCTTCTCAGTCTACTACTCCTTGAGACCAGCAAATGCATGCAGATTCGTACTAAATGTCCATGATAAAAACCCATTTGAAACAAGTCTATGTTGCATTTATGACAGTGAGCCCCTTCGGTTCCCACACGAGGCTCCTCGTTTACCAGTGTGCCATTTGGGATTCTGCGACCTGTTTTCACTGGGCTAATAATAAATCAGGCTTGCTATCTGCTTTATATAAAGGGACGCCCACGCTCTATGGCAATCACACCCATCCATCCGAGTAGAGAAAGGTTGTAGAAGCTGCAACAGGGAAGGCGATGGTGAAGATACTGGAGATCGGAGGGCAGCATGACGCCGAGGACGACGACGAGTGCTGCGAGATTGACCTGGCCGAGTTCGCCAAGAAGGTGAACCTCAAAGCAGCAGACGATGAAGTGGTTGTGGTCGCTGCCAAAGGCCTGGTAGGTTCTTCCGATTATGTTCCTTTCATGTTCTTTATCTTTTTGCCGTTCCCATGCATGTCTACTTTGTTAATTTTCCATTGGAGTTCACTAGATCATTTGTTCTGTTAACTCAGTTGCTTCATATGAATCACACGGCACCTCAACGAAATTAAAAAGAAATACACGCCTTTGGAAATTATTTGTTCTCTAATTATAGCAGCCGTGTTCTAAAATTCATGAACCACCGGAACATCTTTTCTTCCTGTAATATGGCCTGTAGATCAAAGTCAAGTTGGAAGTAGATCCATCTTGTAAGTGCCTGGACACCAACGGCAACCTGCATGATCGCGCTGCTGGTGATTGCTTGGAGAACCCATATGAGATTGAAGAAGATGAATCTATCATCCATCAGATGGAATCTGTTGAGGCCGAGCAAGATGTCAAATGCATTCCCGTCAACTCACCTGTGAAGGTTGAACCTTTTGAGGAAGTCATTCTTGACATGTCTCCCGTGAAGTGCGGAACTGAGTGCCTCGAAGAAGTTGTCGCTGACATGTCGCCGGTGAAGTGTGGCAAGCAATACTATGTGAGGATGCTTCTAAAAACGCTGTAAAAGGATGCAGATCATTTTAGGATACTAGAATCATTAGAGGGGTCGTACAGTCAACACACAGTAAGGATGCTAAGCTCTAAGATTTCTTGAAGACGACTCTTAGCGGACTTAATGCATCGATGAAGATTCGAGCTGGGGATTAGGACACCATTTTTCAGATATATACCACCACATCCCTGTGACGATATAGCCGGGAAGACTGTATACAGAATCATGTTATATATTGTGTTTCTGATTAATGAATGATATATTATATCTGCAACACACTCCATAAATCCACCAAGGGACATAATAATGAAAAAGGAAATACTATTTCCTAAGATCGCTTTCATATACATATGTGTTAACAAGTGCAGACAAGAATATAAACTATGAAAAACTTATACTGGTGTTACACGTAGTGGATGGATATAATGAATATTACTTTTGCTGTACAAAGCTGCATATATTTGCTAGGGATGTGTTTAAGAAAAATATATTTGAAGTTAGATAGAACATCAAAATAAAAATTCAAATCACTACAAAGGAAGGAAGATCAATGGTGAGTCAAAGAATTTCATCTTGCTGATGCTTAAAGTGCCAAATTCACATGTCTTCCATCTTTCATCACAAAACATGTACTGAATGCTTGTTTCAGATAACACTCGGTTTCTGTTTGAGATAAGTTGCATTTGTGACTGTGCCGCTTCCATTCCCGCAGGAGGCTCCTTGTCCCCTCTCCTCCCCTTTTTTATCAATGGCATTTGTATTATTCTTTGTTTTGTGTTGTCTCCTGCTGTTGGTTGTAGAACCAGGAAGGAGGACAACACATCAAGCTGGAGCAGAAATGGAATCTGGGAGGAATTGAAAGAATTGCTAGCGTAGTTCTTCTATGCTGTTGTTAGACCACGACTGGTTCAGATTTAATTCAGTCCTCAGAGTAGGCAGGGATGATACATCTCCACCTTGTTGATGCTTAAAGTTGCCAAATTCGTATGCCATGGGTCTTCGACCTTTCACCACGAAAAATGCATTGAATGATTCTTTCAGATAGCACTAGGTTGACTAAACTTATACTTATGTGGCTTTTCACCAAAATGTTTTATTGTGCTGTGAGTTATTTGTATGTCTCATCACTACAAACCATTTTTGTGCACTAACGTGATTATATTTCACACGTATTTTATGATAAGGCGGCTAGTTCATTGATGGCAAAGCATGGTCTTGTGCAGAAGATGATTCTATGAAGAGAGCTGCTATGCGTATGACAATCTTTGTACGATTTGCATATGCCATCAAACCATCCATATGTGTGACAAAAGCAACGGAGACCACAGATTGCTCGTTGGACAGAGATAGAACGCATAAAAGTTGTGTTCTATCAATTGTGGAACACGGCCCTGGATTTGGGAGGTCTTTATTTTCAAATGAAGTGTGTGCCGTGCGCAAGAGACCCGATTTACTGTGCTCAGACCTGAAATAAATCTGTTCGTCCCTCCTTCATACCCCTGGAATATCTTTGATTTTTGTTTTGTTTTTCCAAGTGTGGAGAGGATAGTACATCTACTGTGCGGCTTCTCAGTCTACTACTCCTTGAGACCAGCAAATGCATGCAGATTCGTACTAAATGTCCATGATAAAAACCCATTTGAAACAAGTCTATGTTGCATTTATGACAGTGAGCCCCTTCGGTTCCCACACGAGGCTCCTCGTTTACCAGTGTGCCATTTGGGATTCTGCGACCTGTTTTCACTGGGCTAATAATAAATCAGGCTTGCTATCTGCTTTATATAAAGGGACGCCCACGCTCTATGGCAATCACACCCATCCATCCGAGTAGAGAAAGGTTGTAGAAGCTGCAACAGGGAAGGCGATGGTGAAGATACTGGAGATCGGAGGGCAGCATGACGCCGAGGACGACGACGAGTGCTGCGAGATTGACCTGGCCGAGTTCGCCAAGAAGGTGAACCTCAAAGCAGCAGACGATGAAGTGGTTGTGGTCGCTGCCAAAGGCCTGGTAGGTTCTTCCGATTATGTTCCTTTCATGTTCTTTATCTTTTTGCCGTTCCCATGCATGTCTACTTTGTTAATTTTCCATTGGAGTTCACTAGATCATTTGTTCTGTTAACTCAGTTGCTTCATATGAATCACACGGCACCTCAACGAAATTAAAAAGAAATACACGCCTTTGGAAATTATTTGTTCTCTAATTATAGCAGCCGTGTTCTAAAATTCATGAACCACCGGAACATCTTTTCTTCCTGTAATATGGCCTGTAGATCAAAGTCAAGTTGGAAGTAGATCCATCTTGTAAGTGCCTGGACACCAACGGCAACCTGCATGATCGCGCTGCTGGTGATTGCTTGGAGAACCCATATGAGATTGAAGAAGATGAATCTATCATCCATCAGATGGAATCTGTTGAGGCCGAGCAAGATGTCAAATGCATTCCCGTCAACTCACCTGTGAAGGTTGAACCTTTTGAGGAAGTCATTCTTGACATGTCTCCCGTGAAGTGCGGAACTGAGTGCCTCGAAGAAGTTGTCGCTGACATGTCGCCGGTGAAGTGTGAACCTGAAGACGGCAATGGTGGCGATGAACTCTCGGAGGACGTCGTTGCTGACATGCTGCCGGTGAAGTGTGAACCTGAAGACAGCGAAGGTGCTGATGAAGTCTCCAAGGATGTTGTTCCTGACATGTCGCTGCCGAAGTGTGAATCTGAATGCTTTGAGTTTGAGGATGTCGTTCCTGTCATGTTGCTGGTGAAGGGTGAACAAGAGGATGGCGGTGGTGCTGATGAACACTTTGAGGAAGTCATTCCGGACATGTTCGGGCCGAAGTGCGAATCTGAATGCTTTGAGTTTGAGGATGTCGTTCCTGACATGTTCGGGCCGAAGTGCGAATCTGAAGGCTTTGAGGAAGTCATTGCTGACATGTCACCGGTGAAGTGTGAACTTGAAGCTGGCAACGGTGCCGATGAACACTTGGAAGTCATTCCTGACATGTCCCTGCTGAAGTTCGGATCTGTATGCTTTGAGGAATTCATTGCTGACATGCCACCGGTGAAAAGTGCACATGAAGACGGCAATGGTGTTGATGAATCTTTTGAAGAAGACTAGTTGCTTTGCACGTGCAATGCACGTCTCTAAAATATAACACAATATGCGTCAAATATTCAAAGAATATAATTACATATATGTATTTCTAATTTTAGATGTGGAATGATTTGCGTACATTCCATAAACTCTCGTGCGTTCCAATCTTTACGGGAAACTTCACAGAATTTTGTTCAGCTTGGCGGTCAAGGCATTAAGACGCAGTTGTGGATCACACAGTTCCCCTACGATGTTGATGTGATTCATTTTGCAAACCGAAGCCAGCTTGCCAGCTTGAACATAAAATGCACAAAGAAATAGCAAGAGAGAACGATGCTGGGAGCCTGGGACTTGCCGACGTCTCTGCAAAAGGGGAGGCGGAGCTTCACCGGCAGTCTTCCATGAGAACTTTGTCAGACCAACCTGCTGAAAAACTGAAGTGCACCGAAAATTAAGTACGGAGTACAAACCTCAGCTCGCCACCGATAACGCCCACACGGACCCGCCACCGCTCGGGCGCCGCCACCGGGTCATCGCGCCGCAGGAGGTTCAGCTTTTCAAGGCAGCAGCAGAGCACCACGATGTCACGGTGAGGTAGTAGTTGACGATTAATTACGAATGCGAGGTCCGGCCGGCTGCGGCGCGCCTGGTACACGACCCACGCAAAGCTGCCGGTGACGACGAAAGCGATGTTCGCCAGGAACGCCCAGCGCCCGCGTCCGCGCTGCGCCGGCCCCTGGCCCAGCTTCGCCGTCTACGGCGCCGGCCGCGGCGGCGGGGCTCGCGCCACCGGGAAGGACGCCGCTGCGGGCGCAGCTTCCAGTAGCCTCCCAGTGAATCAATCAAAAGAAGGCGCCATCTGATCTAGCCAGAGCTTGCGACCAACGTCCGAAGCACCACGTTCTGGCTGTTGTTGCGGTTAGTGGTGTCGGACTGCCGGTGACCGTGTCCGGTACGCGCGGCCGGAGCCCGTCCATGAGCATGAGCAGCTTTGACGCAACGCGGCGCTCCACCTCGTTGTACGACTTCTCGTGGTTTGACGTCGTCTTCTTCTGTGCCTGCGCTAATCCTCGCTGTGGCCGGCCATGGCGGATTTGATCCTTGGACGCAATGGCGCGCACGAATACTGTCTTGCTGGTGTCGGGCCGGCCGTAGAGAAGGATCTTCTTGCGAGACTCCACGCCGGAATATGTAGAATAGGTTGGGTTGGCGAAGCGGCAGCTCGGCCAGCTTCCCCCGATTAGCATTGCCGTGATCGATCAAGCTTTTACCGATCTAGAGATCGACTCAATCGAATCAGCTGCCTAAGGTTTTCGTGTTGAGGTCTACAAGCGGCGCGTGGAATATATATTGCCAGGGGCGCGGCGCGCCTACTCGATCGAATTCTCGTTGTACCCGTTCTACGCTCACAAATCGAGTAGTGATCTTATCGAATCCTCCTGTACCGTTCTAGACTATAGACCTAGCGATCGATCAGGGATAGGAATCACACGTACGGACGAAGGAAGAGCGCAACGGTTTAGGGAAAGACAAAAATAACGATTCGGAGATGAGTGGCAATTTAGTAGTATTATGTGATTTGGTGGGAGGGTAAAACGGGAAAAATCGGACATTGTTGAGTTGTCAAACATTGGGACGATCTGGGCTGTTTGATCGGATATTGAACGGTCCAGATTTAAAGTATCCCAACAAGTTTGCTCTTTTAATAGTACTATAGATGCATATGACCACCTCCCTGAGGTGGATAGGCTCAAACGTGGAGCAAGCGTGTTTGACGAGGAAGATGGTGGCGACGTTGTCGTAGTAGGGAGAGAGACTCCCTGAATTTGCTTTCATTTCCTTGCTATATTACAGCTATGTATCGAGTAATCTGAGTTTGTCTGGGAAACGATGTACTAAGCTCTTCAAATAATAGTACTGCTAATTACAACTGTTGCAAATTTCTTGTGACATGAAATGCTTGATTTTTTTAACAACTGAATAGTTTGATCTTTTATGATGTTGCATATAAATGGGACAGCGTCTCTGACATCTATGATAAATAACTATAGGCGGCACTGAGAGATTATCCTCATCCAAGGCACTTGTGTGCAAATTACCCATTCGATACAACTCCTCATGAGAGCCGTTGTGGCAAGGTAACCTAATTACCGCATCTGTTGTTCTTTTCGTAATCTTCCAAGCATGATAAAACTTTTCCAATACCAGTAATTTGGTTGTTCTGCACAATGCAGTGTTACTGCTCTTTGTGTGAGGTGCTTGCATCCAGCTGTCTAGAGTGGAAAGGAACAGAAGGGCACTGCCATGCTACCAAGTAACTTCAGTATTGTTATTCAGTCTTCACTTGGTGACAACAATGATCACATTGTAAGTTCACCCACTTTGTTTAGTGTCAATACTGTTATATTTGAGTTTTGACAGGCGTTCCAGTTCAAATCTCAAGTAACAACATGTTTACAATGGCATTACTGGGATCACTACCATGAATGGCCGATTTAACACAACTAACTTCACCAAATTATTTCTAATTATAGCACAATAGTTTTACAAGTACATGGCCATCACCATTTATCCCAGAATGACATAATTTTATGGGGGCTGTTGACATGGCACCCCACATTCCATGGGATGAATGAAATGATGGCAGATCAATGATAAGGGTAAACAAGTTCGAACAAATTCTTAACCCAACTGCTTCCGAGACAAATTATAAATAGTTTTGCATTATCTGCTGGAATACAGATAAATCATGGTCCCGTAAATAATTGGCCTTATTTGAAGCCATTAACTGTGGGTGCGGCATTAATTTCACCTCTGTTCTTGACATATGCAGTATATTCACCGTAGTGCATGGTGTACAGGGTACTCTGGTAGCGGGTGACGCGGATTTTGTTCCTCAAAGAATCGGTGATGCTGCCATTGTAGCCTGCCTTCCTCATGAGGGAGTCAATAGCCTCTAGTTGTGTCCAACCTGCAAGGTTATCCGTCCTAGGTTATATATAGCCAGTTGAAATGGGAATGTACTGATTGAAAGCTTTTAATCTGTTCTTTCTTGGTCTTAAATTTTAGTTATTTTCAGCAATGTCTGTGAAATTCCCATGAGGTTGACATATGAGGCACTTCCTATCTAGATTCATTATGACTGGAATACTTGATACTAGCTATAAACAGGGTACAGGTTTGATGGTTTGTTTTGCTAGACAATTGGAAGACTCCATATCATGATTCACAAATCTAAAATACGTTGGCAGATGGAAAAAAATCTCAAGAAAATCATGCCATTTTAAGGCAATAGAATTTGTCAAATGGGTTTCGATTGATTCTATACGTACATGTACCAGTATTTGTAACTAGTGAACTGTTAGACGGAAATGTAGACAGTCTGTTAGACCGAAATGGAACTACAGAATCAAAATCCGCGTATTCTATTGCCAAATGGGTTTTGATTGATTCTATACGTACATGTACCAGTATTTGTAACTAGTGAACTGTTAGACGGAAATGTAGACAGCCTGTTAGACCGAAATGGAACTACAGACTGTAGACAGTCTGTTAGACGAAAATCTCAAGAAAATCATGCCATTTTAAGGCAATAGAATTTGTCAAATGGGTTTTGATTGATTCTATACATACATGTACCAGTATTTGTATCTAGTGAACTGTTAGACGGAAATGTAGACAGTCTGTTAGACCGAAATGGAACTACATAATTGTAAGAGGGAAAATTTAGCTGTTAAGTACTCACCTTCATGGGCAGCAACCTCAGGTAGATAAGTTGCACTGCGTCTTACATTGTAGTCTGGATCAGTGAACTCAATAATTAAGCCATGCTTTCCAACCTGCAACCGCATAAGAAAAATAACTTTGATGCCCGTAAACATTGATACCAGCAGAATGAGAGATAACTGTTTGCAGGAGCAAACCTCCCAATCAAGGTGGTTGAGTGCAGGTTCATATTCAGTCAATATAGAGACAGTGCACTCCAAATATGGCAGCTCTTTTGACTGAATCGGAGAAAAGCGCCGATCCCTCAGCGCACTACAAGCGAGATTTATTAAGTTAATATAATTCAATTAATACAGCGTGTGCAAAACTGCCTGGTGCTGCACCAGAAAAAACTGCATATGTATTGGAATACATATACATGAAATCCAAAGTCCATATATAACTGTTACCTGGTCAGAGCATAATCCTTGAAGCCGCTTACAATCTGACGGGGCTCCAAGGTTCCAATGCATCCCCTTAGGCGTGGTTCAGAACCATTGGTAGCCTTCTTCCAGGTGACAAACAGTGGGCTGAAGTTAAGAGAATTGACCCAATGAGTTCAGAGTCTTCACACATTGCAATAGTATGTTACAACATCACCAACAGTAAATACATTTTTCAGAACTATGGTCTAGAAGTTAAACAGCCTTAAAACACACTCGATACTGTGATGGAACAAAAACAATAATTTCTGAATGGCAGCATACGAGCTAGTATGAAAATCTGGAAGGCCAAACAATCAAAAACGTGTTATTGCCCGATAAGGCCAAAATAAGGATTCTTCTTCTCTCTTTAAGAAGATTTCTGCGTCTGTGATTTACCCACACAGATGGCGAAACCAATAAACCCCAAATTCACTCTTGCTGCCGTAAAGGCACACATTCTTTCCCCAAATCTAGGGCGGAATTGACCAGAAACCGAAACCGCCTTCAACACCCATCCTCTCCAGCATGGAGATAATATGACGATCGTGACCGGGAGGAGGGGAAGGAGGCTTACTGGACGCCCTCCTCGAAGGCGGGAGGGGGCGGCTGTTCGCCGCTGTAGTGGGCGACGAGGGTGTCGAAGCAGTAGGCCGCCATTTCCTCCGTGGCCACCACCATCGTCGATCGCCGCCGCCGCGACCTCTGCCGTCTACGTCCGAGCGGGAAGGCGGGAACGGCCGCCGCTGCGGGTGCGAGACGGCGCGGCGGTGGGGTAGGGTACGGAGGTTGGAGAGAGGAGGAAGCGAGCGGAGCGGTGCGTTTGTTTCGTGTTTGCTGGATTTCGAGTCAAGTAGAGAGCTCCGTCTCCGTGGGGTTTTTCCTTTCGGACAGAATAGTCGGTTTTGACCCTGCCTGTTGCTAGTATTTACGTCATATTTAGGCAACGCAACCGGTGGGTACCAGGGGCACAATCGGTATTCACTTATGCTTTTGCAGTTTCATCGGGAGAATTGAATTGTTGCTTGGTGAGATATCTGCCACATTAATGACATTATTTAAGCTGTGGAAATTGGCAACTCCAACCCATGCTGATTTTCTGTTTGCAAATTTTGAGCAGAAATAGTCGGCCTTGAGCAACATTTTCACTGTTGCTGATCTTGCTACAAATTCATATAATTACCATGGAATGGACCTCATCAAATGGTGCTATCTAACTCTGGAGCTCCTGCGGCTGCCAACTGTTTTCGAGGCAGTGGCTCGCGAGCTCGACACGTCTATGTAAGGAAACAGGTTACAATCAGTTGGCATTCCCGTATCAAAAAACAAAGCTTATGTTAACCTCATTTCATACGTGTACCGCAAGCAGCATCCAAGAAGATAACGAGCTAGAAACAAAGTTTGAGAGAAAGAATAGAATCTGGGTCACTACACAGGGAGCCGCCTGCTCTGACTAGTGCTCAAGATATTGTTATGTCAACCACTACCTTTCGCTCTTGAAGACGACGTTCCACCCAACCACATCGAATCCCATCCAACAAAGTAGGACGACCACATTACAATTTGATAGCATATCCCTCAAAGTGTGGATTCAGTGGACCACAGGTGTTACCGAAAGAGTTTATTCACATTCCAGACCAAACATGACATTTTCCTTTTGAGTGTACATTACAGCCAAAATCTATGCTATCCTGATTCTTTGAAATAAAAATACCAATGTACGTAGGCTGTAGCATCCTTCTGGTGCAAAAATTTAGCAATGAAATGGTAATAAAGGTCGAGGCAATGAACTAGGACTAAAGGAATGAGATCCTATATACACGCGAATATGCCTATGACTTGCGTGGCGGAACTTGAAGGGGCAATCTGATGAAATTGAATTGCTCAGCTTTTGGAAGGAGGTGCTAGTATAACATTTAGATAAACCTGAGTGGTAAAACTAAGTATTTGCTTCATAAATATCCTACTTCGGCCCTCAATAATTTTCATCGCCACTGCCATCAAGGACTTGAGTCTTGAGAGAGAGTAAAAGGTCATGAGTTTGTAACCTGATCTGTTCCAGCATCTGAACAAAACTCCAAGTTATCAAAGTGGAACTCAAACGACTCAGCCAATCTGTCAGCATCCTTAACCCGTAGGCGTGTGCCTTGCTGCCCGACAACAACAGCAGCAACCTGGGCCGCCAGTAAGCCGATGCCCTTCAAGTCTGACGCACCCCGGAGAATACCGTACAGAATTCCGGACGCGTATGCATCACCAGCTCCACAGGTATCGATCGGTATGCACGCCGGTGGAGGGATGTATATTGCTTCACCTTTCACACCAATGTAGGAACCGTGCATACCATCAGTAACAGACACAAGAGGAATAGAATGGCTCAAGTATCTGGCCGCGGACATGGTGCTCTCTTCTGAGGTTAGCTCGCAGAACGCCCTTGCTTCGTTGGCATTGGCAAACAATATGTCTGCATAGTTTCCTACAATATCCCTGTAAATGTTTTTGATCAGGATTAGCAGTGTTGGGAGATAGTACAGCACTATACTATCATAAGATAGAGAAAGCATAAGATTTATTTATTCTAGTGTAATTCATGCTAACAAAATGTTCTACACATCTGCTGATGATTTCAGTGACATGATTAACACAAGTTCATCATGTCGTAGTGTGGTGTTAGATGGCCATAACAGCTTTTAGAGCAGATAGGCACCGGCACCACCATTGGAAGCAAGTAAAAAATAAACCACTTATTTTAATTTGTAATTCATAGGCCTCTTGTTACTTGAAAGGAAATGGAAGATGACTCGTGGAAACTGTAGAGTGTGTGCAACTTGAACAAGATTACTGCAAGTATCACACGAACAGGAAATCCATTCGAGGAGACTAATCTCACCAAAAATCACTGTGGCAACGCTTGATGCATGACACGTCTGATGCCGAAACAGCAATAAGTGCACCATTCTTCTTAGCATCTTCACACGCTTGCTTGGTGGCTTCAATTGTGTGAGCAAACTCAAATAGGTACCCTTCCACAACTAGTAGATTTGATTTGGATACCAGCTCTGCCAAGTCTGAATCATAAGCCAACGTTGAAGATGTACCCTGCAAGACAAGTTACAAGGCATCTTTAGAGAATAAGGTAGTGGCAGGAGACATAAGTGGCCAAAACAATATAAATGATATAAGATGGATTTTCGGAATGCTACATTCAGACTTCAAATAAGATCGTGCACATGATATGGATGCGCTCCTAAGAGGCCAACGAGTGGATTGCTACATTTCCAGGAAGGAAATAGCACAATTACTAGTATCTTAAGAGTAAAGAATATATAAAGTAGGTATGGACACAACATAACCAGGACTAGTTACCAACTATTGTGAAAACAGAAAAAAAAATAGTGAAGGAACTGACCTGGTATGCAAGCATAGTTCGCTGTGCGTCTGGAGTTGTTAGAACAATGACAGTCCCAGTGGTCCCATCTTTGACCGGCTTGGACAAGAATTGCACATTAGCGCGACGCAACTTTTGCCTAACAGCACAATTTGATCAAAAGTTTGATGTCAGATAACACTAAGAAGCCTTAGGATACCAATAGTACAACAAGATCATAGTTCAGAAGCAGTGAGTATACTCTCAGATCAACGAATATACCTGTAGAAACTACCGAGCGGGTCACTGCCGACACTACCAGCCATCGCAATTCTAAGATCAGGGTAGCTAGCGGTCCGACTACTACCAAGCCTTGCTAGAGCCACAAGCGAGTTGGACAGTGAGCCTCCAGCAGCAGCCTTGTAGGTGCAACCATCCATGGCACGCAAGACCCGCCCCCTCTCCTCATGGTTCACAACCTTTCTTGTACCCTTCTCTATGCCCAGTCTCTCAAGGAATTCGTCGTCCACCATGCCTGAGAAGTCAACCTATGAGCAAGAAACCATTCATAAGTTACCATCGATCCCAATAGCTTATACAAACAGACTGAATTTGGCCATCACATTTGGCACCAATAATAAAACATAGGTCAAACAAATCGTATTTAAGCATCCGCATAAGTAAGAAGTAATCCTCATCATGCACCACCATATGAATCGTGGGCTAGACTAGTGACAGCCACAGCAGCTTATCCGCATCACGATTTGGCATTAGGAAACCACCTTCATTTCCACATTTTACTTAGTAATAACAGGAAACACTGCAGTTGAACTGTTGAAGTACAGTGTAGTGATGGTCTGTTGACTGTTGCACGTTTGGCACCAACAAACATAGGGTTGCAGCAAGAAACACTCACACCAACAAACATAGGCATGTAAATGTAATCATCATCAAACTTGCACAGGTTGAATAATTAACATAGCAACAGCCAAAAAAACTTGTCGGGATCCTGAAGTTTTGCGTTTCGTATGTGAAGCTAGCTACTGCTTGTTCGCGAATTGGCACCAACACGACAGAAATGAACAGCATGCGGTTGTGACCATCCACGTATTCAGAAAAGCGAGGAAGAGAGAAGAAGGTGTGCGCACCATGGCCTGGCCGAGGCCGAGCACGTCCCAGCGCTCGGGCCCGGAGGAGGCGGCCGCGGCGAGCTCGAGGACGTCGTCGCACTCATGGTGCAGCGGCGAAGGTCCCCCGCCGCTGAGCGCGCCGCGGCCGTCCTCCTCGTCCTCGTCGTCGCTGGCCTCGTCAGCGTCGGCGTCCGAGAACCCCCCAAGGAGCGCCCTCGGCCTGCCCTCCCACCGGACCGCGTACCCGCGCGGCCTCGGCCTGGCTCCTCCTCGTGGCGCGGCGCGGCGGGGAGCGGAGGAAGGAGAAGAAGGGGGTGGGAGGGGAGCGGAGAGGCGGCGGGCGATGAGGCGGGAGGCGGTGATGGAGGCGAGCGCCATTGGGGAGGGGAAGAGAGGGGAGGGGGCGAGAAGGTGCCGTCTTTCGGGGAGAAAAATGGAGTGGATTAGAGGACGTGGAGCTCGCGCGGCCGGCCAACGGCCAGGCTCAGAGGAAAAGGAAGAAGAGAGTTGTTGTTTTTTTCGCTTGGAGATGGATGTCTGAACTCTGAAGCGCTTGCCGTACCGTACCGACTACCGAGGGATTTTGTGGGCTACCTTATCACACCTCCTTTGTTTATGGCAAACAGTTAGGCCCAAGTCATTGCTCTATGGGCTAGAACAGCGGGTATTTGTGACCCAGCACGTTTGTTATCAATAGAGCCCAACTTATACTTATAAGTCATCATTTGCATTTTTTTCGTTTGTCCTTTTTTTTGCTCAGAAATTATTCGTTTTTTGTTTCAGTTTTTTTCGCGAAACATCGTAGCCACAGGCAGACTAGCCGAGGCCGTATAGATGAATGTGACACGATCGTCGCCTGGAATGACATGCTTCTCCTCCTACCCTCGCCTGGAACCGGACGCTGTCACTCAACGCCGCCTAGCCCAACCATTGAACGAGTTAAGAACATCTTCAAGTTTGGCTACCCAAACTGATTTTCGGTATAGCAGAAGGAATTTGGGTAGCTAAAAACACTTTTGCTCTGCTAGAATAAGAAAAAGCGCTTCCGAATTGATATCATCCTATATAATAGATGTTTTTGTTTTTGCTTTTGTAGCTAGTTTAAAACTGGGTACTCAAAATGGATATGTGTTTTTTTTCTCTTTCTTCTCACATACATACATGGTAGTCCAAATTCTAACAACAAAATCAAACACCAATGTAACAAGAACAACATAATTAAAAAAATACAACATTGATCAAACAATATAGTATAACGCATAATTTAAATGATAAAATCTCTAAACTAAATAGTCCGAGTAAAAAAGTTCCAGTTTAAACAACATATTAATATTCACACATGAAATTATGTATTCGCAGATGTTGTGTTTCTTGCAAAATTCTAAAACAAACCTATGTATTGCGAATGTGAGAAAGTTTAGATGATTGTATATAATGCGGAGCATATAAAGCCTTGTTCATGATTCATCAATCCCAAGTATGCCAACTTAGCAATTTTATTGTATATCATATTCTCAAAGTGCTCTCACGTGCAATGTTGATGAAATTGCAAATTATTCCTTCCTAGGATACTTGTTGCCTCTTTGAAAGCATCTGATTACTATCATCTTATTCACTGCTAGTTGTGGTGTCATTGATGTTTTTTGTTTGCAATTCATTGATGAATAAGATAACGAGCTATGTGTTATGCTTTCAAAAATAGATTTTATTGGTACATTTGTGACTTTCTCTTGGATATCATGTTATTTTCTTCTGCTAATATTTTGCATGTAGATAATTGTTTGCGGATATATATCATCATGCTTGCTATCTACTTAGAAACTTCTACATATGCGAGCGATTGCATGTCTAAGTTGACATCATACTATTTAACGTCAACCTTTTAATCCCTTTTAATTCTTTGGTGGCTCTGAATTTATTTAATTTTACGAGTATTTGTGTTATTTTATTGTATTTGTGTGCACTAATATTCCATGAATTTTTTTGGGCTCAAGCTTGAAAGGACAAGGATGTCGTCTAGGGGGGGGGGGGGGGTGAATAGGCGATTAAAACTTTTCCGGTTTAGGCTTGATAATTGCGGAATAAAACTAGGTGTTTAAATTAACAAGCCAACAAGCTAAATAAACTAGGCTCACCTATGTGCACCAACAACTTATGCTAGGCAAGACAAGTAACAAGGTGATAGCAATAGAATACTTCAAGCACGAAGGCTATCACAAAGTAAAGTGCATAAGTAAAGAGCTCGGGTATAGAAATAACCGAGGCACGCGGAGACGAGGATGTATTCCCGAGTTTCTCCTTTTTAGGGGAGTACGTCTCGTGTTGGTTCACCTTCCACTATCGAAATCCTTCTAAGCGGAAACCGGAGCCTTTACAACAACGATCCGGGGCACACACCCACAACCGAATTGGGGGCTCCCGAACAGCTACAAGTGACCACAAAAGGTCTCAACCACCACACGGGCGTCTAGGGTCCAAAGACCCAAGAGTAACAAGTTCACAAGCTTTCAACTTCCACGAATCCTCGTGGAGAGCACAAACCGATGCACAAAGCAATGGCAAGAGCACAAGTGCTCAAATCCTTCACTCTCAAATCCCACCACAAGCAACTAATGCTTATGGGGGGAGAAGAGAGGAAGAACAAAGAAGAACTCAACAAATGGAACTTCAAGAACTAGATCGAAAGGGTTCCCCTCACTTAGAGGAGAGATGGATTTGTGGAAAATATAGATCTAGATCTCCTCTCTCTTTTCCCTCAAAGATATGCAAGAATCATGGGAGGAATTGAGAGAGAGGCAAGCTTTGCAAGGTCAACAATGGTGGGGGAGAGAGAGAAAAACGTGCTGGGCAAAGCTTGTCACTTTGGGGAAGAAAGGGGGCCTTAAATAGGTCCCCACGAAAAAGAGCCGTTGCAGCCAGAAAACATAGGATTATCCGATTCAAGTTTGATAGGATAATCCGACTGATAGGATTATCCGATCCAAGTTAGGATAGGATAATCCGACTGACAGGATTATCCGATTCAAGTTAGATAGGATAATCCGACAAACTCCAGAGCGCCACAAAATAGGGTTGTCAAAAGTCCTTAGCCGAATTCGACCAATTCTTGAGAATCGGATAATCCGAATCAACCTTGATCGGATATTCCGAAAATCTCCAGTACGCACTGCTTTTAAAGTCCTTGGCCGTTTTCGTGTTCAGCAAAAAACCGGGTCGGATATTCCGATCCAAGTTTGGGTCGGAATATCCAATTGTCTGGAAACTGACAGAAACAGCAAAACGAAAAACGCAATAACTTTTTCATCCGGACTCCGATTTCGATGATCTTGGGCTCGTTGGAATCGTAACGAAGAGCCCTTCAAGATCATGCAGAGAAACATCATAGTCCAAAGATGGAGGATAAAACCAAATGTAGAAAGGTAAACCTCTCTAAAAAAGGAACAACCGGTAAATCCTCCAACATAAAAAATGCAACAAGATATTCATATGAAATCCGTTTTTGATGAACTAGAGCTTGGTATAGAGATGAACACAAGCTCTAAATTCTCACATGGATAAAAGCCAAATAAGAACCAAGAAAGATGATATGCCAAGTGTGCAAATGTTTGAGCTCTCCATAAAGATGCGATTAAGTTACTCACTTGAGAGCCCCTCTTGACAGTACGCCGTCTATCCTATAACCCGGTCTCCTACTAACACCACGAGACCGGTAAAATAGAAACCCTATCAAGATCATACATTTGCCTTGCGCATTCCACTTGAGTTAGATGATGACGATCTTGATCTCTTCAAGTGGGCCACCTTTCTTGATTGCGCTTTGTTTGGTGAAGACTCACATAACGCTCCCCATACACCAAGATGGGAGTGCCACTCTTAGGAACATCTTCACTTGGCCATTATCTCCAAATGGGTTGCAAGCTTCAAGCATATGATATCTTCTAGATGCCCATCTTGAACTTGCACATCACAACCTTGATGGCGATCACCACTTGACGTCATCCTCCATGAGCTATAAGAAATCTTCCTTTTGATGCAAGACCATGGAGAGATACCTAATCCCAACAAAGGAATGCCACACACACATAATGTGTTAGTTCACAAAGCTATATGGGCAATTTCTTACCATACCATTGGATCACATGATCCCACATGGTATATCATTTAGCTTTGTGTGTTGATCAACTTGAAACCACTCTTTGCACTTAGTCTTGATCAACCTTGTATCTTTTCATCTTCTTGATCATATCAAATATGTCCATCATAATCAATGATCTTGATGGCATACAACCTTGAATCCAACACATGGAGTTCAAGCGATACCAATGGACAAACCTACAAGAATAACTCAATACAAACATTAGTCCATAAGGATTGTCATTAATTACCAAAACCACGCATGGGGCAACATGCACTTTCAAAGTTTATCTTGGTGAGCATGTTGATTTCTCTGTTTGCCATGGGTTAAAACACATCTTTGTTTTTTATTAGATCTTATATATTGAGCGTCCGAACTTATTTGCTGTTTGTTTATGATCTGCTTAGTATGATGGGTGTTGGGGAGGCTTGCTTTGCACTATGTTTCTCATTAATTTGTTTAATAATATGTTGACGCTTAGTGCTCATCCTTTTTTTGATCTTATCAAATGTCTTGCCATGTTATACACATATTATTTTAGTTGAAGCTATTCTTATGATGTACCTTTACATGTTGCAAGTGTTATGCTTTGTTTCATATCTATTTTCTCTTACACATGTTTAGTGTTTGGATAGACTTTGGGGGATGTTGATTTTTTTGTACTTTGTATTCAAATGAAAAAATAGATATAGTGCACAAATCTTACGGGAGCTTCTATTTTCTTTTAAAGAATCCTTCACCCAAATCTCTGTACAATTAGTTCTTTGGATAATTGGATTGCTTACTTCTTTAGTAGATGCTTTTTTCCATGTCATTTTTTGTAATGTTTTGATTTCCAACATAGTTTAATTTCCTCCAAATATTCATCACTAGATATGTATATTTTATTGTAATGATATCATGATAAATTCACACCTTTTGGAGGAACTCGTACTATGTTAACATTCCGAGATTTTTTCCGTCCATTTTGGCAATCGATGCCAATGGGGGTGGGGGAGGAGTTTTAGAGGGTTTAAGGGAACTGAGTTATGTGCACTGCGTTTTGTACTTAAGCGCCTGTCTTTCACCAATACGATATAAATGAACCACATTGGGTTCTCATCCCTGACTCTTATGCCCAGAAGAAATCCGGGCACAGTGGGGCCCCACATTATCCAGGCCTTAATCCGGGCAAATATCCGAGAGTTCCAGGGCAATGTGCCACTTCGCGATGCCTTGGATGTTAGCCCCGACATAAACAACCAGTACACTAGTGGCCGGATAATCTGGGTGGAGTCCCTAAATTATCCGGGCTTGGAACTTCAACGTACAACATTTGTATATTGGGAGTGAACTCTCTCGACCATGAGAAGACTTAGGGTGCATATTGTGGGTTTGTATACATGATCTAATATTATCCATACCTTATGAAGCGGATCCTCTCTCGATAGTACCTTTTTTTCCAACGATTCAAATAGCACCGTCTCTTTAAACTTTTCATCGTGAGGGTCCAATCATCTTGTGTCACCTTAAAACATGCACATGATGCTCAAATACATGGTTAAATCGGTTAATCATGTTGTCATTAATGCCAAAATGAATTAGAGATATAAATGTCCTGTCAGGTAGGAACACCCATATCTGGTAATTTGGGAGGAGAATTGGGTACTGATAAGGGTACCATGCATGCTTGGGTTTGTTGCTGGAGTTTTTTTTTTTTTTTGGAAAGAATACAATACTTTTGATATTTTAACTTGTTTTTGGGTTTTTCTTTGAGATGCTCCGGTAAGCCCTTATATTACGTGCCATGTGAGTAGAGCCGCTAATGTGTTGAGTAAGAGTAACTGAATCGGGTAGTACTCCCTCCGTTCATTTTTAGTTTGCGTTTTGGACTAAGCACAAATACCTAGGAGAGCTTTTAAGGGGCTAAATTAGGAAGGGGATGGACTGACTTGCCCCTGGTGGTGTGCCACGTCGTGCATGCTAGTAGCAAGAAATTCTATGCAGCCGTTTGCAATAATTACCGGCATGCATTGGCCTACGCCGACTCGCCTCCTCACCTGTTTAATTCCATCTCTGCGCATGCTACTCTGGCGCAATATTTTAATACTTTGAAATACTAATTGCGGGGGCAAATGGGGGAATCAAGTGGCAAAGTATCCATGACGCAAAGTAAAAGGGATTTTTTTTGAAAACCTAGAACGCAAACTAATAGTAAACGGAGGGAGTACTACCTCCCCGGCTCACTGCCCTACTAGGTAGGATTTGTGGTTGCAAGTTCCAATTTGGAGTTTAACTTGTGTAAGTCCAGCCATATACTCCGTAGTGTAAAATCTTAATCAGCAACTAAACTAAAGGAGTATGATTTTACTCACTGGCAGTTTTTTCCCTTCAAATTACGCACTTAACAATGACTGCCTCCGATCAGTAATAATTGACACAAATTTATCTAGATACGGATGTATCTAGACATATTTTAGACTTGAGCAAATCTGTGTCAACCATTTCCGATCGGAGCGAGTATTGTATATGAAAGTAATACTTCTATCCAATGAATAAGGCGTATAAATTTAGTCAAAGATCAAATATATGGAAACAATATTAATGCCTACAATATTAAATATAAAACTTTGGCATCATAATGTTCATATTTTCTTCTATATCTTCTGTTAACTTTTGACAAAATTTACAGGAGTGATTGACCGAATCTCGTCCCAGCGGCAGTGAATACCAGTGGACCGATTACCGATATGCCCTCAAGCCCTAGCTCACGAGCTCTCTCCGTGTGGATTACCAGTAATACCCTCCGGAAGCTTTTGACACCGAATGGATAGATGAGCACGACCGGTGAGTAAGAAGAACGGCGACGTTTGTCGTATCCGTCTGCCAGTACGTTTCCGTTCGGTTCGCTCCAAGTCATCACGAGAGCTTTTTATCATTGACCAGGATCACCGGCACGTTGACTTTACCCACTGGTCTGGGTGACGTGGCGTGGGGCACGCCGGCCCTCTGACGTGGACTCATCCTCACCACCGAAAAGTGCGTCCGTGCGCCGCGTTTGGACTATCCGACGGTGCAGAGGTGTCCTTGGGCCGTGACCGTTGCCACGCGAGTCAGTCTGCAGGGAGCGGAAGCGTGCCTCGGGAACCGGAAGGTGGTGCCCGCCGCGTTGTTTATTTCTGGGGCCGGATGGTGTCACGTGATGGGCCTGGAATCCTGGCCTGCTGTCCCTCTGACCAGCTCCGCCGCTCCTCCTCTGACCAGGCCACCTCAACCCCTCGCCCGCTCTCGCTGACACCTGGGCCCTCAGGCCCGTCCAAAGCAACCCTGCAATCGCCTTTTGTAAAACAAAAACAATATTTTTCCGGCTGGAAAATGGAGCCAAAAAAGAGGTGAGATGGCGCAAGTGAATGAAAAAGAGAAAAAGAGATGGAAAAAAGTAACGACGATGGGTGATTTGATTCCTGCCCGTCAAGCACGCCCAAAAAGACAAAACCTTTTTTAACCAGCCATCAATACGGGCCAGTAGTACCTCCAGGCCGAATTAAACACCAATAAACCCGTGGCCTAAACGAAGCAACCAAGGAATGGCTCTTTCGAATTTCGAATACGTAGCAGGAGTATATACCCAAACAAAGGAGAGAGTAGAGTAGACTAGTCTCACTTCCCCTTTAATTTTTAAATCATTTCAAAACGAGAAAAAACGTAGCTATGACTACTTCCCTCACGGGTTCCAAGGAGAAAATAAAGCTTTCTTTCCAAGAGGAGGAGAAAAAGCAGCGGTAGCTGCCCAGCTACGCCCTCCCGCCGGCCTTTATTACTACCCGAAATGCAGCTCCTGCATGTGTATGTACCCGTAACAAATCACCTTTCTCTCTCTCTCCCTTCTTTATTACCTCTGCTTTTCAGTAATTTCCATTCCCCGTAATTCCGCCGCCCTCCTTTTTCTTTCCTCCCCCTCTCCCTCTAGCCACTACTCCACCTAGTACCGCGAAGAGAGTGAGATTCTACTCAGCCGAGCTGAGCTGAGCTGAGAGTGGCGCCTGTGGTTGACGAGAAGAAGCCGAGAGGAGGACGAGGAGCAAGGCGTGTCGTCGTCGTCGCCGATCTAATCCAGTTAGGTGCGTGCACGCGCGCGGCCCCTCCTAACTCCCACCTAATCTCTCTCACTCCCTTTTGTTCTCTTCCTCTTTATCTGCGCATCTCATATTCTAAAGATCGTTTTCTTGCTCGATCCTCCCATGTTACCCTCACTTCTCGTTCGTCTGATGTTATCTTCTTGAGAGCCTGCCTTTTTGGTTTTGTTCTCTCGAGCGCTTGATTTGCTGTGAGAAAAGCAGCTTGCTTGGCTGGTCAAACTCGAATGGCGTCGGGACTGACTGATTGATTTGTTTTTATTTTGGGTTCAGACGAGACCGCGCAGAGTCTGAAGTGTAGAGGCTGAAACTGACGCCGAATCAGCGGCCGGGAGAAGAGGAGGGCTTTGTTTGTTGCTCGGACTAGATCTGGGCGAAATGGAGGCCAAGGACGTCGCGCCGCTCCCCGCCGCCGGCCCCGCGGCCCCTGTTCCCGCCCCGGTCTCGCAGGCTTCGCCGCCACAGCCGCAGCCGGCCACCCCCATTCCGCCGCCGCACGCGCATGCACAGCCGCCGCCCGCCTCCATGGCGCCGCACGCGCGCCCGCAGCCGCCGCCCGCCTCCATGCCGCAGCACGCGCACACCCACGCGCCGGCGCCGCCGCCACACGCGCACAAGCAGCCTCCGCAGCCGCTCCCGTTCGCGCTCCATCAGCACCACCACCAGCCGCAGCCGGCGCCCGGCTCGGCGACCCCACCGGCGCCCATGCCGGGGAGCGGCATGAGGCTGTCGTTCGACCAGATGGTTGCGAAGCCGCCCGGGGAGCACCACCACCAGCAGCCGCACCAGCATCACCCTCTGGGCCCCATGCTCTACAACGCGCCGCCGCCCTACGCGGCCGTGCCGCCACCGGGTGGCAATGCGCTCGGGATGGGCGAGCTGATGCGCAAGAAGCGGGGGCGGCCGCGCAAGTACGCCCCCGACGGGAGCATGGCCCTCGCGCTAGCGCCCCTCTCCTCCGCCTCCGGTGGCGCCCCGACACCGCAGCCCGGTCAGCAGCAGCAGCACGGCTTCTCCATCAGCAGCCCCCAGTCAGATCCCAACGCCAAGCGCCGCGGCCGCCCCCCTGGCTCCGGCAAGAAGAAGCAGTTCGAAGCTCTAGGTAAAGCGCCTATCTCCATTATTACTTGTCCCCATTATTAATCCATGGGAGCGCCGTCGTTTCTTGCATAAATCTGACCTGCGGTGGCTGCCATTTCTTTCAGGTTCCTGGGGCATCTCCTTCACTCCGCACATCCTCTCGGTCAAGGCGGGCGAGGTAGCAACCGACACCCATCCCATGCATGTGGAACAAATCTCACAGATCTTGTATTTGCTCTTCTTTTTCCTTTGACTAAATTCCTTGAGTACATGCTGCATCCGTCCAGTTCAGTGTTGCCAACATCATGTTCCTCTGCCGGTCTACCCAGTACTCCTACTTGCACTAATTGTAGTGGATCTATGTCTCATCTGCGACCTGTGAGCCTTTGACTAGAGAGTAGTTGGAGTTAGGAACATGGGAGGGAGGAGGATCTGCCGGTGCGGAGGCAGGCAGGCTGTGGTGGTATGGTGGCCGGCAGATTCCCAGCAGGTTGTTGTCAGTTGACCGGCCCCACCGGTCAGTGGCAAGTAGGAGCTGATAAAACCATGGGGGATGGGTTCTGGCCTTTTTGCTACTACACGCACCAGCAAGTGGTGGCACCTGTGTCTGTTGCTAGTGTTGTGCCTGGACCATCAGGGAGGGTGACTAGTTGAAACAATTGACTGTAATTCGTGGTCACTGCAGTGCTTATAGTTCCTAGTTCATTTAAACCATCAGGGAGGGTGACTAATTGAAACAATTGACTGTAATAGTTCATTTAGCTCAAAGACTTGATAAGGAGGTGATTTGTCTAGCAGTAAAAGTTCCAAGGTATAAATAACTATTCTTGATCGAGTTAAATTGTGCTGAAGGAAATAATTGGACTGTAGTGTTGTGGTTCGTTGGTATTTGAATGTGATTATGTCTAATGTAAGAGGCACAAAGCACGCAAACTGTCTATTATTGGTGGTAGTTCACCTAGATTAAGTAGAATTGATTACGGTATGCTGTGCTTGAAGCACAGTACTTATTTTAGATGCAGATTCTTGTTGAAATAATGGTGGGGTTAGCATATAAAGACCAGATTAGACTTGGTAAAGGAATATTGATTACTGCTTTGTGTAAGCTGTTTTGATTTTTCTTTGGTAGCAACTCAATAATATCACTTAATTTGGTTATATGTATTTGTTGTTTCTTTTGACGAGTCCCCTTCTTGCATACCTGTTTCTCTATTGCCATGCAATTTTTATCTGTGATCTAATTGCATTCATTTTTCATGTTTGAAGATTAGTCTGCAGCCCACTTGTTCATGTGGGTGGTCTCCGAAAACTTTCTTTCTATTGCTAAATGCCATAATTTTTATGACAGGATGTTGCTTCAAAAATAATGTCTTTCTCTCAGCAAGGACCTCGCACAGTTTGTATTCTTTCAGCAAATGGCGCAATAAGCAATGTAACACTTCGGCAGCCAGCTACATCAGGTGGACTAGTGACTTATGAGGTACATAATTATCTTGTGCAGGAGAATAGGAGAGTAATGCTTTTACATTCTATGTATAGTTAACAATGTATTTAGTATTGTCCCTCTGTGCTATAATTTCTTCATAACAATTGAAATTTTACACATTGATCAAAAGTAGATGTATTAGAAGTTTAGAACCGGAATGCTACTCGAGTCTATTTTCAAAGCTCATGACCCATGCACGTTTGCACCTTTACCTTGTACTAGTGGTCATAGAGCTTTGTGGCTGTGTTACTTGGCTAACGTTCAGGTGTATGATTCTGGTGCAGGGCCGCTTCGAGATCATTTCTCTTTCTGGTTCTTTCCTGCTTGCAGAGGATGGTGACACTCGTAGCAGGACTGGTGGATTGAGTGTTGCACTTGCAGGTTCTGATGGCCGGGTTCTTGGTGGATGTGTTGCTGGGCAGTTAACAGCTGCGACACCTGTTCAGGTTCTTTTAGTGTGTTCTTCTGTTTGAGCTTCCATCTATTCAAATATTTCAAACTCTGAATTGGAATATTTGCCATGTGTTCTTTGTCATCAGGTGGTGGTTGCTAGTTTCATAGCTGAAGGTAAAAAGTCAAAGCCAGCTGAGCCACGGAAGGTTGAACCAATGTCCGCACCTCCACAGATGGCCTCGTATGTGCCAGCTCCAGTGGCCAGCCCTCCATCCGAGGGCACATCCAGCGGATCTTCCGATGACTCTGGCAGCCCTATCAACCACGGCGGGATGCCCTACAACCACTCCGGGCAGCAGCCGCAGCAGCACCAGCACCAGCCGCAGCACATGCCCCCAGCGTATGCATCTGGCGGCTGGTCCCTCTCGGCGCACCATCAGAATAACAACAGGCACGACGCCGACGTCAAGATGATGTCGAATTAACACAGCACACTCAGCCTTTGAAGAGAGCCCTATTTGTTGGCTGGGCTGGAGAGGAGCTGGTAGTTTGCTGGCACTGGTTACCATGTGCCTGCCCGCTGTAACGTTTTCTGTGGTCGACCGGCAACGGCCGACCTGCTAGCTAGGAGATTTAGGTTCATGATCTCTCCTGTTGTTTTTCCCTAAGTTTAGCTGCTGTCTGTAATGCTGTGGCTCTCGTAAGCTGCCGCCACTAACGTGAGTTAATTATCGTTGTCATGTACTGATGCCTGCTGAGATCTTCACCTCCTAGGCTAGTCGTTTGATTGTTCTCTGCTGTGGGTCATGAATTCTGTAGGAATCTTTTGATTTCAACTCAAGAACTTTAGCTTGTTCGCTTGTCTTTGACAGAAGCGTGTGGTGCAATTCCGTTGTCTTTCGTATTTCAATCGTGTCTAAGCAGTGCTGCTGGAAGTTCTGCGCGGCCGATGTGAATTCGTGCGTCACTTGTACCTGTGGTCTCCGCTGGCTACTGCTGTCAGGCGATAGGGTGTGCATATACCGAAACCGGTTCAAACCGGCGTGGTCTCCGCTGGCCACCGCTGTCAGGCGATAGGGTGTGCATATACCGAAACCGGTCCAAACCGGCGTGGTCTCCGCTTGCTACCGCTGTCAGGCGATAGGGTGTGTAAACCGGTCCAAACCGGCGTGGTCTCCGCTGGCTACCGCTGTTAGAGCATCTCCGGTCACGGTCCCCAAATCCGCCCCCTAAACGTCCGGACGGCTGTCCGCGGACCACCCTAAAAAATGACCTCCTACAACCATGGCCCCCAAATATCACCCCAAATTGTGGTCCACTTGCATGTGATTGGTGGAGAAGGAGAGAATAATTAAAGAAGATAAAAGAAAGAAAAAGTAGGTGCAACAGTGGGCATGCGGACACGCCCGGACGCCTCATATGTGCGGAGGGTTTGGGGTGTGCGACGCGCCCAGACGCGTCCGGTCACGCCCGGACAGAAATAAACCGCTTTGGGAGCTGTTTGGGGCCTCGCTTGCAGATGCTCTTAGGCGATAGAGTGTGTATATACCGAACCGAAACCGTAAAAACTGGTCCAAACTGGCTAATGGGTGCTAGTTAAGTTTCCTTCACAAACACAAATCTTATTTCCACTTTAGTGCAAAGAAATGAACTAACCCAATCCGTGGACCGTATTGCACACCCTTATCAGGCGAGTTGTTTGGCTACGACAATTCCCCAGCAAATCGTCAAAGCTCTCTCCCCTGGCAATTTCCCTAGCAAATCGTCAAATCTCTCTCCGTTGGGCGACGCTAGTTTTCTGTAGAATCGCTCGGTCGATTTCCGCCTCCGCATCCATCCTCTCCAGCCGGGCGCTGATACGTCTCAAACGTATCTATAATTTTTGATGTTCCATCTAATATTATACCAATTGCTACATGTTTTGCATCTACTTTATGTCACTTTTATACATTTTTTGGGACTAACCTATTAACAAGATGCCGAAGCGTCAGTTCCTGTTTTCTGCTGTTTTTGTATTCCAGAAAAGCTAGTATGGAAATATTCTCGGAATTGGACGAAAATTTACGGAGGCCTCTATTTTATCAGAAGACACCTGGAGTCCGAAGGAGAGGCGAAGTGGAGCCACGAGGGACCCACACGTGGGCTCGGCGCGGCCAAGGGCCCACCGGCGCCGAGGGGTGGTGTCGCCTCCTCGTGCACCGCCTCGCGACGCCCTTTGGACTATATATTGCTCCTACCCCGAAAACCCTAAAAGAATCGACGATTTCCCCAGAAAAGTTCCAGAGCTCCGCCGCCATCCAAACCCTAATTCGGGGGACAGAAGTCTCTGTTTCGGCACCTTGCCGGGACGGGGAATTGCCCCCGGAGCCATCTCCATCGACGCCACCGCCTCCATCATCGCCGTTGCTGCCTCCCATGATGAGGAGGGAGTAGTTCTTCATCGGGGCTGAGGGCTCTACCGGTAGCTATGTGGTTTATCTCTCTCTCCCATGGTGTGATCTTTATGTGATCATGAGCTTTGTAATCTAGTTGAATCCATAGATGTTACTCTTCATTATCTTATATGCTACTCAAGTGGTTTTATTAATGTAATCTCCGGAGTCACCTTTGTCCCACGGTGCGAAGTTGACAGTGTGCGCCCGTGTGTGGCTCTTAGGCTAAAGATAACAGGAATACTTATCATGAGTTATTATTTGCGTTGGATGTCTCTATGAAATTGCGGTGTTTGTCTAGTACTATTTAGGGCGCTCAAGTTGACAGTGTGGGGTTCCCTAGATGTGGAATGCGACTTTAAGGTGTGCTGTTATAGCCCTACGCAGTGGATTGGTGTTCGTTATCCAACGAGAGAATAATTCAGAGTAGCATAGTGAAGAGGAAATATCTATGTATTCAATTATATTATTATTGTTGAGAGTGTCCACTAGTGAAAGTATGATCCCTAGGCCTTGTTTCTAAGCATTGAAACACCGTTTACAACCAGTTCTGCTACATGTTTGCTTGCTGCCATTTTTATTTCAGATTGCAATTACCACTTATAATCATCCATATCACTTGTATTTTAATATCTCTTCGCCGAACTAGTGCACCTATACATCTGACAAGTGTATTGGTGTGTTGGGGACACAAGAGACTTCTTGTATCTTAATTGCAGGGTTGCTTGAGAGGGATATCTTTGACCTCTACCTCCCTGAGTTCGATAAACCTTGGGTGATTCACTTAAGGGAAACTTGCTGCTGTTCTACAAACCTCTGCACTTGGAGGCCCAACACTGTCTACAAGAATAGAAGCGTGCGTAGACATCAAGCTATTTTCTGGCGCCGTTGCCGGGGAGGTAAGGTAAAAGGTACTCACATCCTCCAGCTACTTAGCTATTTTCTAGCACTGTTGCTGACGTGTGAGTGCTCGAAGGTATTTCCTTTAGATTCTGCAATTATATCTTTTTGTTTCTTGTTTTTATTTTACTAGTTAGGCTTAATGGAAAACAACAAAAAAATTAGAGAGCTCTATGAAATTTATCTTGAGTTAGGACATGATGCTTTTGAAGAGAAAATTAAAAAACCTATGGAAATTTGTTTGCATAATAGTGGTAGCAATTTTATTAGCATGAATTCTTTGAACACCATTATTGCTAATGCTATGGAAAAGTCTAAGCTTGGGGAAGCTGGTTTTGATGAATATGATATTTTTAGTCCCCCAAGTTTTGAGGAGAAAATTTTCTTTGATGATACTTTGCCTCCAATTTATGATGATTATAATGATAGTGGTATTTTGGTGCCACCTACTATGGAGGATAAAGTTTATTATGATTATACTATGCCTGCAATTTATGATGATTACAATGATGCTTGTGATAGTTTTACTCCCACTATTACTAATATAATTAATTATGCTTATGTGGAGAGTAATGATACTTTTATGCATGTGGATCATGATAAGAATGCTTTATGTGATAGCTATATTGTTGAGTTTATTCATGATGCCACTGAAAATTATTTTGAGAGAGGAAAGTATGGTTATAGAAATCTTCATGTTACTAAATTTCTTCTCTTTATGATGAAGGTTTTGAGCTTTCTCTTGATTTGCTTTTATTTGCTGGGTACTTTAAGACCTACTGGTCCTTATGAGAGAGGGATACACGGTTTCATATATCTCAATAATATTAAGTCTTCTCTCTTTATGTTGAAATTTTTGAAGCTCCACTTGTTTTGCCTTCCTATGCTAGTCACTTTGTGCTTTATTGATTTATTTTCTTACAAGATTCCTTTGCATAGGAAGTGGGTTAGACTTAAATGTGTTTGATATTTGCTTCTTCTTATACATATGAGAGCATCATCAAAATTATCATGCCTAGCTAAAAGGCTTTAAAGAAAAGCGCTTGTGGGAGACAACCCATTATTTTTATTTTCTGCTATTTTTATTTTATTTGAGTCAAGGTGCTGTTTACTTATGTATCAATGCCTTTGTATCTTTATTTTCTTGCATTGTTGTGCCAAGTAAGGCCTCTAATAGGAAGATGATGCTAGATTTGGATTTCTGCGCAGGAACAGATTTCTGCTGTTCACCGTTTTGCTTCTGTAAAATCACAGAAAAATTATTTAAATCTGAAAATTTTTGTGCGTGATCCTCAGATATGTATGCATCTTTCGTTAGTTCAAAGTTTTTCGATCTGAGCGTCGTAAGTGCCTCGAAAAAATTCGTCTTTGCGGACTGTTCTGTTTTAGACAGATTATGCCTTTTTATTTTGCATTCTCTCTTTTACTAGTGTTGAGTGAAATTCTTTTTTGGGTGGAAGAGCTTCACATAACATCAGTGGCAGTAGCTAATGTTTAAAGTAACAAGTCATATTGCGTCTTTATAGAACATGTGAGTTTTTGATTGTGCACTAACCCTCTAATGAGATTTGCTTTGAGTTTGGTGTGACGGAAGTTTTCAAGGGTCAAGAGGGAAGAGTGATATAATAGGATGGAGAAGAGTGAAGAGCTCAAGCTTGGGGAGGCTCCCATGGATCTCCCCAGCATATTTCAAGAAGACTCAAGCGTCTAAGCTTGGGGATGCCCAAGGCATCCCCTTCTTCATCGGCAAAATTATCAGGTCATCTCTAGTGAAACTATATTTTAATTCTTTCACATCATATGTGCTTTTCTTGGAGCGTCTGTGTGCTTTTATTTTCAGTATTGTACTTTTATTTTCAATAAAGCTTGACTGGACCCTAGCATTCTTGATTGGGAGAGAGACACGCTCCGCTTTTTCATGAGAATACTCCTATTCTTCACTTATATTTGTTGAGTATTCATATCTAGCGCTGTTCAGCTTTTAGCTCTTGTTTTCATGTATCTCTTGTCAGAGCTATTAGCTTTCTTTTAGAAAGTACTCTCTTGCTTCACTTATATCTGTTTGGAGAGTTGTTGAAATGAATTGATTGGTGTTTGGTTGGTTCAGAAAATGTTGCATGTGGTAATTGGTATAAGGAAAAACTTGCATAATCTTGTAGATCACTAATTTGGATAACTTGATGCTTGTCAATTGTTTTGAGTTAACAAGTAGATCATGATTAAATTTGTGCATCACATGAGTTAAGCCTATTAGTGAAGAACTACCGTAAAGCTTGTTGAAAATTTGGTTTGCATCGGTGGTATCTCTAAGGTCTAGATATTTTCTAATAACAGGGTTTGGTTAACAAGGAAGACGGTATGAAGTCTTATAACGTTTGCAATATGTTTGTCATATAAAACTTGGTGTACGGGTTGATATTCTTGTTTGCTTACATAAACCTTGCTAGCCTAAACTCTGTACTGAGAGGGAATGCTTCTCGTGCATCCAAATCCTTGAGCCAAAATCCATGCCATTTGTGTCCACCATAACTACCTATATGTGGTATTTCCTTGCCACTCCAAGTAAATTTTTCATGTGCTACCTTTAAATTATTCAAAATGTTATTATTCCCTTTTGTGTCAATGTTTACTAGCTCATGAGGAATTAGTGTGGTTATTCTTTATTCTATTGTCAAATGGACTTTTACACCTGGACTAGCGGCATATACATCCGCTTATCCTCTAATTTTGCAAAAAGAGCTGGCAACGGGGTGCCCAGTCCCAATTAATTACAACTTTAACCATTAATTCTCTTCACACTTTTGCCCTGATTCATCAGTAAGCAATGACAAACAGTGAAATACCTGCGTGTGTAAACCAAAGAGAAAGAGGGATGATCTGCCTTGCTGGTAGAAATAACGTCCTTCATGGGAGCCGCTCTTAAAAGTCCGTTTGACAGGTAGAATACTGTTCTCACCCGCTACCATTCGTTGACAATTAACAAACACCTCTCAAAAATAGATACTCCTCCATGGTATGTGATTGATGGAAGGCACCCGAGGATTCGGTTAGCCATGGCTTGTGTTAGCAAGGTTGGGAGGAGTATCAAATATTTTATGCAATCTCTATATGCTTTCAAAAACCTAAAAGCTCTAGCACATGACTTAATCCCTGCTTCCCTCTGCGAAGGGCCTTTCTTTTACTTTTATGTTGAGTCAGTTTTCCTATTCTTTCTGTCTTCCACAAGCAAACACTAGTGTCAACTTTGTTACAACATGCGTTATATGCTACGTATTGGACTTGTTATACTACTTTGTGTTGACGATATCCATGAGATAAATATGTTGAAAGTTGAAGCAAATGCTGAAACTTAATTCTTCCTTTGTGTTGATTAAATACCTTTTATTAGAGACTATTGCTTTATGAGTTAACTCTTATGCAAAACTGTTTGATGCTTGTCTCGAAAGTACTATTCATGAAAACGTTTAGCTTGTGTGATTCATTGTTTACTCATTATCTATTTGGTAGCAAACTATAGACCATTGACTTGGATCACTTCATTCATTTACATGTGCCTTACAATATTATTGATCAAGATTATGATGGTAGCATGTCACCTCAAAAATTATTTTGTTTTTATCGTTTACCTACTCGAGGACGAGCAGGAACTAAGCTTGGGGATGCTGATACGTCTCAAACGTATCTATAATTTTTGATGTTCCATGCTTATTATACCAATTGCTACATGTTTTGCATCTACTTTATGTCACTTTTATACATTTTTGGGACTAACCTATTAACAAGATGCCGAACGCCAGTTCCTGTTTTCTGCTGTTTTTGTATTCCAGAAAAGCTAGTCTGGAAATATTCTCGGAATTGGACGAAAATTTACGGAGGCCCCTATTTTATCAGAAGACACCTGGAGTCCGAAGGAGAGGCGAAGTGGAGCCACGAGGGCCCCACACGTGGGCTCGGCGCGGCCAAGGGCCCACCGGCGCCGAGGGGTGGTGTCGCCTCCTCGTGCACCGCCTCGCGACGCCCTTTGGCCTATATATTGCTCCTACCCCGAAAACCCTAAAAGAATCGACGATTTCCCCAGAAAAGTTCCAGAGCTCCGCCGCCATCCAAACCCTAATTCGGGGGACAGAAGTCTCTGTTTCGGCACCTTGCCGGGACGGGGAATTGCCCCCGGAGCCATCTCCATCGACGCCACCGCCTCCATCATCGCCGTTGCTGCCTCCCATGATGAGGAGGGAGTAGTTCTTCATCGGGGCTGAGGGCTCTACCGGTAGCTATGTGGTTTATCTCTCTCTCCCATGGTGTGATCTTTATGTGATCATGAGCTTTGTAATCTAGTTGAATCCATAGATGTTACTCTTCATTATCTTATATGCTACTCAGTGGTTTTATTAATGTAAACTCCGGAGTCACCTTTGTCCCACGGTGCGAAGTTGACAGTGTGCGCCGTGTGTGGCTCTTAGGCTAAAGATACAGGAATACTTATCATGAGTTATTATTTGCGTTGGATGTCTCTATGAAATTGCGGTGTTTGTCTAGTACTATTTAGGGCGCTCAAGTTGACAGTGTGGGGTTCCCTAGATGTGGAATGCGACTTTAAGGTGTGCTGTTATAGCCCTACGCAGTGGATTGGTGTTCGTTATCCAACGAGAGAATAATTCAGAGTAGCATAGTGAAGAGGAAATATCTATGTATTCAATTATATTATTATTGTTGAGAGTGTCCACTAGTGAAAGTATGATCCCTAGGCCTTGTTTCTAAGCATTGAAACACCGTTTACAACCAGTTCTGCTACATGTTTGCTTGCTGCCATTTTTATTTCAGATTGCAATTACCATTATAATCATCCATATCACTTGTATTTTAATATCTCTTCGCCGAACTAGTGCACCTATACATCTGACAAGTGTATTAGGTGTGTTGGGGACACAAGAGACTTCTTGTATCTTAATTGCAGGGTTGCTTGAGAGGGATATCTTTGACCTCTACCTCCCTGAGTTCGATAAACCTTGGGTGATTCACTTAAGGAAAACTTGCTGCTGTTCTACAAACCTCTGCACTTGGAGGCCCAACACTGTCTACAAAAATAGAAGCGTGCGTAGACATCAGGCGCCACCCCTGAGGTCGCCTCGCCGCCTGTTATCTCAAATCGCGGCTTCCACTGGTTTTTCGTTGTCCCCGACCATTCCTCTAACCTCTCCCACACCCCTTTCTTCTGCGGCTCGGGCGACCCACCCCACTCCCACAGCTAAATTCATTACTCGCCGCCGCCTTGCTCCATTCTTGCCGATGTATTCTCCGTCGCAGCTCCCTGCCAGTCGCAACGGTGTCAGCTTGGAGTGGGCGGCAGAAAGAGAGGGATGACTTAGGTTGGAGCGGTGTTGCAGAAGAAGAGAACATGGAAGATGGGCTTGATGCGTTCGCGAGTCCACCGAAGAAAAGCGTTGTCGCTCTCTGCTGTGACTCAATCAAGTTCCTTCCCCCTCGCAGTAAAAGAAAGGGACTGAGAGATCCGCGAAGTCACTCCGCCTTTAGCCTCCTATATCCATCAGATTACCATCCAGTGGCCCAAAATTTTAAATTGAAATTCAAATTATTCAGAAAAAATCAAAAACATTTCAGTAAGCAGTATATTTTCGGTTATATATTCTGAGAAAGTTTCGGATTACTGGTTTATAATAGCTTATTAAGTTTAAAACATGAAAACCTATTTATCCAAATGAAGTCAAACTTTCTCACAACATACAACGGAATATATACTACTTACTGGAATTATAATTTTTCTAAAAAGGTTTGAATTTTGTGTTTAAAATTTGACCCATTGGGGATGGAAATCGGAGTCGCAGCGTGACTTCAGCCAGTGAAGTCACTGGATCTCCAAAGAAAGAAACGGCGGCGATATTCCAACTGCACGTTTGTGCCTTTAGAAGAACAACGGTGGAGGATCCGGGTCCCACCAGTCAGTCCGCAATTTGGCCTTGTGTCGGGGGAATACTTTCTGGATTAACCCGCGGCCCAGTGCGACTTGCTTTACTCGCACGGACAAAAGCCCACATGGGATCAAGCCCAACGTCTAACCGCCACAAGGAGAAGAATCTAGAAGGCACGGAGGCAAGCCAGTCTCCGGATAGGACCCGGTTAATATATTCCTTGAGGGAAAGTTTCCTTTGTAACATGACGAGCCTCTGTGTATATAAAGAGGACTCGCAGGACTTAGAGGGTCAAGCCCTTAAACCCTAGTTCATACGGCGAGTACCAGATTGGATCGCCTTCATTGTAACACCTCGATTATCATATCAATACCAATCTAGGGTAGGCAGGAAGTAGGTCTTTTACCTCACATTGAGGGGGCCGAACCTGGGTAAATCTGTGTTGATCTTTGTTCCTGCGATCCCAAGCTCGGAGATGCTTGACTCGCGTAATCCCACACCTACGAAGTCATCTATGACACCTGACGTGACAAACCCACGACAGTTGGCGCCCACCGTGGGGCCTGCGGTCAAGAGCGTCACGTTCCGCGCAGGATCGGAATCAGGCTTCAAGGACATCGCCATCGGCCAGGTTGAAGACATCAATGGAGTCCCCTTCATCGACGACTCAGAGTGGGGACCCGAGGCGGATCACATCGAGTTTGGATACATTGTGCCCATCGGATCAGTGAAAGTTTTCGTCGGATCCGTCAGTCGCATGCCTATAGATGCGACTCAAGGAAGCGAGTCGGGGAGAAACTGCGGCTGGTCAGGGTCCGCGTGTTGGAGGAAATGCAGCAAGCTACAGCAAAACTACCCATCCCCGTTCCGACAAGACCTGTTTGGGGATCTCTACCAAATCAGGAAGGAGACCTCAAGATTGAAGAAATTGAAACTATCAGGACGGAACTCTATGAAGAGGCGCAAAGACTCGCGGCTGAGCGCGAAAAACTCCAAGAAGAAGATCGATGACTCCGTCGCTGGCAGCAAAAGCATCAGGCGGTCCGGATCAAGACAACATCTGAGCGCAAGAAACTCCAAGAAGAAGATTGGCGACTCCGCCGTTGGCAGCAAAAGCATCAGATCAAGATGGACAGAGGAGAGATGAAGCCACAGTTCCATGGCGACCCGGAGAGCAACGTGCATGCCGCGATAGGAATATTGTCGAGAATAGCACCGGTTGGAGACACACGAGCTGATAAGAAAGCTCGCCATGTGATCGATCTACTGCAAACCGCTGCCTTACAACAAGCAAATATGTATGGAATCACGCCCAATGAGCCGCAACACGAGGTATCATGGGGAGGAGAAAAGTGGAGCGTCGAAGAAGTGGTCAACCAGCTAGCAGGTTTGCAGATATCATTAGAAAAGAAGATAGAAGGCGAGTCACAGACGTCAGGAGCGACTCAGCCAGCCCAGGTTGAAACTGACTCAGATGAAGATTCAGCGCCAGTAAACTCCTATTCATTATTAAAAGGACCATCATGTTTTGGAGAGGAAATACGGCTCACTCGTTCCCCCCGAACTTCGGTGAGTCGCAGCGAGTCACCACCTATCACAGTAACCAAGACCTTGCCTTATGGATAGAAGATTATGAGGCAAGCATGACAGGGACTGATGTAACTCAGGAAGTGCGTGCGAAATATTTCCACTTGGCAATACAGGGAGAAGCCAGGGATTGGCTGTTAAACCTGCCGTCAAAATCAATAAGCATATGGGAAGATTTGAAGGACAAATTCATTAACAGATTCCAAACAGAAGACATGAAAAACATTAGACAATGCGTTCAAAAGGAGGACGAATCAAGCGGTGACTGGATCAAAAGAGTCGCGGAGATCCTTGGCTCCGCCAAGAACTTAACAGTACAGTCTGCAATACAAGCTATGAGGAGGAACTGTAGATTTGAGCCGCTGGTGCACAAGTTAAGTCGCGCTGAGCACAAGATTGATAGTTTCGACCAGCTGTTGGCAACAGCTGACAAGTACGCAAAGACAGATAAGGGGACAGGCGGCTTATCACAGAACCCAACAGAGAAATTGCAAGTCGCGCGAGGAAGTGATAAGGCCTCATTCCCTAATAACTGCAAGGGGATCTTTGACGTTCCCTGCGACTTACATCGCAGGAGAGATGGCAGGCCAGCGAGTCACACAAAGGCGCAATGTCATTATTACCGGAGGTGGAAAGAAGGCGACACGCCAGATGCGGCCCGCAGTGGATCAATGCAGCACAAGAATAAATCTAGCTCTCATCGAGGGCCTGACGTTTTACCTAGAAGGAACGTAGGACAGTTTCATACAGTGGAAGTACAAACAACGGATGGAAGCCGGAGGAGTGACCAGATTTCAACGCCCGAAAGGTACCGTCGTTGGACAGAGCGATCGGTTATTTGGAGTCGCGACGATCACCCCCCAGAAGTAAAGATCCAGGACAGCCAGCTCTTGTGGTCACGCCTGAAGTCGCGGGATACAAGTTAAGTAAGGTCCTAATGGACGGAGGAGGAAGAGTAAACATCCTATATCAGACACGCTCCGAAGAATGAATATACCCGAGTCGCGGCTGCGACCATCCAGGAAAGAAATTCAAGGCATAATCCCAGGAGCTGTTACGCGACCAATCGGAAAGATAACCCTTGAAGTTAGCTTTGGGACAGAGCGGAACTTCCGCACAGAGCTCCTAGACTTTGAGGTTGTAGCAGTCAAGAGCTCATATCATGCGATCTTTGGAAGAGAAGCCTATGTCAAATTCACCGCCCGCCCTGTTACGTCTACCTACAGTTAAAGATACCGGGACCAAACGGTGTTATTACAATATATGGAGACAGGCAGAGAGCGTTAGAATGCGAGAACGCAGGCTCAGCACTCGCAGAAGAAGCTTGCATCGCCAACTCCTCACACGGATATCAGTCGCAGATCGGTAATCGCAGCTCAAAACGAGTCGCGTTGGAGGTACCGCGGAGGCGGCCAACAGGATGCAGCCACCGGATGGTAAATTCCCACCGAGAAGTCGCGCATCAGCAAGATAATGCCCCAGAGGTCGCTTTGATACAAAAAGAAGACAAGAAATGGCGCATATGCATAGACCCAGCCTCGATCAACAACCCCAGCCAAAGGTTCAGTTATCGTGAGTCCTTACAAAGCAGACTCAACTCAACATAAGTCGCAGCTCAGTGCGGCTAATCTCCTAACAAACTTGCTCTCTGCTTCAACATGAAACACACATCGGAGCTATCATGCTCGACCCGAGTCGCTTTTAGCGACTCAAAATTGAACCAATCAGGTGTTCAACCCACTCCGTTAGGAGTATTAATTCGCAACTAAGTGCGATGAGTATCAAGTATGCATGGCCTGCGGGGAACAGAAAACTCGCATTAAAGGGCCTGCATCATCCTGTAACACCCTGTAAGAAATCGAGTGATTATGAAATAAAGCCGGCACCCTTGACATTCAAGGGCTTGTCGTTTCGCCTCAACTATCATTGAGTCGCTGAGTCTTTTGAATTTCATATATCACTGACCCTTGAGGGCTCCTTACGAGCATGCGAGTACCAATCGCACCTCAAATTTTGCCAAACGAGTGGCAATCCTTAAGCTAGAAGCGTCTTGCATTATGCGGCCAAAGTACTGGGGTGTGGCGTCAATCGAGCTTGATTGCCTATCATGGCCGCTCTCGACCCTGAACACACATGTTCCTAGGAAATACTGAGCCGCGCGAGCGTCTACTTAATGGAATTATCATGAAAAGAACCTGCTTATAGGTCACCAAAATACTGTTTATAATACATGAATGTCTTACAGACTAACGGGCATGTCCCACACTATTTATTTTTTCTTCCGAGCTACAGGAGCGGGAATTGGCGCGGCTTGTCTCGCGGTTGCAGTCGCAGGTGCCCTAATGATCAGGGCGCTGCCAGACGAGGCAGAAGGGCCACCAGATCCTGTTGATGGAGTAGTAGCCCGGGATGACTCAGCTCCTGTGGACTTTTCCTTTGGCACCTTGCTCCCATCAAGATTGAATTTTTCGAGATAAGTGCCCAAGTCTAAATTATCAACAAATTTTGTGGCATACCCGCGCATCCCTTTCCAGATGTCGAAGTATTCGCTTATTGGCAGTTCAGTATCATCCGCGCTCATCGCCCGGCCGTGGCGAGCAATCTTGCCAACATCTATTTCTGGATAGTATGCTCGGAGCAATGTCAAGACATGCGCGGCTCCGGTGCGAGCAGAGGATCGTTTCCAATCAGAGACATAATGCGGAGCCTTGAGCAGTTTATTTATCCAATACTCGCAAGATGTTGGGCCATCAGTCGCAGGAGAGATTACCGTCATGACTTCCTTGGTAACCTTTAAGAAGCGCTGACTGAGGTCTGACAGATATACCAGTTGATCCTTCAAGTTGGAGCGGGACACTGGGGCCTCAGGCCCTATGTCAAGAAAGAAAAGACAAGAAACAAGTCAGCGACTCACGTTGGCTACCCAAAATATATATGATTAAAGGAATAAAGACGAACCAGCAAGCTGCAGGATGGCTGATTTGACGATGGAGCCAAAACCCTCAAAGGCTTTGAACAGCGAGTTATATTTTTCATCTCGCGCGGCGAGTTCCTTTGCGTGGTCTTCCTTCAGACGATCAATCAATTCAGATTTAAGAGTCAGCCCTTCTCGCAAAGATTTAATGACTTCGTCTTTCTCCATGAGTCGCTGCCGCATATCTGCTTCAAGTTCTTTAAATTGCTCTTCACAGGAGTCGAGTTGACCTTTGAGAGATTTTATTTCCTGAGCCTGGTCCCTAATGACCTCATTATGCCGCTCCAGGGGAGACTGCATCACTTCAGGCTGATCTATGGAAATGCCCTTACCCTTTATTGAGCCAGAAGCATCAAGCAAGGACAGTTCAAGCTGAAAATAAACAGAGCAAAATGCATGGGTAAACTATCCAGGAACTTGGGGGCTCGAGATTTGGAGCCAAGAAAAGAATCAACACCCCGTGCAATGACACAAGGTTTTGATCCTTGGGGGCTACGGTATATGTACCTGGCGACTTGAAGAAAATTGCTCAACTAGGCCGCGCAGCAGAGCAGCATGCTTATCTCCAGCAGCAATTATGGCATCCGCAATTGACCTGGAACTATTTCCTGGAGCTGGAATTCTATTTTCAGTAGATACCCTACCAACAGCAGGAGTTGCGGATGGAGCTGCGACTGGAGTCGTGGCAGGAGCCGCATCAGCAATACCTTCCTCCAGGGATGGCCTTGGATGAGTCGCACCATCACTGTTTCCCACGTTTTCGTCAGCAGCATCATCCTCGCTCATAGCTGGCTGAGAAGAAGCGGTATGAGAATTAGACTTGGTATCCTCTTCAACCATGGCCCTGCAAAATATTGATGGATTAATAAGCCGACCCAGCAGAGCCGTAACATTGAAAAGAAGGCGAACCATACCCAGAGGCGATACGGATACTCTTCATCAGGCAACCAGAGGAAGGAGAAGATAAACCTTGCAAATCTGAACCTACAGAGTATGAAAAGAAGTGGTGATCAGCAATTCCTTGCCAAAAATACGCAAGCACAAAAGGAAAAGGAGAAAGTCGCAAACAACTACCCGAGCTCATTGAGAAGCAGTCCTTTGCAACAGCCTCGGAAGAGAAAGCGGTCTTGTCAGGATCAGCAAGTTTTAAAGATTTGGCAGTTCTTGTTTCTATCAGTAGCGCCAAGGCTTTGCGGCGTTTCTCAGGTTGCGCGGGGTCTTCTGAGCTCTCGCATGAAAAACGTTTTGAGGACCTGCGAGGCACTTCAGGAAGTTCCAAGAAAGGTGTCCTTGGATTGTGGACAGAAGGGCGCTGGCCATTTGTTGCTCCTCTTCAGAAGCGCTACCCTCAGGCTCGGAGACAATATCGTGCATAATTGTATCCTTGCCAAGGGCTGCGGCTTGCTTTGACGACTCAGCCGCGGCTTCTTGGTTCGAGTCGGCGTCCTCTGAGGGAAGAACCCAGAAATAGGGGTCGATCTGAAAAGGAGCTCGGGTCAGAAATAATTAATTTTGGAGAAGGAATTTTGGAGGAAACAAGTTACAAGTAAACATTACCACAAAAGGCTTGTGCTCAGCCCAGAAGGGAGCAAGCCCGACGTTATCGTATGAGTCGATATCCTCGCTCGTCACTCGGCGAATGAAATTTATCCATTCCCCTTGTCCCAATCCTCAGGGCAAGTACGGTCGACATCGTTTGCGTGACAAGTGAAATCCATCATAAGTCGCGAGCGGCGACTCACAGGCTGAATTCGCCATTTAGTCCAGCAAGATATGAGATCTAATCCAGTGAGACCATGGAGTGTCAGCGCCCTCACCTTGTCCAAAAGGGATTCGATAAAGGGCAACGAAGAAGGATCAGATTTAGAAGACAGAGCATCGGTAGCCTCGAAGGGAAGAGAGACCAAAGAGGAAGAGGAATTTCACCCTCAGGAGAAGTGTTTTTACAATAGAAGAATGTTCTTTGCCAACCCTTAATTTTGTTGGCAAGGGCTAGTTTTGGGAAAATACTACCCCTACGGCGTTGGAAGGAAACGGCGCCGCATTGGAGAAAGGGACCATCTGTGGTTTCCTTTGGCTATTGCAATTGAAAAGAGCAAGCCAGAAATCTACTGAGGGAGGGATACCCAGGTAATCTTCGCAAAGGACGTGGAAATTACTCACTTGGAGCATTGAATTTGGACCAATGTCGTGAAAACGGAGGCCTAACCGCTGCATCAAGGAGCGGAAGAAGAGGGAGCCTGGGGGCTTGAACCCGCGCTCGATGTGCTCCGCGAAAACCACTACTTCTCCTGGTCGAGGGTTGGGAATTACCTCCTCGCCAGCCGCTCGCCATTCGCATTGATCTTTTGGCGGAAGAAGGCCGCGTGCAGTTAAGGATTCCAGGAAATCCTCGTCGATCCACGAGCCTTCCCAGTTGCATTTGCGGCGAGACATTTTCTCAGATTGATGGAGATCTTCACCAAATGATTGTGAGTACGAGAAGCGGGATCGGAGGCGGCGGAAAGGAGCAGCGGATGCGTAATACAAGTTTTGATGCAGAACGCTAGGAAAAACGATGAGCCAGGATAAATAGCCCAGACGCGGAAGACGTTTAGATCTGAAAATCAACCGTCAAGGCAGTTAAGTCGCGCTCTTGAGCCACCGAGAAGAGTTATAAGTCACAGGTTGGAAATATGAAAATTGGAGTTCAGCTGGGATAATTCATGTGCGCGGCTCAGGGGTTTGTTAAGACAAGGAAGTCTTCACTCGAAATCCAAGCTAAACTTGGGGGATAATGTCGGGGGAATACTTTCTGGATTAACCCGCGGCCCAGTTCGACTTGCTTTACTCGCACGGACAAAAGCCCACATGGGATCAAGCCCAACATCTAACCGCCACAAGGAGAAGAATCTAGAAGGCACGGAGGCAAGCCAGTCTCCGGATAGGACCCGGTTAATATATTCCTTGAGGGGAAAGTTTCCTTTGTAACATGACGAGACTCTGTGTATATAAAGAGGACTCGCAGGACTTAGAGGGTCAAGCCCGTTAAACCCTAATTCATACGGCGAGTACCAGATCGGATCGCCTCCATTGTAACAATTCGATTATCATATCAATACCAATCTAGGGTAGGCAGTAAGTAGGTCTTTTACCTCACATTGAGGGGGCCGAACCTGGGTAAATCTGTGTTGATCTTTGTTCCTGCGATCCCAAGCTCGGAGATGCTTGACTCGCGTAATCCCACACCTACGAAGTCATCTATGACACCTGACGTGACAAACCCACGACACCTTGCATTGGGTCTCCTCTCAAGTCTCGTCGCGTCCAGCCGAGAAAATGACAAAAAACCACCACAATTAAACACGAGACGACGCGAAACCACCACCTTTGGGCTTTTTGACACATAAATACCTCTATTGAGGCTATGCTGTGACAACAAGCACTAATTTGTCTAATTAGACCTGTTAACACGTTTTCTGACAGTTTGGACCCACACGTCAGATCTACGTGGCAAAAAAAGTCAACTCTATCTCTAAGCTAGTGCTGCTGCCGTCTGCTGACTGCTTGGAGGCGAGGAGCAGCCATGGCCGCCGCTCGAGCCAATGAAGGTCTCCTCCGAGTGCAGGTCGCATCTCGTTGACACGGACCGCCGCGCTCGCGAGCGCCGTGCTCGTCGACGCCGCGCTCGCTGCGGGCTGCATCCCCTCCACGCCCGCCGTGCTGGGACCGACGAGGCCGCGGCCACTGCCAGGCCGTGCCTCCGCTACGCGCTCGCCGGGGACGACTGGGCCGCCCCCGATGGATCGAAGACCACCAGAAGCTCCGCCACTGTCTCCTCTACGTCCCCATCAAGCCCCGAGTGCTGGGACGCCCGATGCGCGCCGGAATCACCGCCGCCGTGGTCGTCTTCCCCGTGGCCGGCCGCCGGTCGTCGGCGCTCGATTCGCTCCGCCCCGACCACCTCTGACCTCCTCGACCCCTCCATCGAGTTCCTGGTGAGCTCTGGATCCGGATGGGCCTTCTCCTCGTCCTTCTCGTGCCCTGTGTCGTCCGCCGTCGTGCTCGCTGTCCGCCGCCGCGTTTTGGTCGCCGCCGGCAGCTCCGGCGACCATTTGGTTCTCAGCGCCGCCCGACCGGCTCCCCACGACGCGTTCGCGCGGATCCGCGTGGCCCCAGGCCCGCGCGTCGGCTCCTCTGCTCGAGCGCGAGCTCGGCAGAGCCGGGCATGGCCGCCGCCGGCTGACGTCACCCTGCGTGCGTTGACGTCCTTTTTTTTCTTTTCTTTTTTGCCACGTAGGCCCGACAGGTGAGTCCCACCTGCCAGAAACTTGGTTAGAAGGCTAATGACAAGAGATTAGTGCTCGGCGTAATGCCATGGCCCCAATATTTTTTTTGTCATTTCCTCCGTCCAGCCCGAACAGCGTGTTTGGCTCCACTTCTCCAAGTGCTCCGCTCCACCTGCCCACGAGATGGCTTCGCCGGCGACCGCCGATTCCGATCAGGTCCGCCTCTTCCCCCTCCCCCCTCCTCTTACCCCAATCAACTCTGTTACACACGGATCACACGATCCCAGCCCCGTCTTACTGATGCCGCTTCATTCGATTCCGTCCACGAGCTCTCGCTTCACTCGGCTCTGTTCGGTCCGGTAACTTAGCTTTCGAAATGTTGGATCGGGCTAACCGATGCTCGGTGCGGTGGCTCACTAGCTCGTAGCTGCAGCTCGGTTGATTCTGGTGGGTCTGGGTTTTCCCCTTTCGCTAGTTTGTACAGTACAAGTTAGCAAAGGAATGGTTGGTTAGTTGGATATATGGACTAGAAATCGCGTGGGGAACACTATAAACACCTTGGCCATATTCAGGCTAATTTTGAGTTTTGACAGTTGACTGGACCATATTTAGCTCGAAACTTCAGTAGATGATATTATTTTCCTTGTCCAGTCAAGGAACGCCTGGTCAGAATGGAGAGTTCAAACCACACCTTATTCATAATCACCAAACCATTTTGTACCATCACTGAGTGTGTTTGGTTCTGTTTCCTGTATGTACTTTGATTGGTGTGTACTGGTTCTAGAATGCTCAATAGGTTTAGAACGGTTTTGCGTGCAACTATGAGATTGTTGTTCCTTATAGTTAATCCCATTGCCAACTGTATGCTCTTTTTTCAGGATATGTATCATTTTCCTGATGATGTCACTCAACTTTCATATGTAAATTACCTCCGGTTGGTTTCACCAGAAAATAACGAGACTTTGCTCCATCCTTTTTTTGCCAGGTACTGGTGGAAGCAAATGGCTCTACACGAACAATGATCTTAAATAGGCCAAAGCAGTTGAATGCCCTCTCCTCTGCAATGGTATGTATGGAAGAGAGATTTGATAAGAATTTTACTACTACCAGATCATATGGCAATAGTATTCATACTTTTGAGGTGAGATCTTTTGCTCTTATCTTCTAGGTTACAGGGCTCATGAAGTGTTTCACTTCTTATGAGGAAGACAATGCAGTTAAACTGTTGATTGTGAAGGTAATGGATAGAAATGCATGCCTCTTATCATTTAATATTTGTTTGAGTTCTGAAATATCCCCTCTTTAAATATTTGTGCGCTTTCAGTGAAGCAATAAGTACCAAAGCAATAAGTAGCAGACTAACAGTGAACATCAGTTACCCAATCAATTTTCCCCAAATCAACCAGTAAGTAACAATTTGCTGTCCTTAGTTTGCCCTGGAGCACTCCTTGCCAGTGGCAGTGCTAGACCTACAACCCTGTGATGTCAATCCACTAAAACTCCTTATAATTGTAATATTGTATGAAATTTTTTAATGAATCTATTTTTTTTAGAAGTGTCTTAAACAAGCTGTGATGTCAGTTGACATCACAACATGTGTGTAGAGCCACCCACTGCTCCTTGCTGATTTGAATTGTTAGACTGTAGTAAAACCATTATGGTGCTCCTGATGTTTGTTGAGGCACCTTGCACTCATCTTGCCATTCGCACCCCTTTATGATTTGAAGTATGAATTGTTGGCTTATTGTAACAGTTTCAGATTTAGTACTCGGGTTGCTCTTTGATGTTGCTATTGGTATTTGTGCTCACTTTGTTTCTATTTCCTGCTGTCCTTATGTTAGATCACTGAGATTGATAGAGTTTCTGCCTATATATGTTTGTCACGGGATTTAATCTTCACATTTTTAGGGGAATGGTAAAGCATTTTGTGCTGGAGGTGATGTTGCTGAAGTTGCCAACGCTATAAATAATGGTAATTTATGCTTAAGCTTGCGTCAGTGATATCAAAGTATCTAAAGCTAATTGCTTTCAGTATTTTTTGCTTTGACATCTGTCACCTTTATTTTTCCAATACAAATTCAAACAATTAACATTTAGCATGCATATTTATCGTTAATCCAGACATTTGATTAACTTTACCATATGTTCTCTGAAATCAGATAGCTGGAAGCATGGTGCTGATTTATTTTTGTTAAGCTATATCATTGCAACTTATCGCAAACCACAGGTGAGCTGCATCCTTTGACATTTATTCTCCATTTAATTATTCTTGTCACTACTAAATGCTACAACATGCAATTATAGGTTTCTCTGTTTACTGGAATTGTCATGGGTGGAGGTGCTGGTGTTTCTATACATGGAAGGTTTCGGGTCGCCACAGAGAACACGGTATATTCTACTGATCAAGTTCAAATGGAATTGTGCTTGGCTCGTTGCTTATATAGTTATATCTTTTAATTGAGCTGTAGTTGGGTGCACAAATATGTTAAAATGTCACGTGGCAGCTTAAGATCTGCTTGCTTGGGGTTCTCACACATGCTGTTGAGTTTTTAACTGTGTAATGATAGCATATTATGTTATTTGAGTTCACTCTCTTATTTTTTTAATGATGGTACGATAAACACTCCTATGCTATACTGTCTACTTGTGCTGGTATTGCACCAAAATGCCTACGTGTCAGATATTAAATTATGGAGATTGTATTTCATGTTGGCCCACAGTAAGTACTTAATCAGAACTATTAATTCATGATGAAGTGCTTCCCGTTGTGTGTACTTTTCTCAGCCAACCATTTCACACAGGTATAGATATTTAAGGTCAGAATTTGATAATCAGGTCTGACAGCTAGGTTGGTAATCGTGTAATGAACTTGCCATTTATGTGGACTCTGTCTATGCTAGTACTAGTTTTATACTCCCTCCGTTCCACGATGTAAGATGTTTTAGGTGTTACACATGCATGTCTAGATTCGTACTAAAAAGAATGGACACATGCACTTAAACATGTCTAGATACATGTGTGTGCATGTGCATGTGGAAAAAGACTAAAACATCTTATATTGTGGAACGGAGGGAGTACTTAGTAAGAGTATGTGATATTTTTCTTCGTGCATTTTATGGATAACCAGCACGTTTGCATGTTCCAAAATTTTATGTTCATCTTTTTTGAATATTTATGCAGGTTTTTGCAATGCCAGAAACGGCATTGGGACTCTTTCCGGACATAGGGGCTTCTTATTTTCTTTCGAGACTACCTGGGTTCTACGGTGACCTTTTTCTCCCACCTTTGTTATTCAAATAATTTTTCCACACATAGCCATAGCAGTTTGCTATGCAAAAACAATATATGCTTATGTACTGTTGTATTGGTCTTTACCTTGCTGAGTAACTTTCATAGGTTACCTTAAAATAACTCTGTTGAGCGGTGCTGGATATTGTGCACATTCATGGACAATTATGCACCCTGAACAATTTTGGAGTGAACCATGTGCTTATTTGATTTTAAAAATGGTATTATGCAATTCACCTGTAAAATTAGGAAAGACATATGCTTAAGGTAGTAATGGGAGTATTATCAGTTTATCGCGTAGAAAATAAAATTTAAATCGTCATGCTGCATGCTTGTGGAAATATATGTATGCAAGAATCTGAATGTTTATTCACGGTTAGGAGTCGATGGTCAGTTGGGTGCACACCCTATTTAGTTGATTGCAGAACTATCTTGGGAGACTATTTATCACTAAATTGTCAATGATATCTTTATCCAGGAGAATATGTTGGTCTTACTGGTGCAAGATTGGATGGTGCTGAAATGCTTGCATGTGGCCTGGCAACTCATTTTGTCCATTTGAATGTAGGTTTTCTGATGATTTAAATTTGATGCTTTGTGCATCACTATGTGCTTGTTTCTTACGTCCTTGGAAACTTGAGCAATGCTAGGTGCATTGTTGATTTAACATCTACAAATACTTAATGTCAGTTGACCTACATCTTTTCAGTTATGTGTGTGCTAGCATTGCTCTATAATTCCTAGTATTTTTTCCAGAGGATGTCATTGCTTGAAGAATCACTTAAAAAGGTGGACGCTTCTGATCCGTTTGCTATATGTGGAATTATCGATCAATTTTCGCAACAGCCATCCCTGAAAAGAAGTAGTGCTCTGAATAGGTGAGAGGGCAAGTGTAGTTTATACTGTTGATGAAGAAAAAGAGAAACTGTTTTACTCCTGCTCTGTCCCGTGCATGCATGAAATGTCCCTGGCATATTTTTTGGCAACACATCATGAAAACTCTTACACAAATTTATGTGTTATCTTGCCCATATTGTCTGGGTTATTGGTCAAAAGATATAAGACAGCTGCTTATATCTTTAGCGGCTCTATGGCTTTGCAAATCTGTTAGCTTGCATGTCCATGATGTTCCTTAACATTCTGTTCCAATTGATGTAAGATGACAGTGCATCAATAACCTGGATAGGTCGTTTAAAGTTCGCTTTTGCTATTGTGTTTTTTAATTTGATCCTAAGGCCTGTGGTAGATACTAGCTGAAGTCCATGTTTGCGTGCAATTAAGGGCATATACTGCAATGAATCAGTCTGATTTCTCAGATAACTGTTTTTTCTATGAGCTGCATGATCCATTGATGCCAATTATGTCCTGATTCCTCTTTTGTTACTTCCATTTTTTTTCCTTTTTGTGCTCCAAGGCTGGAAATCATCAACAAATGCTTCTCCAAAAGAACAGTCGAAGAAATTATATCCGCTCTTGTGAGTTGCCATGGAGTTTTTTGAGAGGCCACAGAGTTAATTGTGGCTTTTGTGTTTTGTCCTGCTAAATTTGGTATCTTCATGTCAGGAACAAGAAGCTCCAAGTGTGGCTGATGAATGGGTTACTGTCGCAATTAAATCATTGCAGAAGGCTTCTCCTACTAGTCTGAAAATCTCTCTCGCATCGGTATGTTTCAAGCACTTCGTAAACATTATCCTTGTAATGCAAGTCGGTTGTTGAATTTTTTTGGCATGCTATGCTATTCGCTAGTATTAAATGATTGTTTAGATCATGTGACCCTTGAATAGTTCCGTATACTGAATATCTCTATTGTTGTTAGGACTATCGTTGTAGTTGTGGTAGGTAGGAGACTGGGGATCTGGATCCTTGAGGTTCAGTTCAAACCATGCACAATGGATGATTCCCGTAACTATTTCAGTCTCATGGACCAATTATGAATTCAGGCATTTGAGCTTCAAAAATCTACCTGAAATTATTGGTGTGGGGTCGCAACATCTTTGTAGTATTTAGTTCTCTGCAGTCTGCACGACTGCACAACTATCATTATATAGTAACTAGATGGTAGGAAAAAATCGTGGATGTAGATTGTGCTCTATCATGTTTATTGGAACTTTTCATATAAAAATTACTACTTTTGTGCCTGGTACAAAAATACAAGAGATAAGTGAATAGTATTCACCAGTCTATTTTGTACATGACACAAAATGGTCATATTTTTGTGAAATTTTGCAGGTTAACAAGATATGGCATAACCTTCATCCAAGAAATTTTCACATTCTTTTTTACACTAAATATGCAATATTGGTTGCGCATAATTCTGCTTTTGTACTCCGTATATGTGTTGCTTTTTTTACCTACACATGCCACCAATATTTAGTTTTTGGTGTTATGGTGCCGTGTGTCAAAATTTCAAGTGGGGCCAGCTTACCCTTAACTGGGTCCAGTCTTATCCCTCCTTCCACCTGCTCTGTCACCTACCTCATCTTCACTTCCTTGTCTCCTCTTGCATTCATTCCTGTTAAAACAAATTCTTGCCAACTTATTGATAGCAACCATCAGCTGGTACCAGTTTCTTAGATAATCTCTGGACCGACTGTTTTGGATATTCCCATCCACAGAGACTTCCTCAGCCTTATGATCTTGGATATTACTGTTTGAGTTGGTAGGAGTTGAATCAAAGAGTTTTTAGGGGTTTCACAGAGTGACTAGGCTAACAAAATGACAATATTGCATTTACAATTAAACAGAAACAGTATTGCCATCTTCTAGCCTATTCCAGATAGATACTCGATATTTGTCGGTGTAAGGTCTTGTGGTCTGTCATGGACCAGTACAAGGTGGAAGTTTCAACCTTGTCAGGAGCATGTCAAACTGCCAGGTATCAGTATCACTACATATTAAAGTGCTTAGCTTTTGCACATGGAGAAGTAACTGGGTTTGCACCAAACACCGGTACCAAAAGTCTTAGTTTACAGTAGAATTCATGAGTTAGGAGGAACTTCTTTGGTATCATCAGTTTACATTAGAATTCATGGAAGTAATTGGGTTTGGACCAAACACCAGTATCAATGCACGAGGCAAGCTTTCTGCCTTCAAATGCAGATGCCAAACTAAGAGATGTGAACCATTCCAATATGTAATGGTTCTTTTTTTTTTTTGCCATGCTTGTGATTTCAGATAAGAGAAGGGAGAGTGCAAACTGTTGGCGAATGCTTGCGTCGAGAATACAGAATGGTTTGCCATGTGATGCGTGGTGATTTCAGTAGAGACTTCTTTGAGGTAGTGTCGACATCTTCAGCAGTGATCTTGTTCCATCGAGATCAATATATCTGAAATACGATTACGATTGCAGGGATGCAGGGCTATACTAGTAGATAAAGATCGAAACCCAAAGGTGACGTTACTTCAAACCTCAGAAAAATTATTGGGCACCGCAGTCATGTGGCATAATCTGAACTGAATCCTACTGTTGTTTCTGTTAATTGCAGTGGATGCCACCAAGTCTTGCTCAAGTGCATGATGGGGTAGTTGAGAAATATTTCTCAAAGGTTGATGATCCAGAGTGGGAAGATTTGAACCTACCCGCCAGACTTTCCCATGGAAGAAGAATTGTTCCCAAGCTTTGAGTGCAGTCCCAGCCCCATGTGGAGAATTGAAATGAAGCCTCCACAGTGGTCCCCTGAAAAATATCTCGAACGTATCCATGGAAATAACTGATGAAATAAATCAGAAGTACATCTGTAGACTAACTGTTATTACTACCCATCTGGTATAGTGGAAGAAACTTGTGTCTTGTTACAAAGTCTGTGGTCCTGGATGCTTTAATTTCATCTACTGTCTTTCACGGTGCAGTGGCAGCGTTCGTAACCCACTGGGAGAAAGCCGCATAGCCCCTCCCATAGCCAAATAAATATACTCCCTGATCCAAATAAGTGTCAGTAATTTTAAACTGGGGTTAGTTCAAAACTGCGACACTTATGTTTGAGCGGAGGGAGTAGTGCAATGGTCCACAGTTTGAACAAATTCTGTTTTATAATGATGAAAGATTCTGAAAGAATGGTTTACACAGTTGTATGCAAGTTAGTGTCCAGCTCACCGAGGCATTATAATAAGACCCCAGTGCCTTTCTTTACAAGTCTTTGTAAGTAATAAAAAACGAAAAGAAAAAAGGAAAACATACTGTACTCTGTATCATATGATTCAGTCAAGATCTCTCTCTCGCTGGCTGGCTGGCGTGCGCGCGTGGACACCTCACGAATGGTTCCTTTTTATCTTCCTCTGCCTTTACAGTTGGTCATACCGATTCTCTTTGACCAATTTGATTCTTTTGTTTCCATCATTTTTTTATTCTTTTGTTCTTTACTGGGTCCTGCCCATTTATTGGGCCGGCTAGTCCTGGCGCAACGAGGCAGGCCGGAAGATTGGACATTGCTTATTTTCTACCTGGTTTTTTTTTTTGAGAAAAGACACCGAAGGCACCTTATACTTAGTTGATATTTATCAAGCAAAACAACAAATGGTATAAATGAAATACAACTCGACGTAAAAAGACCAGTACAAAACAAAAATACACCGAAAAGCACACTGGTCGTCTTCTTCCTTCGATTGTTCCACGGTTGCCGGAGTTTGAAACATGCACTGAAGAATCAGCAAAACATTGGGACACATGCAAACGCTCTCGCCAATCAAGACTTTGAACACTACAATAGCCAATCGCAGCAAAAAGCGAGATTGAATGACCGCTGAACGAATATTGTCTGGGGACACGCCCCAAGCAGCACATGCTTGCAATCCGTCACCACCAATCCAGAGGGTTGGAGAAACCGAACCTTACCGCAGACCCAAACAAACGAAGTGATCGAAGATTTCCCACCACGTACCAGCGAACAACTTCCCTTGAACAACACACCAACTGCCCCATATTCTAGGAAGGCAGGATCCGATGCGTCAGTGCGCGGCTGGGAGTCGATGCTTCATGTGGAGGGGTGTTGGCTGGAGGGGGAGAAAGGGAATAGTCGGAGCTTCATGGCGGGGGGGGGGGGGGGGGGGGGGGGGGAGAGAGGGCGAGTCGTGCAAGGTTGAAAATTACCAACGCCAAAAAATGGGATAGAGGAGGGGCACGTTGTCCCGGAAAAGTGGTTTTTGCTCCTGAGCTTCAGTGATCTCTCTATTTTAAAAAATTCAAAAAATTACATTTGAAAGCTTCAAACAAATCTGAAAAATCATGCATGTTCTCAATGATGTATACTACAACCTTGCAAAATCTCAATATAAAAATATTTATAATATAGTCTACACAAATTGAGAAAATTTGAATATTTGAAACTACGCATTGTTAACTATAATCATATCTGTAAAATTGTCATTTTTGCGTAGGCTGGAATACAAGTATTTCGTGTTCTGATTTTGCACGTATGTAGGATAGATCATCAATAACATGCATGATTATTTTCAGAATTTTTAAAGCTTATAAATATATTTTTCGAATTTTCTAATAACCGGAGCACTGGACCTCAGGTGCAAAAAAATCTCTCTGTCCTCTTTATTTTACGTACTAGAGGAGGACTCGAGGATATATGATCTATTAGAGATGATTTTTTCCACCGCACCTTTCAGTTTAGCAGATTTCTACATGGTGTTTGATGAGATCCACTAGAAGTGGTCTTACTAGTACTCGCTCCGTCCCATGATATAATATACGATTAATCTAACAGTATTACGAATCTAACAGTCAAGCATGAGCATGCAGGAAATTTTCAGAACGAACGCATGTGTTCATGCATTGCACACGCTGATAGAACTATTTAAAACCCATCAATTGGCTGCCCCCAACAGCACTTAATTAACCTAGAGCCAACCTTTGCTAATTCCTCCGCGCCAAAAATTTCCTGATCCTTTCCCTTTCAGCGCATGGCCCTTGTCTTAATTAATTTCGATGTTACTATCACGCGTCCGTCACCATTGTTTCTGGATTGCTTAGAAAGGAGCACACGATGCTAGCATGTGTAGATACAGAACATGTAAGATAGCACACGCAAAAATATGTTGTGCAGTGTATACGAACAGTATGATGTCCATGTACTAACGGTGTTTCACAGTGAAATTGCTTTTCTAAGCGCGTGCGAGTGCTCACACGGTTCCCACGACGCGGAGTCCTCCTTCCACGGACCTTTCTCTTCTTCCACCCCCACCCCGAGTCAGCACCGGCGACACCGCCACGACCGGTAGGAAGCCGCGGGGAAGAAGACCCCATCGAGAATAGAGCGAGAGAGAACTGGCCTTACCGGTGGGTGGTGCGGGTCTAGCGTCGGAACCGGAGAAGAAGGGGTTGCCGGGGGAGGTTTAGAGTGATGGTTGAGAACAGTGACATACCAACGAAGAGGGCAATTTTAGAGGGTAGGGCGGTGAGGCCTGCGCTGGTTGCGGGGTGTGGTGCTCTTCCTCGTCCTGACATGATATTCTTGCCATTTCGATGTCCCAAATCAGCTCGCGCGCCTAGATTAGCATCGCCCGTTTCAGCACTGTGGCAGTTAGGGAAGCAATTTGGTTTGGTTTTGGATTAATTTTTTACCTGCTGGTGAACGAAATCCGTATGGTTTCTTGTCTTCTTTTTTTCCCGGGAATTTAGATACTCCCTCCGATCCCTTTTATTTGTCGTAGAAGAACAACTATTACAGCACAAATTTCATATACAACGCCCGACAATTAATTCGGATTAGAGGTAGTAGATTTATTCAAACAAAGGCATTCGCTAACAGGGCAGTCAGCCAAGAGGCTGCTAATGCTAGGAGTCTCGTCCATCCAACTCTCGGTCAAATTCAATGTGTATCTAGATAGATTATGCCAGGTCCTTTTCACAAAAAGGTTGCAACATCTGTTTAATCTTTGAAAAAAACAAGAATACGTGTCACATTCTTTTTTATAGAGAGGTTTACTACTTCCTCCGATTTATAAAATATAAGATGTTTTAATTTTTGTTCACATTCACATTATCTAGATATGTGTGGACGTGTTTTAATGTATATGTACACGTAATTGGGTTTGCACCTATCTAACATGTGAGTTAACTAAAACTTCTTATATTAAAATCTGAGAAAGTACTCCCTCCGTTCCCAAATATAAGATGTTTTAGGATTTGTCCTCATACACATGTATACAAATATATCTAGACACGTTTCAAGTGTATGTTTACTCATATTAGCATGTATCTAGACAACATGTATAAAACGTAAAACATCTTATATTTAGGAACGGAGAGAGTATGTATGTTGCGTATAGACGCATGCACCGGGAGGCGGGAGCGTGTACTAGTTAGCCCGCTACCGCTGCAGTGTGTCTAGCTCGATCTAGCTACTATATATAGTCCGTATGACCGTATGCATGTACTCTGCCAATAAATCCCATCCGAATAATGGAGGAACTGCTTTGGGTTAATGGCCGGCCAATAGAGTCAAATCGAACCAATTATATATCACATCAATACGTACGCGTACGACGACTCCATCTAACCTACTCGATCATTCTCCCATTAGAAAAGAAAAACCGGCAAAAGTGGTTTAGAGTACGTAGTCTTTGATTGATTACTTAGTCAACTAGCCGGCCACCATCACGATCGAGAGCTAGCAGCCATGTGGTCTATCAGTCTATTCCTGCAGCAGGCATGTGTTGATTTTGTTTCTCTGCTTTTGCAGATCTGTCAAACATGTTTGATTAGTTTTTGGTCGACAGGATGCATACAGTATTAGCCCTTTCCTACATACTCCCTCCGTTCTTAAATATAAGATGTTTTACGTGTTACACATGTTGTCTACATGCATACTAAAGCGAGTGAACCTACACATGAAATATGTCTAGATACACTTGTGTACATGTGAATGTGGACAAAAGTTAAAACATCTTATATTTGAGAACGGAGAGAGTATATATCTCTATGTATGTACATAGGAGTAGCAATATAAACCATGTATGTTCTTCATTAAGCAATTTTGAATGCTACACATGGATTAACTTGATTGTCTTTTGACGGTGTGGTAGAGGGGAGAGTGATATATATTTCCAGCTCCGATTTACCATGATCCATCAAAACACATGCAATCTGGATCCAATTATGAGGTAAAATTAGATCGTTTAGAAGTATAATCCATCCCTGCTCGATCTCCGGGTACAGCAAAGAAATATAATCACATAAATTGCGAAGTAGACACACGCTAGGCTTTCACGCTATTACAAAAGGAAAGTACGTATAGTACGTACGCGTAAAGCCACGATCATGGCCGTTCCTCTACTCCATCACTCAGTCGTACTACTCCTCGATCGAGCAGACGAGCACGTCGATGCATGCATGTCTCCCGCTTCCGTACTGGCTCCGAGGAAGGAAAAAGCCCGCAGACGTGTGCCACGTGGGCAGCGATGATTCGTTCAGCCTGCTGGCACGCCCGCGCACATTGGCTGGGCGGGGGACCTTCTGGAGGCGATCAGGCGGCCCACGCATCCGACGCGCGTTGCCAATCGAAATGGCTAGCTGTTACCCGCGCGAGCGCTCGCTCGTTCTGCGGACGCGTTGACGCCGTGGGCACGACGCGCAGCACGTGGGTGGGACCCACCCACGTCTTCTTCCTCCTCCCGTGTCTTCCCCAAAATTCACGATTCGCACGCGCGGTTCTCTCCTCTGCCCCCCAAATTCTCCACGATTCGCATGGCGCCAGGCCGAGCCGGAGCCGCCGCTGGCCGCGGCGGAGGCGAGGAGGAAACTTATCGGTGGGGGTGGGGTTCGCCGGAGAAGATGGGGTGGCCAGGCCGAGCCGGCGCCGGCGAGACCAGACTTAACTTGGGGGGGGTGCGGGTGGGTCGCCGGAGTCGGAGAAGAAGGGGTACGGGGGGTTTAGAGGGATGGCCGGGGTCGGCGGCGGACCGGCGGAGGAGGGGATTCGAGCAGGGCGGGGCGGCGAGGCGGTCGCGGTAGCGCCACCGGCCGCGGGTGGCGGGGGCAGGCGGTTCGGCCGGCGTCGGCGGCAGGGGTGCGGTGCTCGTCTTCTTCCTCCCGCGACGTCGCTGTCAGAACGCCCAAGCGCACGTGCGGCTGTCGGAGAACCGCGCGAGCGGTCGCGCGCGCGCAAGCTAGACTCTCCCGTTGCCAATTGCCACGGCCGTCACGCGGAGCAACGGTGCGGACGGCTCTCCAGGTGACGTGAGAGGTAGGCCCACGTGTCATTTGGCGGGAGAAACACACGTCGTCGGGCCCGTGCACCTGCCTCAACGACGTGGCTCCATGCATCAAATACTACCTGCACTTTTCCATCGGCGACATGAGAATATCGATTGTCAAAACCATGTATCTCGCTCGCTCAAGGTGAACGAGTCGGCGCCACCATTTGAAACCCTTTTCTGGAAATACAGCTAACTGTTACTCCCTCCGTTCTAAATTACTAGAAGAGTTCCGATTGTGTACATGTGAATGTATCTATAGGTGTAAGATGTCTAGATACATTCATATGTGGATAAATGACATTCATCTAATTTGAAACGGATGGAGTATATATACCCCCTCATAATAATAGTAACATTATAGCTACGAGTTAGGAACAATGTTTTGGGTCGTAGGTCTAAATTCACTCAATGTGTAAAGTATTTTTAAATACATCTAAAATGCCAAAAATCTAAACAAAAATTTCGGATGATCATCCATATATTCTATGTTCGTACACAAATTTCGTAAAATGAAGCTTTTTTTGTGGGACGTGTAAAAAGACAAAAAAAATGACTCGTGCAAAGTCATTCTAAAAAACCAGGATTTATCTTTTTTACACATGGTACAAAAATATTTTGTCCCGTGATACTTTATGTGTGAACGCCCTGGGTGGATATTTATGTTAATAGAACTTGTTTTTTTGTTGTGGTTACGTAATATATTTCTTGTGAATTAAAATGGTGACGTTGTTTGTGTAATGTATTATTTCTGCGTAAATGTTACAACTTATTCAGTTATTGTGAAGAGAAAACAGTCGGTTTACTGGTTGAACATAAATTGCAATGTTTTTTTTGCAAATCTGTTAAAGCAAACTGAAATTGGAAAAGGAAATTTATAATTGTTTTGTATTTTTTTTTTGAGCATTATTGCAATGTTGTTGTAATGCGAAGCAAAAGAAAAGCAAAAAACAAAAGAAAATGGCAAAACGAATATAAAGATTTAATTTCAATGTTTATTTCAACTTTACTACAACAATCTGGAATTCAAAAAGGGAAATTACAGTTGTTCTGCGTAAATTTTTTTTGCTTGATGGGAAATTACAGTTGTTTTGTAAGCTAAAAGGGAAATGGCAGAGGAAATACGTTGTATGAACATTTATTAAATTCAGTTTGAAATCAATCCATAGTTAGAGGAAATTAATCTGCTTTTTGTCGGAATATATATGTAATCAACCTTTTTTTTTTAATGTAACTACGGAGCTAGAGAGATGTAAGGTGTATTACTTCCAAATAGGTTAGATAAATTGAAATAATTAAATATTGTTTTATGTTGCCATATTTTTCTTATTTACCACCATAAGCAGAGAAAATATATTATGTTTGTGTCGAAAATTTATGTTTGTATTTCGTCTTAAATATGTACTGTAGATTTTTGATTAGATGAAATATATTGCATTAGCATCTATTAAATTCAATCCATCTTTAGAGGAAAATGAAATTGTGATTTTTTTGGAATGTGTGTGTAATCAAAAAAAAATTAACTACATACTTAGAGGGAGTTAAGTTCTGTTTGAACATTTATTAAGTTGAATTGTATAATTCGAGGGAGTTCAGCTATATTATTTGTAAATATTAACCTTTTTCGAATTGATGGGATATGTTTGTGTTTTGTCTTAAATATTTAACTTAACTCATTAATCAGACGAAGTACATTGTATGGATATTTATTAAATTCAGTTTAAAATAAGTTCTCCGCCGCACCCATGTGGTAGAATGCAAATTTGAAAATGTCGACGTTTTTAAATTGTGTATATTTGAGAATCGTTGGAATGCAAAGAGTGTTTGTGTTTGGAAATTGTCTAGATTTCGAAAATTTGTCAAATTGGAAAGTTATGTAGATTTGAAATATTTTAACGTTAGTAAAATAGGTAGATTTGAAAGGCAGTTGGAAATTTGAAATATTCAAAGTTTGAAATGCGTACTTTCGGAAGTTGTTTAGATTGCAATTTTTTTGAAATTCAGAAAATTTGTGTGTTGAGAAGTCTTTTGATTTTGTTGAAGTGGTCAAATTGTGGAGTCATTTATGTTTGAATTGTTTGCACGTTTAGTAAATGCCCAGATTTTGTAGGCATGTTGATATATCTGTAATATTTGTGAAAACCGTGGTGTAAAAAATTGAAATTTGGTAGTGTCCGCATTAAAACTTGTGTGGGTTGCAGTGTACTGAAATTTAGAAAATGTTTACACCTTGCTTAATTTAAAATTTGTTTAAATTTCAGTGTGAACAGGGTGGTCTGGAAAGTTCGGGTTTGGAAATGCACGCATCAAAATTTGCTTAGTTTTGAATATATTGAAATTCGAGGAAAGTTTACACTTAAAATTTATTTAAATTTTAGAGTTGTGCAAATTGGGAAGGCATGCATATTCGAATTTGTTTAATGTTTATTCAAATATTGAATTTGTATTTGAGAAGTAACAAAAGTTTTTTTCAAAAGAAAAGTGGAACAAAAAAAAAACAGAGGAAAAAAAAGGGGAAAAAGAATGGAGAAAAAAGAAGAAGAAAGGGTCGAGCCCAGCATGCAGCCCAGGCCCACGGTGTCGTCATGGTGACGACAGCAGCGGCTGGGCGCTGCAACCCGCAGCTGGTGGCGTGATGCATGTAAAATGCATACATGAACTTTGCATTATTTTACTTATATTCCAGTCATATTTGCATCATATAAGGGTTATATCACTGTTTTATAATGATTTTGGGAATATTTGATATGTTTCCTATTTTTATGGAATTAACCCTGCACAGGCAAAAAACCCTATTTCTATATTTTAATGTTTCAGGGACCCAAACGACGTCCAAATGACCTGCAAATTTACGAGCGTCAATTTTTGGAAGGAAGAAGACTTGGAGCGAAGGAAGCAAACAAGCGGAGACCCGAGGGCCAAGATGGGTGGGCCCACGTGGCCAGGTACATGGGCCGCGTGGGACCCCTCCTTTTGGGCCTCGGAGCTCCGTTGCCGTCGATCTTTCCTCCACCGACTCGGTTTTGACCTAAAATCGCCTATAAAAATAGCCCCCCGACGTTCTCTGGAAGGAGCGCCGCAGAAACACAGAAACACCGAAACAGAGACATGGAGTTGCAGATTGGAGGGGGAAAACTCTGGCGGGGCACTGCCGGCGTGGTCTCCATCTTCTCCAACGACTTCTCCACCGTCTCCATCATGAAGAGGGAGTAGTCCACCTCTGGACTATGGGTTTGTGGAAGTAACTTATGTACCTCTCTCTCTTGAGCTTCACTAATTAGTACCGTATGAGCTGCTGAACATGATTACGGTCATCTATGTAATACCTTTGTGGTGAATCTTTTTATGAGTTAATATATGTTTGAGATTGCAATGGTTTTGTTTCAGTTATGAAAGTAGATGCATATTATGTACCCCGTTCTTATTTACTTGTCATGATCAAGCATGTTTATGAGAGCGTGTGAGGGGAAACGTGTGCATTAGTTGGAGTAACGGGGGGTGGCTAGTGCAGTGAACGTGAGAGAAAGTTCTGCGATCCACTTGGGTGTTTTACCTTACTTTGTTGCCTCACTAGGGATAAAAAGAAATACCATGCTACCGGAGATGTGGGTGTGACCATTGCCACTTCCTCCATGACTAGATCTAGCATGTTCTTATTTTAACTTCATGTTATGATAATTATTGCTATACTCTGAGTTATCTTAATTACTGAGGTGTTATGATTTAGTTCGCATCTTGGTGGAGTATAAGAGAGACTAATAACCAAAAGGTCTCTATGTTAGGACGTGATGCCCATATAATTATAACTTGTCATTAAACTGTTGTGTTGCAATCTCATATGTCAACTCTAGTGTTCCATTGTCTACCACTTTATTAAAGAGAGAGTGCATTTGTTAAACCATGAACCCCGGTCCATTTTTAATCATAACAAACACCTTTCCAGCCACTTTTACCACTTTTCCATTTTCTGCCATTTAAAAATCCGAAAATACAAAAAAACTTTTACATCTTGCATTCATCATATAAAATCCAAAAATATCATTTATCATTGCTACCACCATCATTGCATATTTATTTACCACCATTGCATATTTATTTCTTGTTTGCATTGCATATTATCTTGATATCATTCTCACACCTTGTGCTTGACAACCACTAGGTGAGATTGAGGACCAAAACATTTAGTTTGTTTTGTAGGTAACCAAAAGAAGAATAGGAAAGATAAATCTTCACTACTGATTCCCCGAGAGTTCGATATTAAACCCTCGAGTCACCCCTCGTGGGGAAAACACGTCTTCCACTTACTACACACTCTGCACTTGGAGTCTCAACCTAACCCATATTCTTTTGACGCAGGTAACTACGTCATCGGGTATCAAGACTGTTTTCTAGCGCCGTTGCCGGGGAATAATTGCTGAAAGGTTTATCCAAGGATATCTCACCAAGTCAACTTCATCACCAACTTGTGCTAACACCTAAGCTTGGGGAGGTTGCACCTACGTGAGCATCATCTTATCCATCTTTACCTTCAAAGCAATTTATCTTGTTTTGTCATTGTCTTGGATTTTTTAGTTCGGTTTGCATATTTATTTTCAGTTTTGCATAAAAAATAAAAAACACATAAAAACTTGCTAAAATTGTTGGAAATATGCCCTAGAGGCAATAATAAAGAGTTATTATCATATTTCCATGTTCATGGTAATGTTTATTCTCCATGCTATAATTGTATTAACCGGAAACCTAATACATGTGTGGTTATGTAAACAACACAGAGTCCCTAGTAAGCCTCTACTAGACTAGCTCGTTGATTAATGATGGTTATGGTTTCCTAACCATGGACATGAGTTGTCAATTAATAACGAGGTCATGTCATTGGAGAATGACGTGATGGACAGACCCAACCAAGCATAGCAATATTGATCGGATCAATAAGTATATATTGCCATGTCTTGTATTGTCAAGTATCCTGTTTCTTTGACCATGAGATTATGTCTATCCCGGGTACTGAGGAATACGTCTTGGGGACTTCAAACGTCACTTCGTAACTGGGTGACTATAAAGGTGTCTTACAGGTATCTCCGAAAGTACTTGTTGATTTGCATGTATCAAGACTGGGATTTGTCCCTCCGTGTGACGGAGAGATATACTCTGGGCCCACTCGGTAATGCACATTCGGTATCGCTTGCAAGCACGTGACTAAAGAGTTAGCCACATGGAATGTTGTATTATGGAACGAGTAAAGAGTACTTACTAGTAACGAGATTGAGCTAGGTATGGTGATACCGCCGATCAGATCTCGGGTAAGTAAAATATCGTGAGACAAAGGAAATGGAATACGTTGACATTGTGGTTCACACCGATAACGATCTTCGTTGAACTTGTGGGAGTCATTATGGGCATCCAGGTCCCGCTAATGGTTATTGATCGTAGAGGAGTCTCGATCATGTCCACTTGTTCTCGAACCCGTAGGGTCACACACTTAAAGTTCGGTAACGCTAGAGTAGCTTTGGGATAATTATAATGGTGAGACCGAAGGTTGTTCGGAGTCCCGGATAGGATCCGGGATATCACAAGGAGCTCCGGAAGAGTCCGGAGATAAAGTTTCATATATAGGAATGTGGTTTTTGGGTTCCGGAAAGGTTCAGGAATTAACCGATATTGTATCGGGGTTTTTCCTGAAATGTTCCGGTGGGTCCCATGGTGGGGCCCACTATCCCGAACGTCCCACTTAGGATATTTGGCAGCCAAGTTCCTTCCTTGAGAAGTCTTGGCAGCTAGGTTCCTTCCTGGGAAGCCTTGGAGGCTGGTTCCTTCCTGGGGAAGATTTGGAGGCTGGTTTCTTCCTGGGAAGATTTGGAGGCTGGTTCCTTCCTGGGGAAGCTCAGGAGGCAAGCCTCACAGCTCCTCCCCACATCCTACATAAGGAGGGTACCATTTGGGGAAAGATAAGGATTGATTCCTAAGCCGGTACACTTCCTCTTGCTCCTTTCTCTTGTGGTCTTGGCTTGGTGAAGCCCTGCCCGCGTGAGAGCTCACCGAACCACCACACCGTCGTGCTGCTGGTTTGAATCCCATCTACTTCTCCTTCAAGCTTGCTGGATCAAGAAGAGGAGACGTTGCTGAGCCGTACGTGTGTAAATCTCGGAGGCACCGCTCGTTGTGGTGCTGATCGGAGTGAACCGCATCAAGGTCTACACCAAGCTGCGTTGTGATTAACGTCCAACGCTCGTGTTCTTCGAGGGTATGTTGATTACCCTCCCCGTTACTTGCATCTCCTTAGATAAGATCTTTGGGTGTTGCTTCCGCATGTGAGAGAAAATTTTGATTTTCTGTCGCGCATATCCCTACAGTGGTATCAGAGCCGTGCTTTGCGTAGTTGCTTTGTACGGATAGAACACAAGGAGTTGTGTGGCGTTTGATATTTATTGTTGCTACCCTCTCGCGTGTACTTCTTGGTTTTGTGGCATGGTAAGATGCAGCGGCCCGGACCAACTTTACAGTCTTCGGATTGAGACCGGTTCTGCACTTGACATGCAACTGGTTTGCATATGCGGCTGGCGGGTGTCTGTCGCTCTTATCATAGTGAAACCGGATTTACAATGGAGGGCTTATAGAAGTTAATAAGCAACTTGTATTATCAGCGTTGTGGTTTTTGCGTAGGTAAGAACGGTTCTTACGCAGCCCCTAGAAGCCACGTAAAATTGCAAAAATCAAGGGAGAGGCGTCTAACTTGTTTTTGCAGGGGTGGTTGTGATTTGGTATAGCCCAATTTTACAATATTTGTTGTATGAGATGCACATTGATTGTAATATTATTTTGTGACCTGCGTGTCATGAGATCGGCAGCCGGCAGGAGCCAAATGGTTGTCTTATTATTTTGTGACCTGCGTGTCAACTTAATACGCCATGTAATTGCATTACTTTATCGCTAAGGAGTTAGCAATAGTTGTGGATGCAACGTGATGGTGGAGGCAACCATGCATCTTGCTGGAGGGATGATGGAGATCATGCCGTGCGTTCTAGATGGAGATCAAGACGCAAGAAAAGGGCTATACCATATCACATTGTTTAAGCATGTGATGTTTATCCTTTATGCATCTTATTCTGCGTGTGCACGACGGTAGCATTATAAGATGATCCCTCACTCAAAATTAAGATCGTGTTCTCCCCAAGTATGCCACCGCCAAGACAGTTCTTCGTTTCTAAGCACCACGTGATGATCGGGTGTGATGGATTCTACGTTCCACACAGCGGGTGTTGCTCGAGCCTAGCATGTACAGACATGGCCTCGGCACACAGGCAGATATACTTGGGTTAGCTTAACGAGCCTAGCATGTGCAGACATGGCCTCGGAACACAAGAACCGAAAGGTTAAACACGAATCATATGGATGATATGATCAACATGGTTGATGTTCACCATTGAAGCTACATCGGCTCACGTGATGATCGGAGTTTGGTGTGGTGGATTTGGATCGTGTTCCACTTAACAACTATGAGGGATGTTGGTTTAAGTGGGAGTTCACTTGGTAATTTGATTACGCTGAACTCTTTATCATGAACATAGTCCAAATTATGTATTTGCATCATTCATTGTAGTCAATGGCATTCGTTTTCTCAACTACCACTAGGCTTGATTGATTGAGATAGATTAAACTGTTGATATCTGGTAATTATCTTTACGGACTAGTACCGTACTGTGAGGATTGTCCTCAAAGGTATCAAGTTAAGATTTAGTCCTATTGCAAACTTTTGGTAACCCTCCTGCTCAATGTATGTCATTAGATATGATCTATGAGATATGCATATATAGATGTGATCTAAGAGCATTGATTCCAGTTTAGCGTCTTATGTCATACTTGCCTCAGTGGAACTCAAACCTCAGAAATGTTTTTGAGCACTGAGTGTCTGAGAGACAATCCAGGAGCTGAAATTGTTTCAGACACAACCAATGGTTGAATGATATATGATATCAAAAGATTGGTTTGTGTGCAAATGACCAAGGATAATTCAGTGAGTTAACATGTATACCTAGATTGTCTAGGTACATGTCAATGTTGTAGACGCTTGGCGTCCTAAACCCCAACCAGTTGGGCACTGATAGTATTCTTGTTTTCCCTCCCTCCGTGCAATAGTAGCATTCTCATGAATTGTTCATGACTGAGATGGAAAACAGTATGGGTGATTTGATCACTATGCTTAAAAGACTGTTAAGAGTGGAATCTAGAAGAACGCCAATCATTTGATGATGGTAAAACTTTCAGACACGGGGAAACCGGAAGAGGAACTACAGAAAGAATCTGGCAGTAAAATAAAAGTCTGGAAATGTCCAGCTCAGGTATAATTGTTATACATGTTATTGATGTATTGTTTGTTGGTCAAACAACGTACTTCTTGGGTATAGTGACCAATTGTTGATCACAAGGATACCAGGTCGGTTGCTCTTGTTTGCAACTCGATGCAAGAAATACAATGGCCTAAGAGACCAACAAAGGATGTTATGGTGTGTGACAAGAACAAAGCAATAGTTGCTACGGTCGTCGTCATACATTCAGGATTTGGTGAAATCTTGACAAGTAACAAAATACATCTATAACACTGGCGCTAAACGTCGTAAGATTCATGATTAGAATTCCACATTTTGTGGTACTGCCGTCTAAGTCATATTGGAAAGAATCACATGAAGAGACTCCATAGTGATGGAATTTCTGGAGTCATTTGATTATGAATCATTTGACGCTTGTGAATCATTTCAAAAGGAAATGACTAAAGACGTCGTTCATAGGCAATGTTGAACAAACGGTTAACTTGTTGGAGATCATACATGTGATGTATGTGGCACAGAAGTGTAACCGTGGGCAGTAGATTCTTTTACTTCATATCCTTCTCGGATGTTTTGAATAGATATATGAGTATATGTTCAAACGATACATAAGACTGAAACTTTTGAAAAGTTCAATAATTTCAGCATGAAGTGGAAATCATTGTAACAAGAAAATAAAATCTCTATGATTGGATCACGGAGATAAGTATTTGAGTTACAAGTTTAGCGAACATCTGAAAGGTTGCGGAATTGTTCCACAACTTACGTCACCCGGAACACCATAGGTGTATGATGTGTCCGAGAGACGTGATCGAGCCTATTTTGACATGGTGAGATCGATGATGTTATTAATCTGCCATTATCTTTTGTAGTTGTGCTTTAGAGACTGTCGCTTACACACTGAAAAGAGCGCCATCTAAATCCGTTTGAACGACACCATATGAGATATGGCACGGGGATGCGATGCATATGTAAAGGAGTTTACTATTAGCTCGATCCTAAAACGGATATGTTTTGTTTCTTCGTTGGTTATGCCAAAAACGTTTTGGTATTCCTCGGCTACCGCACGTAAGGCAAAATGTTTGTCAGGAACAATGTGTGTTTTACGAGAAAGAGTTTCTTGCAAAAACATGAGTGGGAGGACAGTGCAGCTCGACGAGATTGTGAATCTTCGTCTTCAGGTCAGAGTGGCGCATCGGAAGAGGTTCCGGAGTTTCTCACTTTGACTGATACGGAAGCTTCTACATGTGATGTAGTAACTTCAGTCGAGCCAGCAGCTGAACCATGAAGATGTAGTAGGACTCACCCGAAACCAGAATGGTTATCGGATGGAATATTATTGTTAGACAATGATAAGCCTGCTACCTACACATAAGCAATGATGGGCCCTGACTCCGCTAAATGGCTAGGCGCCATGAGATCCGAGATAGACTCCATTTACGAAAATCAAGTTTGGAACTTGGTAGTCCCTACGGAAGGCGTAATGCCTACGAACGTATATGGATCTATAACAGATATGGATGTTTACATCCATGAAGCTTGACTTATGAAAGGTGTTTCTGTCAAGTTCAAAGAGTTGACTACGATGAGATTTGTCTCCCGTAGCAAGCTTGAAAGTCTGTTCGGATAAATCTAGCAATTGCTACATATATGATATGGCAAATGGACTTCAAAACAGCGTTCCTAATGGAAGCTAACCGAGGACATGCATTTGATGCAATCTGAGGGTTTGTCGTTGCATATAATGCTAGAAAGGTATGCTCACTTCAGAGTTCATTTTATGGAACTGAAGCAAGCATGACGGAGTTGGAATATTTGCCTAGATGAAGTGTTAAAATGTTTTGACTTCATCGTGGACGGCAAAGATGCTTGAGAATTCAAGAAAGTAAGTGGGAGCGCCGAGAAATATTTCTAAAACTTTATGTGGAGACATATTGTTGATTTGAAATAATGTATATTTTCTTAATACAGCTAAATCTTCATTGAAAATAGTTTTCTATGAATGATTAAAGCAAAGATGCCTACATATTGGATATAAAGATCTATGGAGATAGATTCCGATACCTAATATGGCTAAGCCAGAGTACATGGACATAGTACTGAAGTAGTTCGGTATGAAAAGGCAAGAAGTGTTCTTACCATGTTCATATGGTTGAAGTTGAGCAAGACTCAGTGTCTTCGACACATGATGAGCAAGAATGCATGATTGATTGGATCAATCATTCATACCATAACATGTACACAACCAGATGTGTCCTATGCCATAAGTGTTATGAGCAGATACCAGAGTGATCATGGATGATGATCACTGGACAACAGTGAAAAACTTCCTTAAGTACTTGAGAAGGACTAAGGAGTTGTTTCTCGTTCTATGGAGGTCATGATGAGCTCGTTGTAAGGGGTTACACCGATGCTAGACTCATGACTAATCCTGACGATTATCGATCTCAATCAAACTTGCTGGTTATTCGGAGACGCAGTAAGCTGGAAGGAGTTCCATGCTGGATTTGGAAGTGTTCCAAAGTTTAACACTGTGACGAATTCTACAATGATAGCTGAGTATATCGCCGCTTTGGAAGCAGCGAAGGAGGGTGTTGAATCAAAAGTTCGTAACTGAACTTGGTGTAGCTCCGACGAAGGTAAAGCTATGGAGCTCCATTGTGAGACAATGTTTGGCTCCATAATTAATGCCGAGGAGTTAAGGTTCCACCAGAGATTCGAACATATACAAAGCTGATTCCACATCATTATGAATGAGTGGAGCGTGAAGACGCAAAGATATGCAAAATACAAACGGACCTGAGGTGTCAGACCCGTTGACTAAAACTTCTTCCACTAGCCAAACATGATCAACACCATAAGCCCATGGGTGTTAGATCCTTACAATGTTAACTAGATTATTGACTCTAGTGCAAGTGGGAGATTGTTGGAAATATGCCCTAGAGGCAATAATAAAGAGTTATTATCATATTTCCATGTTCATGGTAATGTTTATTCTCCATGCTATAATTGTATTAACCGGAAACCTAATACATGTGTGGTTATGTAAACAACACAGAGTCCCTAGTAAGCCTCTACTAGACTAGCTCGTTGATTAATGATGGTTATGGTTTCCTAACCATGGACATGAGTTGTCAATTAATAACGAGGTCATGTCATTGGAGAATGACGTGATGGACAGACCCAACCAAGCATAGCAATATTGATCGGATCAATAAGTATATATTGCCATGTCTTGTATTGTCAAGTATCCTGTTTCTTTGACCATGAGATTATGTCTATCCCGGGTACTGAGGAATACGTCTTGGGGACTTCAAACGTCACTTCGTAACTGGGTGACTATAAAGGTGTCTTACAGGTATCTCCGAAAGTACTTGTTGATTTGCATGTATCAAGACTGGGATTTGTCCCTCCGTGTGACGGAGAGATATACTCTGGGCCCACTCGGTAATGCACATTCGGTATCGCTTGCAAGCACGTGACTAAAGAGTTAGCCACATGGAATGTTGTATTATGGAACGAGTAAAGAGTACTTACTAGTAACGAGATTGAGCTAGGTATGGTGATACCGCCGATCAGATCTCGGGTAAGTAAAATATCGTGAGACAAAGGAAATGGAATACGTTGACATTGTGGTTCACACCGATAACGATCTTCGTTGAACTTGTGGGAGTCATTATGGGCATCCAGGTCCCGCTAATGGTTATTGATCGTAGAGGAGTCTCGATCATGTCCACTTGTTCTCGAACCCGTAGGGTCACACACTTAAAGTTCGGTAACGCTAGAGTAGCTTTGGGATAATTATAATGGTGAGACCGAAGGTTGTTCGGAGTCCCGGATAGGATCCGGGATATCACAAGGAGCTCCGGAAGAGTCCGGAGATAAAGTTTCATATATAGGAATGTGGTTTTTGGGTTCCGGAAAGGTTCAGGAATTAACCGATATTGTATCGGGGTTTTTCCTGAAATGTTCCGGTGGGTCCCATGGTGGGGCCCACTATCCCGAACGTCCCACTTAGGATATTTGGCAGCCAAGTTCCTTCCTTGAGAAGTCTTGGCAGCTAGGTTCCTTCCTGGGGAAGCCTTGGAGGCTGGTTCCTTCCTGGGGAAGATTTGGAGGCTGGTTTCTTCCTGGGGAAGATTTGGAGGCTGGTTTCTTCCTGGGAAGATTTGGAGGCTGGTTTCTTCCTGGGGAAGCTCAGGAGGCAAGCCTCACAGCTCCTCCCCACATCCTACATAAGGAGGGTACCATTTGGGGAAAGATAAGGATTGATTCCTAAGCTGGTACACTTCCTCTTGCTCCTTTCTCTTGTGGTCTTGGCTTGGTGAAGCCCTGCCCGCGTGAGAGCTCACCGAACCACCACACCGTCGTGCTGCTGGTTTGGATCCCATCTACTTCTCCTTCAAGCTTGCTGGATCAAGAAGAGGAGACGTTGCTGAGCCGTACGTGTGTAAATCTCGGAGGCACCGCTCGTTGTGGTGCTGATCGGAGTGAACCGCATCAAGGTCTACACCAAGCTGTTGTGATTAACGTCCAACGCTCGTGTTCTTCGAGGGTATGTTGATTACCCTCCCCATTACTTGCATCTCCTTAGATAAGATCTTTGGGTGTTGCTTCCGCATGTGAGAGAAAATTTTGATTTTCTGTCGCGCATATCCCTACAAAAATGGGAGAAAGAACTAAGTTGTGTGATTACACAAATACTCCAAACGATCAATTTATTGTTAGGCCCATTGCCACACCTAAGATAAATGCTGATAATTATAAAGTAAGTCCTAGTTTGTTGAACTTGATAACTAGGGAACAATTTGGCGGTAGTGCTATGGAGGATGCCTCTATGCATCTTCATGATTTTGTTGAAATATGTGACATGCAGAAATTTAAAAATGTGGAAAGTGATATTCTAAAACTGAAGTTATTTCCTTTCTCACTTAGAGGAAAAGCTAAAGAGTGGCTGCATTCATTACCTATTGATAGCATTAAAACTTGGGATGATTTAAAAGAAGCTTTCATTAAGGAATACTATCCTCCTGTTAAAATTTTGCAAAATAGAAACAACATTCTTTCTTTAGGCAAAATGAAAATGAACATGTTGCTATGGCTTGGGATAGGATTGAACTGATGCTTAGAACTTGTCCATCACATGGGGTCAACGAATGGACCATATTACACTCTTTTTACAATGGTCTAAATTACATGTCAAGAAATATTCTTGATTCTGCTGCTGGAGGTGCGTTTATGGGAAAAACTATAGTAGAAGCTAAGAACATATTGGAAAGTATTTTTGCAAAACTATAGTCAATGGCATACTGATAGAGCACCTAATCCTTCTAAGAAAGTGAACTCCATAGAAGAAACAAATGATTTGTCATCTAAAATGGATACTATTCTTGCTTTCATTAATAAACAAAATATTGAAAATGTGCCTTTGCAAGAATTAGTTGGTAATAATCCTGAAAATATTGATGTCAACTTCATTAGGAATTATGGTAATAATGGGTATGGTAACAACAATTATAACTCTTATAATAAACCCCCATATGTGCCAAACAAATATGCCACTAGTAGTAATGTTTCTAGTGATTTGGAAAACACCATTAGATCATTTATATCTACTCAAAAGGAGCTTAAGAAGGAATTTATATCTAACTTTGAAAAACAAGACTCTTTGTTTGAAAGGGTAGATCAGCTCACTAAGCAAGTTTCCTCATTAAAGAACACCATTATAGCTCAAAAACATGAGGAAACAATTAAATATTGTCAAGAGATATAAATAAATCTTGGGAACATATTCATGAGCAAGAGAGAATTGCTAAGGAAACTATTATGGTAGTGAAAGAGAAGAAAGTTGAAGAAGTTAAAATGCTTAGTGAAGTAAAGGATCCATTGCTTGAACTAGAGAATTGTAGCTTGCATGAACTAATATCTATCTTACAAAAATTTACAAGTGATCCTTCTATTAATGTTAACCAAGCTGGTTTTGCTTCTTATATTGCTAATCACGTGTTGAAAGAAAAGATTGCTAGGTACAACCAAGAGGCTATGATACCACCTAAACTTGGGGATATATGGATTCCCAAAGTACCAGTAACCATTGGAAAAGAGACACACCATGCTATACTTGATCTAGGATCTAGTGTCTCTGTTTTATCTAAAAAACTATATGAAGTATTTGAATTGAAAAATCTTGAAAAATGCTCTATTGAACTTGCACTTATGTTTCAGCCGCAGGTATGTTTCAGCCGCAGGTATGAAGGCTAGGAGGGTCCTTCATCTAGGGTACGCTCATAGCCGCCACCACAAACCCTAGCGAGATTACCATCTCGCCATTGTAGCCACAACTCGCCATTCAATACCAGACAAGCAGGAAGTAGGGTGTTATCCTCCGGGAGCCTGAACCTGGGTAAACGCCTTGCTTGTTGATACGTCCAAAACGTATCTACTTTCCCGAACACTTTTGCTATTGTTTTACCTCTAACTTGTGTGTTTTGAATACAACTAATGCGGACTAACGCTGTTTTCAGCAGAATTGCCCTGGTGTCTTGTTTTTGTGCAGAAAGTCAACTTTCGGGAAAAACACCAGAAAAGATCGCAAACCTCCTATTTTACCAGAAGACTCACGGAGCCAGAAGGGGAGTCGGAGAGGCAAGGAGTGGCCCAAACCACAGGGCGGCGCGGCCAAGGGGCCCCCCGCGCCAGCCACTGAGGAGGCCGACTCGGCCACCTCCCAGAGTCCCCCTTTCGACTACTTAACCCCCTCTGACCTAAAATGCGAGGGGGTCGTCCACTTCATCCAGAAACATCACCGTACGTCGCCGCCATCGCGAAACCTATTTTCGGGGACCAGAAACTCCGTTCTGGCACTCCGCCGGGACGGGGAATTGGAGGAGATCATCGCCATCATCATCACCGACGCTTCTCCATCGACCATCCATGTTTCCCCCATCCATGTATGAGTAATTCCCTGCTGTAGGCTGAGGGGGATGGTAGGGATTGGATGAGATTGTTCATGTAATAAGTTATAAGATCATTAGGGCATGGTGCCTAGTATCCGTTGTTAGTACTTACTGATGTTGTTGCAACTTGTTGAGCTTAATGCTTGTCACTAGGGCCCGAGTGCCATGATTTCAGATCTGAACATGTTATTGTTTCATAATGATATGCACTGTTTATTGATCATACCTGCAAGTTGTATACACATATTGTTGTCCGGAACCCGCGGTCCCAAAGTGACAATAATTGGGACAGCCGAGGGGAATGGCTGCGATGTGAGGATCACATGTGTTCACGGCGTGTTAATGCTTTGCTCCGGTACTTTATTAAAAGGAGTACCTTAATTACCAGTAGATTCCCTTGAGGCCCGGCTGCCACCAGTTGGTAGGACAGAAGATGTTGTACAAGTTTCTCATTGCGAGCACGTACGACTATATACGGAACACATGCCTATGTTTACTTAGTACTTGGATGCTTTATCATTATTATCTGCAATGCCTATGTCTTGATTATTATATGAGCTATATTATCCATGCAGCGCCCGTTCATCCATCCCTATGCCTACAGTGTTTTAATCCTACTGTTTACTGCAATCACTACTGCTGTTATTATTTCACTGCTGCTATTATTTCACCGCTACTACTGCAATAAAACTGTTGCTACTGATAATCTGTGTCGAGCAAGACTATTCACAGGTGCAGCTGAATTGACAACTCCGCTGTTAAGGCTCCCAAGTATCCTTTGGCTCCCCTTGTGTCGAATCAATAAATTGGGTTTTACTTCCCTCGTAGACTGTTGCGATCCCCTATACTTGTGGGTCATCACTTGTCAGCCGTCGTGATCACCAGCGCTCATCTCTCTCCCCTTCAATCAACCCGGGGTACACAACCCAGGGATTTGCCGAGTCCACACCTCGTCAATTGGTGCCGTCTGTGGAAAGAACGAGCGCTGGAACCATGGTCGCACCGGCCCCATCGACTTTGAAGACCGACGTCTGCATCACCAAGGAGCCAATCTGCTTCGGCTCCTTCGAGTACACCTTCCACCCGCCGGCCCACCGCTCGGTGTACGCCGATCTGCACGTAGGTATGTGCCTCACCTTCGGTACCATGCACTACTTCGTAGACAGCTGTGGAGTACTCAGATCCACGGCGATCGCACCGCGCGCGACTGCCCCAACCACGCTCCCACCTGCTGCGGAGATCGCATCTGCTGCGACTACGGCGACAGCATCTTCGACTGCTGAGAAGATCGCATCCGCCTCGACTACACCGACCGCCTCCGCTGCGGCAGAGATCGCGCCCAACACGGCCACGCCATCAGCGTCTCCGACCGTCAAGGAGATCGCATCGGCTACGACTACGTCGACCACCTCGACGGCCACCACGCGGATCGAGTCGACTTCGACTACCTCGATCACGTCGCTGGCAAGCCCAAGATCTACGTCAACTTCGACTACGTCGACCACACCTTCGCGCGCGACGGAAGTCGCGTCGTTCTGCACCGCGCCACTCGCGTCTCCATCAACTTACAAGATCGTCAACAAGCCAATCGCGCCCGCGTCGACGATGGCGACTTCACTCCTCGCGTCAGCGGCGGAGATCGCGGGACTCCAGGGAAGAGCCTTAGCAGCGACTGTGGTACCCACCACGTTGCATCCATTTTCGGCTCCGAGCACGGCTCGGACGAAGGAAGCAGCAGCGGCAGCGTCCGGCCCACTCCCCAGACAAACCCCACGCAAGTCTTCATGATCGGCCCGACGCAGGACAACGGCGGCGAACCCGCATACCCACTGGAGGTGGTCATGCCGGACCAGGTGACGCGGCTCACCATCACCCGAGAGATAGCAATCAGAGCCCTGAAGCACGTCGAGGACGGAACGTACCCCCCACCAGACGCACCCAGGGAGGACCTTATGGCGGTCCAATACCTGCTACGGAAGGAAGGCGAACGACTCCGCGCAGAGAAGGCCGAGCTACTCCGACGCAAGGAGGAGGCTGACGCGTCGAGCGCCAGGAGGGCCGCTTACTCATTCACCGCCTCAACAGAGGTCTCACAAGGAGCAAGGCGCCACAGAGCACGCGTGCCCCTGATGACAGAGGTCGACCGCGCTAGAGTCACCCGCAACCTCGAATCATCATACATGAGCGAAGACGCAGACGGGATACCCGTCCCCAAAACGCCCGGAGCCACGCTCATGGCAGTCGAAACATACCTGCGGCTGACGCAGCCGCCCGAGGGCGACTCGCGCGCTCTCCTCCACAAGCAGCAGATCATGTCTATCAAGGCAGTCGAAGAAGCTCTGATGAACAAGGCGCCGACAGAAAAGGTGCGAGAAGATCGGGATCGCCGCGACCGCGAGCCCACAGCACTCGCAGGCCCAGCGGCAAGACCACTGCGACAACCGCAGCCAGGCGAAGACCTCGCAACGTCATCACACAGAGGACGGTGGACCGCAGCCGCACCCACCGGATGGTCAACACGCCCAATCCTGACGACCGCAAAGACGACGACTACGAGCCGTGCGGCGCCGCATGCTTCAGCTTCAACATCCGCGACACAAGAATGCCCAAGGGCTTCAAGCTCACGGCAGAAGCAGTCAAGTACGACGGGAAGCAAGACCCGAGACTCTGGCTCGAAGACTACCTCATAGCATGCAGCTGCCAGGGCGGTACTTCGACTACGGCCATGCAGTATATCCAGCTGATGCTCACGGGCTCTGCACGCGGGTGGCTAAACACTCAACCCAAGAACGCCTTCAGGACGTGGGACGAGTTCGCGGAGGCCTTCGTTAAAAGCTTCCTGGGGACGTACTCGAGACCGACGACTTTCATCGAGCTACAAGCATGCAAGCAAGGACGAGACGAGCCGCTTCGGTCGTACATCCAGCGTTGGACCCTGCTCCGCAACACCATGGAAACCGCCTCGGAGGACCGAGTGATGGATGCCTTCATGCATGGCGTCTCCCGCCGCGACCTCCGCGAGGAGTTTGGTAGGCTCCGGCCGAAGAACATGATCGAGGTCATGAAGATAGCCAACCAGTGGGCAGACGGAGAGGACTCGGTCCGCGATAGTTCACGCTACTCCCCGAAGGACGAAGCCGGACCAAGCAATTGGCGAGAAGGACGCCACAAGAAGAAGCCGCGCTACAACGGCAACGACTCAATCGAGTTAGTAGCGGCGGGATTCCAAACCCCCCGTGAGGATGAAGCGCGCGACAGCAGTCGCCAATACAGCCATGTACAGTACAGTCGAAGTGGCGGTGACCAGAGTCGCCAATACAGCCAGGGGCAATACACCCGAAGCGGCGGCAGCAGCTACCGCAGCGACGGAGGCCATAAACGCGAGTGGCAGAAACGCACACTGAGCCCAGCGGAAGAGCTGGAACAACCCTGCAGGCACCACATGTTCAGGAACCCGGAAACGGGCAAGTGGGGATCCAACCACCTGTTGAAGGACTGTCGAAAGGCACGCAAGATATACGAAGCCATGCAGAAGATAGTCACTCCAGCACCCGCAGCGCAGCCAGCCGCGCAGCTGGCCATCCAGGCAGCACCCGCACCCGCAGTCGCTAATCCAGCACAGGCGGCGGGAGCCTTTCCACAGCAGCAGCCGCAGCAAGATGCCCCACCAGTGGTCCATGACGCATATCCAGCGGCACGCGGACAACTCAACATGATACAGAAGGGGCGCCCCTCAAACAGGACCCAGAAGATCATCACTCGCCAAGTTTTCCAGGCCATCACCTGTCCACCTGCAGTACCCGACTACCTGAGAGGGTCAGAGACACCAATCACTTTCTCCAGAGCAGATCACCCGCCTGCAGTACCACGACCCGGGCACGCCGCTCTGGTAGTCGAAGCTCTGATCGGAGATTACACCCTGAAAAAGGTGTTCATGGACGGAGGCAGCGGCATCAACATCATCTTCGCCGACACCCTCAGAAGGATAAACAGGCCAACGACAAACTTGGCGGCATCAGAGACCACCTTCCATGGCATAGTACCAGGGCAAGCAGTCACGCCCATGGGAACGATCACACTCGACGTCATCTTCGGCACACCCGAAAACTTCAAGAGGGAGTCGATCGACTTCGAGGTAGTCGACTGGAAGTCGCAGTACCACGCGATACTCGGGCGCCCAACCTTTGCCAGATTCATGGCGGTACCTCACTACGCCTACCTCATGCTCAAGATGCCTGGGCCCAAGGGCGTCATCACGGTGCACGGCGACTTCGACCGCTCCAACAGCTGCGACCGCGAGTTCAGCAAGATCTCCGAGTTCTTCGGAATGGAAGAGCACTTCGAGGCGATGGCAGTCGACAACGACAAAACCATCTTCCCGCCACGCAAGAAGCAAGCCAAGGACGCCGCCTTCAACACGACTGACGACACGACAACTCATCAGGTCCACCCGACGGACGCAAACAAGACAGTCAAAGTGTCGTCGAGCCTGCCTATCGCATAGGAAAGCGCGCTCGTCGAGTTTCTACGTGAGAACTGGGAGATCTTCGCCTGGCAACCTTCTGACATGCCAGGCATACCCAGGAACCTCGCCGAGCACTCTTTACGCGTCCACAAGGACGCCAAACCCGTCAAGCAGACCATGCGACGCTTTTCAGGACCCAAACGGGATGAAATAAGCAAGGAGATCGATCGACTGCTCCACGCCAAATTCATCCGAGAGATCAAGGACTCGGACTGGGTAGCGAACCCAGTCCTGGTGGAGAAGAAGAAGACAAAGAAACTCCGCATGTGCGTCGACTTCACCACCCTCAACAAATGCTGCCCCAAAGACCATTTCCCGCTCCCGCGGATAGACCAGATCATCGACTCGACTGCAGGCTGCGCACGCCTATCCTTCCTGGACGCCTACTCAGGGTACCAGCAGATCAGGATGAACGTCGACGATGAAGAGAAGACTGCATTCATCACACCTCATGGCGTCTTCTGCTACCAGACGATGCCCTTCGGGTTGAAGAACGCTGGAGCCACGTAACAGCGCACAATGCAATCCTGCCTAAAGGGGCTAATCGGAGAGATCGTCCAAGTATACGTCGACGACATAGTCGTCACCACTCGAACGGAGGACACTCTCATCGCCGACCTTCGCAAGGTCTTCGCCGCCCTCAACGAGTATCAGATCAAGCTGAACCTGGACAAGTGTGTCTTCAGCGTGCCAGCCGAAGAACTGCTCGGGTACCTCGTCTCTGCAAGAGGAATCGAAGCCAACCCCGAGAAGGTGCAAAACATACTCGCAATGCCAGCACCGACCAAGCTTCATGAGGTGCAACGCCTAGCCGGCCGAGTCGCAGCTCTCAGCCGGTTCATAAGTAAGTTGGGAGAAAAGGCCCTGCCTTTCTACCAACTGATGAAAAAGACAAACAAGTTCGAGTGGACAGAAGAAGCGCAAGTCACGTTCGACCAACTCAAGAAAACACTCACGACTTCCCCAGTACTGGTGGCGCCACTGGAGAACGAGCCGCTATACCTCTACGTGTCAGCCACGAACAGGGTGGTCAGCACGGTACTCGTAGTCGAACGAGAAGAAGAAGGACACAGTTACCCTGTTCAGCGACCCGTCTACTACCTCAGCGAACGAGAAGAAGAAGGACACAGTTACCCTGTTCAGCGACCCGTCTACTACCTCAGTGAGGTGCTAACCTTGTCCAAGCAGCGGTACCCGCACTACCAGAAGCTAGCATACGGAGTCTTCATGACATCAAGGAAGGTCGTCCACTACTTCTCCGAGCACTCCATCACGGTAGTAAGCTCCTCCGGCTCTCCGACATCCTCACCAACCAAGCTGCGACGGGGCGAGTCGCCAAGTGGGTTGTTGAGCTAGGGCCCTGGGGGCTGAAGTACGCGCACCCGAAGTCAATCAAGGCCCAGGTGCTTCCAGAGTTCACCACCGAGTGGATAGAGGCCCAGTTACCAGACGTACCCGACCTGTCCAACGCATGGACAATGTACTTCGACGGCTCCAAGAAGTTCAGATCAGCAGGGGTGGGAGTCGTCCTCATCTCACCTAAAGCGACAAGCTGAGGTACGTGCTGCAGATGAACTTCCCAACGCCCTCCAACAACGAGGCAGAGTACGAGGCCCTGATCCACGGCATGCGGATGGCCAAGAACTGCGGCGCCACTCACCTCATGATCTACGGAGACTCCTACCTCGTCGTGCAACAAACCATGAAGCAATGTGACGCCATCGCCGACAACATGATCGCCTACAGGGACCTGTACAACCAGCTGGAAGGCACCTTCGACGGCTGCGAGCTGCGACACGTCGGCCGCGAGAGCAACGAGGAAGCCGACACCCTCGCCAACCTGGGCTCAAACAAAGCGCCGGTGCCACCCGGAGTCTTTCTCGAGTGCATCACGCAACGCTCCGTCAAGCTCCGGCCCGCGCCGGGATCCTCTACATCAACAACGAGCACCGCCGACCCGCCCAGCACGGAGAAGGAGCCCATGGAGGTGATGCTGATCGAGCCCACATGGACGAGCACATACCTGGCTTACATACTGCAGCAGAGGGTGCCAACAAACCCAGTCGAACCCAAGCGCGTCATCCGCCGCTCCAAGGGCTTCACCGTCATCAACGGGGAGCTCTACAAGCGAAGCATCTCGGGAGTCCTCCAAAGGTGCATCGACCCAGTCGACGGTCAAGCCATCTTACTCGAGATCCACGCTGGCATCTGCGGGCACCACGCCAGCAGTCGAGCCTTAGTGGCCAAAGCCTTACGAGCCGGGTTCTACTGGCCCACCGCAATGCAAGACGCAGAAGAACTCGTGAGGAAATGTCTCGGCTGCCAGGAGTTCGCCAACAAGCCGCATACACCAGCATCAGCACTAAAGACCATTCCACTCGCCTGGCCCTTCGCTCAATGGGGCTCGACATGGTGGGTCCACTCAAGAAGTCCTCGCCGAGGACACACGCATCTCTTGGTGGCAGTCGACAAGTTCACGAATTGGATCAAAGCTGTGCCTATTACAATTCGACTGCCTCCTCGGCAGTTAACTTCATCAGGTCGATCATCTTCAGGTTTGGAGTGCCGCACAGCATCATCACCGACAACGGCACGAACTTCACAGCCGAAGAGTTCAAGGACTTCTGCTCCGAGCAAGGCATCAAGCTCAACTACGCATCTGTCTCGCACCCGCAGTCCAACGGACAGGTCGAAAAGGCCAATGGCTTAGTCTGCAAGGGCATCAAGAAACGCCTGCGAGTACCATTGAGGCGCGCTGCAGGCGCCTGGGTTGAAGAGCTGCATCTGTGCTGTGGAGTCTGTGCACTACGCCAAACAGATCCACTCAGTACACGCCATTCTTCATGGTCTACGGCGCAGAAGCAATCATGCCGTGCGACATCAAGTTCGACGCGCCCCGAGTGGTGGCCTATGACGAGTCCGACGCAGAAGAAGCACTCGAGGTCGACATGGATACCCTCGACGAAGCACGCGACATCGCCCTTACCCGCACAGCCGTGTATCAGCAAGACTTACGCAACTACCACGGGCGGCGACTGCGGCCCAGAGCGTTCGTCCCTAGCGACCTTGTCCTCCGCCTCAAACAGAAGAAGGTGCACAAACTCGCCTCCCCGTGGGAGGGTCCATACATCGTGACAGAGGAAATCGGCGGCGGAGCTTACCGCCTGAAGGACTCGAAGACGGGACAGTCTGCAACAACCCGTGGAACGTTGCGCAACTGCGCCGCTCCTACGCCTAATCGACTCCCCCTTGTAACAAAGTGTACTATGTCAAGAGGCGGCAGGTTCCAGACGCACTCTTTCCTTACCAGGGTACCTAAGGGACTGGAAGGGTTTTAATGGGGCGGCCTGCTCGCAAAAATCAATGAAGTGATTTGCGGAACAAGCTCTCCCCTTTACTTTTTTAGTCAAAAAGCAACATAAACCTAGGCCGTCAACCGAAGCACTCGGGGCTGCGCCATACAGGTCCAAGTCGAAATCCTAGGCCGCCACCCGAAGCACTCGGGGCTGCGCCATACAGGTCTAAGTCAAGCCTAGGTGTAACACCACGAAAATTTAGACCGAATTTTAAATTAAATTTTGGACGCCGGAAAAACTTTTCGGGTTTCAAAATATTTTCTTCAGACCTGTTGGTCTTTGATGTGACTTTGGTTTCGCGCTCTTAGAAAATTCCCCACAATCCCCGATCTTTGACAAGCTCCACCATAAATTCCATGACATTGTTTTATCTGTTAAACCATTGTTCCAAAATCCTTCCGGCCTATCCCTAAAAGCCTCCACCGCAATTTCAGCTTGAAATAAATTCTACCCAGCTACCATATGGTTCCCTCATACTCAGAGATCACTTCCACGGAAAAATATTTCATAGCCCCATGCAATATTCCAAAGATAGACCCTATTTCCTATTATGTCGGTTTCGATCCAAAATTATCTAGACACCTTTCACTCATCCAGAAATTATGCCATTTTGGGAAGGTGCATGATTCCCCCTCCTGAACATTTCACTCCGTTGGCCCAACCTCATTTGAGCAATATTTGAGGTACTTCCTTTGTGATGCTCTTTTCACGCCTATTTGCAATTTCCAAAGCAAACCCTAGCTACAAAAATGTTTGGCATTGATACCTTGCCAAATCGACAACCTCCTATATATAACCACATATTCAGAAGATCAACTCCAAATAATGTGAGGAAGCACACTAGGCATACCCATGCCATTAGGGCATTTTTGGACATCCAATTTTATTTGACCAACCTCGGCTGTCCAATTAATCTCAAACTCCACAGACATACTATATACATCCATCCAATCCTGCTGTGAATTTTGGGGATTTTTCTGAAGTGTACAAGACCTAGGTCATTTCATCGAACACCTTCTGGACAGATTTCGAATTGACAGAAATTTGCTAATTTAAGCCTGCTTAGCTAATCCCCAGCAGTAATCCTCCAGCAGCAGTGCTTTCACTGTGTGCTACTGCTCGTCCAGCTCCTCTCTTATCCCTTCCACCGACAGCACGGAACCGTGGTAGATCATTTGAAGCTTTCCCGGGTCTCCCCTCCTCCCATTGCTCTTCCTCTCCCTCGAGCTACAAAAAAACCCCAAGGCCTCCCGAGCACCTTACACCTCCCTCTCCTTTTCCCCTGACTCCCAGCAAGCTCTCCCACCGAGCCGGCAACTCTCTCCCGAGCTCTCCCGAGCCGCCGTGCCGGACGAAGAAGACGAGAAGGGCCTGCGGAGTCAACGCCCCCATCGATCCGTATTATTTTCCAGGCAGCAGCCCAGCCCCAGCAGGCAGCCCGTGCAGTTTTTTTTTTCCCAAGCGGTCTGTTTTTTCTGGTGTATTCCGCGGTACCGGCGAACCGAGACCCTGACCCGAGACGCGTTCGTGACCCTCCAAGCCAAACGGTGTCGATCTTCGGAGGCAAGCTAACCCCTTGCTACGAGCCGTCCGCAATGATTGTTTGTTTATTTGCTTAATACCATGCCGGGTGTTTATGTCTGTCTACTGTTATATTGTTATGTCTGTCTATTATATTGTGCATGTCTGTTGTTATTCTTGTTTAATATGTCGCTTCGATTATTGCTCCTGCCATGTCATATTCATCATCCAGTATGCATTAAATGATGTGTGAATTACCTGTGCGCCTCGCACTTGCGTGGCTTTGTCGAACCCTCTAAATAAACAACTATAAAACCTGCGTCCCTATGATTGTTTGCTTCTTCTCCTTCGCCGAGGTGAGGAGCGAACGAATGTCGTCTTATGATCCTCGGAGTTGGGGCATTTGCCAAAAGAGTTATTTGCTTCTTATCCCTCCGTCAAATATGGTTGGCGTAAGCTACCCGGACTGCGACGCTTGGGAGCTGACTTTTCATTTGGTTCTTTTTGCCAAGATTGCTGACACCACGTCAGGTTAATCCTCGAGTGGAATGGATGCTTTCTTTCTTTGATTGCTTTTCGGTTCATTGTTTGGAGGCTACATGCCTCGCCAACTTTGTAATTAATCTGCGAGGGCGCTGGCTGGAGGAACCGCCACAGTCGTCCGATTGACCCACTGTGTTATCTTTTGTAGTTGATCTGTGAAGGCGCTTGCCAGTGGAAGACCGCTGCCACAGTCCTCCGGTCGACGTTTCTTTTTCCTTGTCAAACGAGAAGGCGCTTGCCAGCGGAAGACCGCTGCCACAGTCATCCGGTTGACGTTTCTTTTCTTTTGTCAAACGAGAAGGCGCTGGTCAGCGGGATCGCCGCCGTAGTCATCCGGTTGACGCCATTTTATTTTGCTAAGTTTGGACATGGATACTACTATTGCTCGAGATATTATGTTGCTAATGTCTTGATGTTTGATGATGTATATTATTATGATATTGTGATGTTGTGTTGGACTAACCCTCTGTTGTTTGGACTTGTTATGATGAAACTTGATTAAATGAAACACCCCTCCAAACTTCGATAGGGTCAGTCCATAGTGCCACTAATCTGAACATCGAAAGCACTACCACTGTCGCTCACATGGGCGGGCCTTGACCTACGTAATCCTATTGAGCCTCCTTTGATGCCACCCTTTTTGGCAAGTCTAGTCGGTTACCATAGTTGGTCGGGGCTAGTCTTGCGAAGGTTCCGGAGCTAGGCGTCGCTCATGGGTTGGGGACGTGCCGGATTCACTTCTTCATAAGGCATATAGTTATGTCGGTGGCTATATAGGGAGTGTCTTGATGGCGTGAACGGTTGAGTGAGTGTATCAGACCGTCTTATGGATGTGATCCTAAAGTACCGGTTGTTAATGATCCACTTGGATGAGTGAAGTATTGCAACTCTCGAGAGTGTCAAATCTGGATGTCTAGCCTCGTTCCAAGGTTATGGAACAACAGTTCAGTGTCGGTCACACTATTGTCTTTGTCGAGTCAGGAGGTTAAACATAAGTTCTGTTTGAAAGAAAGATGAACAACCTGATCTCACTATATGAACAATAAGTTGATGCAGGGAATGTTACTTGAGATGTGATTGTGAACCAAGTTTAGGGACGGCGGTGTGATGCGTTGGGGAGCCTATAGTTAGGCCAGAGCCCACATCAACCATGCGTGCCCAGAGTGAAATGATGAGGCCAGTGGGCCTAGCAGTGATCACAGGTGCTGTTGTGTATTATTGGGTACCCACTTGGTACACCCGTTTTCTCGTCACAGGTAAGCCCTTTGTATGATTGCCGGTGCATGATCCAACCCCACCTGGCTTGGACTCTGTACTGGTGATACCCCCGTTGCTTGCTTACGACATGTTTTTGTCAATGCCATGCTACTTTCATGTCGTGTATCTAGAGTAGACCTTGCCATGTTGTAGGATTTTATTTCCAATATATATCTTGCTGCATGATTGTTGGATTGTTTGTAGTGAGTGGCGATACTTGCTGAGTGCATAATAATGAACTCACGGGCCTTGTGATTGTGGCCAGATCGGCGAGGAATCTTCTACCCTAGCAAGGAGATGGAGCAGAAGCGTGCTAGGATCAGTAGCCCAGCCAGATGCCTGTGGAGAGGAGCCGCTCCAAGCCGTTGCCTCATTTATGTCTTCCGCTGCTAGTTAAAACTCTGAGTTGGGCCATGCTTGGCTTGATATTTTGTAAAGCCTCGACGGCCTTGTAAACCCTTTTGTAGCACTTTGTGCCTGATTGTGTAATGATTTCCGCTATGTTGCATTGTCGTAACGTGCGGCCAGATATCTTGGGCTGGCGCACGGGGCCCGCCCTTCTGACAAGCTGTGCCAGAAGGGGGTGCCACACTAGGCCGCACCAGACGCACTCGGGGGCTGCGCCATACAGGTCCAACTCGAAATCCTAGGCCGCCACCCGAAGCACTCGGGGGCTGCGCCATACAGGTCTAAGTCAAACCTAGGCCGCACCCGACGCACTCGGGGCTGCGCCATACAGTTCCAACTCGAAAAATCCTTGGCCGTCACCTGAAGCACTCGGGTGCTGCGCCGCACAGGTCTAAGTCAAACCTAGGCCACACCCGAAGCACTCGGGCTGCGCCATACAGGCCCAACTCGAAAAATCCTTGGCCGCCACCCGAAGCACTCGGGGGCTGCGCCACACAGGTCTAAGTCAAACCTAGGCCGCACCCGACGCACTCGGGGGCTGAGCCGTACAGGTCCAAGTCAAAAGCCTAGGTCGCCACCCGAAGCACTCGGGGCTGCGCCACACAGGTCTAAGTCAAACCTAGGCCGCACCCGACGCACTCGGGGGCTGCGCCGTACAGGTCCAAGTCAAAAGCCTAGGTCGCCACCCGAAGCACTCGGGGCTGCGCCACACAGGTCTAAGTCAAGCCTAGGCCGCACCCGACGCACTCGGGGGCTGCGCTGTACAGGTCCAAGTCAAAAGCCTAGGTCGCCACCCGAAGCACTCGGGGGCTGCGCCACACAGGTCTAAGTCAAACCTAGGCCGCACCCGACGCACTCGGGGGCTGCGCCGCACAGGTCTGACTCGACACACCTCGGCCGCACTCGAAGCACTCGGGGGCTGCGCCGCACGTCTAATTCAAAATCCCAGGCCACACTCGATCCGCTCGGGGGCTGCGCCATACAGGTTTACAGAAGTCTACAAGATACAATTTACTCTCGGGGGCTACCCCCACCTTGGCATACATACACTCATATTTCCACTTGGAAAAATTGCTTCTACAAGCTAACGCTATACAACAGCAGTCTACTACTCTTATTCTACAGGCTCGCCCTTTGGCGCATCGAGTGGCCCTACAAGGTGCTCACTAAAGCTCTGGACCTGCTGAATCATCTGACGCGCAGCCGCAAGAGTGTCGGTGTAGTCACCCTCTCCAAGCAAGCCGTCAAGCACCTTGTACAGTGGAAGATTAGGCCGGTGCATTCGAACGTACGCCAGCGCCACGTTCGCCCCGGCAACAAGTTGAGTGTGCACGACTTCCTTCAACGCACTGCCTTCACGGAACCTCTCCAGCAGCGCAGCCAGTCCATTAGACTGCTCGTTGTGCGGAAAGTACACCCTGTTGATCTGCCAGAGGGTTTTTCTACAACCTTCCAAGAGCACGGCAGCCCGCCAGGTGCGATCCAACATTCGAGCCAGTACACTGCCTATGGATTTATTCGACCAAAACTGACGCGCTTCGGGTGAGTCACCGGCGGCTTCTTTCTCCACCCGCTCGTCTACTCTACTTTGCTCGGCCTTCCAGTCAGAGTTCACATCTGCATCAAGACCCAGCACTAAGAACAGTAAAAGGATAAAGAAGTCGAGGGATAGTGCTAGAAGACCAACCTTGCAGCTGCCGGCTGATCAAGTCCATCTCGCCCAGCAGAAACTCCTCTCGCTGGGAGAACGGCGCAACGGGCCGTGACCTCAAGCGCTCCAACTCCAACTCAGCGCTCTTCAACTTCGACTCGAGCTCAACAACCTTGTTCCTCATGAAGGTGATCACTCGTTGATCATTCACGCTTCGCGCAGGAGCTGGAGGAACTCGACGGCGATGACGAGTGGGTGCAGCCGAAGAGGTGTCCTCCTCGTCGCCCGCACCAGTCGTTCCAGCGACCCCAGGAGCTTCGCCCATCTCAGACTGCCAAGTTCGACAGCGTCAAGCAAGGAAAAGAGCACATTCATTCAAGACTAGATATGAAAGAAGACTCGAAGGCACAAATTCACATTTCAACATCAACATGTTTGCGGCCAGAAGACCCGCAAACTATATAGTTTATTACAGACCAAGAACCAAAAGCAGAAGAATCTTAAAAGAACGGAGTCTACTGATGACCCACAAGTATAGGGGATCGCAGCAGTCTTCGAGGGAAGTAAAACCCAATTTATTGATTCGACACAAGGGGAGCCAAAGAATACTTGAGAGCCTTAACAGCGGAATTGTCAATTCAGCTGCACCTGTGAATAGTCTTGCTCGACACAGATTATCAGTAGCAACAGTTTTATTAGCAGTAGTAGCGGTGAAATAATAGCAGCAGTAAATAGAGACAGCAGTAGTGATTGCAGTAAACAGTAGGATTAAAACACTGTAGGCATAGGGATGGATGAACGGGCGCTGCATGGATAAGATAGCTCATATAATAATCAAGACATAGGCATTGCAGAAATAATGATAAAGCATCCAAGTACTAAGTAAACATAGGCATGTGTTCCGTATAAGTCGTACGTGCTCGCAATGAGAAACTTGTACAACATCTTCTGTCCTACCAGCCGGTGGCAGCCGGGCCTCAAGGGAATCTACTGGTAATTAAGGTACTCCTTTTAATAAACTACCGGAGCAAAGCATTAACACGCCGTGAACACATGTGATCCTCACATCGCAGCCATTCCCCTCGGCTGTCCCAATTATTGTCACTTTGGGACCGCGGGTTCCGGACAACAATATGTGTATACAACTTGCAGGTATGATCAATAAACCGTGCATATCATTATGAAACAATAACATGTTCAGATCTGAAATCATGGCACTCGGGCCCTAGTAACAAGCATTAAGCTCAACAAGTTGCAACAACATCAATAAGTACTAACAACGGATACTGGGCACCATGCCTAATGATCTTATAGCTTATTACATGAACAATCTCATCCAATCCCTACCATCCCCCTCAGCCTACAGCAGGGAATTACTTACACATGGATGGGGGAAACATGGATGGTCGATGGAGAAGCGTCGGATGATGATGGCGATGATCTCCTCCAATTCCCCGTCCCGGCGGAGTGCCAGAACGGAGTTTCTGGTCCCCGAAATAGGTTTCGCGATGGCGGCGGCGTACGGTGATGTTTCTGGATGAAGTGGACGACCCCCCGACGTTTTTTAGGTCAGAAGGGTTAAGTAGTCGAAAGATGGGCTCGGGGAGGTGGCCGAGCCGCCCTCCTCAGTGGCTGGCGCGGTGGGCCCCCAGGCCGCCCCGCCCTGTGGTTTGGGTCGCTCGTGGCCCATCTCCGCCTCCCCTTCTGGCTCCGTGAGTCTTCTGGTAAAATAGGAGGTTTGCGATCTTTTCTGGTGTTTTTCCCGAAAGTTGACTTTCTGCACAAAAACAAGACACCAGGGCAATTCTGCTGAAAACAGCGTTAGTCCGCATTAGTTGTATTCAAAACACACAAGTTAGAGGTAAAACAATAGCAAAAGTGTTCGGGAAAGTAGATACGTTTTGGACGTATCAACTCCCCCCAAGCTTAGCTTATTGCTTGTCCTCAAGCAATTCAGTTAACAACTGAGTGCGATAAAAGACTTTCACGAACACATTTGCTTCATATGATGCATATATTCTCACTATATGAACAAATGCTTAGGTAATTCAAGATGAGGCAAATGCAAATAATGTCACTCAATAGGCATGTAAACTATGAAAAGATACCAACATACTAATAGCGACAAACATGAAACATATTAATTCACAGGATTGTAATGCTCATAATAGGATATGATAAGATGGTATCTCGCTTGCCCGTTTTTGTACAGCAAAACATAAATGACCAGGCACCTCTGAAGTTCATGGGAAGACTAGAATCAAAGATAAAAGCATCAAAGTTATATCACAGTTAACCACATTCTGGGACAAGCACATTACACTAAGAATGACAACTATGCTCTCGAGAAAGTGCTCAAAGAAAGGATGGTGACTCAACATGAAAGTAAAAGATTGGCCCTTCGCAGAGGGAAGCAGAGATTATCATGTGCTAGAGCTTTTTATTTTTAAAACAGAAGCAAAATTGTTTTGGGAAGTGTTTGTTGTTATCAACGAATGGTAGTGGGTACTCTAACCCCCTTGTCAACCAGACTTTCAAGAGCGGCTCCCATGAAGGACGTTATTTCCACCAGCAAGGTAGATCATCCCTCTTCTCTTTCGTTTACACATGTATTTTAGTTTCATTATGGGTGACACTCCCCCCAACCTTTGCTTGCACAAGCCATGGCTAACCGAATCCTCGGGTGCCTTCCAACATTCACATACCATGGAGGAGTGTCTATTTGCAAATTAAGTTGCTTACTGATAAATCAGGGCAAAATGTGAAGAAATTATTGATGAAACTTATAATTAATTGGGACTGGGCACCCCGTTGCCAGCTCTTTTGCAAAATTATTGGATAAGCGGATGTATATGCCACTAGTCCATTGGTGAAAGTCTGAATGACAAGATTGAAAGATAAAACACCACATACTTCCTCATGAGCTATAAAACATTGACACAAATTGAGAAGTACTTTGAAGGTTTTAAAGGTAGCACATGAAAATTTACTTGAATGGTTCGAAATGCCATGCATAGGTATTTATGGTGGACACTTTGGAATAACTTGGTTTTCATGGTTTTGGAAGCACGAGCAGCATTCCCGCTCAGTACAAGTGAATGCTAGCAATAGACTGGGAAGCGACAATCAGGAGAGCCATAACCGTCATAATCATGCTTGCGACAAAATGAAATTAATTGAGACATAAAAGTGATACAAGAACTCTGAGTCAAAATAAATCATCAAGGCTTAATTGACTTTTGTTTTTCAGGCATACGCATGCATGAGCATGTGCCAAGTCAATTCGAATGAATTATTCAGAGGAGGATACCACAATGTCATACCCTCTATGAATAGAACAATGCAAGCAAACATCAACATAACATGCTACCACTATTAATAAATTGGGACCGATCATGAGAGAACAAGAACTACTAAGCATTCACTAAATGACATATACCTCACATGAACCAACTAAGCATGCTCACATAGATGAGTATATGTACAAAAACGAAAACAAATAGAGTTCATACCAGCCTCTCACCCCAACTCAAGTTGTTGTAGATCATCCTTATTGCTTTTTCACTTGTGTTGCTTCGAATGATAAGAATGAAAACCAAGCTCCATCGGAGTCACGGATAGCTCTCCAACTCTGAAAACACTATACAAAACCAAAAAGAAACAACAAACAGTAAAGCAAAATGTTTTTGGATTTTTGAATAACAAACCGGATTTTAAAACTAAGCAAACTAATACTAAAACTTAAGGAAACAAATGAAGAGAAACAACAGAAATATTTTTGGTCTTTTTGTGTTTTGGAATGCAGCAATAAAAGGTAAACAATTAAAAAGAAAGAAAAGAACTGCAACATGGATATACAAAGTATCGACAAGATATGATATGTAAATGAGTGAGACGTCGATATACCTCCCCCAAGCTTAGGCTTTTGGCCTAAGTGGAGATCAATAATAACGCGGGTAGGAACTCCAAGCCGGCGGGTCATACTGGGCGTGCTCAACATCCGGCTCCGCTGAGGAAGATGAGGCAGAGGGTCCAGCATCCCCAGGATAGGGGCGCGAGCCCCCAGTCCCGGAAAACTGAGTGGAGTCCTCGTCCGCCATTCTCCATCATCCTCTGTGTGCAGAGCATGTTCCCTCAAGTATGCATCGAATTCATCCTCGGTGACTGACCAAACATTCCTGAAACCAAGATCAAACAAACGTGGTGCAGGCAAAGCGACTATTCGCTCAGATTTAACCATTTTCCACCTCCCCTTCTTGGCAAAAGGCACCTCATAAGATAAATTATTCAAAGTAGACCAACTAGTAACAAAGCCATGCCTCCCCATGGAAGCAAAATCGAGCCTCTCTAAAGGAAGCTGCAAATCATTAGGGAGAGCTACTACACCATGCATAGCTAATAAAACGAGAAGCAATGAGTCCTCCACAAAATCCACCTTTCTCGCGATTGGCAGCAATGCGAAATGCTATCAAGGCACCCAAATTATAACTCTTATCATGTTGCAAGGCTGCTGCTAGGAAAGCTAAATCAGGAATGGATAATTTATTTGCAGTCTTCCTAGCAAGTACACACCTCGTGATGAAGTAAGCAAAATATCGAATGCATGGAAATTGAATATTTCGAATTTTACCACTTTCATCTGAGTAGTTCTTCCTTGACATATTACCTCGTATAGGTCCGTCAAATGCTTGGTTGCCCATGTATCTTCCCTCGTGATCCCCATTGCGGCACCCTAATTGCTGCACAAAAAGCATCAAAAGGCAAGTGGACACTTTTGTTGTAAATTTTATAGTGAACCATAGGGTTAGGTGAAGACCAATCAAATCTAAAGTCCTGCACCACAGACACAGTTAGCTTTGCATATTGGTAGGGTTCTCCCTCTACAAAATCACTCAATCCTGTATTAGAGACAAGAGTACGAAAATCACGCAAGATCCCCGAACTTCTCATGAATTCCAAGCATGGATAGCAGGATGGGAACACTCCTTCTTCACGATGGATCCCCATGACCTCAGGAACCACCAATTCATATTGATTTAGTTGGTGTTCATTTCCCTCCATCCTCTGAAATTTTTGACACATATCATAAAAATTATCTTTGAAGCATACAAATGAAGGGAACTACTATATGAACTTGCTAGAGGACTAAACATGCATCAAAACTGATTATATCAACATAGAACAAGCATGCATACTCACTTAACAAGTCACCTACAGCAGCAAAATACTCAAGGTATACTTTACTAAACAAAATTCTACTTGGATACATGGAGGAGTCACATACCGGAGAGCAAATGCCCCAAATCTCAGCAGCTGAGATGGGCTGAACAAAGAGATCGAAATCGCGAGGAAGAACAGCAAAAACTCGAGTGTGAGAGAGAAAAACGAGCTGAGTGATGCAAGAGGAAGAAGTGGTAGGTGGGGGAACTGCTGGAGGGCATAGGTACCCCACCTCAGTGGCTGGCGCGGCCAAGGGGCAGCCGCGCCACCATGTGGTTTGACCCCATGGTGGGTCCCCTTGGTCAGCACCAGGCACTCCCACGATGCTCTTTGAAAAATAGGACCAATGGTATATTTTTACAGAGTTTTGAAAACTTTCAATTTGCATGAAATCTGGATATTTAAATTAATAAAACTTGGGCAGAAAAATTATTTTTAAAATTCAAAACAACTAAACTTTTGCAACCTAATTATCACTACAGGAGGTAAAACAAAGTTGAAGAAAGAAATGCTGTTTAGCTCTTTTATGTATGCAAATACATTTGGTAACAAGGTTGATCAAGTCTTGGCACCAAATAAATTTACATGACACAAATGATTTAAACATCATGAAACACTCATGTTACCTTGTATTGTATTGATATGGATCCAATCATAATGTTTTGATATCCTTCTTGATGATCATATATAGGGCAATCAATACTTCCCACTTTGATAGTTTT